>JALJEV010000549.1:3437500-4072500 GCA_026586105.1 Hylodesmum podocarpum | reverse complement strand
ATAGTTAAAAATAAACGGTGTATAATGAATTTTCTGGAAATTAAATACAGAAAACATCTTACAAATTTATCTAGAATAATTTGTAATCCGTAAAATTATGAAAAAAATTATTATTTGAATCCTGGGAATTTTATCTTAATTATGGTATAATCATAAATAATATTTTCAGGTTAGAATCAAAATCATATAATAAATAATAGAAATTATGGTTTTAATTCATCATAAAAATTTGAAATTATATAACTTTTAAATTACAATTGTGTGAAATTAGGTACAAATTGTTATCCTTGATTAGAAATCAAGTAAATAAGCATGTAAAAAAAAGGACACAAAGTGGTGGTTGAAGCGAAGTTACGATAACTTCCATCTTATATAAGTTTTGCATTTTGTTACAAAAAAACTTCATGTTGGATTGTTGTCATTCAAAGTGCTACACTGCTAAACCTTGGAAACAAAGGAAGAAAAGTTCAAAATGAGATAATAGGAAGAAAAGTTCAAAATGAGATAAAATAAGGAAGGAAGATTGAGTCAAAATTCTTAGCTAAAGGTAATAAATGCTTAGTAGTGACTTCTGTGACAAATTTTATCATTTTGCCTTAATTTGGCAAAATTTTCACGTGTGGAATTTGGGTGCAAGATAAGTCACACTGTGAAGGATAATGGGGGAGACTTTAAGTCAAGATTCTTATCCCAAAACATTTATGACTTGGTTAGAAATGAATGAAAAAATTATAACTACCTTTAAAGTAACCAAACTAAACAAACTAGGTAGTTAAAGGTAATATTTTAATATTTTTGAAACCTTTATAAAGAAACCTTGGCTAAATCATTTTCATATTAGCAGTGAGTTTTAAAAGGAAACCACCAAATATTTCTTTGCTTTTAAGTAGCCAAAATCGTGAGCTTACTAAGGTAAAATTTCAAACTTTCACCAAACATTAAAATAAAGTGAGTTTGAGTAGGAAGTGTGATCATTCCTATTTCATCTTTCAAAAACGTTTTCAAGAGAATTTCTAAAAGAATAAGGCAAGGGAAGTTTCCAAATTAATTAAGTTTTCATATTTCTAAAAATTTTAGAATTCTAAATCTTATAAAGATTTATGTTCTAAAATTTTTAAGCTTCTTTGTGTTTTAATTTTTATAATCTTATACTTTTAAATTCATAAGTACTATTGAAGTTTTAAAGTAATAAGGATAGTAAGGGAAGTCTCCAAAATATTCCAAGTTTTTAAAGATTTCAAGTATTTCGATTAATTAATGAAGAATTTAATTTATAAATTATGTTGTTATGATGTTTGATAATTTGTGTTGTGAATCATGTTGTTTGTTAACTTGTGTTGTGGATGATGATGATTTAGAACTTGTCTCGTAAATTGTAAATTGATAGTTTGTGCTATAGGTAACTTGTACTGTGAATTATGATAATTTACATTGTGAACTTGGGTGATAAGTTGAGCTTATGAGTTTATGACCTATACAACAGATTTGTAAAAGACTAAATTTAATAACAATCATACATGTTTTGAAAGAGGAGAAAAGATCATGTTCACATGTGCATAACCTCAAATAGAGGTAGACCTCAATATGAGATGTAGATAATAACTTAATATGTGTGTCTAAGTGTGATGCTTAGTACTGAAGTGTTTTTGAGACAATGACAAATCATTTACTCATGATGATCTCATGTTGTTTATGATATTCTACACGACACTAGGAGATCCTGACTGATGGACAAATTTTATGATGATGATGTCGTATTATCTGATATGGTGTCATATTGCATAATAAGGAAGAAGGATGTATCATATAGGAAATTCTCATTTAGTCATCATTTAAAAGAAAGTTAATTATCTAATTACTTAATTATATGTATTAAAATTTATTATCTAGAACTTACCCCAGCGTGTTTGTGTTTATGGTTTGATACTTCTGATGATCCTGAATTTTATTCGATGGAGCAAGTTGATATGTTAGACTTGTGCGAAAGATGAATTGCTTAAGGATAGTTTTTATTTGAAGATTGGATGATTGTGTGTAAATTATTTGCTTGTGATGGACGTTGAATACTTTTATGAAAATTTATGAGAAATTTTTAATTCAATGAGATGGCGTATTAGTTAATTGATAATATATTTGATAAAGTCCATTTTTTTTTTTGAAAAAAAGAAAAACATGACAACGTTGTTTAATAGAAAATGTGATTTTTATCATTAAATTTATTCAATTAAATTTAAACAATGTTTTAAGAGAATAAATTAATTTGGTAAAAATAAATGAATAAAGAAAATCAGAATAGTTAAGTGATAATAAGTTGGACATATCATAATATTCAGCATGATGTGATTCTGTTGTCTTGTTATTTAAAAGAAAAATTTATTTACGAGAAATTTCATATATTCGTAAATACGTTTTCAAACAATAAATGTTTTTTAGATAAAAAAGAAATTACAAAATATATTAATAAAAACGGGTCATCACAAGTGATATTAAAGTGTTTAGAGCTTTTAAGATGTGTTAAAATATGTGTCACGATAGACTAAGATAAAAGTTCTTAAATTTTATATATTTTCTTTTCTCGTTGAGTTCTAAAATATTCATAAATGATTTATTTAATCCTTCTAATCTTTTCTTGATTATTTCTATTTTCATATGTATGTCACTTTTTAAATTTAATATTTATAAAATTTTTTACGGTACATTAAATAATTTATATATTAATTTTACTGATTATTTTAAACCAGCAGGTGTATCTAATTAAACAGACTTTCTCTATTCTAGTTAATTTTTTTTATCATTATTTTGAATACAATTTTGAATAGTTTAACTGAGAATGTAATTTTTTTATATCTTTTAATTTTATATTTTTATCCTATTTTTAATATAAGTACAAGGATTAGCTTCTGTTTCTAAATCTTCTGTAGCTTGTAGTATAATACTTTAGGATGGAGGATATTTTAATTTTATCATTTTGTTATTTACTAATTTTCATGTGTTACTTATTTTCTCTCATGGAAAAATTGATTTTTTATTAAATGGATAGCCTAAATTATGAATTTTAGTATAATATGAGAACCAATAAAAAAATAAAAGTTTATTTCATGTTGATTAAAATAATCATGAAATTATTTTCTAAATTCTTTTAATTATTTTTTAAAATAATTTTCAAATACCAATCTACTCTATTTTTATTATATTCTGCGTTAAAGCGATAAAGTTCTATGTCCATTGTCTGCCTATTTGAAAAAGTTCTTCCTTCTTCAAAGTATTTAAATCTTATGAAGCTATTGGATAATACGAGAGGATTCCAATTTTCTAGATGTTCTTTTATTCTAAAAGATGTATATTTATTTATTTTTAATCTAATATCCGATTTTTTTTTTATTTCTCTTATATAAGTATTGTATTTTTTTCCTTTTATAAAAAAATTATAAATAAATTTATTCTAAAAGATGATTATCTATTTATTCTTAATCTAATATTCAAACCTTCTTGTATTATTTGTCTTGTATTTTCTTTGGTTCTTCTATAAAAAATTATAAACAAATTTATTATTTTTATTTAAATATAAACTAAAACATAGTAAATTATAAAAATTAGGAATAATAATAACAATAAATTTACATATATTAAGAACTAAAATAAAAAAAAATTAAACATTAAATGCTAAAATAAAATGGATAATTTTTCCATTATTTTTAAAATTTTAAAATTTAATACAACATGTTGAAAAATAAAATAACAACTTGGTAATTCACTCTAAAAATAATAAACAAAAAAAGAACCATTGGCATATTATGTATAGCCAGCCAGCTAGCTTGAGTTTAACTAATATTTCCCTTTCACTTTTTCTTCCAAAAAAGGAAGAAAACTAATCCATCCCCTCAACCTGATTAACAAATAATAGCAATAAAAAATACAAACCATAAGTAGATACAAATATTGAAAAGAATAATTCTCATCACACACAAAGTTCTTAGCTACAATATTCAATTATATGTGTATCAAGTACATCATCACATGTTACCTCACAATAAAGCTAATATTTTTAAACATTATTGTCCCCTCAGAGAAGCTCCTCTTCCATTCTCTCTTTCTCTCTCTCTCTCTCTCTCTCTCTCTCTCTCGTTATTAATCACTCTCTCACACACACATTCGCCACATTCGCCTCACCAACTCAACACTCCCAACGCCATAATTCACTTTCTCTTTTCCCATTTCCGACGAAAGACGTTCGCCGGATAATGCCTCTCGCCGCTGCTAACTCCGCCGTCTCCGTCGAGATCATGCTCTTCGGTGTCAGAGTCGTCGTGGACTCCATCAGGAAGAGCGTCAGCATGAACAACCTCTCCCAGTACGAGCTCCCTCTTGACTCCGCCAACGAGGACGCCGTCGCCTCCGGCTACGCCTCCGCCGACGACGCCCCTCCGATCATCTCCGGGAAGCACCGCGACCGCAAGCGAGGTCCGATCATCACCTTCTAGAATCCTCCTTCCACGCTTTACGATTTTAAATAAATTAATACTTTTTATTTTGTTTTTATGTATACTCGATTTGCCACTTCGCCGAAACTTAGTTTTTTTAAAAAAAAAAAAAAAAAATTGATAAAAAAAGTTAGATGATTTATTGGAATACTTAAATACATTATTATTGATAAAATATCAATTTTGATCGTTGAGAGAATCATATCATATTTGCTATGTTATTTAGTTAGTCCAAGTTTTATTTTATTTTACTTTTAATGTAAGGTTTGTGATTATTTTTTTTTATAGAAAAAAATGTTTATACCCGTATTAGTGTGGATTTGAATTAGAGACCAAAGTAGTGATTGTTGATGCCAAATATTAATTTTGATTGGAGCGAGGATCATATCATATATCATATTAGCTATGATTTTTTTATTATTCATAGATTTTTTTTTTTTTTTTTGGGGAAATATCCCTTGACCATATTAGTTATGCTAGTTAATCTAACTTTGGTATTTTATTCAATGTAAGGTTTGTGGGGTTGTTATAGGATATGAAAATGAATGTAATTATTGATTTGTTGCAATAAGATGGTGTTGCTGATGTTTGGCGTATGATTAGGGACTCCGTGGACGGAGGATGAGCACAAACTGTTCTTGGTTGGGTTGCAGAAAGTGGGGAAAGGTGATTGGAGAGGAATATCAAGGAACTATGTCAAAACAAGGACTCCAACTCAAGTTGCTAGTCATGCTCAGAAGTACTTTCTGCGCCGCACTAATCTCAATCGCCGTCGCCGGAGATCTAGCCTTTTTGACATCACCACTGACTCGGTAACCCCACCATCTGTTGGATTACTTGTGCAGTTGTGCCATGGATTTAGGTTTATTAATCGGTGTTGGTGGTGTGATTGAAATTTGAGTCACTCTTCATTTTGCCGTGTTAGGAAAACAAAGGAAAAGGGGAAAGAAAAAGTTGAGGCACTGTTTAGTTTAACTTGGGCTTTCGTTTTTTCTATTGTTTTAGTTTCCAAAAATTGTTTTTTCAAATTTGTTTGTCTTGTGAGCATATTTGAAAGTGTATGTCTCTTGAACATATTTCTGTTTTTTTAAAGCTGAACAACCCTGTGTTTTCTATTTAATTTTACGAGCAATTGCAAAATTTTAAGCTTATTTTCACTTTGCTTTTGGTTCATAACATTGAAATCCAGTGAAAAGGGGCAGCTTTTTTTTTTTTTTAATTAAAACAAAGAGAAACTTGTGCCATTTGGGTATGTATCTTTTCTTGTGTATATTTGTTAAAGTCCTTGGTTGTTGAAGAGAAATTCAACAGAACAGAATCACTTCATTTCAGGCTTTATAGGCCAAGAAGTAAATTATTTTTGAAGTAGGAGGTTTGGAGAAACATTGGTATTATTCTTGTACCAGTTTTGTTTCCATGTTATGGTACCAGGTGGAAGACTTGTACAGTATTATACTAGCTGCTACCTATATTGACTGGATTTTCAACATTTACTGTGAGATGAATAATCAATTAGGTGTTTAGGGTATCATAGCAACTTCAATAATTTATAATAATCTTTTTCAATTTTCTGTGTCAGGTCTCTACACCCCTGATGGAGGAAGGACAGATCCAGCATCAAGATAACGTGTCTTTCTTGCAACCCGGGTACCCAGTAACCCCTGAAGGAAGCAACATGAATGGATTTGCAATGATGCCCATGTATCCAAAGGATGTTGATTCTGGATTCATGTCAGGTCAAGTTGGGAATCCAATGGAAACACTCACTTTGGGACAAGGAAATGTGAAACAGAATGGCCCGAGTACTAACCTAGTTTGTACAACCCCTATTTTTCCTGATCATAAAGGTTCCACAGTTTCTGATATCACTGCCAGTTTGAGTTCAGTTGATCCACCAACACTGTCTCTCGGGTTATCTTTGTCATCTAGTCAAAGACAGACATCATCAATGCATTCGGCTTTACATGCACTACCAAGCTTCAACAATCAAGATAGCATCATAAGTGTTGCTTGAGAAAGATAACAATAACACATCTGTGGCCCATATCTAGAGCTACCTTGGATTCACAGAGATGTTTCTCTCTAATCTCCTTTCTCTTTTGGTGGGAGAAAGACATAAGATGTTAAAGGAAAGGACAATGAATTAGAGAAGGCAAGATAAATTAATAATAAGTGACCAATTTGATCCTTCGGTTCCTTGTACAGACCTTGATAAGGCCCTGTCATGTTTTTGTTTTCTGTTTATTAGCCCCTTTTATTATTGTAGTTACTATGACTAAATATAACGAAGTACTTCCTGTTCATGTCTAATGACGATAAATGTGGACTATACTGAACAATAAATTCTTGCCCTTTTTGGGAGAAACAATATAGATGAGTTTAATGGTTGGCACTGCATGACATCTTGTTATCAGATGGACACAACTTTTTGCTTTTCTTGGTGAATGCATAACTTAATTTTATTATGACCGTTGTACGCGCATGTTTCGTTGCATCGGGAATCGACAAGTGTATATTTATCACCATTGACATAATTGGTTTTGAATAGAATTGGTTTAGGTCAAAACTGATTTTAAAGGAATCTGATTCATGTTTTCATAGAAATAATTAAGTTTATAGTAAAATTCTGAATAAAGCTTTTCATTTAACATAAGTTAACTAAAGTAATTTCAACTCGTAATTATTGGAACTTACAATTAATTTTGGACTCTTGAAATAGAAAATTAAATAGATCAAAATTTATTTAAAATTAATTCTAAACATAGAATCAATTTTCTAACGGAAAATGAAACATACTCCACAAAATTATAAAATTATCAGAAAAGCATAGCCTACAAGTAGTAGCTTTATTGTCCATGAAAATTTAAGAGTTTTTTTTTTTTAATTGTTGTATCACCAAAACAGACATACACGTAACGCCATCAGAACTGTTTGGTTTACTGGTTTTGCATTTTCCCTGCTTGTTCAAGACAACCACAGTTTGATGGTTCCTGTGGGGCGTGGTAAAGATTGGTCACAAATCATGAAATCCTGGTTGTCCCACAAACTTTTAGGTTCTACAATTCCTGTTCTTATATTTAATGATAGTGCATCCAATTTTCTATTTTGTGTCTATTCTCACAGTTGCGAGCACCATGTGAGGCTAGGATCATTATCAATTTATGTACAGGACAAAAGTAGTATCCTGTTAGAAAATTAATAGTTTCTAATTAATTTTAAACATTATGTTTTAATTAATAATTATATTAAGATATTTAATTATTTAGTTCATTACTAAGTGATATAATTTATTGATTCCATAGACTTTAGAATTAATATGAGATTAACAAGTAAATACCAAATTGGCCTACTAGATTAGGAGAATCCTATGAGTTAATAAATCCAGATCGGTTATGATTTCTAACTCACTAAATCAAATAGAGTCTTTTCTTCTCCTAATAGGAAGAAAGATGTTGATTATATAAAAGAGATAAAACAATTCGACTAAAGAAGATCACAAAATCAACTTTTTATTCGCGATAAATTGTTGTAAAGTTTTCACAATTGTTGGTGATTAGAAATTATAAAATTTCTAGATATTTATATAATTTTAGAATCCTTGATAATCTAGTATGATATTGATCTTGGTGATTTATGTTCATATGCAACAAGTGGCATCAGACCATTCATCATTGTTGGATTATTAGAATTTGTGAAATTTGGAAATTTCTACTACAAACTTCTTTTTATACGACAATGAATAATTGTTAATGTTTCAACAGCTTGTTCGTTGTTAATACTATGTGTGAATAAAGAAAATATTCCACAATTGAAAGCCATGCATAATTGATGAGGTGAGTTACACTAGTCAAGTTTCAATTGTTTTATTAGGACTTTTCAAATCCATGCATGGTTGGCTTCTAGAAGTCACATTCCATAGTTATTTGAAGCATTTCAGGGCTTTATTGTTAAGAGTGTGAATGCAAAGAAGTTCTTTGGAGAAATTGAATAATATTTTGCCAAGAATAAAAAATCAGAGACGAATAACCTTTTAGCCAAACTTGTCTCAATGAAATAGAAAGGCAAAGGGAACATAAGGAAGTACATTATAGAAATGTCTAATTTGACATCAAAACTCAAGTCACTAAAGTTAGAGTTGTCAAATGACTTGCTTGTGCATTCAGTTTTGATCTTTCTCCCTGCACACTTTAGGGAATTCAAAGTGAGTTATAACACTCAAAAGGACAAATGGTCTTTGAATTAACTTATATTTCACTTTGTGCTTGAGGATGAGAGGCTATAGAGGGATAAAACTGAAAATGTTCACTTGGCTTCAATCTTTCAAAATAAGAAGGGAAAGAGAGTTAAGGATATTGCGAAAAAATTTTCTTGACAGAAGAAAAAGCAGAAAAGGCAAGAAAGCGAGACACATGAAAAAAGGATTGTCAAAAATACGTCATCTGGAGTGTAAAGAAAGGTAGGCTTCTCACTTTAGTTTATTCCGAAGTTAATCTAGCTTATGTACCTAAGATACTTGGTGGGTAGATTCCGGTGCTATTACTTACATACGTATGTCTATGCAGGGTTTCCTGTAGAATCGACCATTAAGTGATGACAAAAGATTCATCTTTGTTGGTGATGGAAATAAAGTTGTAGTAGAAGCTATAAGAACTTTTAGATTACAATTAAATACTAGATTTCATTTGAATTTGTTTGAGACATTTGTTGTACCATCATTTAGACGGAATTTAATTTCTATTTCTAGTTTGGACAAATCAAATTTTTCTTATTCATATGGAAATAACAAAGTTAGTATCTCTCAAAATTCATGTGTTATTGATTCTGGTTATCTGATTGATAATTTATATATGATTGACACTATGAGTTTCTATAATGAAATATTGCAAACAAATTCAAAAGGTACAAAGTAAAAGTTAAAAGAGAATTCAATCGCTATATGACACAAGCGTTTAGGCCATATCTCTAAACTGAGAATTCAAAGGTTTCTGCCAGATGAAATTCTTGAACCCTTAGATCTATCAAACTTCCAAGTTTGTACTGAGTGTATTAAGGGGAAATGAATGGACATAAGGAAATTAGGTGTTGAAAAAACTAAGAATGTCTTAGAATTAATATATACGGACATTTGTGGTCCTTTCCCTACACCTTCTTGGAATGGACAACAATACTTTATTACATTCATAAATGATTACTCTAGGTACTGTAAGCTGTATTTAATACATGAAAAGTCTCAATCCCTAGATGTTTTTAAATCTTTCAAGACTGAGTTTGAACTTCAACTTGGAAAGAAAATTAAGACTGTCAAATTTGATTGTGGTGGTGAATACTATGATAGATATGACTAATAAAGAGAAAAACGTCTAAGACCATTTGCATTTTTTCTCAATGAGTGTGGAATTGTTCCGCAATACACTATCTCAACAAACCCAACATAGATGGTGTTGTAGAGGGATGAAATTAGACTCTAAAAGATATGAAAAAAGTATAATTAGTCATTTTTCATTGCTAGAGTCACTTTGGGGAGAAGCCATAGAGACCGCAATTTATATCCTTAATAGGGTATCAAGTAAGGCAGTGACCAAAATTCTTTGTGAGCTATGGCTGGAAAAAGGCCTAGCATAAGACATTTGCACATTTGGGGTTGTACAACTGAGGCACGGTCTTATAGGCCGAATGAAAGAAAATCGGAGAACAATTAATTGTTATTTTGTTGGTTATGTTAAACGCTCTTGGGGATATAAGATTTTACAATATCACATCAAGATACTTTTTTGAAATGGGAAATGTTAAATTCTTTGAGGAAGTTAAGTTTGAAAGAGAAGGAAACATTAGGAATGCTGTCCTTTGAAGAAGAATTGTTATTGACAATGGTCAAGTCCTTATACATATCATTATTCAAGAAATAGCTCTAGTACTAGACAATAATGTTCAAGTTATTATTCTTAACATTACCCCAGAACAAGCCAACATTGACAAGGTTCTCCCTCAAGTACCACCTATAGAACAAACTCAACAGTCTCAAGAAGTGTCATTAAGAAGATCCATTAGAGAGAGGAGAATTGTAATATCAAATGATTACATTGTCTTTCTCCAAGAACATGAGGATGGTGTTGGTTTAATAAATGATGATCCAATTAACTTATGTCAAGCTATGAGCAGCTCTAACTCTCATAAGTGGATTAATGTCATGAAGGATGAGATGAAGTCTACGAAGGACAATGACATTTGGTATCTTGTCGAATTGCCTAAAGGTGCGAAGCCCATTAGTTGTAAATGGATATTTAAGACCAAGAGGGATTTGAATGGTAAAGGCTTTACTATCTCAGGTTGTTGCTAAAGGCTTTACTAAAAAGGAAAACATTGATTATAAAATGACTTTTTCTCTAGTATCCTCAAAAGACTTGTTTAGGACAATAACTGGTAGCTCATTTTGATTTAGTGCTACATTAAATGGATGTCAAGACTGTGTTTCTAAATGGAAACATTGATAAAACGATTTATATGGTTTAACCAGACAACTTTGTGTTAGGTAACCTAAAGTTTATAGCCTGCAAGTTAAAGAAATTCATCTATGGTCTTAAATAGACTCTCTGTTAATGGTATCACAAGTTCCATCAAGTCAATATTTCATATGGTTTTGAGAAAAATTTCGTTAATGATTGTGTATATCATAAATTCAGTGGGAGTAAATACATCTTCCTGGTATTATATGTCGATTATATTCTACTTACAAGCAACGACATAGGCTTATCGCACAAAACCAAGAGATTTCTAACAAAGAATATCGAGATGAAAGATCTTAAGGACGCCTCTTTTGTATAAGGCACCTAGATACTAGGAGTTAGATATTGAGGTATCCTTAGGTTGTCACAAAAGAGCTATATCGATAAAATCTTAAATAGATTCGGCGTGAAATAAAGTAAATTAGGAGATACACACATTGCTAAAGGAGACAAGTTTAATCTCAAATAGAGTCTCAATAATTCTCTTGAAATGAGAGATGCAAAATATTCCCTATGTATTAGTAGTAGAGAGTCTAATGTACGCTCAAGTTTGTACTTGTCCCGACATAACATTTACAGTGGGAGTTTTGGAAAGATATTTGAAAAATCTTGGTATGCAGCAATGGAAAGTAGCCAAACACGTGATGCATTGTTTGAAGAGAACAAAAGGCTAATGCTCACTTATCGGAGGTTTGACATATTGGAGATCATTGGATATTATTCTTCTGATTTTGGAGGAAGCCCAGATAGCATGCGCTCCACATCAGGCTACGTTTATACATTGGCAGGAGGAGCTATCTCATGTAGTTATGCTAAACAGACACTTATAGTTTCTTCAACTATGACGAGAAAGTTTATAGCTTGTTATGAGACATCCAACCACATGATATGGCTATGACACTTTGTCACTAGTTTGCGTGCGGTTGATGGAATTGACAAAACATTGAGGAATTTTTGTGACAATAACTCAACAGTTCTTTACTCTAACAATAATAGGAGTTCCATGAAGTCAAAGTTCATAGATATCAAGTTTTGAGTTATTAAAGAAATAATTCAGAATGAAAAAAGAAATTCTATAAAACATATAGGAACAAATTCTATGCTAGTTGATCCATTAATTAAGAGGTTGACACCCAAGGTCTTTCATGAGCATATTGCTCATATGGGTGTTATTCATGAGAATACCTTAATTTAGTGTGAGTTTTTTATGTTCTGTATTTTTCTTTGGACATTGTTTGTTTGATTTTATGCATAATATAGTTGATGGTTTATGATTTGATTTTGAATTACTTATGCCTTGTATATTCAATAATTTTATTGCATTTAAGGACTTTAGATTAATCTCGCTAAAGTTTAAAGAATGACTAATTGGAAATAGACATGATTTAGATCACATTGCATGTAATCTCCATGCTACTCATAAATATTTGATTTATGTCATAGAATGTATTAATATGGTGATTACTATGGTTTAATTATATTTTGGTTGTGATAAAAGTTGCAGTAGTGTCATTGTTAATACATGAGATGGATCAGATTGTTAAAGAAAGTTTAGAGGTAAATAACATATGTGGATACACGCTTAAAATTTTTTTGGTATAATTGTGTCAGGAATATAATAATATGAAGTCCAAGTGAAAGATTGTTAAAAAATTAATATTTTCTTATTAATTTTGGGCATCATATTTTGATTAAAAATTATATTAACTTTTTAATTATTTTCCTAATTATTAAGTGATCTAATTTAGTTAGCCTAGAGACTTTAGAATTATTGTGAGTCTAATAAATAGATATCAAATTGGTCCATTAGGGGATTATGTGAACCCTATGTGTTAATGAGTCAAAAATGTTTATGGTCCTCCACACACCAAATCAAATAGAGTCTTTCCTTCTCCTCATTAGGAAGAGAGATATTGGTTGCCTAAAAGAGATAGTGTAATTTGATTAAGGAAGATTACAAAATCAACTCTTTGTCTTTGTCTGTGGTTAGTAAATTATTGTAAAATTTTCACAACGGTTAATAATAAAAGGTTATGAATCCATATATTTATATAATTTTAGAATCCTTAATTATATAACATTACGTTGATCTCAAGGATTTAATGTTAATATACAACATATCCCACATGTTAAGCAGCTTTAAACAATTAAAACTTTTAGTTAAGATAAGGTGGAGGTTTTATGATGATGCGTTGAGATTTTTTTATTTTTTACTTTTAAAAAAAAAGTGACGAGGACGCGTGAAACGAAGATTGTGTCTTGACGTTAGATCCAATGTGAATTTTTTGTTTCTCTTAAGGTACTGTGTTATCTTTAGAAGGAATACACTCGTTGGCGTGTTGACTGAGAAATGTTGATGTGTTCATACTAGACTACCTAGAAGATGAACTTAAGCAAACTATTATTACAAACGAAGAAAGAAATTGAAAAAAAAAAAAAAAAACTTGCCCCTTAAAAATGTTTTATTGCATTATTAATTTATTTCTTAAAGACAGAATTGCATTTAATTCAATGGTTGGATCATGAAGTGCCGTCTCTTTAATTAGCTTTTTTTACAACTTGAGGCGATTCAAACTTGGGTATGTCAAACTAGGTTTAGAATTAAGGAAAGTAATGTACATTCATCATTACATCCCATGGTCTCGTGTGAGAAGTTTCTGCATAAACAGTTAACGAAGGAACGATAATTGCTCAGTGAAATCTTTCATCCCTTTGTACATAACTTGAAAAGATTAAGACTCTTATCTCGTTGCTGCCTCAGAATCTTGTTTAATTACTTGGACAATATTCTACAGTTTTTATTTGGACACATCTTCGCCTATGTTGAAAATAAATAGTGTTTTGTTACTGTCATTTGTGATCCAGTAGCTGTTGGCATGTTATTTGAATAATCTTCGCAAGTAGATGTTCTATTGGGTCTTGCATATAGCAGGTTTAGTCCATTGTGTTTTATCTACTAGTTAGAGATTCCTGTAATTCTATTCCTTTTCACTGTCATCCCATTCAATTTAACATTGAGCTAACTGCTATGAAATGATTAAAATAATATTTTAATTCTTGATTTTTAATAATAATATAATTTTAATTGTTAATTTTTAAAAACAAAAAATAAATATCTATTTTTTGCATTTGTTATTCAATCTGAGTTTCAAAGTAATTTAAAAAATATTTTATATAATATTTTATAATTATTAATAAACATGATTTAAAACACTTCAAAAATCAATTTAAATTAGAAAATTAAAAGTGGAGAATTGATTTGATATTTTTAAAAATTAAAAACTAAAATAACACTATCTAAAAAATTAAAAATAAAAATAATACATTATGAAACTATAAAATGGGTTAATTTATCTTCCTTATCCTCATTTGCGGGTTCTAGTTAGAACAACCAAAGCTGCACCAATTGAGGATTTGACTAGATGAAGCATAAATAATATGATATACCGTAAAAAAATATATATAAACACGAGAATGGGAGGATCAAATTGTATTTCTAAAACCTCTTTTGCTTTCGGAAAATTTTTTATATAAATGTATAGTTGTTTTTAATATCATCCAATAAATAAGTTGAAAACAATGTCAAGTAAAAAAATAAAGGAAAAGGAAAATGAACTCAAAAAAATTAACCAATTTATTCAATTGATTTATGTCTTTTAAGATTCTTGAATTATGAATTTTTTTTTTCTCGAAAACATTTTTGCAAAACTTTTATAAAGTTTTTTTTTTTAATATCGTTCTAAGTTCAAAACAACAACCAATAAAATGGAAAGGAAAAATGAACATAAGAATTTTTGTTGATTCACTCAACTGAGTTACATCTAATATCTTTAAAACTCTTAAAGAATTCTTACTAATTTTTTTCCAAAGCCGCTTCTAACTCAACCTAACCATTTTCTCTTATAAAATCACCTTGACTCAACCCATATAAACTTATTACTAACCAAGTAATAAGTTTTACAAACAAAATGGTGTTGGAGGGTTTTATTGAATAACTCTTAATGAGAAAATATACAAAATAAGCTCTAGTGTTTGAGTAAAAAGCTTTATTAGACAAAGAATATACAATAAAAAAGTTTTGGTATGAAACCAAAGTTTTCATTCACTTGTTGATGAAAAACTCATGAAAGTTCTTTTATGCTTTGTTCTCTTGATCCTTGATGCTTAATAAGTTGACTTTTTATACGAGGGAATAATTATCATTGAAACATTAAATGTTCATAGCAGTGCAACATGTTTCCAACAAATGAATTCAAGATGTTGAAGTTGTTGAGTCTAACAACTATTTTAAGCTCTCCATCTATGTAAAGATTGGAGTTTGAAGATTCAAGGGAGAGATCATTTTGAACAAGTCTAAGCTCTTGAAGTTTGAAAAGTCAAATATCTATCTTGTAGAAACAGTCTTAGTGTTCTTAACTATATATCCCTCTTTATGAAAAGGTTGTTTTAGTTAGACAAAACTTTTGTAAATGCTTTAACCTTAGTGGTAGATGTTAGTTTTAAGAAGATGAGTTAAAAAAATATCTAGATTAGCCTTAAGAGGCTGTGTTCAAAGAATACTTAGGTTAACTTGAAGAAGTTATATTCAAAGAATACTTGTGTTTAGCCTAAAGAGGCTAGACGTAAACAATACTTGTATAGTCAGAAGTAGTTAGAGTCAAACAGTACTTGTATCTCGTTAAAGATAGTGAAACTTTAGTTATTGTTAAGGAGTTAGACATAGTCTTGGAAATAAGACAAACCAATATAAAAATTCTGATGTTGTCTCTTTATTTATTCTTTATTAGTTCTATTAACCGTGAGTGACTTGACTAAAATCTAGGAAAGAAGATTACAAGGTCCATGACTAGGAAGATTCATGAAGAGGTCCAACAGCAACTCAAGGACTTGGAGGAAACCTTCTAAGCTTGAAAGAATTCAAAGACAGGCATTTTATAATTTAAGCTTACTAAAGGATTCTTAGGATCTTGTGATAGATTTTTTAGTTCTCTTTGGTTTCTTGTGTTTTCTTGGAACATTGTTTATCTTGTAATAGGTTTTAAGCCTTATGTGTGTTCTTTGATCTACAAGAGTTGTCTTGGAATTCTTTGGAATAAGGATCAATTTAAGGCGTAATTGAATCTAAGGGTGAATGTCTCATGTGATTTTTTTAGTGCAATCTTAACTCTTAGTTAAAAATAAAAGAGTGAGAATTTAAATAATAATAATAAAAAAGCATGGAACTTTAGTTCAGAGAAACTTAAGTGAAAATTTTAGAGAAGTTGAAATTCCCGGCCCTTAAATTAAAGTTTTACACTCGCAAATGTATAAGGTTCTGTGCTCTCGTGATGTTACTTCAAATCTTTCTACCTTCTCTATGTACTCAAATAAACTCATCATCATCAATTTACTTGTTCACTTCCGTTCATTCTCACATAATGAAATATAATACATGTGATAAAAGAAACTCTAAATTAAGAAAGGGTTTAATAAACAAATGACTTCTATACAAGAAGAGAATATCTTATCCAGAAGAGAGCATTTTCCAATTAATTTAATGTAAACCCACATGTTCCTGAAATCATCATCGAAATTACACGAAACTTGTCCAGTAATTAAGAAAGGAATATCAATGAAATCAAAAGGAAATCGAATCGCATCATGATAAAGATATTCAATTCATTTCATGTCAACCAAAACGGCAGCATATATAATTAGTAAATATATTTCTATCTGCTTTATTTTCTGCTTCATAACTAACATATACATAATTATATATGAAGAAAGTATACATAGTAATAGTAAAAGTTACATAATTACATTAGATGCTACAAATTTTGTTACGTGTCTCTATGATGTACTTAGTAGCCAATTTATTAATATCATCTTCTAATGTCTCTATCTTGACACATGATGTTGATCCATGATCGTTGCTCAGAACTGGCTTGACAAGGTATTTTGTTCGCCTTTGTAGCTCTTGTGATCTTCTTCTTCCATGGATTTGATTATACATGAGTGGTCCCTTCTCATAGGCTTCACACCCTGAAAGATTCTTCATCCCTTTCCCAGTAGTAGAAGTTCTCAGTGTCTTTTGGGCAAAAGACAAAGTTGGTAAGGTGAAGATATTTGCTATTACTTGCATCGATTTCTCACAAACAGATATCTCGCTCTTGGACTTCACTCTCCTAGTCCTATCCATCATATATTATGGTAATAAATTAAGAAAACGTACCAATTATGTGTCTATTTATAAGCATATAAGATATAAGATATAGGAGATGGAATATTGGAGACTTTTTTGTTTCTTCTGGATTCTAGTAATCTGTAATTAACTCAAAGATATGTTCCATTAATTTCTTCTTCAATGGGTCGTCCACTTTTATCCTCTTTTAATCACCTATAAAACACGTCCCTCCCTATCAAATAGTGGAAAATTTTCAACCGGATTTATACTTATTTATATATGTAACATTCTTTTTTATAGTACTAATTGTTTTATCTTTCTTAATCGCATATGTAACCATGTTTTCTTTTCATCTATTTTTATTATACAAATAATTTTATAAACTTATTATTTAAATACAGTTTAGGAAAGAAATCCAAGTAATAATGAAAAAATTATTATTTTATTCCTCGTGAGTTGGATTATTAATTAATAAAAGATAAAAGTAACAAAATAGTCCTAAATATATATATATATATATATATGTATATTATTTTAATTCCTAAAATAATTTTATTTCTAATTATATTATTTATTATCATTTTAGTTCCTATTTAAGAGACTAAAATAAGAATAAATGGTTAAATTCAAAAATTAAAATAACAATAAATCATATAATTCAAAGAATAAAATAACTATATATATTTTTAAGAATATATTACACTCTTAAAAATTATTTTATTATTTTTATTACTCCAAATTTAAATGATCCAATTTATGATTTTATTTTATTATGTTAAATTTGGTATATTATTTTATTTATTTTTAACAATTTATTGATATGTATATTAATTTTACTTAATTTTTAAATTACATGTCTATCTATATGATTGTGCGATTGTGCCTCTGTGTCGACATATTTTATTATATATAACAGTTTGTTTTATCATTCATTGATGTGTATGGTTACTTTTTTAAAATATATTTTTATTTATTAGGATTTTTTCATTTTTTATTGCTCTATTATTTTGGTAACATGATAATTTAATATACTATTCTTTGTAAATTGCATGGTGTCGTACTCTATAATCTAAAAAGTTTTAGGTATAACAGCAAAACATAGACAGGTAAATAATAAGTTTAATGATAATGCTGCAATAGTGTAAAATAATAATAAGTTTATACTAATAATTTTTATAGTTAATTTATGTAAGTATATATGACCACTATTTTAAGAAAATGAGCTGCAAAGAAATGTGTAAATTAAAACTAATGAGTACATATTTAAAGTAAATCCTTAAAAAAATTAAACTAAATAAGATCTAACAAAATTTCCCTAAAATCCAAATTATGATCTATATTTAATGTTTTAACTTAATTGAATAAAACTTGGTTGTTAGAACCGTGATAAAAAGTGCTATATGACGGTCTGCTCCATTGAAAAACAATGGTCAAATTATTATTATCTGGTAAAATTATTATTATCTGGACAAATTCAAATAATAGATGCACGTTAAGTTTTAAGATACATTGTTTAATACTTTTTTTCTCTATGAATGATATTGAGTTATATTAACTTATGATAGGATAGGTTAAGGGGACACAATAGCAAGTTCTTGAAAGGGCATTTGGGCATTTGTGATTGAATTATAATTTTTATCTATACTTTGTTATGAAGTTTATCTCTTTTTTTATTTTTTCCTTTTTACGTAAAAGGAACATGTCTAAGATGAGGAATCCTATTTTTTTTTTGGAGAGATACAAAATTATCTATGAAAACGTTCTTTAAATACCACAAAAATATATATATTTTTATAAGGAAAATTGATATACCATCCTCCTTGTAATTGACGCTGGAGTAGATATCAGAACAGATACAAATAAATTGGAGAAGATGAAAAAATCAAATGTGATAAGAAACAAATAAATTGAACTTATATGTGTTTCGGTATTGAATTGTGTAATTACATAGGGAGAAAAACGAGTAAATTCAGTTATTAGTTATTACAATTTCAAAGAGAGTGGTAGCTGGTTACTTTTGTATTTTAAATTTTCTGTGTGTTAAACATTCCTTTTACTTTTCTTTGATAGATTGACATTTGTTTTTATTATTTCATTTTCACTAATTTCTACTATTACAAAAATAGATGGTACACTTAACGAAATTTTTTTTTTTATCAAAATGTGAAATGATTCTTATCAAAATAAAAAATTTATTATTTAAAAATTGCCCTTCCTTTTCTATAAAATTTATCAAGAGAGAAGCAAATGGTAGCTCATGTACTAGCTAATATTTTTGTTAATTTTACAAACACTTCCTCTTTTTATGTATGTCCTCGTCGTATTGTTTATATTGTTGAAATGGAAAGAATATGAGTCATTGTCAAAAATAAATAAATAGATTAAGGAAAGAGTAAAATAGTTTCAATAAAAATTGGAGAAAAAAAGACTACTTTTTATGCAGGAGATATAGGTATAAACGGGTAAAGAAAATCGTTTCTGTATTTAGCAAATATTTAACTTTAAAATGTTATTTACTCTATAACATGTCTTATTCAGCCCATTGCGTCAAAATGATTTCTTTGGCAACATTATTTCAAAATATACATTGTCATCCTAAAATGAAATAATATATGTATTTAACTTACAAGAAAAACAAAATTAGCAGTTTAAACACAAGCGTGATAAATTAATTAGCGGAATCGTTTAAGTATAATTAACAGATTATATATTTAATGTTACTAAAAACTGCTAAAGGTAATAATTAAACTTATAAAGAAAGGGACAAAAAGAAAGAAATATTTGAAGTTAATTTCAGAGACTAAATTGAAAAATATATAAACAATAACTAAATTGATAAAAATTATATTTAAGAAAATAAAAAAAAAATTCCTTCAAAAATAATAATTTATACATTGTCAAGAACCAGCTAAAATTTTATTCCAAATTGTAAGTGTTCTCTTTTTTTTTTTTTCTTTTTTTTAAGGCTACTACGTAGTGAATACGAAATCAATTGTTGAGGTTGGATATGTGTCATCAGCCATGTTACACAAAGTCTATAGTGGAAGAAGAACAAGATTCTTCCATCCAATATGCTTCTCTCGGTATCACTTTCTTAATGTCTTTTTGTACTTTCGACTAATCACTATAATTGAGTGTGTAGCACGTTTACGTCGTTCCGGAATCTTCTATGTTATTCTATTATTTTAAAGAAAATATCATTTAAACAAACAAAAAAGGTCTTCTTGGCTTTCAAATATACTTTTAAGATGGTATATATTTATAAAAGGATAAAAAGAATTAAAAACAGAAATATTGAAATAAACCAAAACATGAATATCACACATTGTTATCTTTAGTTGGGATTTTTGTTAAATGAGTTCTTTAATTAACCAGCTATTATACTTCTTTCATTCTAAGATAATCTTATAATGTGGATAATATATAATTAACAATGTATGATGATGATAAGTGGACGTGAGTGATATATGATTTCCGATGCATAATGTGTTCATTGATAATACACCATATTCGCATAGTCAGTATTACATTTATCACTTATAAACATGATTAAGACATTAATCATATGTTTAGAAAGATATCAGGAACAAATTAAATTGTAATATATTATTTCTCCTTTCAAGCTCTATTTCTAAGGCCTCTGATTGATTGCTCGAATCTGGTCATTCTCACTCTATTAATTGCTCAAAGTCAGTATCACTTGGTCCTCTTCTTTGCTGACAACATTTTCAAGCATATGCTATTTTCATCTTCCAACAAATGTCCACTAGAGTTTCCTGAAAAAGTGGTCATTTTTTCTTCTGAAGCTATAATATTTTTTCCTTTTTAAGTCATTCTTATCCGTGATGTGATGTGCGTCTATTGCTGCCTCCCTATAACCATTTTAATCATCCTCAGGTACACATTTGCATGTTCTCCAATCTACCATTTTTAACTTTAATCATATTTCTGCTTCGGTAATCATATTATTTCTCATTCCATAAATTTTTTTTTCAAAAGCCCAAGCATCATCTTTCCCTTCAAGCTTCTTTATAATGTCTCAGTGTCTTCTTATTACTCTTTCACTGTTAGTTGAACTTTTTCATCTCTTTCTAAATCTCCCTCAAGCTTCAACGTCTTTTTTCCTTTCATCCCTTTCATCCCCCACTAAAGTCAACAATGGCCTCCTCAAGCGTAGCATCCAAAATTGGTGGATCATCCAAAGGAACACATAGACACAAGTTTGGTGTAATTAAAGGTATTAATCGTCCCGCAGCTTTGTGAACCTTAGATCCCAAAGTAAGTTTATCCAAACAAACTAAGTGTACAAGAGTATACTTTTATCCAACATCTTAGTAGGAAAATTATTTTTCATTCAAGATATTAAAGTATATTTTTAAGTTATAATTTTTTCTGATCTCGATAGACGAAAGAAAATAGGTCAAGATTAATGAATGTTTACTTAGAGTTTGATTTGTGTTTAAATTGAGTTCTTAGTCTCTTATAATTATTTTAGATTGAAGTAGTCATGATTATGTGTTTTACTTAAAGAATTAGAGTAATAAACACCCTAACTTATATTATCTGGTATTGCATAAGTAACTTTGACAATATTTTTAGTATATAAATTAAAATTCATGTATGACATACATAAAACTTAAACACTTACAAAAAAAACATAACAACCCGTTTTAATCGATTTCATTAGCTAGTAATAGATTCAATGACTTAGGTTAAATAATTAATTTTTGAAGCTTTTGGAGTAATCGATTGCGAGGACATGTAATCGACTACCATAGGCTAGACTCATCATGTCTGCTAGAATAATCAATAACAAATCTGACATAATAAAATATATTGATTGTTGTTTGAAAGTGATCGATTACTTTGTCGAAATCAATTGTTGGTAAAATAATCGATTACCACTAGTTGAATTTATTTTTCTAAGTCAAATATGTTTAAAGATAAATAATAACCCTTAATTTTAATAATTATATATTATTAAAGGAAGATGTTTATTTATAAGATAAATGAAATTAGTAGACGAATGAAGTCTTTGGAGACTATTCATATCTTAGCATATAAATGAGGCTAACAAATGAATGAAACAAAACAAATGAATGCATTAATCAAATTAATGAGTTAGCAAATGAAACTTCATAACCAGATAAATATCATTTTTATAAGTTACTTATACTCAAACGAACTCTAATAAATAGTGTATACTTTTTGCATAGTCTTCTCAAAAGCTTGTTTCTTAAGGAAGTTATTTTTTCTTTTGTGAAAAAATAAGTTAAATTAGAACAAAAAGAGGATATTGATGACATAAAAATCTGGTGCAAAAAAGAAAATAAATTTTCAATACTTAATCCTCTTGTTGCCTCTAATATTAAGAGCCCATATAGTTGTATTTCTAATCTTAATGAAAAATAGACTTATTATATCACCCTTGTGGGAACTCAACTTCCTGACACAAGTATAGAAAGAAAGAAAATGACCACAAAAAATATTAACGTATTTCAATACTTCGAAACCTCATCCATGATCTAATAAAATAAAATTCACTATTTATAATTTTTGGACGAAAATCATTCTCATATGTAATTTTTTATTAAAAAAAATTACAAATTTTCACTACAATATAATTTTTAAATAAAAAAAATCATAAACCCTCACCACAATACAATTTAAAAAAAAAATATAAATTATCACTGTAAAAAGTATCATATATATATATATATATTTCACTTTTAACAATTAACACATCCTTCCCACGTGATTCTTTTCTTTTAATAAAAAATTATTTTAATATCAGTTGGATAAAAAAAATCATCGCATGTCTTTTCATATATACTATTTTTGTCATTTTTAATTTAATTATTTTTATTATTAATGGATTAAAAATAAATGAATACTATGATAAAAAACATATTATTTTAAAAATATATATTTATATATTTCATAATACTTTTATATAATATTTATTTAAAAATAAATAAATTCTATGATAAAAAATATTATTTTACCCATATATATATATATATATATATATATATATATATCAACTGCATCTTGTCGTAATAATTTTATATAATATTTATTTCTTTTATTTATATTACAAATTATTTTTATGTATATTTTATAATAATTTATTATAATTGATTTTTATATTAAATTTCACCGTAAAATATTAATTTTATTATCATCAAATTTCATAATAATAAATATTTCTTAAAAACACAAGTTAAATTTGAATATAAGTATCATGGATAAGTATTTTAAGTTATATATCCAAAATGTAATATATAAATTTAAATATAAGTATATATTATAATTATATATAAACAAAAAATTATATCATATTGATTATAGATTAGATTAGATTAGATTTTATTATCTTCTGACTCCAATTAATAATGTGATTTCCGGAATAACAAATCCTTGATTAAAACTTAGGGCGCCCTAACTCTGTGTCTATCTGAACACTGGCAGTGGCTCGTCGCACAAGGCAAGAAGGCCATTGAATCTCACGTTGAAGGCTTCACTCACGGCGGCGTTTCTGCGGGGTCAGGGGAGACACTAATCGGAGCTTAGAATATATTGCAATTAATTTTACAGAGAGAAAGAGATGGATTCTTCTTCTTCACCTGACATATTCATTCCAGAGCAATGGTTAGAGGCAGCAGAGTTCATTGCATGCAGTTCAATGCCTCCTATTGTTCTTATATGTGGTGCCAAAAATTGTGGCAAAACAACTTTCTCACGCTATCTCCTAAATGTTCTATTGAAAAAATTCACCAAAGTTGCTTATCTCGATACTGATGCTGGCCAACCTGAGTTTACTCCTCCTGCTTTTCTGTCCCTAACCATCGTCAATAAAATAACTCCAGGTAACTTGCTGAATCCTTATCTTATTTTGTGTAAAGAATATTTTTTGCATGAAAAATCCTTTGCTTACCTTTTTTTTGTCAATAATTATTTTAGATTTCACGGTTCCTTGCCTCAAAACGCCGGAGAGGTATGTAATGCTATCTCATCTCAATAATTTTAGCGCTGAATATGTGTTTTGGTTTTTGTAATGTTGCTTTGAATTTGAAATGTTTGACATGGCATTTAAGAGCATGCTTGGGTAAACTTGAAATGTAGTCCTAGAAGTTCTTTCTGATAAGTTTATATTGGACTATGTAAATTTTGGTACACTGTATTCATCATTGCATTTAGGTTAAGATGATTATTATTGACGTGTATTGCGTGTTTTCACATTGAGTAAAATTGTGTTGACATCAGATCGCTGGTTATATTAACAAACGAGTTGGATGATGTTTAGGGACAGTGTGTTGGATGATGTTTATTGTCTGTGTTGGATCTTTGTATTCAATCATCTAAGATTCATCCAATTCAAGTTTTGTTTGGTTGACCATGTGATGGACCTGCTTGGCTCGCTAACTGTCATTTATTCTGTACCAGGTGCCTTTTCTTTGGTGATGTTTCTTGTAAGAGAGATCCATCAACATATTTAAGTTATGTGTTTGGGATGTATGATTATTATCGAAAGGAATATTGCATCTCTGATGATGGAGAATATCCTAATAAAATTGAGTTGCCTCTTATTGTGAATACTCCTGGCTGGGTGAAAGGTAAGGATACTTCTTTTTCTGTTATTAGTCTGACTTTTTAATGCTGCATTTGTACTTTTACTGCATGTAAACTATTTCTTTTCTTGAGTGATAGCAATATATCATCTATTATTTATGGTACTGATGGTTTCTTTTCTCTCGCATCTTAGGTGTTGGTTATGATGTATTAGTGGACATGTTGAAATATATTTGTCCGTCACATGTAGTTAAGATAAACATATCCAGTGAAAATAAGAATTTACCTGCTGGAGCATTCTGGTTAGATGGTGTATGTGATGAAACAATTAACTTAATTGAGATGAACTCAGCTCGTCATGACTCATTAAATAGACCGTAAGCTCTAATCTGATCTGAAAGTTACATTTTACAGCTGCTAGTCTGGTCCTTTTTTTCCCATTTTTATGTGTCAAGTATCATACAGCATCCGTGTTTGTTTTTCCAGGGTGCTTGTTAAGAAGGATGCACGTCTCCTGCGCGACTTAAGAATAATGGCTTATTTCAAACAGTGCTTTTCTAGTGATTCAAATATTTCTACGATCAAGGAACTTGCACGTGCCTTGGCATCTCACTGTCCTTATGAAGTTCCCATTGCAAGCATAAAGATTCGACATCTTCATTGTGAGGTTAGTTCAAGTTTTACCTGTTACCTGTTCTGATTTTGAGTCACATCTTAGTGTAATAGTAAGGTTGCTACCTTGTGATTGTGACTTGATGGTTTAGAAATTAAAGTCGCATACATCTAACCTTCCCCAAGCTCCATAACTGTGGAATCTTGTGATTGAGTTGAGTTGAGCTGCCCTTTATATGTTCAGTTTTCATGCATTTGGTCCTTTTTTTATTCTAATTGGACTTGATTTATAAATATGAAATTATCAAATATTAATTATGTTGTTTTCTTGTTAGCAATTTCACCAATATTTTGTATATCGTTTTTATTTAGAGAAATGTTATTTGTACAACACATTTTTCGTATATTACACCTCATAATGATGGAGAGAAATAGACATAAGAAGTAGTGTTGTAAAACTTCTTGTACGGATTGTTGTACGTGTAGCATATCTCTTTTATTAAATTAAGGTGAGCAAAACATATTTATGGTCTATTCATATTTGCAGGTCCCAAGATCTGAAATATTCTACAGTTTGAATGCTACCATTGTTGGCTTAGCAGTTGATGCTGATGTACCTGGGAATTTACCTTGGTGTTTTGGGCTTGGTTAGTAATTTAACTTCTGAATTCTGAGGCGTCTAACAATATCTTGCTATGAAACTGATGGTCATTTTATTGAAATACTTCTGCAAGATTGAAATTTCAGATTTAAAAAGCAATCTAGGTGGCAGTAGCATTGCAGACTAGCTGAAAGTGTCCTGTTCTGGATTTTTTAACTCTTGAAAACTTCAGATGTCTCAAATAAATCGGAATTATCTTCTGTTTAATAGATAAATTAAATTACTTTGCTTGATAATTAGTTCCAAACTTTTGGTAGCAGTGGGCATACAAAATACTGTGAAGTATTGTGCATTTCTGGATTAGCTTCGATAGATCTCATAAGTCTATTGGCTGTAACAAGTTAATGAGTTTCTCTTAGCTTTGCAATAACATCTTGTGTGTCATATATATCTTAAGGATCTCTACCTATATATGCTATTATACTTCAACAAATGTAGAAGAAAAAGAATTGACGTGTATTACTTGTGATGGTCACAGATCATTCAGCCTTCTACTGTTCTAGTTATACATTTTCATAATTCTAGTTCTGGGCATATTTATTGTTTAACACATCTTGATTTCTTATGTTTCAGGGATTGTGAGGGGCATTGACACGTTCAAAGGTGTGCTCTATGTCATCACTCCTGTGCCGCATAGTTCTCTAGAAAAAGTCAACCTCTTGCTACAGGGTTTTGTCCAAATTCCTCCTTGTTTATTGCAGGCAAGAGATTGTTTAACGCTCTTTTGCCTTCTTAACATAATTTTATAGAAATGGAAGATAACATGCTGATCCCTAACCATACTGCTTTCTTTTGTTAACTTACAGCTTTTTTACTAGTCATTATAATATTTTCTGTTAAATATTTGTATCTAGAAGGGCTGCCTATGTGGGAGGCAAAGACTTCCAACATGGTGAAGTCGTCCCTAGAGAGAGATATTGAAATGGTTGTCCTTGAGATGGACCTGCCTCTAGGTAGTTAGCATATCCTATAGGTTGAAAGCATCGTGCTGGAGGTGCGTTAGATTAGTGTTTTCAGCCAATAAGGCGCAAATGTGTGTCATAAATCTGGGAGCAAGAGTTGTCCTAGGTTTCTTCTGGTTTTGGTTGGTCAAATTGTGGTTCCCAGTTTCTCTTATTCTTGGGTGGTCCAACACTGCTTCTCTCTTTCTTTATGCTGTGTTTGGTTTGAGTTTTTTTGTTCTCTTCTTGGCTCTACCTTCCTATTATAATGAATAGCAGTTTCTCAATGAAGGTTGTTGGGTTCTGTAAGTGATTGAAGGTTGTGATCTGGGGGCAGTGATAGTTGCCTTAGTTCAGTTTCTAGGTTCTTTGTCTTGTGTTTGTGAGGTTCATTACTTTTTAAGGAGGTGAAATGTTTGAAAATATTTAAGATATATTTAGGTTACTTTAGAACATATTTTGTGATCTGTTTATATGTTTTAGTAGTTGTATTCTTCTTGTTGATTGTTGATGGGCTACTAGTACTTGACCAGTTAGTATAAATGAGTAATAGGTTTAAATATTATAACAAATTACATCTATCAAGAACAACATTAATCTCTAACACCAGGACACATACAATCACAGGCATCTTCATCTTTCCCTAACTGTAGATTAGATCAGTCTCTAGATTTAGATAAGAATTATTCAAAGTAGTAGTAGTTTGCATCATGCTAAATGGCTCATTAAACAAGAATTAGATTTGGTTTAAATATCCAGCTGATCTGGTTTAAGTATTGAATTGAAATTGATATATTAAATTGATTATTTCTGTTATTAATTTCATGTGAATATTGTGGTTGTTTTTGTAAACTTAGTGAACCTAAATAAAATTGCTTGAAAACATAATGTACCAAAACGAAATAATTTAAAAAATAATATTGTACCAAAGTGAAACCAGTATCAAAATTCAAAGGACGCATCAATAGTACGTATGTAAATGCTGCAGAAAGAACAATACAAGTTAATGGCTACGACAGCATATTCTAATATTCATTAATGACAAATCTTGAAATATAACAAATACGAACTTGAGATACTAAAATGTAAAAATACTGAGACTTATTATCCTGAAAGAGACATTTAGCTTTATCATTATTACTTATGTTTCACGATATCTTGATTATTACTGCCCGTTTTCTGATAAAAAATGACTTATTTTCAGGTTCAGGGATGCATCTCACCTTACATTTCTGCAAATGCTTTGACCACAAACTAGATATTAGCAAATTAGCAGGGTAGTAGTAGCCAACCCCTTATAGTTATTATACAAGCTTCATTTCCCATGGAAAAAAGCAGAGACTATAATTTACAAATGTCCGAGAACTTTTTTCCCCTTTTCCAGTTTATGAAAATCCAACAAAATTGTTTGGAAAAAAAAGGCAATCAAGCCTACCTAATGTAGCATTGTCAATTTTTGCTATGCAGGGCATTGTATTATGTCAGGTTATTATTTTGTGAATTAAAAATGTGAATTAATTTTTTTAAAATGGAAAGTGTTTTTGTTGATAGTAAAAAGCAATAAAAATATTAAATATAAAAATACAACGGTTTGAAAGTATAACTTGAAAAAAGAGATTCAAAATGGAGTATAATTTAATGATGTTTTGTAAATATTTTAAAGATAAAATTATAAATTCATAACTGTAGTCTCAAAACGTATAATTATATTTGCATAACTGTAGTCTCAAAACATATATTTTTAATTTTATGCTGAAAACTATATATATTAATTGTTAGGAAATAAATCACGAGGTTATATCTCTCTAACAAACTCTTTATTCAATTATTTTATTTCCTTTTCTTTTTATACGTATATTGAAAAGGAATGATTTTCTTATTTTGCTCTTGATTGTCTCCGTTGCTCGATTGTTACGTATACCTAATAAGTATGAAATAAGACCAAATTAACAAGAAAAATAAATGAACTCAAATAAGAAAATTGACCGATACATGACTCGGCATGGCATATGATATATGTTATCCATCGTCAAGTAACAAACATTTATATATAGGTTAAAGAACTATATAATATCAAAATATCAATTTAAGTGTTTTTTAATTTTTTATAATTTTACTCCTTTTAAGAACCAAAATAAAAATTCCTACTTAAATGACTATTTAATTAAAAAAAAAAGTTTAGAAGACGAAAAATGGAAACATTATAAACGAAGATGATACTTGTAGAAGAATATAAAAACTTAAGATCCTTTTTCAACTGGTCGAATAGCTGAAATATCACTAACGACTAACGAGTTACAACTACAGACATGAACTGTTTTTGGCAAAATGTAACAGAAATTCCTAGTCTTGTTATCATCTATTAAATGGGTACCACATTAACTATAATGATATACTGAAGTGTAGGAAAATTAATCTTTAATTGGAATGTAGCCATGCACTTGTTGTACGCTTTGATTTATAATCATATTATATAAAAGAGTTATGTTATTATGTACAATGAGATTAACTTAAATTGTTATACTTCTTGTGGTTCCAAAGAATTTAATGACGTAAAAATCTTTATAAAATCGAACTCTATTAATTCTTTCCGAAGCTAAAGTAGTGCTATTCAATGGTACTTAAAATAAAATTTCTATTTCCACCTAGGAACTCAGATAGCAACAACATCAGTGTCGTCGCATATGAAAAATAATGTTAAAACGATGCTGTATGTATCTGTTTTTGTAATTCTGAAACAAAATTTGGAATAGAAGCATGATAGACCGTTATTTCAGGTAATTGTCTGCCTAACAGCCTCCATTGGTTTTTACAGCAACAATTGTTTCTTCTATTTATGGCTATTAATTGAGTTTCACCTTTCACATTTCTTTTTTTTCCTTCCTTTGCAAACGTGCCACTGAGAGAGAGACACGCATAGAGAAGATCCTGATCTAGTCCCAAAACATGGTCATGATCTTCCTCCATCTTCCCACATTCTAAGTTCCTTTCTTTTTGTTTCACATACCACCCCCACTTTTTCTTTTTTTTTTTTTGATTAATCAATTAATCTTCAGCAGCACTACAGATTACAGAATCTGGTTATTATTTGTATCCCAATAATAATCTGTTACATTCTGCATGCTGTTGGGTTGTTGAAAAGGACAAGAGAAAAAAAATAGAAAACAACATAAAGGAAAAAAAAATTGTACCAACATGGCTACTAGATCATTTTCTCATTTTGTTGAGGAAGAAATGGGAAAGTTTCCACACTTTGTGATCTATGTATTGCTTGAATGGGTGCTGATATTCATACTCTTCCTTGATGGTTTTCTTGCATTTTTGGCCAATGAGTTTGCTAGGTTCTTTGAATTGCATATTCCTTGTTGGCTATGCACAAGGTTTGATCATGTTATGGTTCACAGAAATCCAGATTTCTATTACAACGAATCGGTCTGCGAGGCCCACCAGAAAGATATGTCATCATTGGCATTCTGTCACAACCACAAGAAGCTCTCTGACTTAAAGAAAATGTGTGAAGGGTGCTTGCTTTCTTTTGCGACCGAAAGGGAATCGGATTGTGACATCTACAAGTCCCTCGTGGGGATTTTGCATAAGGATTTGGAGTGTTTTGTTCAGGATGGCCAGCCAATTCAGTTGAGTTTGAAGGATGATGTGAACATGCCGCAGATTGATACAAGCTTCAATCAGAAGTGTTCTTGTTGTGGAGGGCCATTGAAAGCCAAGTCTGCTTCCAATCCAAAAGTGAAACACTCGTCATCATTTGCGCGAGCACCGACTCCTTCACCCCGAGCTTTTCCATTTTCATCACCAAAATGTGCCGATCCTCATTCTCTAGAATTGCCTAGCACCAGGTTCAAAGAACTCAAGTTTATGTCAGATCACGATTCAGAGCTTCAAGATTATGACGATGTTAATAGTCCGAATGTTAAATGTGAGTAAATGCACAACTAGTATTTCTTCAGAATGTTAAATGTGAGTATATGAAGAACTAGAGTTTCTTCATAATGTTAAAAGTGATTATATATGCAAAGCTAGAATTTCCCTAGAGTATGTATATGCTAGCTTATGTAGATTAAGCCAAAAAGTTATATCTTTCTAGTGATATTTGGGTTTTCATTAATCTTTTACATATGCTTTAGTTGGAATCATATAAACAACTGTGTGAACACTTTGAATAATATTAAAATAACTTCAGAATTGATGTTAAATTGTCAACACAATCTCCATTATTTTATGTCAATAAATCCTAACTTTTGATGAGTTGTGCCTATAGGCTATAGACTCTGAACTTATCCTAAAACTACTAATGATTAAAAATGTATGTGATGATGCAATCTTACAATTATGGTTATAAAGTAATGTTTTTGTTCTGTACAGTAAGGGAAGACATGAAGTCTGCTTCTATGCCTATATTGGGAGACGCTGAGGATTTGAATGATGATTCAAGCAAATTAACCCCAACATTTACAAGGGGTAATAAGTTCTTTGGAATACCACTCACCGATTCTGCAAACAACAGTCCCAGATGGACTTACAGGATTAACAGGAAATCACCACTGGAAAAGACTGAATTCGCCTCTGACTCTAATGATGTAAATGGCTCAAATGATTTTGATGATGCCATCTTAAACAATTTGAAGAGGCAAGTTCGTTTGGATCGCAAATCGCTCATGGCTTTGTACATGGAGCTGGATGAAGAAAGAAGTGCTTCAGCTGTTGCTGCCAACAATGCAATGGCAATGATCACCCGGTTACAGGCAGAGAAGGCAGCGGTGCAAATGGAAGCTTTGCAGTATCAGAGAATGATGGAAGAGCAAGCTGAGTATGATGAAGAAGCCCTTCAAGCCACTAATGATATGCTTATTAAAAGAGAGCAAGAGATCAAAGCTTTAGAAGCTGAAGTGGAGATTTTCAGAAAACAATATGGATCCTTACCACCAGAAGTTGCTTTTAATAGGGAAGCTAACTCTTCATTCAAACTCAATGAAGGTGAATATAATGGAGAAAAGGGCCTCAATTCTAATGTGTCATCTCAGGTAGAAAATGGAGGGGTAAGACAAAATGAACCAGTCAAAGGTTTTAGAGCAGAGAAAACATATCTTCTTGGCCGGATGAAGAGAACAGAACATAGATCATCACCCTATGCAGAAAGTGGACTTTATTCCCTACTATCTCGCTCTGACAGTGGTTATAATTTAGACAATTTGACAGGTAACAAAGCAGACATGCCTTCATGAATATGTAGTATTTATAATTTTAATGATTATTAGAGACAACATTCAATTTAGTCCTCCCAAGTTTCATGCATTACCACATTAGTCCTTGAAAAATTTTGGTCACAAAGTTGCTTGTCACTAAATTTCTTATAGTCACCACTTTGGTTTTGTATAAACATGAATATGATGACGTTTTAGATAAAAGATAATTTGGTGACAATACTTTGACATGAAAGATCATTAAGGACTAATTTAGTCACAAATTTCTTTGAAAAAATAATGTTGTAATACATATAACCTTGGATGACAAAATTGGGGGTGTTTCTCTAATTATTTTGCTTGTTACAATTCATCACAATGATTGTGTTGTAACAGGAAAAGGAGGGGAAGCCTCTCTACCTAAAGAACTATCTTTCCTTAGTGATAGAGTGAAGGCTCTGGAAGCTGACAGAGGATTCTTAGAGCTTGTTTCTAAGGAAGATGAGAAAGACAGTGAAGGGACAAAAATTTTGACAGAGATATCACAAAATCTAGCGAAACTCAATAACCTTGTTATGACCTCCTTTGAGGTAGAGAATATTGCATGATGCCAAATTTTCTTTTATAGTAATTGGCTCTTTAACTGTAGTCTTGAGCCAAATGATCATGCTGAGAATGAAGATTCATGAAGCTGCCTGAGCCTAAAGAAAGACCAAAGAAAAGTGTAGCTTGTGATGAAAATTGTGAGTAATTCTGACATAAGATTTTTTGCCAAGGGGCAGCTTAAGTGTTGGAAGCATGGATGATTTTCTTCTGCCTCAAGAATGTTTATGTAAATTATATAAATGCCTAGAGGTCAAATACATGAAAACTCAAGGCATGTCATGTAATAGGATTTTAATATCCCCATTTCTAGGCTTTGCTAGCTTTACTAGGATCATTTGGACAAAATTGTCTAGGCTTTGCTTGTTTATATCACTACTATTGTCAACAGTTCGTTTTTTTTTTTTTTTTTCTTTTAGTATGTACTTTCTCTCAGGGAAGAAATGCACATTATATATTCCATGAAAATAGTAGAACATTCATACAATCTCACCTTTACTAATCCAATTCAATTTCCCAAATAATTAAAGTCTCGCATGAATCAAGGTACAGAAAATCTTTTATTTGGTAAAAATTATAGAATTGGTGGTAAAAATTATAGAACACTGCCCAGTTTGCTCCAAAGAAAATAGTTTCCAACAGATTAGTTTTATTTTTGGTTATTGAACTTACATCGTTATTTCCGGTAGAATTAAATTTAAATCTTTTAACAAAGTTTTGAATTCAAATATTCTAAATAGAAAAAATAAATTATAAGAAGAGATTCACGGAACTTAGATCATTAATTATTTACACATTGAAAAAAATATTTTATACATGGTTATAAAAATAAGACATTCACCTAGCCCAATAGGTCACACAGAGAAAATGATGTTATAGGTATTTTATAAATTTCTTTCTTGTTTTAATTTACCATGTTGTACATAAGAAATCAGACTTAAATAACTAAAATTAGAAAATAAAATATCACAGATAGATTAAATACGAATTGTTTGGAAATAATAGAAATAGACTTGTGAAAAATGGGATAATAGATCAAATCGAGTAAAAAAGCCAGTATAAAAATTAGGTTAAAAGAGGTTTGCCTTCACGAAGCATAATTAAAATCGGCTAATCATAACGTTATTTTTCATAAACAAAAAATAAAAATAAAATAAAATGAAATAATTCATAAAAAAGTTAAATATTTATTATACAATAAAACATCTTAACGAAATAGAAAACAAAAAAATTATTTAAATAATTTTAAAAATAATTTATACAACAACATTGTGTATTATATCTTATGACAGCAGAAACAGATAAGTCCTGTATGAACCATGGTACATGTAAAATATTTCAAAATTTTAGTAAGCTTTAAGCAGATGCGAAAGGACGCATGAAAAGTAAATGAAAATGAATATATAAATAAAATAGTTTTTTAATGAAGGATAAAAATGCTAAAAAAAAAATGCGTATAGAGAAGGTGATGACACAGTGGTGCACAAGAGCAGCGTTTGGACATTTGAGAATGAGTATCAGCAGCACCAATCATGAAGACATCGATGCTATATTCAAACAGAAGCGCTTAATCCGAACTCAGGTTAGAAAAACCCTCAAATCCATCGATCCCTCACTCAGATCTCACCAAGGTATCACTCTTTCTAACTATCTATTACTTGTGCATTATACGTTTAATAGAATCTATAATTAGTATTATTATTATCCAGATAACGCCGTTCAAGATATAGTTTTGGGATCGCCGTGGTTCAAATCCACGCGCAGGCTATGCGCGTACATAAGCTGCGCTTCTCTACGCGAAGTCGACACATACAAAATATTGTCACAGATTTTGCAACGTAATGATGATACCAGTGCGTTTTCTTCACTCATCTTCCAAACAAAGTGTTTTCTTGTGCTGAAATTAGTTGTGAAACACTTTGTGTATATTATCGAGTGTGTGCAGATGGGAAAACACTGTATGTGCCGCGCGTGGAGGATAAAAATAGTCACATGCGGATGCTTCACATATCGCGAATTGATGATCTTATTGCCAACTCAATGGATATCTTAGAACCTGCTCCCGTTGATGCTGATGGAAATGCGCGTGAAGATGGTACTTTGTTGCTTTCTTGCTCTTCCATGTTTTTTGAATTGAGATTGTAGTAAGGGTTTTGTTATGATTGTTGATACTGTGGAACATTGCAATTGATGCTGTGAGTGTGATTGATTCCACAGATTTTAAAAACATTGACTTTGCCACCCCAATTAGGATAGCATACTATTTTTTTAAAAACCTTGCATTTTACCTTCCGTGGGTATAGACAGCGCGCAAAATAATTTGCTTGAATTTCAAATTTGAGTTTGAATGTTTTGCTTGCAAAATTTAACCAGTATCAAGTTATACTATGTAACTGCTTTCTATGTTGAGCATTTGTCAAATTTCTGGTTTTCTGTTGGTGACATAAATTTATAGGTAGTTTGTCTATTTTAAGTGAGTTTCTTCAGTTAAAAGTATGAGAGCTCCTTATTTTCTTTTAAAGAGAAAACAACAAAGTAAAGCTACACAAAGGCATGACTTTTACCAAGCTGTTTCCACAGGTCTGGATAAAAGTTTTGTGCATCTTTCTCCCTATCTCGGCTACTTTTGTGCATTTAATTTTATTTTATATGTGATTCTTGTTGGGTTGACTTCCTTATAATGTATTTTCTAATAATCCTGATTGGCCAATATCGACAACCATTTGAAAGATCTCTTTGGTACAGTTATGCAGGCAAATGATCCAGTTGATTTGTTCCTCCTACCTGGTGAGCTTCTCATTTCTTGTTTATTTGTTATTGTCATAGTTTGGATGTAACTAATTGTTTTCTATTCCAGGATTGGCATTTGACAGATCTGGAAGACGTCTAGGTCGTGGTGGAGGGTATGCTTTTATATGTATTTCTTCTGTCTAAACAGTTGAAATCTGTATCGTGTTCTATTTCTTTTGTACCAAAATTTGAGTTGAATTGATAATTCTTGCCTCTTATATTAACTACCATTGCTAAACTGTGTTTGTTAAAATGGTGACTACTTCGCAAACACTTATGCTTCATGTTTGACATTTCACCTGTACCCTCAAATATTATGATTAATTTGTCACAAATGTTATAAAATCGTAGTCCGAGGTTTGTTACAGTTGATATACCCCCTCTGCAGTTACTATGATACCTTCCTGAAGAATTACCAAGACCTTGCGAAGACACGGAATTGGAAGCAACCCTTACTTGGTATGAATTTCTTCCTTTCTAGTATACATAATTTTGACTCAACCAAACTATAAAAATGTGGCATCAAGCAATTTGGCTTTGAATTTGCAGTTGCACTGTCATATTCCGAGCAAATACTGGATGAAGGAGTAATACCTATGACTTCGTCTGATTTTCCAGTTGATGCTCTTGTATCTCCAGAAGGTGTGGTTCCCATCAGTTCAGCTGCCTTAAACAGGTATCACTGAACGAACTCATTTACTTTCTGAATTTGTTGATGAGTGGCCTTAGGATCCTAGTTAAGTAAATGAATTATAATAGAAGTTTAAAGAGTGACCCAGTGCACAAATGGGATCTAGGGAGGGTAGATATTTGAAGCCTTACAAGGCATGCAAAGAGGCTGTTTTCAAGAATTTATGTGTCCAAGTTACAAGGCAATAACCTCACTGTAATACCAAGTCTCGCCCTCTGATTAAAAAATATATTAAATGAAAACATTAAAGCATTTAATTGTAAATCTTGAAAGTCTTCAATATTTTCTTTAAGCTATTGGGATTTGTTTGTTAAATAATGTTGTTAATGGAGAGTATTAAATGCTTCTTTGACAATGCCCTTCGTTTGTTGCTATGTTGAATTTGGTCAGTTTTGGTCATTCTAACCTAGTGAACAATTCCAGAATGGATCTCTGACGCTGGACTTCGAAGCTGATCCTGAACAGTTTCAGTAGTGTATCTTCAATAAAATCTTGTGGTTCCTTGAGTGTATGACACTAAAGGATTTGGATATGCGGCTGGGTAACAAGTAAAGAGTAACCATCCTTAAGCGATTCGAAGTCACACTGGACCCTGCCTTGAATCCATCCTGAACCGATTCGAAGTTTCAATACTCTTTGATCATTCGTCTTAAATTCAGCATCCTTTCTGTAATGTTGTGAAGTTTGAAAGCAAGAGTGGCTACGCCTTAACTTCTTCGTATGGTTAATTTTAGATTTTGTGTTTATTGGGCTAGCAGGACTATTCCTAAATGTCACGTATTTTGGTTCAAAGCTGCAAATTGAGCTTGATTGGAGTTGTTGACTAACCCCACTTACAAGCAAATAAGTCGAATATTACCTTGCTCATACTCCGTTTATATTTGGAAAAGGTTGCGTGTCATGTACTATTGTTTGGTTAAATGTGATGAGTTGTACGTACTGTGATGGGAAACTTTTTCCCCTTCTATACCTATGGATCAATTTGCTTAACTCTTGCTCATGACCACGAGCTCAACTTACTGAATCCAAATAAACTTAAAAAAGGGTATGAGCTACCTATCACCATTTAGTTTCTAGGTTAAACCGCTATAGGTTTTGGGATGAGTAATGTGATTGCATGATCTTTATACGCATAAGTACCAACAATTCAAAATATGAGCTTTTGAGTCCAAAGAAAGAATCAATGAAATGGTTTTTGGTTTAAAGAAAGAGTTCAGGTAAACCACTCCAAATCTAGTTCAATTAAGCTCTGACCGCTAAGTATTGCTGCTGGTGTCGTGGAATATAATTGCTCTATATGTATCAATTGATAGTTGAAAACAATTTAAGCAAGACCCAATTTTATTTCATTTTATGTTTATATGTAGAAATCAAAGTAGACCCAGTCAAATGCTGCAACAAGTGCTCATGCTGCCCAAGTGATTTAAAATGATAAAATGAAGTGTTTCTTTGTTGCCAATTATTAATATTTTCATCTTCATAACAATTGAATTAGAGAAGAGACTCACACCCTTGTAGTAATTAATGTTGTTTCAGCCTTTAACTCGGCTCTCAAGCTTGCGATTGCATTACTATTTCCGTTCTTAAGTGTATATTTCTTTTTTTTTTAAAAAAAAAAATACAACAATAATTATTACTTACTACTGTCAATTATATCTTTATCTTTACATAATTTTAAATTATTTTTCAAAGTGTCATGAAATTAAATAAAGAAATGAGCAAAATGAAAAATTAATCAACATATAATAAAGAAATGAAATGCCAAGAAATTAAGTAACAACCATAATTAAAATGAGAACATTAATTTCTATTCTATTTCAACTTATTTCTCCTCTATTCTCTTCTATTCTTTTCTCTATGCTTCTTTCCCCGTCTAAATACATTATAAGGGATGATTAATAAATCATTTCTAGTTAAAACATCTTTTAAAATCTTGAAAATTAAAGTGATTTCTTCTCACGGAGCTAAATATACTTGACTTTCTTAGAGTGTGAATGTTAAAATTACAAGTCACAAATAAAACAAGAGAAATATTTTGTGGTCAACTACAACACAAGTCAACTAGTCAACTATCTCATTTTAACTTATTTTAATTTCTATTATATTTCAACTTATTTCTCCTCTATTATCTTTTGTTCCTTTCTCTCTACTTCCCTCCCTGTCCAAATGCATTCTCATGCCTGTCCAAATGCATTCTCATGGATGATTAATAGATCATTTCTAGTTAAAACATCTTTTAAAATATCTAAAGTTGAAGTAGTTTCTTCTCACCCAGCTAAAACATACATGAGTTTCTTCGAGTATGAATGTTGAAATTACGAGTCACACATAAAATAAGAGAAATACTTTGTGGTCAACTACAGTACAAGTTAACTACTACACAAAATATATAAAACGTATACGCATATATATTTCTTTTATTAATTTTTTCTATTTCTTCTACTTTCTCTATATTTTATAGGATAGTTGAGTGACTGACATGTATTCGTATTACCATACTTACTTTTGACATAAGAATCATTAATAATGCAAACACACTTTGTGAAATGCAAATCTTATCATGTCGTTGTAATCTTACTATGTGAATAAGTAAAGATTTATACCTTGAAAAATATGAGAAAAATGGGAGAAAAAATAAGAAAAAAGAAAACCCCACTGTTTTCATAAATTTGTCCAGTAATTACCCTGCTAGATGGCTCTAAGTTCTTCTTCTTATGCTATTATACCATGTAACACATTATGAAAAGGCCGACCGATGGTTTCACCTTGATGGAAAAAAATTGTTCACACTATCTTTTTCATATTAAAAACTCTTTAATATTTACCTCCAATGTTGCCTTCACACTATTCTTATTCTATGTTTCTTAATTTTTCATATAATAATATGAACGCTCGAGGGTTCATTTAATTTATTTCGATTCTGTTCACTATTCACTAAATACGGCATTAATTAATGACGCCTTTGTTCTCTTTGAGGCATTGATTCAGTGGAATCCACATCCTCTTGGACATTAAACCAAGCAAGTACAATATCCAACATCACATAATATAATCATGGATAAAACTTGTTTTCTACTTTCCAATTGGCATTGTGTATGATTTACTATGTGTGTATTAACTTGCATCCCATGATTAATCATTCCCTCTTCGTTTAAGTCACTGGTGTTAAGTGTGGTATTCTTTGTACAGGGAATGCCTTATGAAAAAAATAAATAAATAGATAACACCACACCCATCGCCATTAATGTGGAAACTATAGATGAATAAATTTATTTTCAATCATTACAATACAAATTTTACAACATTCATGTGTTAACTATAAGATCCATATATAAAAAATATAATATAATCATACAAACAAATTTAATTAATGACACCGAGAAAAAAAAATTAGCATACATATAAATACATACACGCACACCCTATTTTATGTTATAATGAAATTTAATCGAATTCAAATATGCATAATGTTCTACGTACTACATATAAGATATTGGTTTAATCGATTATAACATCAAGTATGCAGTGCTCATAATCGATTATATTTGTTCCAAGCGCTGTGATAGTTGATTAAATTATGCACATAATCGATTAGCCATATCATTACTACATTAATAATAGGTTAAAGTGTCTTACCCTGTTAACTATGCCTTGTGAGAGACAAGCAATTTGACTGCATAATTAATTATAAGCTCTACATAATCGATTAAATAATATGAATTTATAATTAATTACCCTATCTTTTTAATTGATTAATATGGGTCAATGATAATCAATTAAGGTATTCAATACTCGATTATCCTACTTTTGTTTCCAACTCCTAATCAATTATTGTTATGTTATGGCTGCAATGTTATTTCAAGCTCTGGTGAGTTTTTGACGGCATTATTTTCACATATCCATGTTTTCCAGCAACTATAATTTTAACAAAACATTTTAAATGCAGATTCAGGTTAAAAAAAATACACTAATAGAGAGATACCTTCTAATTTGTATGAGTGATGAAGCAGGTCATGGAGTGGAAGGAACTACTGAGACAAGGTGTTTGCGGCAAAATGCGGAGCCTAGCAAGGACCACTGATAGCTAAATTGGCAGCAGGAATTTCCATCATTGCAGGACAACATCGTCACAAGTAAAAAATAGTGGGGGCATTTGCTGATTCTTTGGCACAACAACAACAGTTTGTGGTGGGTTTGGTGTTGTTGGAGAGTTACAGTAGGAGGTTTACATGATGGAAATTGGCCTGATAAGTTGAATAAAGTAAATGCAAATTAATACACAGTTACTCGCCCTTGAATGTCCGTCAATGTCAACAAGTGCACATGCGTGCGTTAAGTTATTGCTTCTCACCTTCTCTTCCTCTCTGTTTCTCCTCATTTGCGTGCAGAAATGACAATTATTGAACAGGTGTCAAATATTTAAAATTGTCGGTTCTTTTTGTCCTTACAAACATGCACGTTTCGTCTTCTTTTCCGTTCTTTGTTTTACGTCTCTGCTTTGCATCATCTGAACAAAACTGCATTGTTATTTCCTGACTTCCTGAACTAACACTTCAACGGACAGATGAAAAAAATCGGAGATATTATAAACTTAACCATACCATATTGAGGGTCAGATATTAGGAGCTTGACCTACATAAAATTGATGTAATGCAGGTGGACAGATATATTTATTGAATATGTGAATAAGTATTATAAACATTATTTGGTTTATATGCGATTGTTTATCAACCACGACAGCACAAGGTTCATGCGTCCATTAGATTGACAGTTCATGGTTTTCAAATAAACTGGCGTTCTCTTAATCTGTTTCTGTTAATGACTCATTTTCAAACTCAATAATTTTCAAACTGTCATTATTCAAGATACACAAATGCATACCTGCAACATATATAATATATTGTTATACAAATCAAATCAGGAGGCAGGAATCCTATCCCAGCAAGGATTATAAACGAAAACCACACTAAGATTGTTTTCTAGTTGCTAACTGCTAATATAGTAAAGCACATTCAATTTAGATGCACTTTCTATATAAATAATATCATACTATAACAATGAAAACACAAACCTAAAACATTCGGCAACACTTGACTAGGTTGTTAATAAAGCTTGTAACCAACCAACTAATTTTTTGTTTTTTAAATAGAAAACCAATCTTATCGACTGATATCTCAATCCCAATGAGAACTCTATGAATTATGTTGTTCTCTCAAAACCACCACCTATCTGCATATGAAGCCATCCAGGATGTGATCCCTGAGCATACCCCCTTGCTCCTTGCGATCCAAATACCATTCCAGCAATGTCAAATGGCTGAGTACCAACCTGAAACAATTTTTAAACTGATCAAGATCATGATATTTTGCAAACAAACAGTCCTAAAGTAACTAATTTCATTAGTAATAAATGTTTTACGTCTAACCGTCTGAGTAATTTGGTAAAGATATCCTGGACAATAGTACTAGGTTACAATAGTACTATAAAACGGTAAGGTTCATTAGGATAGTGCTTGGAACCCATCCTGCCCAATAGTTCTAGGGTACAGTTCACATCATTCCCAGTCATTTTCCAAAGAGGAGTTTGGACTAGTGTGTATGTGTGTGAAATTTGGTGATGTGGTAATAGTAATCTCAGGATATCTTTTGCATCAATCAACACTGATCCTGGGTAATCTCATACCCACAACATCCATTTGGTGGATTTAAGTGATTATACCTTTTCAGCCTCCACAACTAAAATATGACTTTCTTGAGGATATTTTGGGCATTTCCAATGTTGTGAACACTAATTTGGATCATTTCCTATTTTGGATTCATTATCTAATGACCTATTGACACTAAAGTGTCCGACTCAGACAGAAAGTATATTATGGTACTTAAGTTTCAAGACATTACAACCATAATGAGAACAAGAATTTGAAACAAAGCTACCAACCATTTTACACTGGTAACTCGTTATCATGCTTACTACAATGGTAACTGCAATTCTGATTCATACGATCACAATGAAAAGTAGGATTGAACTCTAAATCTGATAGAAATTATGGTCAAATTCCCTCCAAAGATGTCCAAACCAAATTTGTAATAAAGCTAATATAGGATTGCAGCAGTGAATCTGAAATGATTTAGCCTATTGTTTGAGATAGAGATCTCATACATCATATTTGCATGTCTCCCAATATTGTACTTCTGTACATTTTAATGCACAGCTACCCAAAAGAGATAAAAATACCCACACTAGATAGGAGCCTCTAAAACTTCCCAAAAATTTCTAGATGGTCTAGTTGAAAGCTTCAACCTACAGAATGCTGTTCCATCTAAAAAGGATGTTAAATCAGAGACAGGATCAGGGAAATTAAATGCTGATTCAATCCTTCCTTTCTACTGAAAAGCCATCAGTTATTTTGAGGAAGAATTTATATGATGATATACTTGAACCATTAGAATGCTTGATAATCAAGCTGATTTTTTTAACTTATGGATTGTTGTGCACCAAGTTCTGTATACCAACACTTGAATTTGAGAATTAATTGGACATCATTTTTCTATTTTCCCATTCTGATCTATTTTTCCCCCTGCTAAACACTGATTCTGCCTTTCTCCCTCAAAACTTTAGTTAACAACTGTCCAGACAAAGCACTAGTGTAACTTTCTTCTGAAGTAATCCAAAAGCTGACAGCAAACAGCTCATAATCTTTCACATAACATTTAAATCTTAAGGACACAAGTGGAAATGAGTTGAACATTAGAGGTCAAAGTTGATAGACTTACATCTTTTGAAGGAAATCCATCAATAATAGGGTTCGTGTTCATTCTTGAATTAACTGCTTCAAGCTTCATTGAAAGGAACTACAAAACACATTTTGTTTGGCATACAGAGTTAGATTTAGTGGTTTAAAAAGAAAACAAGATTGAGTGAAAATACTAAACAGAGATAGAAAGATGAAGATACCCACCTCAACCTGACGCTGCAGTGACTGGATGTAATTGATTATCTCATCCAGGACAAGTGCTTTACCAATTACCTGAACATTAAAAATTAAAAATGACGAAAAATGAAAAACAGAAACAATAATCTTGCAGTGGTTTTAACAGAAATTTATGTTTACCTTGTTACACCCCGGCACCAAATCCTGAAGAATTTTCATCCTCTCACTGATCTTTTCTCTTCTTGCCTGCCAAAACAGGTTAAGTGACATGACTGTGAACAAACAGCATTTATAAATGGGGAAAGAAAGGCCTAAAAGTTCCAATACTTTTCATTTGATTCTGGATCATGAAAAAATGGTGAACAGCAAGCAAAACTTTCAAGAGAAAAGAAATAAAAAGTGAAAGAAGTGAATTACTCTCTCTGCTAGACTGTGGCTATCAGTAGCTTGGCCCCTTCTTGCTCTCACATGAATATAATCTTGCTTAGGTGCGTCAGAAGAAGGTTTAGTGCTTTGTTCGCCTGACTTGCTACCACCTGCTGAACTAGCTTCTGCCTCAGCTTTCAAACCATCATTTTCAATGCTGGACCCTCCCAACTTCACCCGTTTATCGCTGCCAGAATCATTCTGTTCAAATTTCCACACATCATCATCACTCAGCTTCACACTCATTAAGAAAGAAAATAGATGAGGTAAAAGAAAACAATAATATATTTTCCTTTATTTGATCAAAGTGGAAAAAAGAGAGAAGACTACTTGACTCCGGAAGGCAAAATCAAACTTTTCTTTCCTTCCAATTTCATCTTTGATTTAAATTTCAAAACGTTCTATCTATCTTCGTTTCCTTCCTTTAGAGCACACACGAAAAGATTTGAATAAATCAAACTCACATAACACTAAACATATTTGTTATGCACTTGACTCTGGAACTTCAGACACGAGACAAATTAGAAACAACGCCAATCTAACCTAAAGGATGCCGGATGAATAGGGTTGAATCCCAACTTGGGACACCAGACAAATTACAAACAACATCGTTTTAAGCTAAAGGATGCTAGATCAAATGCAGCTTAATCCCAACTTCGGACACTAGACAAATTAGAAACAACGTCATTTTAAGCTAAAGGTTGCCGGATCAAATCCATGACTTGGGGCGTAAATGCAGTAACTACCTAACCGTTTTTTCTGTTAAAATCACAATATAAATAGGACTCAAATCTAAGCAAAGAGCCAAATTCATGGTCCATTCTCTAAGATTTAGGCTGAATCATCTCATTCACTAAGATTCTAGAGTTATCCCACTCTATGCCACCAGAAATCAAGCCGGAGCCCGTGGAAGGTCAACCCTACAGTATATAATAGCTCAACGGTGAACAACACTCAATCAGACAGTTCATACAATTTGCCATTCAGACTATTTTACAAACACATCATAAATTAGGTTATGCAATTGAGGAAATCCAAAACATTCATGAATTGTGAAAACCTCAAAGTACTGGACTGCAATTGACGCATTGAACTCCTATAAAAAAACAAATAGAAAAGGGAAGTAGACTGTAATTGACGTATAGAATGAAGGAATCACAAGCACACAGTACCTAGCAATAACCTCACTTAATAAAATAGTATTAAAATGAGCTCAGCACTAAAATTAACACTATTTGATTTGATTTGATTTGATTACATTGGACAGGTTGGCAGTGGTGGTGGAGGAGAGGACCTTGGAGCACTCGTCGTCGTCGGCGGTGGCGGCGGAGTCCTTTCTCTTGCGGGAAGCGGCGGCGGCGGCGGCGCTGAGGTCGGTAAGGGTGGAGTCGTCGGCTGAGGTGTGAGGTAAGGGGGGCAAATTGGTCATTCCGGGCCAAATCTCGGCGAGAGTATAAGCGGAGGAGAATGTGGAGTCGCTGATGAGAGGAGGATCCATTGTTTTGTTATGACATTAAAATGAATGAGTTTAGTTTGGAGAGTTGAAGAATGAAAGAGAAGAAGAAACAAGTAAGTGAATGAGTGAGTGAGTGAGTGAGTGAGTTGGATTTATTAAATTGTAATTAGGAGGGAGAGATGAGTGATGAGAGATATGGAGTTGGGATGGATGGAGACTGTTAATGGATGAGGGTGACTCTATGAGAGAGAGAGAGAGAAATTTAATGACTCAGAAGTGGTGGATATTTGGAGCCCTTGGCGCAATGCGCACTTCGTCTTTTTCACCGTAACTCTCTCTCTCTCTCTCTGCCACATCGCAATTACCATTGCCATCTAAACATTCACTGTACTTCCCTTCATTCAATATTTTTTTAGTTTAAACTCAAGTTACTACATATATCCACCAACAATAAATACCCTCAAAACTCAAAACTCAACTCACTCGCTAGTTATTTCTACCATTTAATTATGTCATACATCTTTTCTAAAAAAAAAAAACGTTTTTTTCATTCATTTAATCCATGTCTTCTTTTTATTTGTGTTGTTTAAAATAGGATGTGCTGATTTCTTACCCTTTAACTGTAATTTTCATTTTATTTGTCGGATCTTGAATTAAAAAAATAAATAATGTAAAAAAAATGTGTAGTAATTAACAGTGTATGTAAAGCTTTTATACCGGTTATCAAAGGGTGTCAAAAGTTTAGGAAATAGCTCTAAGTGATCAACGTGGGAGCAGCGAAATGGAGGCACCGAGGATTCGAGTAGCCGAAATGGAAGTCCCACATTGCCAGGCTCGAAAGAAAGATGACGGTTGTACTAGGTATTTATTAATGTAATAATTTATGTGTTTGTGAAATTATCTATCAAACATATTAGCATATAGTTGGTAATTTGCATGTCAAGATCACGTTAAAATTAGCTATTTGAAGTGTAATTATTGGTTTGAGTTAAAGAACTCATCTAATTAAAAGCACCACAAACAAATTGATTGGTACATGTGGTGGAGTCTTTACTGTGAGAAATACTATAAAAGAATATGTCTTTTACTATCTTAAGGGTAGAATTACTAGTAGTGTAGATAATTTCTGTAGCCAAAATCACAATTTGGCTGAAAAGGAAAGAAAAGCGGGATCCGCCTAATGCAAATGCAAGAACTAACGTGCCAAGTGTTAATCCTCCCCCAGCATAACAAAATGTGTATTAGTCAATTAAAGGGTTGTGGTAGGATATGCCATGGGGTTATTAGGCCTTTCCCGAACCAAGGGGAGAATCTAAGCAATGGGAATCAACTGAGATCCGTCACATTGCCACAGAATAATTGGAGAGAAAATTGGCAAGAAAGTGACACTTCAAACAAAGGACAAATACCCCGTCGAATTAAGCCTTAATGGTCTTTTGACAATAAATGTCCACTAATCACGAGATAGTCAATATGTTAACCCATCATATGATCACTGTGTTAAATCCCATATTCCAAACAACAAATGATAGTTATCAACAATTAGTCATGGTGATGGCTCAAATAGGTGACTGCTTAGATGGTGTGTTCAAAGGCAGAGAAACAACACAAGAATAGATGTGAACCAAACAAATGAAACAATTCCTTAGGAAAGGATTAGGCCAGTATTCTTCTAAACCAAAATCCAATATACCCGAGGACTAATGTAGATAATCCAATTCTGAGCAATACGAATCAAAATGTTGATTACTTGTTAAAATGGGTTCGAGAGAAAAATAATAAGCAAACTATTCAGGGACATCATAATAAAATGTTTAAAGGCAGATATAAGAGAAATGAGAATTTCCCAAATTATAATTAAGTCGATCACATGATTGAACGAACCTTAAATCAACATGGCTCTAAGATATAATGGACCCATTTTCTTGTGTCAAACCTTCATAGGAGTGTTGAATATAGAGTTACCGAGGGGTTTAAAGTCCCAAAATTCTCAAAATTCACTGGTGAGTTGGATGAATCAATTGCAAAACATATCGCCAGATATCAGGTTAAATGTGGTGACATAACCACAATTGAGAACTTAAAAATGAAGTAATTCCCAGGCTTATTAACAAAAAAACGCTTTCACTTGGCTCGGTACCTTAACAATGAATGCAATAGGTAGGTGGGAACAATTAGAAAAAGCTTGTCATGAACAATTTTTTCGAGGTGAAATGAGAGTAAGCTCAGTGGATTTATTGAACATTAACAAGCATAATATGAACCTAATTGAAGATAACTAGTTGAACATGTTCGGGCAAATTATGTGTAGATGTTATACACAGATAGCAGAGTATGAGTTAGTTCAAATGGCTATCGCTGGTTTAAAATTCTTTATCAAGAAAAAATTAGTAAACCAACAATTAAGGGACATGGCTAAGTTAGTAGAAAGAGTCACGGGAATAGAGCAACTTAAGAGTAAGAGAGTGAGAGAAATAAGAAAGTTGATAGATTCATTAAGAAATAAAAGTTACATACATAGATACCACCAAGATGAATGTTAGAGTAAAGAAAGTGATAATAATTTTGAAGATAATGAGATAAACTTAGCATAATTGAAACCAAGTCCTTTTTATATTTTGTCCAATGCCAAAAGTTTGATGATAAAAATGATAAAAACAAATTGAATAATAAAATATATTATTTTGATGTGGCTAAAGAGCAATAAAGTAGGTATAGACTTGTTCATATTAACAAAAAAACTTCGCTGACTTAAGATAGGTCATAATGGTGGGACTTCCCCTCCCGTACGTGATGAGTTTGTTAAGTTGAGGAATCCCAACACAGTAATGGAAGATGAGATGGAAAAAGAATTGTTAATAATAATTAATGTGTTATTTGATTTAAATCTAGGATTTTATATCCTTTTCATTATTTCAGATTTTATTATGTATTATTTATTTAGTTTATAATTTTATCAAGTCAATAGGTAGCGGAGTGAATGGGTAATGTGTTTTATTAAGTTAATAGATAGTAGAGTCAATAGTGGATCAATAATTATTTATTGTGTTTCTTTATTTTTTGGTCTAATTTGTAAGTGTCTATGTGCCTATAAAAAGGTTTTCTTAGTTCATGAAATATATTTTTATGCATTTGATTTCCTTTGTACATGTAGCTTTTCATTCTTTTATCCACTAGTTAATCAATAATTCTGATATCAGAGCTCTTTGGTTCGTGTATCCTTGGGCAATTGTTTGAAACCATTTTTTTCTCTTCTTCTTTATACTATTATGAAACATTTATGGTGAAACATTGTGAGATGGCCACAAATATAGTTTCGTCTTCTTAACCACTCATACCAGTTTTCAATGGTGAAAAGTATAAGTTTTGGAGTATTAAGGTGAAAACCTTTTCCTTTTTCTTTTTTCAAGGTCTTTGGGAGCTTGTACATATTGGGTTTGTGGATTTAACTGATGTAGATGAATAAGCAAAAGCAAGGTTCATAGAGACCAAAAAGAAAGATGCTAAAGCTTTGTTTTTTTTTTTTATTCAACAAGAAATCCATTAAACCATTTTCTCACACATTGCAACAACAGAAATATCATATATGGCATGACATATTTTGAAGAGAGGGACTTCCAAGGTATCTCAAAGGTGATTACAGTGAACTTACAAACTTACTGTCATGAGTTTAAAACTCTCTCAATGAGAGGTAAAGAAGCTATACAAACTTATTTGTTTAGAGTTTCCACTCGTTAATCAAATGAAGTCATATGGTGAATATATTGATGAAGAAACTATTGTTACAAAAGTTTATAGAGTCTTACTCCAAAGTTTAAACATATTGTTGCTACAATTAAGGAAGCCCATAATATATCGATTATTCATTTAATGAACTGATGAGTTCTTTGCAAGCCCATGAAGTAAGGATGAATAGATCACAGGAGAAAGTTGAAGAAAAGACATTTCAGGGCAAAGATAACCTAATCAAAAGAAAAATTATGATGGTCGTGGTCGTGGTAGAGATGGTAATTGTGGTAGGGGTCGTGGAAGAGGCTTAGACATACGAGGAATTGATGATGAGAAGCATAATAGAACCTTTGTATGTTACTATTGCAAAAATCTAGCCACAAAGTCACTTATTATTGGCAAAAGCAGAAGGATGAGAAAAATCAAGCAACCTTTGCAGAAAATACTACTGCTGTAAATAAGTTATTCATAGTTGTTTCTTGTGAAAAACATAAATATGATTATGTTTAGTATTTGGACAGTGGTTGTTCCAATCATATGTGTGGGAATAAGTCACTTTTTGAGGAGATTGATGAGTCCAAAATATCAAATGTGACATTGGGAGATAATACTAAATTTTAACATGATGCGCAGTATGTATCTAGTTTATCTCACAATCTGACTAGTGTTGGTCAATTGGTAATTAGTGGATACTCACTTTTGTTTGATAATGGTTTTTGTTATGACTTGTTAATTCAAAGTCTCACATCGGTGAGTATCAAGAAAAGAGAAGAGTGAAATACTTTTATATAAGATAGAGTGATAAGTTTTATTCGCTCGCACCATATCCTTATATCTACTAAAAGAGTGTATTAGATTTTAAGTAGTGTGTGTCAAACATGTGAGAGGGTTTGTAAATTTTCCGTGCAAAAATTATGTTTGAGAGAGTTTGAAATTTTTCTGTGCAAAAATTATTTAGGAGGGTTTGTAATTTTCCGTGCAAAAGTTATATTTCGGTGGGTTTGTCATTTTTCCGTTCAAAAAATTACAAGTTATGAATTTTATTCAAATAGGATCGTGAATTAGGTTTTAAGGTACTGAACCACATTAATTTTCTTGGATACTCTTTCTTTCTCCTCTATACTTTTTCAGGTTGAGTTCCCGACAGTAGTAAAGAGGAAGGTCAAGTGGATCTATATCAAGTAATCTTTGTATTGAAAGTCTAAGCAGAGCCAAATTTTCTTTATAAAAAACCTGTTTTATTTAGATGAAGAAAATCGTACAATTTTATGAAATCATGTATTATTATTTAAATATGTGGTCATTCTTATTTCTGAAAGGAACTGTTGACAATTGAATTTAATTTTTCTATAATTTTCATATCCGTGAAAAGAAAATCTAACTCTAAATTATTTAAGTCATATGTTAATATATTATTTACAAAACGATTTAAAAACGACCCTCTTATCATAATGTACTTTTTTCTAAATGAAAATTTATATCTATGAACCTTATAATCTCACCATCTTTTAAAATTATTTTCTATTCATCTTTAAGTATATTAAATGAACGAAATTTATACCAACATTTTTACTTTTTCTCCCTTTCTTTTGTATAATTCTATTGTTATCAAATCTAAATCTAAATCAAAATAATTTATATATATATATATATATATATATATATATATAAAAAATAACTTCTCCAATTTAATTTTCATCTATCCAAATTAAACATATCAAAATATAGGTCAAGTCAAGTGAGCGGGACGTCATGATGGATGATGCAAAATAGCTCAATCTAAATCAAATTAAAAAGGATTAATTTCTTTTTAGTTTACTCCAACTTATTATTTTGTTGAGATAGACAAGGTAAATGGCAAAGTCAAATAAGTTTCTTTTCCAATCTAATTTTTTTCAATTCAAATTAGTTTACCGGTCAGACCCCTTTTTGTGAGGGTCGCAATAGAAAAATTAAAATAAGTGTGGTCTATAGTTGCCAGAAGGAGATTCTTAAAACAATGAAGTTCCCATCTTTTACATTTAATCCATAAATGTTTTATTTAATCGATTGTATAAATTTTATACAGTTCAGTAGATTAAATTAAAGTTTTAATTGTTTAAACTTTCACGCTTTAAATAATTTAATCAAGAGTCTTGAAAGATAAAAATGGTAATTAATAATTTAATTCATTTTAAATTCTATCTTAATATCTAATCATACGCATGTTCTAATAATATTTCCCTTCTATTTTATCTTATTTTATCAATCCAAATAAGCTTTTATTTCTTCCAAATTTCTTTTATATTTTATTTTATTCTATTCACTCTTTTTCTTTTACTTCTACCCGACACACCAGTATTAGACATTAAAACATTTTAAAAAATGTCAGCAATTTTTACTTTTTTTGGATAAAGATTTCATACCACTTAAGGTTTTTGTAGCGACGTTAACAAAACCTCTTACTCATTTCTAACAATGTCAACTAAAACTTCAGATAATAACTAAAAGATCAGATTCATCAACAAAGTATTAAAAGATTTCAAAAGTAAAAAGATGCAGTAATTAATTCAAATTTCATAAATAATATAAAGTGAGTGGAAATTTACGACAGACATCTGAAGAGCCAGTGAAATGTACTTTAACTCAGAGAACTGTACTAGTAAGGTAGGTGAAAAGGCGAAATAATTAAGATCTTTAAATCTCATTTGTGAATCGAGTCATGAAACTATTTTACATAAATGCGAACAGAGAAGTAATCACTTGACTAGAGGGTCATCACTTTAAGGTCTTGAACCACCATCTGTTAATTCTTTTCACCAATCATTTTATGTCATATATTTATGTGTTATTACCTTTTAGACTTAAATTTTTTTAAAACATGTCAGAATGATTGGCACCATAATCTAGATATTAATATTAAATTGCCTAATTATTTCTCCTAACTTAGAGAGGTTGTGTAATGGGGAGGATTTATCGTGTTTGTTAAGGAAACTTGTAATAAGATGGTTTCTCAAATTTATCTAAAAACCTTGTATATTTGTTTGAAATAGTATAAATCTTTAGAAATGTTCTCCTGAATGTAGAGCGGAGGTGTAAATCATGTTAAATTATGTTTTTGCTACTTCTGTTTTAAAGGTGTCTTTTTTCTTTTTTCTTTTTTTATTCTTTGGGTATGTTTTACCCTCTTATGTTCAATGATGGATACGTCAAATGCTACACAAATGTTTTTAATCTCCATTAAATAAATGAGATTGATTTGGTTTTTAAATAATTTTCTTAATTTATTATTCTTTAAAATTTGAAATCAACTTTATACTATTCATTAAAAAAATCATCATTGTGTTATTATTAATAATAAATTACATCATATAATTAATCAAACAATTATACTAAATAATTGGCTGACCAATCTCGATATGACACATGTCTAACCACTACATGCAAACGTCAAATATTCACATACATCATCATTATTTGAAGAATGATCGAGCTATACAACTTGTTCACATCCGTCCAACGACAGGACGAAACGTTTAACAAAAGTAGTCTATCATACTTGATTGATGTTGTTGTGTTTATCTATAGAAGGTTTAAACGTCAACCTCAACTTATAAATTTCTCTAGGGAGTATTCCTTTCTTTCACTTAGACTCTCTCACAGAACACTCACACTCTCACTCTCAATTCTTTATGAATTCTCTCTAAACTCTATTCTTACTAACTTGAACATTAAAGTGTCTTAAACACCCTTCGTCTCTCGAAGATCATATCACCAAAATCAAGGACATTGTTTGCCTGAGCTCTCCCGAGTGCTCCAATAGCTTAGAAAAATCATTTGCATCTGTGTCTGAAGCTCGAACCCGGCAAGAACATTTGGCACCCACCGTTGGACCTTGGTAAAACGCTCCTAGGACCACGCATACATGGTAAAAACACAAAGTCAAACATGGGCTTCAACATCACGACTAGACATGGATCCTCATTTCTCAAAGCGCTTAAGATCTTTATTGATTCGGTAGTGGTTGGAGTACGCCACCAATCGGATGAAGACATGGAACGACTAAGCCCATCATCGTGTTGAAATGCAATCCTTAAGGAACCAATACATGGAGGAGATTATGGCCCTCCACCAACAAGTGTTATTCTTCCAAAATGATCTATATGTCCAACCAACCAAGCAACACCCACCACCCCAGGGTGATTCTACAATGGATCTTGCTTCCTTTGTGACGATTCTACCTTAAGCTTATTGATTCAATAATGTTGCTCCTTCATTTCCTATCTAGATCCACTTTTTATTTCTTCTTCTTTTAGTCAAATTCGTGACTGTTTGAGTTCCAATTTTCGTGAGTGTTTATGGTTCCAATCTATGAGTCCTAATGTTCTTGGAGAAGTTGATTTAAAGAATTGAAGATAAAGACATTTCTCGCAAGTAACTGTGGAGATCTTCACTATTTACAAGGAGCTTGCATCGATCATCAAAGAAGCACTCCGCATCGGTATAGTTAGAGGAGTACTAAGAACAGAGGCTTCAGGGATTAGGGTCTTGAAACCATGGTCCCTCGTTCGTGGGGCAAAGGTAGTCGGGGTCGGATCTTCTTTCCTCGAAGGAGCCAAAAAGTCACTTTTAATATTGTTCATAAGGCAAACACGTTTACCTGACCTTGTTGGCTCCGACCTCGACACCTCAGCATCATGGACATCAAGTAAGGTAGAATTTAGAAATGTTGACGCTCTGATCTCGACCTTTGCAAAGATGTTCTTCAGATTAAAGCCCTTACCAATTATTTCTGCAAAATAAACAAGCTCAGTTAGAAAAATATCATGAAACGATGAAAGGAAGTCAAGTTTATACCTATAAACATTGTCGAAGGGTTCTCGGCCATTAATCGGCCTCGACAATCCCTTTATTAGCTCAACACCTTTCCTTTCATCAGAGGAAAGTGCACTTTCAGCCAAGGACTTGAATTTATTGGCTCGACACCAATATAGGAGAAAATGAGGAGAGAAGTTGAGTTTGAGGAACAATCTCTTCTTGGTATCTTGGGCGGAGTTTAAAGAATTTATTTTTGAAGTTTTTTAAAGGAGGAAGAATATACAGTGAAGAGGGGGCCATCTGAGTCATGCTTAATAAGACCCAACCAACCTCGACATCATGCTTAAGTAGTTAAAAATACATAAAGATTGGAGTGGTTAATATTATTTGTAAATGATGGCTCAAAATTTGAAAAGCTTTTAGAAAAGCTCAACTATTTAGATGAAGTTGATTCAGAGCCACATTTAAAGAAGACAACATGTTGCACTCAAAGCACGACTAAAGAAAGGTGATGTCCAGTTCTTTAAAGAAGTACTCGTACACATAAGCAAAGTCGTCCCCATCACAAGGAGGCCTCATGTAAACCCAATCCAATGGAGTACAAGGTATGGACGAGACGTAGTCACCCAAATCATTAGTACATACCACATAAGACTTCAATAATTCATCAATCTTAGCCCTAGAGTTTATGGTGGAAACGTAATGGTCAACCTCACCGAGTACCTAAGAGTACTCGAGATCTAAGATAGGGGAAACTTACCCTTTTCTGTTTCCCCTTGATGTCACCAACTCAGGTGAAGCAGCAACGGTGGCTATTGGCTGAGTGACTACATTGGAGGTTGAAACAACCCATCCACTAAGCTATGAGGTGCAACCTTTTCCAAAAAATCATTCCACATAGAAGAGTTTAAATAACTCCCCGAGGGATTTTCCCCTATGGGGGAAACTTCTTTATCAACAAGAGGCCATAAGAATGTACCTAAATAGTAAGAAGAAATGACACTGGAAAACATGCGATGATGGAAGAAACAATAATGCCAAAAGCAAGGAGGCAAAGGAAATGAGAACAAAAAGGCACAGGCAAAAAGGTAAGCATTTTTAGGAGACGCAAAGTGTAAGTGAAAAAGAAAAATAAAGGTTTGTGGGGTTTATATAGGTGATGAAGGAACATATTTCTATGGCCATATGTCTTCACCAAAGGGTGCATTGTTCGAATAACCAAAATGTTTCACGCCAAACGATGTCATTCAGAGCCATATGGCAAGACCGGGTGAAGCGTCACTTTGTTTCGTCAAAGAAAAAAGAGTTGTGACTGGCACGAGGCCGTACTCGTGTAAATTAAAACAATTAAATGCAGTATACTAGGAAGTGACTCCTAGGTCGTCTCTCAAGGACCATCAATTTATTTCTATCAAAGACAAGACACGAAGTGGGGGGGGGGTTTAAAACAGTCACAACAACAATTTAAAAAAAATGCAGTTAATGTATGAATAAAAGACACTAATCCGATCTCATGTTGGATCCAAATTTCCCTCACCGGTTCAACAAAATAAGAGCAAGCATTTATGCAGTGTATTGGAACCGAGATCTCTGCATTCCAATCACCAAACTAGCGCTCTGAAATCTCAGAGATTTTTCATCTAAAACTCGGTGGCCTTTAAACTCACACAATCGCATGAGAGCACACAACTTGGTTTCGAATCTCAAAATTAGTTTGCTGCATTCGTTATTGATCAACAACGAAAAAGTTCAATTCCGAATCCAACACATCAATCAACATAGAGGATCCGAAATTATAAACTCAAAAACGAATGCTCATTCAACTAGAAACGGAGAACCTAAGGAAATTTGGGATCCTTTTGAGATCGAATTGGTTGATGAAATTAGTTAGACATAATTGCAATAAAATCTTTTACCAAATGAAATGCCATGACAGTAATCAAAAACGCAATGATCAAGACCAAAATCGAAATCAAAATGCAACAATGAAAACTGAAATTGCAATAGAAAGAAGGAAACAAACTTTGATTGATTAAGTGCTGGAAAGTTAAAATGCAGAAATATGATCCACAAAAACGAAATTGCAATAGAATTAATAAGAGGAGAAACGAAATTGCAAATGAGAAAAGGGAAGGAAACAACTGCAATTAATTGATAACTGGAATAAGTTCAATTCTGGAAAATCAAAGTGAAAAACCAGCAGCAATGAACAAGAAGAACAAGAAACTAAGAAGAGAGAAAAACCAGAAAAACTGAACTTCCCAAAACCAAAACTAAAACATAAAATTGCAAGTGTGGAGTGTGTAGTCTCGTTGTGGTCCGAAATTACAACCTAATGTCCCAAGAAAACTGTCCCACATCTCTTTTCTTTTCCTTCTTTTCTGGATCACCAGCCAAAAAAAATAATTAAAGTGGAGAATAATAGATCCAGAAAATCTGGATCATGTTGTTGGAATGACCCCACCAAGTGCTGGAATGTGCTCCAGCTTGTTTCTCACTTTCTCTTCACTTTGGCAGCCATCTTTCACGTGTCAAAATAGAGTGTAAGGTCCAGGGCTCAATTCCTAAGCAAAACATTACAAAGTGGATCAATTAAATGCAACTAAAAATGGTCTAACTCGCATAGAAATCTGTCACTGGAACATGGTCTACTTTCATGGCTAATTTCACCCTAGATGCAATCCGAATTGGATCTTCATGTCTTCATGACTTTTGTAGATCTATCTCTCTTCTTTAAGGGAAAATTAATCGCTCATCAATTGGACAACTGTGGAGGGAGATATGCCTGTTTTACCGAGACTAGTCAAATCCTTAAATGCTGGAATTTCCAGAACAGTTCGTGTGCTGCATTCAAAGACATTTTCACATTAGATTCACTCCGACTGGGAACTTTATGTCTTCATAGAAGTTGTAGATCTTTGAGTCCTCTTTAATTTGACATAAAATTCAGCTCAATCAGAGGTCTGTAGTGAAAGTTATGCTCAGTTTTGTAAACCTTGTCAAATCTGGATAAAAATAACGAATTAGACCAAATTTATCATTTAAAGCCAAAATGAGTCTAAACTCATAAATACATTAAATCATACTAATTGACCACTAATAATGCTATTTTAGGATACAAATGATGCAGAGAAAGTAATAAAAATATTGACTTATCAGTGACTCGACCCAAAGCGGAATGAGTTATGAATCATTCCAAAAAGGATGATCTAAATAGCTCGACTCAAAATCAGACAAGTTGTAAGTTGTCTTGGACAAGAAAAATGCTCTCCTAAGGGACAAACTCTACGAAGAGAGCTTGAAATCCTCAAACTCGGACTCTCGAGCTTGGGGGACTTGTGTACCGTCTTGTCAAAAGATCATCATTGTGCTGTCATTGGCAGCAAACCAAATCACACCACTGATCAAGTAGTTCTACCAAATCACTTACCGACTAGACCGGGCACGATACGTGTCCAACCACTACCTACAAATGTCAAACACCAACATGTCTCATCATTATTTGAAGGATGGTTGAGCTATACAACCTGCCCACGTTCGCCTAATGATAGGATGATACATCTGATTGAAGTAGCTTGTCATACTTGATTAAGGTTGTCACGTCCGCCTGTATAAGGTTTTGGCACCAATCTCAACCTATAAATACCTCCAAGGAGTATTTCATTTTTTTTTTCACTTACACTCTTTCACATAACTCTTATATTCTCACTCTCAATTCTCTATAAATTCTCTCTCAACTCTATTCTTACTAACTTAAACATTGGAGTGTCATTTCAAATACATATCCTTCATCGTTCAAAAATCGTATCACCAAAACCAAGGACATTGCTTGTCCAAGCTTTCCTTAGTGACCTAATAGCTCATACAAACCATCATTCGTACCTGAAACTCAATTCCAAGAAAACAACTATTTTTATATGAGAAATTTTGATTTTGATCATTTTAAAATATTTTTTATTAATTTTCTTGTCCTCAAAATCTAAAATTCCTATTTTTGGTATATTCATTTTATAAAATAAATAATATTTGTTTTAGATAAAAAAAAGTATTAGATGTGTTAAAAAAAATACTAAAGATTGGCATAAGGATAAAACAACTAAAACTTAAGATTTAGATCCACATATAGAAAATATTTTTCACTAGTTTTTACAAAGTAAAAAAGCCTTACTTGGAGAAAAAAAAATATCATTTATTTTATAACTTTTTTATTAGTCAGTTCTTTTAAAAAGAAAATTTGCTTTAGGTCTCATTTAACAGTGGATCAGACCAAAGTAGCATAAACTACTTACTTAGATCATCTCCAATACTGAATTCTTAGATAAGTTCTTGGCTAAAAATCAATTTCTGGTTATCTTAATTTTACATTAAAAAGTAATAATGACATAAATTCACGTTTAGAACCGGTTCTTGTAGAAGAACCTACAAGAACTCCTAAATTTAAAAAATAAACAAATTTCATAAAAATAATAATAACTGAATTAAATTCATTAAAATTGAAGAACACAATTAAGATTCTACCATTAAAATAAAATACGATAATCTTACTGGACAATAAAAGAATAAAAAAATAACTTTAGAACCATCTCCAAGATGGATTCTACTATTCCAGTAACATTTTTTTTTCAAAATATTAAATTGTTTTGATTAAAAGATACATATCCTCCTTCTATAAATATTTTGTATACTTTTTAGTTTATGCCGTAATCAATTATAGTTCCTGAGTATAAACGAAAAGAAAAATCACGACTTCTCTACCGGATTCCACTCAAACAAATATATTATCACAATCATTCATATTTCATTAGATCATTATCAATTAATTATCAACCGCTTTTCATTTGCTTGGTAAGCATATATAACCCTCTCATAATAAGACGAATATCAAGTTTCATCAAAGAGGTTAGGGTTGTATGGCTTACCAATAACAATATAGGTACGGTTACAAACATTTGTTCGTAAAATAGTTACCCATCTTAATCCTTCTCTGTGTTTGTGTGTATCGTTTTTAATTTGATGTGTTGTTAGATACCGAAGTACAATTGATGTGTTGTTGGCATTGATAACGACTACGTGGCCCTTTAATTGTCAAAAACTTTGGCTACTCCACGTAGTTGAAAGAGGATAATTAGTTTCTAGTCACATAATCACATTATCTCATACATGCATCATTTCCAAATAACCCTCAATTACAAAAGTTTTACACTCATAAAGTTCACACTTGCCTAACTTGTTTGGTCAAAAACAGATAATCAGCCAAGAAAACTAACTAAAGCCGAGAAAGCTTCTGTTTGCAATGCCCAAATAGGGATTACTAGTTAGTTTCACGTGATGCAATTGCAAGTTAATTTTTGAGTTGGAAATTAATACATGTAGGCAAGGGAGTGGACAATGATAATAATATGATGTGTTGTGTGTGTCATTGATGGGATCATGAGAGGGACCAAGTGTGTGTGAGTTTCATTGTTCTTGAATCTTGATAGTTCTTCAATCTTAATTGGGTTTTAGAAACGTGCCTGAAATCAATTCCAATTTGGAATTAAACAGTTTCTACCACAGTGTCATTATCACAACTTTTGGAGCGTGTTCTAGATAGCATCACATGCCTTGGCATTCGTATTGAGTTTGCCTTGCTTAATGGAAACTCTGCATGTAACGTCAAAGTTTGGTATCCATAATTTCATTCAAAAGAGAAGTCGTTAATTTAATATCCATGTCAGGTCAGTAGTGGATATATGATTCACAATTAGTGGAATGATTTATTTTTCAAAAACACAAAACTATTATTATTATTATTATTATTATTATTATTATTATTATTATTATTATTATTATTATTATTATTATCATAAAATCATTGGAAGGAATGGAATTAATTGAATGTCTAACTAGATAAATAAAATATGAAGAACCCAAAGAACATAAAATAGAATGAAATGTAAAAAAACAATGTCAAAATATGACAGCTAGTGAAAGATTGGGATATAAAAATAAATTAATTATAATTTTATTTCTAAACTTTTTATATATTTGGTTTCAAATAAAAAATCCAAAATGATTTTATATTCTACAGTTTGTTCAAACAAATTGTAAATAAAATAAATAAATTGATTTGATATGTATACAAAATAATTAAAAGTTGGTAAAATGTAATATAGGCATGTGCCAAAATTTGTAAAAGTTTTCCAGAAAAATTATGCACGGGTCTAGAGGTTGGATAAAAATCCATAACTAGCATCACAATTCACAAAAGAAAAGCAAGCAAGAAGATACAAGTCATACGAATATTCTATAAATCTTTAATTTATTATGCCTTTTGGAAGTGCTCAATCCATCATATAATATTAGTAACACCAAAATATATATTTTTTCAATGAATATAGAAAAAATTATTTATTTGTGTGAGAAAATCAATTTATATTAATAAGTAAAAAAAAATTGTTTTTATACTTATTAATAATTTTATGTGGCGTATAATACTAAAGATATTTTCTTTTTAATTATGATTTTTTTTATTAGTAAAAGAGAATTTTCATTAAGCATGAAATCATATGGTCAACATAGAATATCTTTTTATCAAATTTATGTACTTAAAAAAATTTATTGATATGCTATCTAATAAAGTATTTTAATAAAAAAGTTATTATCCGTAAAAAAATAGTGTAATGAAGTGTGAGTTGTTTTTTCCTTTGTATGAAATATTTATAAGAAGTTTTAATTCAACCGTTACATTTATTAATTTCATATTCTATAAAAATTTATTAAATGATTTAAGTACAAAATGTTTAAAATTTATGATCTTGTCTTGGTTTTACTACGTACGTGGATTTTGGTAGAACATGATTTACCTTTTAACATTATCGTTAGTACTTCTGAAATTCTCAAGACCATTATTATCTCTTACATTTAAAATTTATCCTAAATGGTTGCCAAATTTTATACATGAAAAAAGTATTTATACTCATGATAAAATATTTTTACACTATTATCTATTATACATGATGAGTTAACTTTAATAACTATCATTCTAAATTTTTCACCAAACTTAATTAGTTAATTTGTGATAGGCTAATAATATAAATTTTTTTATGAAATTATACATTAAATCATATATATTTTTCACGACTATTAAAATATTATATATTTTTCTATTTGACTTTTTTTATTTTCATGAAATTATATTTTAAAGATAATTTTATTTCAAGCATGATTAAAAATCTAAAATAATTTTCTATACCATGTATAGTATTCAATACATAAAGTTAGAAGAAAAATGTTATTAATAAGGATAGTGTCATAAAATTTCACATTAATATATGGTATAAAATATTTCTTTCCGAGTAATTGGTAATTTTAGGTTTTAATTTGTTTAAATTGTCAATATTATTATGCTTTTCCTCATCGACACTTTATATTTATCTATAGTTAAATTATTTTCTCAATATAAATACATTTACACCATATGTTTCATTGCAATTCTAGAGTATATTACTTTCCTCTTCTATGAGAGTTACATCTATTACATAATTATTCTTTTTTACGTTAAAACATACATTTTTCTTAAAAGATCTCAGTGTGTGATGATTTACTTCTTATTTTTTGAATTTTCTGTTCAACTTCCATTAAAAAATACTATAAAATTACTCTTTATACTATCATCTTCTAGAAAATATATGTAAGTATTACGATCTCTGTTTTGTATTGAAATATACATTTTTTTTCTCTTACTAAATATACATATATTATATTTTTCTCTTTATAATATTTTAACTTAAAATGATTGTACAACAAAAATATATTTTACATCATCCTATCATGGAATATTCAAATATTATGCTTTCTAATTTTAAATATTAAAATATACAGTAAGATAACTTTAAATAGTATAGTTTTTTTTGTCTTATCCTATAATAGAATATTTAAATATTATATAATTAATTTAAAAGCATATTTCAAAACTTAAATTAGGCAATATAATATTTATAAAATTCTATGATACAATAATGTAAAAAATATATTTTAGTTAGAAATTATTTTTAGTTAAAAAATATAAATGGAGGAAAATGTAATGTATTTGTATTTGAAAAGGGAGAGAAAAATATAATTTAGGATACAATAATATCATTTCTTGGAGGTGGTAGAGAAAAAAAATATTGTAATATATAATTTTATTACAAAAAATTAATAAAAATTTAATGAAAAAAATAAAGTGTTATACACTAAAATCTACATGGGAGGATAATGTATATTCTAGCACAAGAGAAGAGTTATTAATATGCATAACTGTGAGGAGAATAAAATTTAATAAATATATATAATTTAAGATATTATTATAAATATATTTTTACAACAATATATTTTCTATTGAATTTAAAATATATAATTTAATATATATATATATATATTATTTTAATTTTATATTTTTACACTACATAAATAATATATTGATTTTAGTTGACGTTTTTTTATTAACATATATTATTTATTATCTTTTATCAATAAAAATAAAAAATTAAACTCGTGACATATTCCTTTCTTTTCGTCATATGTCCATAAACACTCATCCCCAAACTATATAAACCTTACTGATATTTTATGAAAATGTGAAAGAATCACATGTTAGCTTGTAAGAAAGAAAATTTATTCTCACTCTGAATATTAAGTTATTATTTCAAGTTTAAACTTTCATTGAATAAAAAAGGATACAAAAATTAAAATTAAAATTAAAAATCAAATCAAATGAATAGACATGTTTTTTTTTATAACATTTTTACACTTTAATAATATAATAAAATGCAATTATAATAATGTTAACAGAGCTATCAGATATGACAGAAAAATAAGAAAGGAAATAGAGAGACAGAGAAGATAAAGTTTTAAAGGAAATTCACTCTGTATTAACCTGATAAGAAATAGTCTATTAAATAGGCATTACAAAAACTGTTAACAAAACTAAACCCACTACTTAAAAAGTAATCCACTAACCCACTAATTAACTAACCATTAATTAACATTATTGACTAAATAAAACCTTAAGTAATCTCTAAAATTGAGCAATCAATCTCCATTGACAAACGAATTCCAAGCATCTTTCAAAACTTAACAAAGACATCTTGGTTGAGTGGTTTAGTCATAATATCTGTCACTTGATCTTGACTCCTACAAAATTCTAAATCAATTGTTCCATTGTTGCAAAAATCACGAAGAAAATAGAACCTAACATCGATGTGTTTACTTCTTCAATGTAAAATTAGATTTTTGGATAGTTTAATTGTTGAAATGTTGTCACAAAATATTGTTGTGGAACCTTATTGTTGAATTTGAAGTGTTTCAAGCAATCTTTTCAACTAAATGGCTTGATAGGAACACGACGCAACTACTATAAACTTTGCTTTTGTAATGGACAAAGTAATAACTCGTTTCTTTGTTTACCATGATACAACACTAGTACCTATATAAAGAAAATAAATCTAAATATATTTTTCTTGTCATTCAAGTCACCTGCAAAATCACTATCAGAGAATCCAATTAAATTTTCATTTATTTTTGTTGCATAAAAAAAATCCAAAATCAATTGTCTTTCAAGTAACGAAAGATTCTTTTTGTAGTAGTGAGATGATGATTCTCAATTGGATTCTCCATGTAACGACTAATTAGACTAACACCATACATGATGTCAGGTCTAGTTGAGATATGATACATCACGCTTCCAATAATTTTCTTGTACAATGTGATATTTATCTTTTTCCTTCCTTCATCTTTCATCAACTTTAAGCCAAATTCAGTTGGATTGGAAACTGAATTACAATCCTTCAAATTGAACCTGTCCAAAATCTCAAGAACATACTTCTTTTGTGAAAGAAATATACTAGCTGGTGATTCCAAAACCTCTAAGACCAAGAAAATAATGCATTAGTCCCAAGTCACTCATATCAAATTCAGTCATCATACTCCTTTTGAATGCATCAAGCATGACTGAATCATTCCCACTATATATCAAGTCATCAACATATAAACATGCAACAATCATTGAACCATTATCACCAAGCTTAATAAATAAAGTAAATTCTTCAAATAGGCATCTATATGACTATACCAAGCTCGTGGAACTTGCTTTAGTCCATATAAAACTTTTTTTAATTTGCATTCCTTTCCTTCACTTCCTGCCTTCACATATTTAGGAGGTTGATCAACATATACTTCTTCTTGTTGTTCACCATGTAATAAAAAATGTCTGTCCTTTGATTCTCCAATAAAACATACAACATAATCAAATCTGGGCATCAAAGATCGTAATATCTTTTCAACAATTGTGACATCTTTTATCTTCTCACCATGGAAACACATCTTGTTGTTAATCTCTATCGTTCTACCAAAATAAGTCGTACTTGACTCTCCATCCTTCATCTGTAGAGTCTCAAAATCTTGCCTTAAATCTTGAAGTTGTGCATGTCTGACTCTTGCTTCTGAGCCTTCATATTTCTTCTTCATTGAATCTTAAATTTGCTTAGAGATATCTTTGCATAAGATAGTATCCAAGATTGAACGATCAATTGCCTAGAATAAATCATTCTTGGCCTTTGAGATCCTTCAATTTCAACCATTCAATTTCTACGCATCTAATAGAACTACTCCATTTGCTGGAACTCCAACCAAAATTACTTGTCTGTACTCCTTTGATCTCAAAAAATTTTACCACTGTTAGCAAAGATATTAGAGATGATAGGAAAAATAGGAAGGGGAATAGAGAAGATAAAGTTATAAAGAGAATTCTTTATAAGAAATAGTCTATTAAATAAACATTACGAAAACTGTTAACTGAACTAAACCCACTACTTATAAAATATATATTTTTTTTTACGTGAATCTCTCATTTATTTTTCCTTGTTATGTTATTTTTGTAACCAAAATGTCTTGGGATATGTTTCTTTTATTCAGATTTGTTTCTTCTTGTATTTAAAATTTTAGCAAAAATAAATTTTAAAATTCATATTTTTAAATAAGATAAAGTTTATCATAATAATTAGATTTTACACAATTTAACACGATAACCAAATGTAATATAACAATAAATATACAAAAGCAAAATCATAAAAAGTTAGAACAAGTAGCTCAATAAAAAATATTTCATAAATTACATGGAACAAAAGAAAAGAAAATTACATGTTCAAAAATAAATAAAAATTCTAAAAAAGATAAATTAATCGAAAAAGTAACTTAATAAAAGCAAGCATTAAACCTTGATCAGACGTGTTAACTGATCATTCTAAAGAACGATCGTTATGAACCGCGTCGCATGCATTTTTGGGATAGCAGATATGTCCATCAAATCTCATCACTTTGAAGTAGTAATGATCTTATAGGTCGATAATTTTGTGAAGAGGTGCTTGACTTCTTAATTCAGATCTAATTTTAGTCTCTCAAAAGAGTGTGATCCTTATCGCAAAATGGAGGATGTTGACCCAAAGGGCAATGATCCTAAGCCATGGGGGTAGAAGGTCCTTTCATCGATAATACAAAGGCTTGTTCAAGGCAAGAAACTTGAAGAGTCACTTGTGGTTTATCTTTGCATGTTTAAAATGTCCTTTTGTGTGAGAATATATATTTTCAACCTCACCAAAGTAGTGCAATCGACTTTGTGGATAGTACATGTAAAGGAGCTTCGCTAAGATAGTTATAGTAATCCAAGTGCTTTCAACAAGGTGATGACTTCGAGGGATTTTCTACTAAAGCTTGTATTAACATAAAGGGACAACATCCCTCATCAAGATATATCCCTCAAACCTCATCATCGATGGGACAAAAACCCCACGGGTTGTGTAGTATGCAATAGAGGTAGTGGTCTCATGTGGAAATATATTACCTATTGACCTTCATCAAACTAGTCACCAGCTATTTTTATGGCTCACCTAAATCTAAAATTGTTTTACTGCAAAACTAGAAGTTAAGTCTTTGCGTACGTATTATCTTCTTGGACATTGACTACACTTATTTGGGGCATCATTCTTTTTAGACGAGATGTGTTCCTCAAATTTCGTCGTGCCAGTGAAACCCGGGCTTATACCTTATGCTTTGTTGGTTTTGTACATTTTTGGGATCATGATACCCTAAAGGAAGGGTATCCCTAAAACCTATCAAACTTGCGGCTATAGCTACACTTGATAGTTTTCTAACCAACGAACAAGGTCTAGCCGAAAGGACTTGTCATTCACAATATAACTAGAATTAATGATAGTGTTCTAACCAACAGGGACAGGGTCTAGCGGAAAGGACTAGTCCTTCAAAACTTCGTAAATCAAGATTTAAATCCCCATTTAAAGCCTGACTGTGCTTTGAATAAGATTAACTCCGAAGGAGATTATCAATTGGAAAAGATTATATTGACAGTCTCACCAATCATGGAAATATCGACCCAAACAACTTATTCTCAATCGCATGATAAACATCAATACCTTGGGAACTCTCAGACCTATTCTCAATCGCATGATAAACATCAATTATAACATCATTGACATGCTTATCTTGTTTCTACTCAAGATTAAGAACTTGACATAACTACAGCCCAGATCATTTGTTGCGAAGAGAAGTCCAAAAGAAATAAGAGAACACAGCTCAGGTGCTATGAACAATGTCTGAACTAAAATGTATATAAAAGGTATGTAAAAATATTCATGTTACTAACGACAACTTAAACCAAGTGACATGTAAATATATTCATGTTTCAGTATTTTTAAAGGGTATGTATGTTATAACTGGAAATCCTGCTCAAGAGAACAGCAGGAAAGAATCCAGGGCTATAACTGGAAATCCTGCTCAAGAGAACAGCAGGAAATAATCCAGGGCTATAACTGGAAATCTTGCTCAAGAGAACAGCAAGATATAATCCAGGGCTGTAACTGGAAATCCTGCTCAAGAGAACAGCAAGAAATAATCCAGCGCCATAACTGAAAATGTATAAATTGTCACTACAGAGATAGAGGTCTTCCTAGCATTGCTCATTCGGATAATTATATACATCACAGCAGAGTTTAGAATTGCGGATGATATAAGATCACCAATATTGTCAAAAGGAACAGGAAGAAAGATTCTACTTCCATGGACTTGGCTGCCGTGCATCTCTGAAAACAGAAGTGCCACCAGATGCTGCTGGGGAAGGGGATGATGCAATATAACTAGTTCCTGACACAGACACTGCAGGTAGGTTGGGATTTCCCTGATGACCTGAGTGAGCAAAGCGTGATGGACTACCAGCAGCCCCCAAATTTGCTCGTGAAGGATGTGAAATCTTCATAGAAAAGGCAACAATTAAGCTTCAGTATGTATAATGCATATGATGAGAAAACAGAGGACTACAAGGTAATATTCTATTTATGGGTTCCAGCTTGACCTATACTCGTATATTCAATTGAACATGGCATAATCTACTAGAGCATAAGCTATATCACTTGCAGAAACATGTTCATATGCATGCATCAAGGAGTTATTAAGATAGATTGAACAGTTGAAGTACACTTGAGTGACATGAATGCATCCTGAACAATGACATAAATAGTAAACATATGTTCATACTCTGTAAACAATACAAGCTAGTTCTTAGAATCTTAATATTCAAAAGTATCAGACAGCAGAGTACATGAAACAAGACTACAGCATAAATTCAATTTAGTCACCATAAATTCCAATTTATACAAATTTAACATATTTTGGTTCTTGATTCAACCCCTCACAGAACTGAGTCAGCAACTAGTGGGGCTAAATCAGGTGCACAGCATATGACATTCAGTAAGTAATTTGAGTTTATTAAGGCTACATTAGATTGATGGAATGAAGTGAATTGGAATGGTATTGAGTTCTATTGTTTAGATTATAGAGTGCATTCCAATTCATTCCATCCAAAATTTTCCCTCCAACTTTTGGGTATGCATGGAACCACCTCTCTTTCCCTCCAAGTCTATATGTAGTCAATCCCGGATGGTGTCACACAATGGCTACCCCCAAAAATGCTATAGCAGGATGACCACTATTGCAATGTCTGGAAAGCGGTATATATAATTTATAATTTGGTGTCATACACATGTATACCAAAAAATCAGAGAAATACACAATTAAAGAGTAAATACATAGTCATATAGGAATATTAATAATCAGAATCCATTGTCATTTTCACTAACATTCAAACCCAATAATAAAGAAAGACCAAAACTCAAAAGTAAAAGAAAATAATGAAGAATGAGAAATTTGAACAAAGAAATTGGTACAAAAGAAATTGGTTCTTCACATTCTGTCACAACTTTGTAAAATAAAAAGGGTCTAAATAGGGTATTTAGAGAATGTTATGTGTTTTGTAAAAAGGTGGGGAATTAAATGGAAGAAAAAACATAACCATCCCACTTAGTTGCCGCAATCAAAGAAGTGGGGAATTAAAGTGGGATTAAAAATCCACTTGAAAAAGTGACCAACTTCAGGATCACATCTGTTAGTGCCAGAGATTCACTCAATGTCACTGTGATTAGCAGCTGCGACTTCCACAACAGCAAACCCATGTCACACCTATTGTTTGTATCACACAAACCTCAAATCTGCCCCTACTATCTGCATTTTGACGCTTTGTGGCACTAATGACTACATAGGGAGCACTAACTTCATTTCACACAACATTAGATACCTAAACACACATGACTTTAACTAGCCTACGGTAGTTGACCCTCCTACATCTACTCTATATATTTGCATATAAATTCACACATTCATGCCAACAAGGAAACAACACCAATCAGAGACAACTCTCATTAAAAAAGGAAACAAAATACAGTTCGACAAACCCAAAAACACATCAAACTGAACTAATACACATTACCACATTCTGTTGAACACTGGGGGTCCTACGAAGAGGGGACTCTGAAGAAGGCGACATGCTACTCGGCCGAAGCATATGGCGAGAATGCACATTATGGTTAGCAAAATCATCCCCTTCACCGCCATCCACATCACCAACAAGATTTCCCTCAGATCCCACCCTCAGAGCCATGTGCCTGGTCATGGAACCAGTATCATTTGTTCCATCCCCTTGAAGTGAACCTGAAGGACCACGCATCAGAGCCCCTTGCATACTAATCCGTCTCTTTAATTCCTCCTCCGCATTCAATATCTGGCAATCAACACAGCCCAACCTATCATTCACAAAATGCAAGGGATGCACACAAGACACGACACAACACGACACCGAAACATACAAACAGCCACACTAATTAATACGAAAAACCTCAGCACGAAAAAGCATAACACGACACCGAAACATACAAACAGCCACACTAATTAATACGAAAAACCTCAGCACGAAAAAGCAGAACACGACACCGAAACATACAAACAGCCACACTAATTAATACGAAAAACCTCAGCACGAAAAAGCAGAACACGACACCAAAACATACAAACAGCCACACTAATTAATACGAAAACCTCAGCACGAAAAAGCAGAACACGACACCGAAACATACAAACAGCCACACTAATTAGAAAACCTCAGCACGAAAAAGCAGAACACACGCCGAAACATACAAACAGCCACACTAACTAATACGAAAACCTCAGCACGAAAAAGCAGAACACAACAACATAGCTCTTTTCGAATATTATTGAATAATAACAAGGTTGTATTTAGATAAACTTCTCCATCTCTCAAAAGTTAAAATAAAAATATGCACTTAACATTTAAAGTTAATTTTATCCTAAGAGGCTCAATTCATTTTACCTCCTTACTTACTTCTCTTATAAGTGTCTACAGAGAATTCCATCAAAACAAGGTCTCAATCAAAGTTAAAAAGCAAATTCATCATGTGACCGAAATCAAAACAGACCATTGACATTTAATTTGCTACATTTCACCGAATTTCATTTCGTAATATTTAGAATTTCTCAAAGGCAAACAATCATTAACCTGCTTCAACACCAACACCAGATTATGTTTATTATCATTCAACCCTTGCAACTTATCCTCAATTTCCTTTATCCTCTTCTCCTTTTCGTCATCAACATCCGCATTGTCAGTAACCTAGCAAAGAAACAAGCAACCCTAGCAATCAGGACACTACGCAAAAATCACATAAACCAATCGATTAAAAACATGAACAGCACAAAAAAATTACAATAACTTGAAAACCGGTTACCGGCACAGTCTGTTTTTCCGTCGAAGCGTCAACAACAGCGTCAGAGACTTTTTTCTCGGAATCATCATCAATCATGGAATCGAGTTGCGGTTTCTCGGAATCAGATCCAGAGAGCGGTGTCTTCGCAGAACTAACGGCGACGAGTACCGTGTCTTTGCGATCTTCGAGATCGTGCTCAAGCGAGACGGTGGAAGGGCCTTCACAGGGAATGCCGGTAGCCTTGGACGGTTCAGGTTCGGTCTCGTTAGGGAGAGCGGCAGGGTTAGGGTTTTGAAGGCGAGAGAGTGCCTTAGAACGACGCGCGAGAAGGGATTTGAAGTCTTTGAGAGTGAGTTTAGGAGCTGGCATGGGCCATCGGCGAGGCACGTCCGGTACCCGGTGAAGGTTTCCTCTGTATAGAGAAATTGCAACCATGCTTGACTCTTCTTTCTTTACACTCATCTCCTCATCGCAATTAGGTTCGTTATATAGGTTTCCTACCATAGAGAAAGAAATTAAAAATGTTCTAATATTTTTTTGTTTATGTAATAGTACTAATACTCTTCTCCATTTTCATTCTTATATATAAGAAAAATGTCGGTACGTAACGTAAATTGTATACGCGTGAGTGATTCTTTTCGAATTATTTTGTCACTTTCTTTTTGGTGTATTATAACACTCATATTTTTCATTTTTAATTGTTGGTATTTGTAGTAATTTTTTTCTTATGAATTATATAATATAAGTATCGTTCTTGATTAAAAAAATCAATTATTTTAGAAATTAATTTAACTAAATGTTTTCCTTAAATAGTAGCTTTTTCTTCTTAGTGAAATGTGTTGTAAATGAAATTTTGACATACTTATAGTGATGATTGGGATTGTGTCGTTGATATGCAGTTGGAATTTTTTGAATTATGATAAATACTTTAATTATGAATATAATATAAAGACATATATCGATTTAATACTATTTTTTAATTCAAATTAGCAAAAATTAATATCTCCTTCCATAAGATAGATTTCAGACATTCATGGTATGGGCATCTTCAATCTTACAATACAATTTCAACTCTAATTTCTCTTTTGTGGATTCTTTATTCTTATTTTAGATTTAAGAGTGGTTGATACATTTTACTCCAATGTTAAAATTGAATGTGAGTTTTTATATTTTTGTTGGTCTTTACTTTTATCAGTTTGTTTCTGGACTGTAAATTATTATTTTTAATTCTAACATCCCAATTATCGGTCATTTAGCTTGCAAGAAGCCACATCATCTTTATTGGAAGAACACGACAAGAATAATTTTAGGTTGTGTTAAGGGGATTTAAAAATTTTCAGGGAATTAACGAAATTTAAATTGTTTTGATTTAAATTTCTTTCTTTCGTTTTGAATGAAGAAACTTAGATTATTTCTTGTATTTTAATTTTTTTTTATAAAGTAATTCAATTTCAATCTAATTTAAAATTTCATTTTTATATATATTTAAATATTAAAATTTATCAAACTAATACTTCAAAAATAATTTTAATTCAAAATTACATTCAATAATTAAAAAATAAAAATATTTAACATATTAAATTTATTAGTGTCACTGTATTATAACCTTCCAAGTTGAATTTTAAAATTTAACTTAAATAATAAAAAAAAGCCTGATAAAAATTAGTTAAAAATAATCACAATAATTATTTTTTAATTACTTTTACTATTTAAATTTTAAAAGTTTTTAGAATTACATTTAGATGATAGACACGGCTACTCTAAAAGTAGAATCACAAAAATTTATTTACTGTAGTGGAAAAATTGTTAGTTATGACAAGTAAAGGTCTTGGGTTTAAATCTCTCTAAAAAGTTAAATTTTTAACATAAAATATTATTACTTGAGTATGACATGTGACTTCACCTAGTAGGTTCTGCTCCGGACCTTCACCTTGTGAATTTTCAGAGGTACACAAGTAAAAAATCATCTCGAGTATTTTTCTATATTTCTATCAAACTAAATTATGTTCCTTTAAAAAAATGATTTCAAGAGAACCAGTCACAATTGAAATCATAAAAAAACTTTAACTGAAATAGGACAATTTTTTACATATGCTGAAAGCCATATTAAAAGATCTTGCCAAAATTTTAATTTCCTTTTAAATTTTTTATCCAAACAACTTATTTATTTTAAGGTGGAGTATTTAAAATTAGATTTCCCTGTTCAAACACATTATTGATTTTAAAAACTCTCATGACAACTTACATTAAAAGATACTCTTAGTTTAATTTAAGAGATAATTTTTTTTCATGATAGTGTAACTCATGTAAGAGGAACTAGATTTCACACTTAAAAATCATTTTTTTTTTTTTATATGTTACCCACTACAAGAGATTACATGTGTAAAGGAACTTTAAATTATCACAATGTTTAAATATTTTTATTATTAATTTTCATTTCATAAGATATACTTATCTTATATGTTATCCACTACTAGAGTTTACATGAGTAGAGGAACTATAACGCTAGACACTCTGTAGAGTTGCTCAAGTGACTTTATTACAAGTGACATGTGCATCATGTATAAGGAACTTCATGACAAGTGATATGTTTTCTCTTAAAGGCTAATAAGTTATTATGCGTTCTTCTAAATTTTCTTTTTCATTGAAAAAGTAAAAACATTTTATTTCTTAACGGCAAGAAAGCATTTGTTCTCTTTCATGCCCCCATAATTTTCTTGTAGCTAGCTTTACTTACACCCATCTTCTCTTTGAATATTTTTATCCTCGTATAAATCTCTTAAAAAACACTCATCTATCTCTTTTTCTTTTTTAACTCCACCGTCAAGATCGACATTGTTGCGAACCCAAAACACTTTGGTATCCCAAATTATCACTCGACTTCATCATGTAGTGGAATCCCTTTTGATAGAATAATTTTGGAAATCAGTAATTGGGTCAAACCATAGATAAAATTGGTATAAAGGATGTAATGATCACTACGTAGATTTTCAAGAAATTCATAGTCTATCTCATCTCATTTGATCCTTTTGAAGATAATGGGAAACAAGCCCATGGTTTTCTAGGGATAGCTTACATAATAGACAATTATAGTAACAATAGAGTTTCTAGGGACAAATTTGAGCTACATGTCAATGTTGTTAAAGAGATACTCATTCTTTGATCGGATTCCTGAACCAGATGTTTTGACTAATGACAGAGTGACTGAAACTCCATTATTTAGTATCATGGTGCATCCATTTCCCTTTGTTATGTTTAAGTCTTTGTTTAAATCACTAGTGAAGGCAACCATCGACATAGAGCTAACTAGAAATATAAAATAGACAGTTGAATCCATCTTTACTAAACTTGAATTTCCTAAAAGTAATGGAATAATAAGTGGTGGTATCTTTAGCAATTGGTAGCAAAGCTAGTTCTTTCCTATGATATAGTTGGCATATGACATAGTTGGCATGTTATTTTACTTGTTAATTGAGAATAACTAATGATTTCATATAAAATTGCATTATACTTCCTCGTTACTTTTTAAGCTTTGGAGAATTTAATTGCAACCCATTATTATATTTTCAAAAATATGGAGAGCAAAAATAAATGGGAGTGAAAAGTGAACTGCATAGTGCATAGATGTTTTATTTACCCTAAAATAATTAAGATTTGACTTTTGTTTTTATTTAACTTTGAATTTCTTTCTATAATAAAAATTTCAATTTATTTGTGTGTAAAATTTTCTTGTAAACATAAAAGGATAAACTTTTCTAACATTTTTATCGATGCTTGCTTTTTAAGAAGGAAATAGATGAAGAAATATGCCTAATTACAATGTATGTATAAATTATGTTTGGTGTCTTTTGTGATTTGGAAGTATATTTTTTCACTTATGATTCAATAATCATTTAGGTTGTGTTTAGATGAGTCAATTTGATAGAGTAATTTATTTGTTCAAAGTAATTGAATTACTATCAAATCAATTAACTTATCTGGATAAAGCATTTTGAAGAATTTAAAATGATGTCATTTTCAGAAGAGTTTTCAATTGAGTAAAATAGGGGAATTTGAAATTTTATCTAAAATTGAGGTATTTCAATTTCTTCCTCATCCTTCTCACTTCTCTTACACCTCCTTGAGTAAAATTGAGAAATTTAAAAATGATTAATATTTATTTTTATTTAATACTAAAAATTTAATTTTATAATAAATATTTAAAAATAAAAATTTAAATTTCTTAAAAATTAAATTACTTTATCCAAACAAAAAAATTAAAATATAAAAAATCGAATTGATTCATTCAAATAAAATATATTCAAAATAAAAAGAATTAAAATTAAGGCAATTAAAATGTTAATTATTTAAATTTTTAAAAAACTTTTTAATTTTCAATCCAAACACAACCTTTTTCTGTCAATAAAATTCATTCTTTTCCTGTCAAGAAGATTCATTCTTTTCCTATCAATAAGATTCACTCGTGCAAATTTATAAGTTGATTAACGGATAATAAGATTTGTTTCCCGACACCAATAGATGCATATATCTTGAAGTTCATAAATATATATAAATATATGGGAATGACTCAATGCCAAGGAGGCTATTAACAGAGAGCATATTTAGTATTTGAAAAACTACCTATTTTTACCAAGAAAAAGTACGCATTAAACATTAGGATTCTTAATCACTATACATGATCTATAAATTTTCTTTATTAGTATTTATTACATAATACAAGTGATAATTACTTTTTCTAAAAAAAAAGTATTAATTACTTTTTACTATCAGAATTTTGTATAGTTGTTTTGTTGATGATACAGAATCTAATATACCTAGCTAAATAAATTTGTTATGTGCCTCTGAAAATAACTACCTACTTTGTTTGTACGTAATTGAGTATAGTAAAGTTCTGTTCGAATAAACATTTCTAGGTTTTAACGAAGTACATGTGATGTTCACATAAATTAATGATCATTATCTGTTTGTTGGTTATTATTATAGCATGATAGTTTAATAAATATTTGTTACCAATGACTATTTTTTGAGCTTGTACTTTAATTCATAGGTTATTTATTTCATAAAAATTATGTTGAAGAAATGTCGAAGTTAACAAATGCAAACAATTTCTCATAAATTTTTTATCTAGGAAATAATATGAAATGTTAATATTTGTGTTTTATTATTGAATCTTAACAGATAATTATTTGTAATATTATTTTGTACTTACATAGATCTTATGTACTATGAAGTAAACCTTGGACTTAACGTGGGCTGAACTGAATTATACATAGCAACTTATAAGAGAAGAGATGGGACATGAATCAAAGTGTTAACCTTGTAAAAATTTCAATTAATGATAGAGTTGATAAAGTGTTAGGAACGGATTGTGTTGGATGTGTATGTTGCCAAGGACTAGAAGAGCTTCTTAACATTGGATTTGATAGTACTACCAAATTCAGTGATGAAAGGTGTAGATTCTAAAGTTTTGAAGCTTGAACTCGAAATTGAAAGCAAAATTAGTTAGTTTAAAGAGCTCACTTAATAGTTTTGATGGAAATTTCAACACGTTAAAAAATGTGATGCTTTCATATATATAAACGAAAGAATGATATGTTCTTAACGAGTTAGGTGCTATATTTAGTAATATCAATCATATCATAATAAGTGTCTTTATGTTTAAACATTATAAATACTTGAAATGAAGTTTCATATATATATATGATAATATTTACATTGTATAGGTGTAAAAATGCATTATTGTTGAAGAGAAGAAGATCTTATTTATTAGATACCAATGTTGATGGAGTTTGAAGTTATATTCTTTATTAGACATAATATATACTAACTAACAACTTTTGATAACAATCTCTTTATACTTAAAAGCTTTAGTTTGTGTCAATAGTCCTAATATGTGTTTATTGTTGAATTGTCATATCTTTAAACCATAAGTTGGTTTCATTTTATGATTCTTTTTAACTTTTTGAAGATTTCACAAGAGCATATTGATGTTTTCTCATAAGTTCATTTTATGGTTTTTTATAACTTTTTAAAAATTTCACATTGATGTTTTTTTCATAAGATTATGTAAAGTTGATTCTTTGCATATTTGATATAATAACTCTTTTAAAGTTTAATTCTAGTTCTAGTGTAATCTTTAGATTATTTTTTTTAATTTAGTAAGTAATTTAGTAATTGTTAAGTTATTTTTTTTCATGTTAAATTATATCCCTTAATTTTGATAATTAAAAATTATTTGGATCAAATGTTAAAATTATAAAATGAATGAAGCTTTCAAACTTTCGAATAAATTATATCCTTAATTTTATTTTTAATGCTTAAAACATTTCAAGACATAAAACTCTTATCTCAATGATAAGATGAGAAAGAGATAAAGAAAAATATTCTTTACCACACTTAACTGTATAAAACAATCATAGTATAAAGAATAAGGAAAGACAATGGAAACACCAAATGAAAACATAGAAAGTAGTTAAGCTTATGCAACATTTTCAAGGTGACAACTTGCCACATCAAAACTATAGAGATTGACCCTTCAACTACATCTCACTGGGTTTCTTACTAAGCACTATGAAATTCCTCACTATGACTCTCAAATTAGCAGTAAATGACTAGTACCTTAATTCTCATGGCTCGTTGGTCACACATGACCCTATCACACCTTTCATTAGGCTAGAACCAGCGTATGTGTCCTCTAATGCTCAACACATAACTCTTTCTGATGTTGGCTCTTCGTCACCTACGACCGTAGTATGTTCCAAGGGTTGGATTGTTCACCCATTAAAGCAATACGTGAGCTGGGTTTAGAACGTCGGACCTCCACTTCACATTGTCATAACATACAACTCACCCATCACATGCACACATGAGTCTCATATCTCATGTTCGGCTTACACAAACACCTCTTACCTTGTACTACATATTCATACAGAATGTCTACTAGCTTGCCACATATCGAACGTTGCACAATTCCATGAATTAGTTTCACAAGATAACACAAACTCTCATTCTTGCCTTAAGCAATATTATGGTCTAATATACCATTGAGTATTCTTTGCATAAAATAGTTCATCTCAACATTGAAGTTTCTATTTTACTAGCATCGCATCAATACAAATCTCAGAGATTTCTCAATTTCACAATAATCATCTCTACATCATTGTCATTCAAGCTAAAGTTCAAAGTTTCCATATTTTCACAACAACAATCTCAATATCATCACTAACAATCATACATTTGGTTAGGAATATTATAAATCCTTTTGGAAATATTAAAAAAACTAAACATATTTAAAATTTTCTTAAAGAATTTTAAAGTATGTCTTTTAGACCAACTTATAATAAAAACTCAGTCAAACAAACTTTAAAAACTATAACTTAACTATTATCACAATTTCTTATAATTTTTACAAAAATCAGGTATAATTTGGATTTTTTCAAGAATGAACATATATAATATCTACACCACAAGTGATCCAAACAATATATGAATTAATACTATAGTTAATTATAGTTTATTCACATCCTATAAATTGAAAACAAATAATAATTGTCATTTTTAAAAATTACATCCAAATCACGTTTCAAAGTCACACCCAGTTACAAGCATAACTCATAATATCACCACACAAGAGCCTACAGGGAACAAAAATCTCATTGCGGCACGCTTTGAATCAAATTACACAAATCTTTGACTTTGTCGTCAAGCTTACAAACTAAGTCCAGTCACCTGCAGCTTTGCAAAGAGATAGCTCTATACATGCTCAAATCATTGTTGCACAACCAAGCTTGATGAAATCACGAGAACCTCGAACAGTCCATGAAAATACAAATTCCTCGGTTGAAAGGATTACAATTTACAAATAAAGATACATTATCAAACTAAGCTTTAACAATACAAGAATAATATGGAAAAAGAGTCTTTGAGCAGAGAAAATGGCATAGCTTTGTTGTTGGAACCAGAACTGAATTCGGAAGCACAATGTGCCTATATATAGACTTCTAAGCAAACAATGACGTGGCAAAGGAAGCATGAGGTTGAAAATCAAGTATGATATTTAAATACTTATTTTATAAATTCTACGTAAACTTTATAAATTAATTATTTCGTATCTATAATTATTTATATAAACATTTTCTCTTATTTCTCCTCCAGTCCTCCATCACCGGATACTTGTACAAATACCTCCTTTTATCCGGTGTACAAATACATCTTTTTTCTTGACCACTTCAATATACTCAATACACGCAAGGATACTCACCGCATATATATTTATTAATCACTGCAAACCACTAAACTTGCTCTAAATAAAAATTCAACCTTATTTTATGTGTTTCTTATAATATAGTTCTTATTCAATAAATTTTTACTATTACACTCTTATTGATAAGTTATCTTTCACCGCTGTGAAAATAAGTTATAAATATTTTATTAATATTTTTAGAATTTTTTGTTAGATTCTTCCAAACTAAGCTCTAGAAATATAGAATAACTAAGCACAAATGGTTAATAAACTCATACAAACCGACCATGGGTCTAATCAACTTCATATATTTCTTACCGTACAATGGTTAAAAAAAAACAATACAAGATAGATAATTATACAAAATATAACGAGTTAACTCCCTGCGCTGCACACGGGTCTACTACACCCAGTTAATCACCAACTCAGCGTAGCGCTCGAACAGAGATGCTACATAATATCAAACAAATTTATTTAGTCCAGCAGTTTCAATGATTTGTGGTTCACACAAATCACACCAAAACTTTAGGAGTACAAAGTTACAACACTGAGTGGCTCTACACATACATCACAAGAAACAACAAAAGCATCCTAAATTGATACATAACTTTATTTTCAGTGGGGAAAAATATACCACTATTTCACAATCCATTCACAGTACTAACAAGACTAGCGATGAGGGAACTAGCCTTGTGTTCCTTAGGTAGAATTTCCCACCATTTAATAAAGCTAGGATCCTTCAAGAAGGTATCCTTGGTTAGTACCCCTCCATCAGTCCACTCTTTAAGGTCTTGTTCAAGTTGCACAACCCTTTGCTTAACAGCATCATCAAAAGGCTTATCGCTATTAATCAAGTTAAAAATCTCCTCCATTTCAGCCCAAAAAGTGGATTCAGTGATGGGAACAGGTTTTGGCTCCCTTCTGGAATGTTCCAACCATCTTTGAGTGTACCTATAACGTTTAGGCCTTGCCCTTATCATGTAAGGTCCTGTGTCTTCATGCTTCAAGTGGCGGTAATAGTTGGCGATATCTAGAGGCTCCACAAGGCGGCGAAAGCTGGTTCCATGTTCAATCCATTTTCTGTTGCCTTCAAATTCATCAGGAAGTTCATACCTTTTTAACATTTCAATGATCTCATCCCACACCCCTGCTAGCATAAGTCTCTTGACATTTGCTTCGAAGTCAATTCCATCCTTTTGCACCTTGAAAGCATCATAATAGCCCTTGCTCTTGTGTACCTTACAGCCTGTTTTGTAAGCTACAAGCTTCTCCATGCTTGGCTCAGCTTTCTCCTTAAACTCCTTTCTGATTTTCTCCTCATTTCTGAGTTTCTGCTTTTCCAACTCACCAGCTGCTCTTAGACACAACCTTGCTCTTGTGCTCTAAAATGTAAGGGAACAGATTATCACTAGTTAGCACAGTCAAATTTTATGCTTTATATACAACATCAACGCATATTTACAGGAACAAATGACATTTGGGTGTCAAACCTGGTAAATTGACACCTCTAATAACATTCTACACAAGATATATTCTATCAATCTTTTTAGGTAAACTATGGCAGCAATAAGATCTGAATCTAAGACCAACATATGTTAGCACAAGTGGTAGCGACTTGTGCTCTTTAACCAAGTGGTCCAGAGATAGAATCCTGATTAGCTGGGGTATCGTATCGAATAGGCTATTTGTAATGAATTCAAACCTCCAACATTAAGTTGACCCTAGACGATTAAATTCTATCAATCTAATCATTTTCTTGAAAATTCTTGTAGAATAAATTAAGTCCACATGATTTTATACAATTTAAAAGCTAATTAATACTTCATATCACTACTCTACTTTCATGTATAGCATAATATTAGAAGAAAGTATCAGAAAATTTGTACTATTATATCACACATTATTTATTTACTTTAACTATTTAAAATTTTATATGCATGATTATCTCATGATTCAATGGTTAGATTATATAATTTAACTTTATAAAGAAGATAAGTAAAGACTTCATTTTACCATGTTTGTAACCTGAAAACCATTTGATCCTATCACATGTATACATAAAAAAGGAAAAGACATGATTACCAGTCCAAGGTCATCCAAGGCAGCATCAGACAAGGGGAGTTCCTCAAGTTGGTCCAAGTACACTACACTCTGCATTCCTCCCAAACTACCTTTCAATTCATCCTCATAACCCAGGTGTTGATGTATACTATTGTTCGCAACTTCCTCAAGTTCTTCCAATCTGCTTAACTGAGCAGTGTGGAACAAGAGTTGCAAGACAGCATCTGAGTTTTTTATGACAAACAGCTGGTCATTTCCATTGCAGAAAATATATGTTCCAAATGGCCTGTAAGGGCTCAACTCAACGAAATTCGCTACTGTCTCAAGCAACAAATTTGTGCTTCCCATGAGAGTACTAGCAGCATGGGTTGTAACACTAGCCACGTTCCTCATCACAGTCGAGTAAAATTCAGAAATGACACTAGCCTTTGTTGAATCTTGGGAGGAAGTGTTGGACTTAGGGTTCAAGAATTGAAGAATATTGCCAAAAGTTTGCTCAATAGAAGAGAAGGGTGCAAGCAAAATCCGAGGCACTATGTCATATCTCGAAACAAAGTGTATGAAATAGCAAGACCAATTTTCTCTCCTTGAAGCATGAGAGATTATATGATTCCCAATTAAGGGAGACCCAAAAGTGACACAAAAGGGAGACTTGTGATTTTGTGGTTTGGTTGGGTTACAGTACTCTTCCAAGGCCCAAAACGTTGCAAGAATAGCCATAGCAGCACCAGAAGAGTGCCCCGTAAACACCACTTGCTTTCCATCTAGGATGGCCTTATTCACCTACACATTTTAACGGTTTATTTGCTTATGTCATTGTAATTAACCAAAAATAGAAAGCATAAGTAACTGAAGAAACTATCAGACAAAAGTGTCTTATTAGTTTCAAATAGCAACACGTGGGTGTAAAAAAACCAACATTAACTAACAACATCAATTAGAAGTTCAAGTTAGTTACATTCCTGGGACCAAACAAGTGAACATATTTAACAATTCTTAGCTTATGCAAACAAAATATACAACGAAAAAGATTTGTCTTTAACGACTGACCTAGGAATACTCCAATTCCAAAAAATAAGAAAGAAAATTAAGTAGATTGTGGGATTACTCCAATTAAATAGGAAAAAGAGGGTAATTGAAAAAACTACAAGAAAAACAACATTAACTGACTAACATGAATTAAAGGTTGGACTTTTAGTTACATACCTCGGATTTAAAGGAGGGAGTTTCCAATATGAGAATGAATCTCTTTGCAAAACCTTCGTTTACTAAAGCAGGTTCATCATTACCAATGCTTCTAAGAGAAGGGAACTTGTTAAGATCTATTTTAGTTTCCCCAAAAGGTTTCTTAACGAACCATTCATTGGGGTCCCAAGATCCCGTGAAGCTGAAAACATGGTAAGTCTCCGAAGAAATTTTAACCTTGTCGTACAAATACAGTTTCTCCGGAGACTTGTGAGCTTTGAAGGCTAAACCACATGCTTTCGTGATGACCTCATCTTTCAATCCTATGTTGTCTGCAAGGTTCCCACCAGCCATGTTTGTTTGCTTTGTTTTGTGTTTCAGAACTAATGTAACTTTGTACATATAAAGGAAGAAGACATGGATTTAAAATTAGAAAAAAATTGAATTGACGAAGACATTGCAGTGTACGGAGTTTCGGTCTTGCTTTATTGATTTATATGGAAATTACATGGAAATGAGTATGGAATTACAATACAAGTTTTTGAAGGAAGGTGAATGATGAAGTCTACCTAAATTGGAAGTGGGGTCCACAAACTCAATTCGTACAACCAATTAAAGAGAGGCAGGTCTCACGAAACTACAGGCGACTTTCACCTCTCTTTCACCGGACATGCTAAAATAAAACGACTTTCACATACATGCAGAGTTACTCAAAGAATATTTATATATTTTTCCTTTATATATTTTATATATTTATATTTTTCTTTTTTTCACATTATATATATATATATATATATATATATATTCATATTTTATAATTAATTATCTGATTATTTATATATTCAAGTTATCTATCAAATCAATTTTAAAGTAAAATGGAGAAATATTTTCCTTATGTCAATTAAGGTATTTTTACATTGATTTTTTTATATAATTTTTTTTATTGAAACTTTGATGCTTATTATATTAATTAATTGTCTGATGGATTGACTTCTTTTTAAATTTTGATATTTTTTATTTAATTTATTTTATTATTTAAATACTTAATTTTATATAAATTAAATTAAATTAAATTAACAGAAAAATTAGAATAACAAATCAATATATGTTTATCATAGTTATAATTGATGCGTCAATGCATCCAAGTAGCAATTAACATGACTACTAAAATTTTAGTATAAGAATTTTTCATAAATTATTTTCCTTTTAGGAATTAAGGTGAAAATATATTATCTAATTTATGGGTTAAGATAATTATTTACTCACAATAAAACTAGCTGGGTAAATAAAATTTTTGTTGATTATTTTTGCTTTATACATAAATTTTAAAAGTTTCATTTTATTATTTTAAATCTTAAAAAGAAATTTATTTTAATTAAAAATGTTCAAACTTTTAATATTATTAGTCCTTTGAATTTTCATATACACTAAGTTTTAATCTATTAAATTTATAAAAACATATATAATAATAACATAATGAATCAATTATATGTACACAATTAAACAGGGACCAGGCGAGGATGACGTAGATAGATGTTTGACGATGAGGTGGATGAGTCAAAACATGGTCTTTGATTTGATTGATAATGGTTTGTTTGAATCTCTAATAATGGTCGTCAACAAATGTGGGTTATCTTCAAATATACTCTTATGCTTAAGTTAGTTTGTAAATATGGGAAGTGTCTTAGTAATGTGCAATAGTAAATAGAGAGTTTAGAGATACTTTATGTAAAGGCATGGGTATTTATACCTTACCTGGTTGTTCAAGTGGGGGCTATGACAACCTTGTATTACATGCTACAACGGTGAGTCCTACTCTAATTAGAGGCACGTGTGTGCAGGTCTACGGGCTGACTTAGGGGAGTGATGACTGCATAAGAGGGTTGGTGACTGTTGTAGGTCCTAGGCCACATGTTGGACATGGGGTGACTTTTGAAGGGAGTTGGGCTAATGTATGTTGACCTCATGTCTTGTCAAGGCCGAAAATATTAAATGATGACATGAAGGTTAGTCACATCAGCCAAGTACAGTAAACAAGCCCCCAAGCTCGAGGGAGAAAGATTGGCAATCAACTCCGAGTTTTAAGAGATGCTAATCTATGTGATAGAAAAGGTCGTGCTGCTTTCATCCTCAGTTTAGGTCGAGGTAAATTTGAGTGCACTTTAAATGGGAATATGAGTAACGGTTGAGTGTTTAGTGGGGGTTACGACATTTAATGAGGTTTATTACACATTAATTGCGGGGTGGTCTTGTAACGTGTGTTAATGCGAAATGACATGGGTTTTGGGAGTTAGCGTGAAACCTAGAGGTGTGTTGTTTTGAAAATGAAACGTCTCTTTGTCTGCTTCTCTCTATGGGTTATAAATACCCCTTTTGTTCATTTTTCTTTCTTCTTGTTTTTGCTTCATTTTCTCTTCCACTGTTACCTTTTCTTCATTTTAAGGTTTTTCTATTCATATGGTGCTTCTCTTTGTTCATTGGCTTTCTTCTCTTTTTTATTTCGTCGTCTCTTAGGTATATCATCTATAGCTTCCTCGTCTTCCCATACTTTTTCTGATTTGTTCGATTGGGATAGTGGCATGCTACCCCAAGATATCTCTCCCATTGAAGGTGATATCTCTTCTAGTGCTTATCTTTCTCCTTCTTACGAGGCCAGTCCTCCCCCTGCTCGTAGTGTTGCATCTGGTGTCGCCCCTTCTTCTAGGGTTGTCTCAATAGCAGCGCCACCGCCAGGTGCGCAAAAAACCCTAGGGGGAGGAAGGTGTTTCCTCCAATCTCTGACCCTAATTTCCTCTGGGTGCTTGACGAGGTCAATGCCTACTCTTCTTCTCTTAATACTAAGGATAAAATTATTGTCAAGGTCCTTAAACCTTATGTTGTGTGTCGAGGTGATCTAGACGGTTTAATTGTTGCTAAGGCATGTCAAACCTCTGAGCGAGTATACATGAGGCCTCCCCTTGGTGGAGACGATTTTGTTCATGTTTATGAATATGTTTTCAAAGAGTTTGGTGTTTCATTTCCTCTTTCCTCTTTTGAGTGCGAGGTCCTTAAGGTGTCTTTTGAGGTTACAAAGACGTAGCTAACTCGTAGCTCATAAGCAATTAATGCAAGTTAAGGTTGCAGAGAGTAAACTTGGGCTGGAAGCTATGTAACTCACGTGAGATCAGTGGCAAGTCGTGCGAGTTGAGTTGACAGAGACGAATGGTTCATCCCTGAAGTTCTATGATGCGCAAGTTAAGTCCTAACTCGCGTGAGGTGTATTCCTCAACACGTTTTCTCCTATTTTAAGCTATTTTTAACTCTTGAAACACTTAAAAAAACCATCAACAAGTTCTAATACAAGATATTACAATTTGTAGCATTTAACTGTTGTTTTAGTTTGCTTAAAAATGTTTAATGGACAATTTATGCATTAAAAAATGTATGTCATTAACTCACTTTTGTGAGTTATCACTACCTTGGTCGATCAATATCTTTATCACCTTGCAATCGACAATGGTGGTCATGATTACCATTGGATCATCCTGGTCGAGATCATTAGTACTTAAATCTATATCCGAGAAGGTGATACTCGGCATGGTCCGGGCTGGAAGGTGATGTACTAAGTCCATGCTCCTCAAGTGCCACTTTCGAACATTTTTTGTACTTCCTCCCCCTCCGAAACCTCTAGAAATTGTGTTTATCGCACCCATTACATCATTTAGATTCTACTGGGGTTGCTCCCTTTGAGGAGCGAGGGGTGCTCGGTCATTGTTCCTCCATCCTGTAGACTACAGCCCTAGTCGGGGACCTTGTCCTCGTTCTCTCTATGCACTCTGGTTTCACCCCTTTTGTGGTTATGCCCTTTAATAAAACGTGACAATGCCCCTAACCTTATTAGCTCTTTGATGAAGTCTTTAACCTTATTACACTCCTCCGTGGTATGTCCTCGATTTTGGTGCTAGCTACAGTGTTTTGAGGGGTCGACATCAAGAGGGGATGGATAAGGTACTTGTACTCGAAGTAACTCGAGGTTAAACGTCTCTCTCAACACGACTTCATGATTGGCGTTTAAAAGGGTGTAACTATCAAATCTCTCCATTCTTTTTCTCTTAGAGTTTGTGTTCAGGTGGTCAGACCTCGTGCTACCTCCTTGGATTTCTTCCTAGCAGCGGTATTTTCTTCAATGCTCATAAAACGTGCGGCATGAGCTCGAAGCTCATCATTATTCTGGGGAGGCTCAACATAGAGTGAATTTGGGAAAGGTTCAGGTCGAAGTCTAATATTAATGAAGTGCATAGCAACAACAAGGTGGAGGTTGGGTATATTCATTGTCGCTTTGGAGAACCTTGTCATGAAGATTCTCAAGGTCTCATTATCCTCGTGTTAGGTGTTGGAGGGAGGAGGAGTCCGTGGTTAGAGGTTTACAGTCAACAAATCGTGATACGAGTCTAGCACACAAAGTGTCTAATGAGTCCACGGATAGAGGGGGAGGGAGTAGTACCACTCAAAGGCTAAGCCTTGGAGGGTGGTCAGAAATACCCGACAATTTACCCTTAAATCATCTGATACTAGCTTGACCTATATGAGTTAGGCCTTAACATGGACTATGGGGTCAGTCGTTCCTTCATATTTGTCAAGACTCGGTTATCTCCAATTTTTGGGCGAGCGGGTTTGCATTATGCACGATGTAAAAGAATGAAAAGGTTATAGTCCTTGTATGTTTGGGTTCTATTGCATATGTACGACATTGAAGAGGATTTGTTGGAGGCAGAGCTGACTTATGTGGGTATGAGAGGTAGGCATAACTTATGGTTTTTGGTTGGGTATTTTTGGTTTTGGCTAGATATCTGATGAGTATTGGGTTTGAATTATTCCTTGTTTTGTTCGGAGTGACTAGATTCAGCTTCATGGAGGGGAGAGTTAGGCATAAAGGGTTGGGAGTGAGATATTTGATTTTTGAGGGCATTAATCTTTTCTTAGTGTTGTTCTCTAAGGTGATGCATTTTGGCTTGATGTTGAAACCTTAACTTTTGCATATCTTCACCTAGCTGATGGCGGATCCGGCCACAACTGAATCTATGTGCACTTTAAGGGCATCTAACAAGGTGTTGTCTATGATTACTTGTGAGGTTGAAGCTGCCACCTAACTCCTAGTGTTTACCATAAAAAATTAGGTGATCCAAGGGAAGTTTTTCCCAGGATCCCACAGCGGGCGCAAATGTTCTTTCTAGGAATTAGATGAGGATGATGTAGATAAACGTTTGATGCTAAGGTGGATCGAATGAGGTGTGGTCTTTGGTTGATGATGGTTTGTCTGAGGTGTTTGCTTGAATCCCTAATAATAACATTTTCAAAAATGGATACCTATAAATGTCTTCTGATGCTTAAGTTAATATGTAAATATAAAAAATATCTTAATAACATACAAGTATAACCAGAAAATATAGAAATAATTCATATAAAAGCATGAAATATTTATATTTTACTTAATTAAATAAGTAAAATATATAACAATTTTATATCATACACTATTCAAGTAGAACGTATAACAAGCTACTCAAGTAAGAGGTATAACAATCTTATGATATATCTACCTACCTGAAAAAAAGTAATAATTTTTTATAAGAAATGTTATTATTATAAAGTCTAACACGTGGTGATGTATCTTAAATAAAAAAATATTAAACTGATGACGTCATACACGTTAACTACGTGCAATTCGTAATAAACTCATAATAAAATTGACTTTGTAGACTTTGCAGTTTACGGAGTTTCGGTCTTGCTTTATTTGTTTAGGTGGAAATTATATGGAAATGGGAATGGAATTAAAATAAAGTTTTTTAACGAAGGTGAATGATGAAGTCTACCCTAAAGTTGGAAGTGGGGTCAACAAACTTAATTCGTACCACCAATTATAGCGAGGCAGGTCTCACGAAACTACAGGCGACTTTGTTCTCTCTTTCGCCGGACCTGCTAAAACCAAATGGGAAATATTTTCCTTACGCGGAATTAAGGTATTTTTACTTTGATTTTTTAATATAATTTTTTTTATTGAAACTTTGATACTTATTATATTGTTGTGTCATCATTCAATGATAGATCGACTTATTTTTAATTTTGATATTTTTTATTTAATCCATTTTATTATTTAAATATTTAATTTTATATAAATAAAATTAAATTAACAGAAAAGTTTAAAAAAAAATCAATATATGTTTATCATAGTTATAGTTGATGTGTCAAGCATCCACATAGCACTTAACCTGACTAGTAAAATTTTAATATAAGAATTCTTCATAAATTATTTTCCATTTAAGAATTAAGGCGAAAATATTTAATCTAATTTATGGGTCAAAGTAATTATTTACTCACAATAAAATTGGGTAAATAAAATTTCTAACTGATTATTTTCACTTTATACATAAATTTCAAAAGTTTCATTATATTATTTTAAATTTGTAAAAAAATTTCATTTTAATTAAAAACGCTCAAACTTTTAGTATTGTTAGTACTTTGAGTTTTCAGATTGATTCAATGAGGTATATTAAGTTTTAATCCATTAAATTTATAAAAACATATTTAATAATAACATGAAGAATCATTTATCTGCGCACATTAAATTTTTTCACTTTTCTCCCACTCATATACAAATCCTATAATTAATTTCCACAACGGTTAAACATGTTTACATGTTACAGAAAAGAATAAACAAAATTTGAGTATACAAAAACGTAAAATATTAAAATTGTTATAAATATTTATAGATCTCCTTTGCACTCTCATAATATCTTATGATCAATGAGAATTTCATTGGTGATTATGTCACTTATATTATACTTTCTTTGTATAATCAATCAGAATCTCATCAGAGATAATATTATGACTCAATCGTTTGGGATACAATTTGTAATGTATAAATATAGATATGTACAGGATGAAGAAATACATAAAAATATATTATCATTTCATATTGTTCATTCTCTCTTCTCATTTCTTCTCCTTTACATATTATTTTATAATACGTTATCACCACGAGGTTCTAACCAACTGAAATTGAAAAGGCTCTAAGGTAATGTTTATAACATTCTATTTGAGAGTTATAGAAATTCATATTTCTAATTTATAGGTCTTGTTTTGATGGGGATAGAAATTTTCTATCTTATTCTTATTTATGCAATATATATTATAGTCTTATTCATGTAATCCTATGTTTTCTTTGTGATCAATTTATCAAATTATTTTATTGCGAATTATATTATACTGTATTTGTTTAGTATTGATTTACAAACGAGAACTGAATCTATCAAAAATTAGCTTCTGTTAATTTGATATGAATTATCATGTAGATCTTATAATTTGTTGATTTAACTCCAATTATTATTATTATTTTTCTATTGGCTTGCATCATGTCAAACTTTACTAAACTCGAATTTGTAGCACTTGTCATATTTGACAACAATTATTTGTCATGGGTACTAGATGTTAGAATTCACTTGGACCCTGAAGGTCTAGGTGATACAATCAAAATTGGAAAAGACACATCTAGTAAAAATAAGGCAAAAGCCATGATATCTCTTCGCCATTATATGTATGAAGGGCTAAAAGATGAATATCTATTTGTTGATGATCCACTTGAATTATGGAATGATCTAAAAGAAGGGTATGACCATAAAAAACAATGAGTTATTGATGAGAAATAATGAAGTCCATCCTATTAGATCTGCTCTATTCCCTGGAGTGAATGCTGCAAAATATAATAAGTCTAGAAAATATAATAAGTCTAGAAAATATAATAAGTCTGTCCCACCCTATTGAAAAAGAAATAATTTTCGTGGTCTTGACCATGGTCATGGACGTGAGCGTGGTAGGAGACAAAAGAATTATCATAATCATGATGATCATAATAATAAGAGGGAGAATAATAAACTCTCTCATGATAACTCTTCTAAGAGAAAAGATAATACTTGTTATCGGTATGACATGAAAGGTCATTGGTCACGTGTGTGTTGCACTCATGAGCATTTTGTTATGCTTTATCAAGTTTCAATAAAGAAAGAAAATGCTGAAGTAAATTTAATCCTTCAAAATGATGACAGTGAAACAAATGTTGCTCATAAAGATGATGAAACAAATAAGCATAATAATGAAGTCAATTTTGCTCACAATGAGGATGACTATGAAGGCTTCATTGACATTACACATTTAGATGTTGTTGGCTTCTTTTAACGTTATGATTGAAGAATGAAATGCTTCACCTATCTTTTATTCTTAGAATGTTTTAATTATGTTTTCTTTTTCTTTTCTATGTTTCACTTTTCCTTGTTTTTTTTTATCTCTTATAATGTATTCGTTTATACTTTTCAATAAAGAATATGGATGATATATGTCATATGAATGATATATGCCTTATAGAATATGAATGATGTATGCCTTAAAGTTATGAAAGAAGCAAATGTTATCACAATATCTGGTAGTACAAAATTGATTGAAAGATATGGTAAAATTAATCTATTATTACATGGAGAAATTGAATTGACGATAAATGAAGCATTATTTTGCAGCAAGTCTCAAAGAAATTTATTAAGTTTCAAAGACATTCACCAAAATGGCTATCATATTGAGACTATAACAGATGAAAATATGGAATGTCTTTATATCACTGTAACTATGAAAGGTATAAAATGCATGGTTGAGACGCATGTTATAATATACCAGAAGTTTAGTAATCCAAATAATTTTATTATTTGGTATGACCGATTAGACCATTTTGGGTCAATAATGATGTGATGAATTATAATGATGTGATTAGACCATTTTGGGTCAATAATTTTATTATTTGGTATGATCGATTAGACCATTTAATGAGTTCTATTGTGATGCATATTCTCAGGAGAAATTAATTATAATACCATCACCAGCAAAATTTGGGATTGAATCTCGTGTATTTCTTGAATACAATCATGGAGACATATGTGGACCTGTTGCTCCACCTTGTGGACCATTTCAGCACTTTATGGTGTTGATAGATGCCTCTAGTAGATGGTCACATGTTTATCTATTATAAATACGTAATGTGGCATTTGCAAGATTACTTGCTCAAATAATAAGATTGTGAGCACAATTTCCAGATTACCATATCAAGACAATTTGCCTTGATAATGCTGGTGAATTTACATCCCAAGCTTTTAAAGATTATTGTATGACAATTGGGATTAGTGTGGAGCACACACACAAAATGGTCTTGTTGAATCACTCATTAAACGTTTTCAATTAATTGCTAGACCATCATTACTTATGAGAACAAAAATCCTTATTACTGCATGGAGACATGTCATTTTGCATGTTGCAACACTGATACGTAACACAATATCACTCATGGAAATTGGCTTTAGGTAAGGAACCAAATATTTCCCACTTGAGGATTTTTGGGTATGTGGTTTACGTCCCAATTGCTCCATCACAACGTATCAAAATGAGTCCTCAAAGAAGGTTGGGAATATATGGGTATGAATCTCCTTCAATAATTAAATATCTATAACCCTGGACAGGAGATATGTTTATGGCAAGATTTGTCGATTGCTTGTAATAAAAATAATTTCCCAACATTAGGAGGGGAAAAGAAACAGCTGGAGAAATAAATGACATGGAATGCATAATTATTGCATTAATTTGATCCTCGTACAAAGTAATGTGAACTTAAAGTTCAAAGAAGAATTCATTCGCAAAACATTGCAAATCAATTATCATATGCATTCACTAACCAAAAGAAAGTGACATAGTCACATATTCCAGCTGGAAAATGCTCCAATTCATATTGAGGTCCCTGAAGGACAATTAAATGCGAATGAATCTAAAACACGCCTGAAGCATGGCAGACCAATCGGTTCTAAAGATAAAAATCCTCGAAAAAGGAAGGAGCAAATAAAGAAGATGGTCAAATTGAGGAAATAGATATTTTTGAATGATAATGAAGACATAACTAATAAAGAATCTCCCGAAGAGATTCAGATAATTACTAATAAAGATTCTCCGGAAGAGATTTAGGTAATTGAAAATAATAAGATCTCGATTAGTTATGTTAATACTGGAAAAATATGGAACCGATGTGAAATTATTGTCGACAATGTGTTTACATACAATATAGTGTTAGAAATTGTAAATGTAAATAAGGATCATGAACTGAAACCCGTCGAAGAATGTCGACGTAGAAAGATTGGCCAAATTAGAAATATGCAATCCAAGCTGAGTTAAACTCACTTGAATAACTAATAAAGAATCTCCTGAAGAGATTCAGGTAATTGAAAAATATGAAATTGTGCGATGCAAAGTCATACTTGTGGCACAAGGTTTTATGCAAATACCATGAGTTGATTATAAGGAGATTTACTCTCCCGTGGTGGATACAACCATTTTTAGATATTTTCGGTTGTTCATGAAAGGCTTGATATGCGCCTAATGGATGTTGTTACAGCCTACTTATATGGATCACTTGGTAGTGATATACTGAAGGATTTAAGATACCTAGAATATATAATATGAATGACCATGGATTATACTCAATTATATTACAAAGGTTATTATATGGATTAAAATAATCCGGGCGCATGTGATATTATTTGCTTGGTGAATAATAATATTAGTCCATGTGTTTTTATAAAATGATCTGGATCCAAATTTGTCATCATTGTAGTATAAGTTGATGATCTGAATATAATTGGAAGTCCTAAATGTCTTCCAGAGGCAACAAATCTCTTACAAAGAAAGTTTGAGATGAAAGATCTTGGAAAGAAATATTGTCTTGGGCTGCACATTGAACATTTGAGGAACACTTGTTCATCAATCAACATATATGAAAAGGATCTTAGAGCAATCTTACATGGATAGGTGCACCCATTAAGTACCCCCATGATGGTTAGATCACCTGAAGTGACAAAAGACCCATTTCGCCATTGTGATAATGATGAAAATTTTATTGGTCCAGAAGTACCATATATTAATGCAATAACAACATCAATGTATCTTGCTATCAATACTCGACTTGATATAGCATTTGCAATAAGTTTATTAGCAAGATTTAATTTTACTCCAACTGAAAAACATTGGAATGGAATTAAACATATATTCAAATGTCTTCGAGGGAGACTTGACATGGGGTTATTTTAATCAAGTGAATCAAAATCTCCATTAATTGGATATGCAGATGCTGGATATTTATCAAATCCGCATAAAGGTCGATCTCAAATTAGCTACTTGTTTTCATTTGGTGGTACTGCCATATCTTGGCGCTCAACAAACAACGGCGCCATAAACTTGTTGACTATAAAGTATGTATGTATGTGTCAATCTTTCGGCAAGTGTACCGGTCGTCACAAGTTTAGAAATAGTGAGAAAAGGTTGTCGAACCACAGAGACTGATTGTGAATTACCAAATGCTCAACATGCTTTGCTATTAGGACGAATCAGGGGATGAATGATGTATGTAAAACTAAGCTATTGTGTAAAATAAAGCAATACTGTAAAGTAAAGAAGCAAGTAAATGTTAAGTTTCAGAGATGATGAAATACAGTTAGGGAATTGGTTCAGTTGATTCCTTCCTCAAGTAACTACTTCCTATGTTAATCTAGCAAATCTCACTCAATTGGAGACTAGAATTCGTGATACCGTAGACTAATCCTATCTCTAGGTCTTAGTCCCTTTGAATGCCTACTATCATCCCTAATCTCTTAGGTGAAAACAGAGATTCATTCAAGAAGCGAACAGATGAATTCGTTACAACATCTCATAATATGCAGGTTCTATCTCTAGACTTATGCACTACTATAGTAATACATTTCCTCTCCTTCTTCAACTATTCATCTCTCGATCTCATAGTTGACACGAGATACAAATTCTCAAGACAGAGTTCAATTCAATCAAACATTAATATCTCTATCTCTATTTGAGTTTCATGAATTAAATCTCAAGAATAAGCATTAAGCAGGGAAGAGATCAATCAATTCGGTGGAATTATACTTGGATTAACAGAGGAAATTCATTACAAGAATTCTGAAATCAACATCCCCATTCCTAACTGCAGAATTTAGCCTAACATGGAAATGAGAAAAGAAAGAAACAAAATAGAAATCAAACACCAGAGAAGCTCCATAATTGCTTGATTATGCTTTTGCAACTCACAAACTCAGGAATCTCAAGGTTGATTGAGAGAGAAGGAAAACGGAAATGGAGAAGAGAAAAACGAGAGAAAACCCGCAAGAGAAGGGAAAACAGGGTAATGTTAGTTGTGGATCTTCTAATTCCAATCCCTGTTTTCGCGCCCAAGATATCCTTTTATAGATGAGGAAGTGTGCTCCCTTTTACTAGAATTACGTCCAGGTGCATTGTGATAGTTTGAATACATTGACTTGCTTGATTCTCGACGGCGTGTAACCGCAATCGCAAATTATTGCTTCCGTCGATGAAACCTTCAATTGATTCCTTAAGAAAATACTTCAGTTAATTCCCTCAGACGATACAGATGACCACGACTTTTATTTACTTTGCTGCAAGTCTCGAGAAGTGCACAAATTGAGCAATCTTTCATTCTAAGTGTTCTTCCGTCTGTGAGATCTTTCGTCTGACGAGGCTTCGTACCGTCTGTCTTGGCTTCGTCTGTCTTTGTCTTGGTATCGTCTGTAGTGAACTTTGTATCGTCTGTCTTGGCTTCGTCTATATGAACTCAGATGAAGTGAGCATAGACGAAACACTCTCAGACGAATTAAGCACAGACGAAGTAACTCGGATAATACTGGTACAGACGAAGTAACTTGGAGACTACTAGTACAGACGAAGTAACTCCCTAAGAAGCACGCATAGACGGAGTAGCTCTTCAGATGAAATAAGCATAGATGAACAACTCAGATGAATCAAGTACAGACGGAATAGCCCATCAGACGGAACAAGAGTTCTTGCGTCTTAATCCCTTCATTTGAGCTTCCATAAGGCACGAGACGCGTCCCTGAGCGCGTTTGACTAATTGAGAGTGGCATGAGCGCGCCCCTGAATGCGCTCCGGCGCGTCTTGACAGACGATATCATTTTAACAGCTTTGGATGCTCAACTTGAGGTTTGGTTTGCTCTACTCTCTTGTTCTGATGCAGTTGCGTCCGAGGCTTGATGCTTGTTCCGTCTGTTGTCGCATCCACAGACGATACCGAGTTGCCACTTGCACTTCATTTTTTTGCACGAATTGGACGGACTTTCTTGCTTCAATGGGATTTGTTCGTCTCATGTTCGTGAGCTTTCCTTCCCAGCTTCTATCTTCTCTTCAATCAATCTACAATTAACAAGAAAATGGATAAAATGACTTAAAAATACACGAAAATCCTATAAAACTAACAAAACGCTAAATCAAAGACTAACATTAGACAAATATGATATTTTTACTGTTTTCTTGTCTAAATTATGACTACACATACTGAAAATAGATGGAAATGGACTGAAAACACCTTGGAAAACATGTATAATTTAGCACTTATCACTGCCATATCTTGGCGCTCAACAAAACAAACTGTAGCAGCTATTTCATCAAATCATGTAGAGTTACTTGTAATTCATGAAGCCAGTCGAGAATGTGTATGGCTGAGATTCGTGAGTCAACATATTCATGAATCATGTGGTTTATCACTTAGTGAAAGGGCTCCTAAGACTTTGTATGAAGATAATATTGTATGCATAGCTCAACTAAAAGGTGGGTACATCAAAGGAGACAAGACTAAGCATATCTCGCCAAAGTTCTTCTTTACTCATGATCTACAAAAGGATGGTGAAATTGATGTTCAACAAAATTGTTCAAGTGATAATCTAGCAGATTTGTTCACTAAGGCTCTACCAACCTCAACATTTTAGTAGTTCACAAAATTGGAATGCGCCAATTAAGAGACTTTCAATGATGATACAATAAGGGGGAGATACATGCTGCACTCTTTTTCCCTTTGCCATGGTTTTGTCCCACTGGGTTTTCCTGGTAAAGGTTTTTAACGAGACAGCTAATAATGAAAGTATTATTGAAAGGGTGTACTCTTTTTCCTTCACTAATTTTTTTTTGTCTTAGGGAGTTTTTTCTTGTAAGATTTTAAGACATCCAAGGGGGAGTGTTGTAAATATTTGTGGATGTTCTTTGCACTCCTATAATCTCTTATAATCAATGAGAATCTCATCGGAGATTATGTCACTGATATTATTCTCTGTATAATCAATCAGAATCTCAATAGAGTCGTTTGAGATACACTTTGTAATGTATAAATAGATATATGTACGAATGAATAAATACACCAGACACATATTATAATCTTATATTGTTCTTCGTCTCTTCTCCTTTCTTCTCCTTTACATATTATTTAATAAAAAAAATAAAATTTTAAATTTAATGCGCCAAAACAAGAAAAAAAGAGTGAAATGTAATGGATAAAAATAGCATATATCAAACAAAATATTAAAGGAAAGCGTTGTTTGTTTGGTTTCATATTTTAGAATTAATTCTGAATTTAAAATTGATTAATTAATTATATGTCCATGATTATTAAGTTGAGCCAACTTAATTTGAATACTTTTATTATCCGAATTTTACGAGAAACTTGATTTTCTGAAATGGCATTTTATGTTGTATTTTACAAAAGTTATATGTATATTATATATTTCAAATAAATGAATACATGTATTAAAAAACATTTATGATGAGTTAAAATATTTGCATAGATTTTTATATTTTTATTCGTAGAATAATACTTTTTTTAGAAAATTATTTAATGAGATAGAAAATTAATTATATGATGTAATTAAAATAAAAATACAAAAAATGAGTTAACATTTTCACTTTAAAAATCTAACCTGAAAAAATAATAATATATTCATTCTCGATTTTAGAGTTAAGTACATTTTTAGTTTCTAAATTTTTTTTAGTATTCTATTTTAATTTTTGAACAAAACTTTAATTGTTTTTAATCTTTGAACATCTTTAGTATCCTATTTTCAATCCTTAAAACTGTTGTAGTGAAATCTAAAATCTGAAGTTAGTTAGAGATATACATGGGTAACCACCCAACTATTTTTGTATATAAACACATTTCTGTATTGACTTGAAATCAGTTAATGAGAAAGCCTCTTTTCTCTCATATGTTATTCTCTTCATTTCTGTTCTTATTTCCTCTCAATATCCAGATGTGGGTCTAGCCTTTCTCTAACAGATTGGTATCTAGAGCTTGTGCATAGACAGGGACCTGTGAAAAGAAAAAGAAGCACCATTGTTGTTGTTGTTGAGAGCACTGTTACAGGCGTGCTATTATGGCTGTTGTAAATGCCATACCTGGAAATCTCCCTGTGTTTGATGGGAAAGGTTATGAAGATTGGTGCGTGAAGATGGATGCTATTCTTGGATTCTAAGTACTGAATGAGATCGTGAGAGATGAGTTTCAAGAACCCTCAAAGAATGCTATAGAACAGAAAGAGAAGGAGATGTATCGAGAGAACAAATAACTAGACTGCAAGGCCCGAGTTCTTTTGCATCAATGTGTTTTTGCAAACGTGTTTCAGAAAAATTGCACAGCCGCAACCGCGAAACAAGCATGGGATATCTTGCAACAAGTTTATGGGAATACTGGGAGAACAAAGAAGGTTAAGCTACAATCTCTTAGAAGACAATATGAGTTGTTATCAATGATAGAGCAAGAAACAATTGCAGATTATTTTAATCGCATCCAGGTGGTGACAAATTCTATGCGAGCCTGTGATGAAGCAATGGCCGATTCAAAGATTGTGGAGAAGGTACGCAGAACTTTGACACCCTCTTTTGACCACATTGTTGTAGCTATTGAAGAATCGAAAGATCTTGAGAAGATGACTCGGAAGAAACTGCTAAACTCCTTAGAGGCACACGAGCAAAGGGTGCTTCAAAGAAAAGGTAATGAAAAAGTTGTAGAGCAGGCACTGCAAGCCAAGACCAGCCACAAGTCTAGAGGTCGTGGTGGCTGGAACAAAAGAGGGAAAGGAAGATATAGAGGAGGCAGAAGTAGCCATCGAAATGCAGAAACACATGGTTCAACATCCCAAGATCATAATCTTGCAAGCAATTCAAGTGAGTAGCGTGATAATTCTAGTTTTAAAGGTGGAACCTCTTTTAGAAGTCGAGGTGGTAAGAGACCCATTGACAAAAGAAAGATCCAGTGTTACAATTGTGATAAATTTGGACATTTTGCCTAAGAATGCTGACAGAATAAAAATAATAATACCCATAACAAGTATAAGAAGAATGATCAGGCACATTTATTACAAGAAGAAGATGGATTTGATTCAGATCAAGTTTTGCTTATGGTAACCACGAGCAGTAAAGAAGATTGGTCTTCTTGGTATCTTGACACCAGGTGTTCGAACCACATGACAGGCAATAAAGATTGGTTGGTTGACTTCAATCCAAATGTCACCACTAATGTGAGGTTTGTAGATGATAGCACTACACATGCAGAAGGTACAGGGAAGGTGATGATCACAAGAAAGAATGGAGAGACAGCATATATGCATGATGTGTTGTATGTACCTTCAATGAAAAATAATCTACTTAGCTTGGGGCAGCTTCTTAACAAAGGTTTTACCATGGCAATGCAGGCAAACCATATAGAGATCTTTGATGATAAACAAAGATTAGTGCTTAAGGCACCGTTATCCAAAAACAGGACCTTCAAGGTAAATTTGAGTATTGCTGCTATTCAATGTTTGTCCACTGTCAACACAAGAAAGATAGCTGGCTATGGCATTACAAATATGGCCATTTAAATTTCAAGAGTCTACATCAACTAAGCAGCAAACAAATGGTGCTTGGAATTCCATTCATTCACTCACCACAGAAAACTTGTGAAGGATGCTTGATTGGAAAACAACCCAGAAAATCTTTCAAGACCAAGGCACCACAAAGAGCCCAACAACCTCTTGGAGTAGTCCATTCAGATGTGTGTGGACCCTTTGATACTCCATCCCTTAGTGGTAATAGGTATTTCTTGACATTTGTGGATGAATTTACCAAGAAGGGATATATTTGTTGAAAGAGAAAGGTGCAGTGTTTTCTCTCTTTGTGAAATTTTGTAACTTAGTTGAAAGACAATCTGAATTGAAGCTAAAGATCCTTAGAATAGATGGAGGGGGTGAATATAACTCTAAAGAGTTCAAAGAATTCTATGAAGCTAAAGGAATTGAACATGAGGCAACAACTCCTTATACACCTCAGCATAATGGCTTGGCAGAAAGGAGAAATAGAACCCTGCTGGATATGATTAGGTGTATGCTTAAAGGGAAAGGACTACCAAATTGCTACTAGGGAGAAGCTGTCACTACAACAACATATGTTATGAATAGATGTCCCACCAAGAGACTTCAATTTGTAACACCTGAAGAAGCCTGGATCGGGGACAAGCCTATGGTGAAACATTTAAGGATTTTTGAGTCTCTTAGCTACAGACACATCCCAGATGAAAGGAGGAGAAAGCTAGATGATAAGAGTGAAACTCTTATCTTGGTTGGATATCATCCAATTGGTGCATACAAATTGTACAACCCCTTGAAGCACAAGTGGTGATTAGTAGAGATGTTGTGGTAGATGAATCTGCAGCCTGAAAGTGAGAAAATGAGCTAAAGATTCCCAACTCATTCATTCTTGAAGATAGGCCGAGAATCAAGGATGTTAATCCTGCTATCCCAATGCAACCTCCTGTGAGGAGGTCACAAAGAACAAGATTTCCCTCCACAAGACTTGCTGATTATGAACTATACAGTAATAGTTCAATCTCTGATGATGGTGAAATGATACATTTTGCTTTTATGGCTGACACTGAACCTGTACATTGGAAGCAGGCCCTGGATATCAAAGAATGGAAAGCTGCTATGAAAGAAGAGTTGGATGTCATAGAGAAAAATAGAACATGGGAGCTAGTTGATCTGTCATATAATAAGCATCCAATTGATGTGAGGTGAGTGTTTAAAGTAAAGCTCAAACCAGATGGGTCAATTGTAAAACACAAAGCCAGGCTTGCTGCAAAAGGATTCCTTCAGAAACAAGGAATTGATTATACAGAAGTATATGCCCCAGTTGCAAGAATGGAAACAATCATATTGGTAATTGTTGTTGCTAGTTCTAGAATATGGACCATATTTCAGCTTGATGTCAAATCTGCCTTTTTGAATGGTCCACTGGAAGAAGAAGTGTACATCTTGTAGCCACCAGGATTTGAAATTAAAGGAAAGGAACGTAGGGTATACAAGCTGCTTAAGGCTCTTTATGGCCTAAAGCAGGCCTCTCGAGCTTGGAACAATTTGATTGACAATTTTCTTAGCAAACAAGATTTTGTGAAATGCACAATAGAGTTTGGTGTGTATATAAAGGAAACTCAGAACAAGAACTTGCTATTTGTATGCCTATATGTGGATGATCTGATCATTACAGGAGATGTGAATGAAGAAATTGAGCAATTCAAAGAAAAATTGAAGTCAGAATTTGACATGACAGGCCTTGGAATTCTGCATTATTTCCTTGGTTTTGAATTTATGCATACATAAAAGGAAATTTTCCTACACTAGAGAAAATATACTGGTGAGGTTCTGAAACATTTTAATATGGAGAACTGCAAACCAACTATAGTACCTGTGATGCCAAACCTGAAACTAATAGAAGAATTGAATGAAGAACCAGTTGATGCAACCTTGTTCAAACAGATTATTGGGTCACTCAGATTCTTGTGCAACAGCAGACGGGATATTAGCTATGGAGTGGGATTGCTTAGCAGATTTATGGGCAATCCTCGAGCTCCTCACATGACTGCAATCCTGAGGTATCTCAAGGGAACAAGTGATTTTGGTTTATTGTTTCCAACAGAGAATGATCAAAACAGACCATGCATTGAAGCTTATTCTGATTTAGACTAGTGTGGAGATAAGGTGGAAAGAAAAAACACATATGGATACTTGTTTAAGTATCTGGATGCACCAATATCCTGGTGTTCAAAGAAGCAAAGTGTGGTGGCACTCTCCTCTTGTGAAGCTGAATATATAAGGTCAGCTGAAGCTCCTTGTCAAAGTTTGTGGTTGGAAGCTCTGCTTGAAGAGATGAGGTTGCAGTATGAAAGGTCAGTACAAATGTATGTTGACAATAAATCAGCCATTAGTCTATCAAATAATCCAGTTTCTCATGGAAGAAGTAAGCACATTGAAACTAAGTATCATTTCCTTAGAGATCAAGTAAGTAAAGGAAAATTGGAGCTTGTATATTGCAGCACTAATGATCAAGTTGCTGATGTTTTTACCAAGCCTCTGAAATATGAAAGATTTGAAAAGTTGAGGACCTTACTAAATTTAGAATCAGCTGAATATTTTGGATTAAGGGAGAATGTTGCAGTGTAATCCAAAATCTAAAGTTAGATAGAGATATACATAGGTAACCACCCAACTGTTTTTGTATATAAACACATTTCTTGACTTGAAATCAGTTAATGAGAAAATCTTTTTTCTCTCATTTGTTATTCTCTTCATTTATGTTCTTATTTCCTCTAACAAAAACAAATTTTAATCAATTTTATTTCTAAACATTTATTACATCAATGATTTTAGTTATTTAACAATTATTAGGTTGATTTTTTAGTTCGTAAATATTTGTTATGACGCTTAACATATGTTTAAGAAATTAAGATTAATCAAAATTTTGTCTAGGAGTTAAAAATAAAATATTGTAAAAAATTCAGAGACTTGGATCATATTTAATCATATTTAGAGACTGGATTTTGAAAATTAAAATCATATTTTATCCTTGATTTTAATGTTTTTTAATTTAATAAAACAAGGTTTATAAAAATATTAGAATTATTATTAGAATATTAAATAAAGATAAAAAGAAGTTAGAAAATAATAAGAAAGGAAAAAAATTATTCGAAAAAAAAAAACAACTTTTAAGAAGAAAAAAAAAAAAACTCCGATCGCATTAGGAAAGAATATAATACAAGACTTTGCCGATAGAGAATATTCAATTCAGAATGAACATAGAAGAAAAAAGAGTGGAGAGAGTAAATCATAAAGAAAAGTGCACGTCTAATATATAGAATGCCTAAAGCATTTCAACATAAATCATATCACTTAAAAACCAATTTTAATTTAAGGAAATTTAATTCAAATCAATTTTATGTAAAGATACCAAACAAACATACGAATAACTGATTAAAAAATTTAAAGGAAGGTAATCTCATGTAAAATATAAAATGTATGAGGGGAGATTGAATTGTGTTAATTTAAAATTATTTTTTAGATGATGCGAGTTTGTGTATGTAATTTTAAAGTCAAGCCAGACGTAAATGATTTTTTTAGTTAAAATATTTATCTCCTGTTATTCAGTAAATAGAACAGATAAGACAGTAATATTTTTATATTGGTTCGTTTAGAAAGACAATCGTTTCTAGTTGTTGTTCCCCTCCCAAGGGTAGGTTCTTACGCATTACTCACCCGTCCGCCACTGGAAACACCACTTCCCGTCCGACTTGCATGTGTAAGGCATGCCGCCAGCGTTCATCTTGAGGCAGGATCGAACTCTCCATGAGATTCCTAGTTTCATTACTTATAGCTTCCTTGTTCATAGACAAAGCTGATTCAGAATTCTCTTCCATTCCAAGGCATACGTCTAGTTACTTAGCAATTTGCTAAGTTTTTACTATCAACAGTGAATAACATTTACAAGTATTACTTGAACCCAATCACTTTTGACTATACACAGATATTCTTTGAACCCAACCTTCTCAAGCTAATACAAGGTATTCTTTGGAATGTAGCCTCCTTAAGCTAAACACAAAGTATTCTTTGAAACACAACCTCTCAGGCTAAGGTACCACAATAGTGGATTTTTACAAGGGTTTGAAAGAAAGAATTTGATCCTCTACGCAGAAAGAGATTTGCAATGAAGGTTCAGAGCGAAATAGATGAAGATAGCTTGATAGCGTAATTTTGCAAAGTTGAACTTGTAGAAGAGATGTATTTTTATAGGCAAGCTCCTTGAAGTAGCTGTTAGATAGATGAAATTAAACGTTGTCCTTTTTCTTGAGCATTTCAGAGATGACAGAGTGAGCAATCAGAACATTTAATGTTTCAACAGCAGAAGTTAGCACCAAATCAGGCTTTGACTGATTTGCTCATAGATTTCACTTAAAAGTATTGTTTACTTTTCGTGTTGCAGAAGTTTAGTACATAATCTCTTTACACCTTTAGAAGCATCTAAGTAACGACTTGATTTGAGATATACGCGTGTTACTCTTCGTCTAAAACTTAGACTTTAATAGAAGAATGAACTTAACTTAGTCCATATATTGTCATTCATTTGTCCTCTTCTTCTTTATCTCAATCTTCATAACTTCAAACTGAAACTTGCATCTAATCTTTGTATCTTGAAGTTGAGTCTGATCATTATAACTTCGTCTTGATTCTTCATGAAGATTCTCTGTCTTAATCCTAACTTGATATGTTGAGAACTCTTTATCTTATAAAAATTGATGTTTGTGCGTTTATGCTGGATGTGCTCATTAGTCTGTGCTTACATTATTCGTCTGTGCTTGCTTTCTTCTTCTGATATTCGTTTTGTAATAATCAAAATTTAAGATGCTAAATCATCTTGACTTAACACCTTAATTTTTAAAATTAAAAAAAATTAAAATAATATTACATGATTAATTTTAAAATAATAATGGTAATAATCAGTTTCAAGCATCAAAATGAATAATTAATCATATTTTTTACTTTTACTTAATTTTATACTCGGAGAGAAATTGAGTAATAATAACTCACACTTTAGGAATCAAAATAAATATTGTTATTCAGAAAGTAGTCAAAAGAATTGCTTCAATTTGGCATCTCAAATCAAAAATCTTGAAGTTGTAACTATTATTTTTAATTAAATTTGAAAAAACACATTTATTGCATAAGAAATTAGGTTAACAAATCTACCATAAGGATAAAAATATAAAAAGGAGTTGAATTATGTTTTTGAAATTATCTTTTTCAATTAAAAATATTTTTACAATCATTTTGGAAATAAAAGTTTAAGCACTTCATCTAATAGGATCAAACATTTAGAAACTTTCTTTTAATTCTTACCTTAGTTAGGAATGATTTAATAATGTAAGACAATTAATCAATAAGAATATAGAGATAAAGAGGAAAAAAGATAAATACGCATAATTTTTATACATATTCATTTCAATGTCATATCTAGTTTCTTAACAATTTGTTAATATTTCACTATTACTCCGTGAAAATATAACGAGTATTCTTTGAACCGACCACTCTTGGCTAACAAAGGTATTCTATAACAACTAGTCTCCTCAAGCTAGACACCTTTCTAGGTGAACATAAATATTCTTTTATCTCAGTCTCTCTAAGTAAATATGAATATTCTTTTGTCCCAACCTCTCGAGGCAAACACGGACATTTTTGTGTCCTAGTCTCTTTTGCCCTAACTTCTTTAAGCTACATATCACCAAATATGAATTTTAAGTAAGGGTGTTTAACTTGAATTTTTATCCTCTACGTATAAAAGAATTTACAAATGAAAATTTACTCAACATAACATCCATCCTCAGAGAGATTTATAAATAAAGCTCACTCTATAGTTTGACCTCTACATTGAGTGGAGTTTAAGATTGAAGTCAAGTAGAGAGAAATTTAAACTCTTTGTGTGAAAGAAGATTTATATTAACAGTTAACATGTGATGATTATCTTGGACCAAGAAGAAATAAATGTAATATACCATTGCTGGTTCAAAATACACAACATAAGATAATAAATTTAATTGCATTACCTCATTACAAAATTATTATTCTAAACTTTGACTCATATTAGATGGTTATTCCATGAGGTGAGGAAAGCATAAAAACATCTCATTTTCTTGATCAAGCATCGCTTGCATGAATGAAACATCAGAGGATGGTGAAAATTGAAATCCACTACTTGAAGGTTGTTGTGACATAATCTCCTTATTCCAACTTTGTCTGGTCACATTCTCTATTTGACTCACCAAGTCTTTTGACACCATAATGTCTTGTTCTTTGTTAACAAGTGGTGTAAAAGCATCTTCTACTAGGAAGTCATTCCAACTAAAAGTTGAAGTGGAACAAGTAGAAGGAGTAGATGGTGATGACGTTTTAGACAAACAATCCTCCCTTATCACACGTGTGGGGATCGTCTCATTCTCAAAGTTTATGCAATTTGAAGCATCTAATATCATTGGTATAGTTTGAAACTGGTCAAAATCCTTTGAAAGCTTATCATTATAAGTTCTATTAAATAAAAAGTTTTTCCTTGTGCTATCCATTTCGGATGATAGCTTTGGTTGGTTACTAATTTTTGTAAATCCTTGTGGCAAAGTTTGATGGCCTAATTTTAACATCATTGCATTCTTGAAGTCTTTATGAATAGAACCTATTCGGTTACTTGGTTTTTGGCTATCCCCAATGTTTCCATAGTCAGCAATGAGTTTAGAGAAAGACTTATGGGTAACAGGGTCAATCCCCATTTGAGAAAGCTTTTTTTTCAACTTTGTGTTCCAATAGTTCTTCACATCAATGTCTGTTCTCCCAGGAAGTTGTTGGGCTATTATAGACCACCTGTCATTTAAATAGTAACATTGTCATATTTTAATGCCCTATGCATGAAAAGGTTGGCAATTATATTTGCCAAGAACTTAGGGTATAACAAAAGAAGATCTATTTTTCTTAGTAAAAGTGTGTAACAACAAGGGGTGCTCCCAAAACACATGCAAGTAAGAAATAGATAGTGTTCTTTTTTTACAAAATATCTATGCCTCTTTTATGGCTGATAATTAACTCCACGTATTGGTTTAATTACAAACTCTAAATTATGTAGAACATTTTAATTTCAACAAAGATGTTAGAAATGAGAGAACAGTATCTATAAAGGAGAATGACAAGAGTTGGAATAGTTACAAAGAAACCCAATGAAAATCATATGATCTACTTATTTTAATTCACAACAAAATAAGATAAAGAAAATGCTAGATGACCAATAATACATGATTACTGAGAGGGTAAATTGATCACAAAAGAATCCTAAAATAGAAGAAGCAATACCAAATTTGAGAATTAAGCCACATTATTCACCTGCTACCTATGGCTGCATGAAGCTTAATGATTAGTTCTTCTTCTTGGGTTGAGAAATTGTTGTATTTAAGATCAGGACTGGGGCAGTTAGTCCACTTAAGCCTACAACTTCTTGCGCACCTCTTCAAACCTGTGTTAATGGCCCCAAATGCAAAACTTATAGTTAAGAAGTTGAACAATGAGATATAAAATCTGTTATCTCATTTAAAAAATCTCTAACTTTTTTTCCTAGGGACAAAAGTCTAGTTACCAGATCCATGCTTAGAGCTAAATGAAAGCTTCTTTGTATCTTCTTCTGTAGTCCACACACCTCTTTTGATATTGACTTTTTCATAAGCAGACCTCACCATCTTATTTATTAATCTAAGTTCATAAATGATTCAAGGAATTTAATAAAAACACATGAAAGCCAAAAAAAAAAAATGACAACTTTAAGACAATGAGAGAGAGGTTCCTTATGCAGTTTCAAATAACTTTGTTTTAGAAACACTCTTTGCGAGGAAAGAGAGAATGAAGGAGATGGGTTTAAAGGTAACACAAGTATAGAGGCAAGGAATGCATGAGACTTTGTTATGAATTAAACTTAATTTGCATGATGATTTTCATCATTCATAACAAACTTTAGAAGATAGATAGAATAAAGAACACCAATCCCTAACAACAATGCCCACTTAATGGTGACTTGCTCGTACCGTATGCATTTCAAGATCAGGTTTGAAGCTGGTGAGTTATTTTGTTAAATAAAATAAATTATGATTGAAGCATATTGATTGGTTCACTTTCTAAAATTAAGTGACTAGTTTTGGGTTTTGATATGTCTTCACAAGTTTGATGAGAGTATTAATTTAAACTAAACATTTTACTAATTATATAGATAGAATTATAGACGTTTACAAACGCATTCTTTTAATATTACGAAACCTTTAAATGATTTTAAGTATGAGAATTTTATGTTATAAATTTTGAAGAATAAATATTATTATTTTCAAATTATTAGTTGAAATAATTTTAGCATTAAATGCAACTGTGGCCTTGAGCATAAGCAAGATACGCGACTACCAGGGCTATGTTTCAAGAAGGGCACAAAAAAATTATTTAATTTATGTAAATATTACAATAAAATTTTATTTAATATTAAATTAAATAAGAGTCTTGATTTAATTTCTATCAAAAATATTTTTTTTTTGAAGAATTTGGTTATCAATATATTTTAAATAATTTTGTAACAAAAAAGATATACAAGAGGGACTATAAGAGAACTATTTTTGCATTTGACTGTTACACTAAAATTCTAAGGACCGACTCTTAAATAACAAGAACTCTACTAAAGAACTTAAAGTTGTGTTCAAACAGACTAATACATGATTTGTGATGGAAATATAAATGAAGTCAGGTTCATAGGAAATAAAATTTAGGTTCTCTACGTGCTTAACTTAAAGCATGCATCCGTGAACCATCTAAAATGTTTGATAAAATGTCAGATCTAGAAAATATAATAACATGATCATGATAATAGAGCATTTTTCAGAGAATAAGTTTATATTACAATTATTTTATGTATAGGTTTTCGTGTTGCTAAAAGCATTTAATGATTTTCTCATTTTTATAATTTATTAAAACTATTTAATTATATGTTTTTTTATTAAAGTTTTAATTTGATTTAAAGTTTATTTGCTACTATTTGTGATATTTAATTTAGTTTATGATTTTAATACCTTTTAAGTACTTTTAATGCTTGGTATTACACACACATATTATTTTAATTGTGCTTTAATATCGTTTAATTCATGCTAAGAAAAGCAATAACAAGACATGTTGCACAAAAATCTACATAATAAAAATGATCATTAGATAAAATGGTTAGAATTGTACGCTGAATTAATGTGCTTTATATTTTTTTTTAATTTCCAAGAAATTTTAAGGTTTGAATAAGGGTATTATTTTCTTGTGTTTTCTTTAGTGTAGAGAATTCTCAAATTTAATGATAATAAATTGTTTTACCCTGGACACGATAATATTATAGTTTATTACATAATTCACAGTTAGAGAAAAGAACATCTTTTTTCTTAAAAAGAGTAATCTAGTTTGCGACTTAACCTACTTTAGTATTTTTTTTTTATTTATAATTTACTTCTTCAACTATCTATTTCTTATATTTGTATTGGATATTGTACTAACAGAAAAAATGGTTTATCATGTAGTTCAGTACTTTACCATAAGAGAGTATTAAAAGGAGAATCGATACAAGAAAGAATAAGGAAAGTAGAACATTACGAGCATAGATAGCTTTTCTTACGGAAAAAAAGAAGTATATTGTCAAGTATTTTACACAATTTACTATTTTAAAACAATTTAGTTTTATTTTAAATTATAAAAATAATTTATTAAATATAAATTGAATTATTATTATGAATATGCTAATATCTTTAAAATTAAATTTGTCTTATATTTAAATTTAACAAATTTTATCTACTTTAGAATACTACTATCATCTTCATGCTATTTTCAAAATTAAAAGGTGAAAGAAAAATGGGTTTTCACATTGTTGACTATCCCATGCTCTACGCTTCTGCGATATGTCTTTGTAATTAAGGAAAGTCATTTTAAAAAAAAAAAAGAAAGAATGAATGAAAGTCTTTTGTCTAATTAGAAGGTTAACGAGCCCAAAAAAAAAAAAAGACCCAATGTCTATTTGGTGTTTATTTTAAGGAATTTCTCATATTCCAACAATATTATTTTTAGAAATATAATACGAGATATTTCTGATTATCTTATAAAAGACATTTTATAAGAGGTATTTATCTTAAATTATATTTTCTATTTAGAAGAATATAAGAGTGAAAATATTCATTTTTGTATTTTTTTTTAGAAGACGAGAACGAGGATATAACTATAAAAATATTTTTAGGTATTTTTATTTTTAAGAAAATTATTTACTTACATTTATAGATGTTTATTCTCATAATAAATGGACGTGAATATGATATTTATATGAAAAATAGGAAGTTATTTCACATTATTTTATAAATTTTATTTATTTATTTTTACTTTAAATTTTAAAATATTCCTAAAAATATTAAAATATCACCGGTCACTTTATTTTTTATAAGTACATCTAATGACATACATTTCAAGGAATAACTTGCCAAGAATGTTAAAAATTTAATATTTGAGAGAATTAAAATAATAACATTTGATGTTTTTAATAAGAGGTCAGAGTAACTCCACAACCAACAACTTAGTGCTGAAGGAAAATAAAAAGAAAGAGAGAGGCAGAGGCAGTGATAAGAGACAGGTCAAGAATGCATTGTTCACACCTGGCACTGAAGCATATTTGATGGGGAAATCCATGTAAGGTTATGTTCTTTATGAGCATAATAAGTATCATATACATACTTCTTTTGTTCTGTCTATGATTAACATGTGGCACACAACCAATTCAAGGTCCATCAAAGTATTATAAAATTCAAGTTTCCAGCGCAAGAGATAGGTGCAAAAAACGGCCAAACGCGGATCACAAAATGATGCTTCTTCCTAGTTGCCCTTTTTTCCTTATTTTTAAGTTTCCTTGTCTTAAGCAAATTGAATATGAACCTCACCCCATAGACAATTTCCCATTTATATTTGCTACTATTTCCATAATTTAGGATAAATATTTGTTTAGTAAAAAAAGTCAAATAAGTAAAGTTTTGTTCACAAATTCGGATCTTATGTCAAATACATCTTAATTTCATAAATAAAGCTCTCTTATTTATATTAATTAGAGTGGAACGGGATTCAAATTTCTTTTAAAGATGTCATATTTGGTTAAAAAAATTTAAATGGAAAATTTTAATAAATTGGAAAAAAAATTATCTCTTTTCTTTATTAATTTCCTTTTATACTTAATCTTGAAATTATAAAACATGACTTTAAGATATTTTAATCAACACATCCAAATGTTATAAATTTTCTCCTCCCATTTTCTTTTCTCTCCCAAGTCCTTCCAGTTTTGGAGGGGAACTTAATTTTTTAAAAAAATATTAATAAGAAATTTTGTTCCCCTCCATTTCTCTTATATTTTTTCTTTAAAAAATTGAACGGTCATTTGTTTTTATTTCTCTTACATTAAAAAATATATTTAGTCTTATAAATGAAAAAGTGTTACTAAAGAGAAAACGTCACTAAAGATGACTAATTAAGTTTTTAAATAATGGGTAGAGATTCATTAGCAAAGTTGGTGAAATCTTCACAGTTTTTTTTTTATATATAAAATATTTCACACTTATAATATACGTATACAAACATTGATTAAAACTTTTCAAAATTTGAGATCCAAAACTTAATTTAAAGTATGAGAAGATTTTATTTATTTGTCAAAAAATTTATTCAAATTGAACTTTATTCTAGACAATATAAACGGATGAAAATGAAGTTTTCCTTTATGATGTAAGAAAAAAAAATCAAATATATTGCTAGCTTTTGTAAATATAAGTAAAATTCATTTTAAAAATAAAATTACTAATTTTAGATTTCATAAAAAAACTGTTCATTTATAATTCTTTTTTTGGTAGAAAAAATAATAATTTTGCCATGCTGTGATGTGATATACGTCAAGCTGTTTATTGTATTTACTAGAGTAAAATATACTTTTGCAAAAACATTTTTATAAAAAAAACAATTTATAGGACAGCTAGAAATAGTGAAACACAATAATAGTGTACTATAAGAACACATAAATAAGATAAAATATAGTAAAATAGACTTACAGGGTGATTTCTTGTTGGAAGGTAAAATACTACAGGCATGGAATATGCATGTACTTAGATGGTGGGACACTTGATAGTTCAACAACTACACACGTGCTTTACGTTCACAAAAGTCTTCACTTTTCCTAATGCACGTACACGAATGATGTATAGTCGTTAACTTCAAACTCGAATTATCAAAAGTGTAAAGTAATGAGAATAGTCAAATGTGTGTCTAGGTTAGCTTTTAATTTTATATTGTCAGATTAATAAATAATTATTTTAATTTTTATCATGATTTTTAAAATTTGAATTAATTTTAAGTATCCAAACAAATTATAAATTGATGGATGGCAAATATGTAAACGACAAAGTTAATATAAGAGAAATGAACATTTGACAACTCTGAAAATGTACAAACTGAACTAGAAATAAAAAATTACATATGTGAAGATTACGTAACAATGAAAACACAATGATTATAAAATATAAATTATGACAATAAAGTCTTATCTCAGTAGATAAAATCGGCTACATGAATTACACGATATTATTTGATATGATTAAAAACTAAAATTTCTATAATATTCTAATTTATCTTTAGATGTCTCTTAAGATGTTGTCTCTTTTGTTTTGTTTATATTTTTTCTATTATTAAAATTTCATCTAATAATACTTTTTTTTTACTAGCGTCTATTGTAACTTACAAAAATACAGGCATTGTTGTTTATGTAGTTGTTGTATTTTTATGTGATTAAATTTTGATTGAAGAGATAATAGATACACAGAAAGAAAAAAAATGGTGAGAAAAGAAATAATGGATTTGATAGTTTTAATTTTTTAAATAAACTGAAGAAAATGGTAACAAGCTTACGTGAATTATTAGTAATGAAATATTTTATAAAAATAGACATGAAATTTAATTAATTTTTAAATTATATTAAGGATAATATGGAGATGAAAAAATAATAATTAAAAATATAAAAATGTAGTAAATAATTTCAAAATTTTAAAGGAGTAAAGTTATCCAATAAAATAAAAGCTAAAAACAATTACAGAGTAAAACTTAGATTAATTAAAAAAATCACGTTTCTAGTCTTTAAAATTGTGACATGCAGTCACTTTAGATCATATATTTAATAAAATTAATAGGAGATCTGCAATTGATGTTTGTCACCAACAAGTTTAGACAATAAGTTATCTTTGTTATCTTTGACAAAAAAGGTTCAATGTGACACGTTATTTACCTACGTGGTATTTCGATGGGCACTTGTATGGCACATGGTATGTCCTTGTCATCAAGAACTCAATTAAAATGGAAAATCTTCAACGATAACTTCTTCATTTTTCAAGTGCTGAGAAGGTGCAATTTTTATTTAGTATTTTATGTTGAATTTGAAAAATGTGGTTGTGGACGCAAGTGGTACAGGTCAAGTAATACAAAAATCCCAAGCATGGATGAAGAAGAAAAGTAGAAGTAAAAGTCATAAAGAATGAATTTCATCAAGACATGTTGGAAAGGATTGCAATGGATCGAATGTGGAATTTTGTTAATGTGGGAGAAAAACAGTGATTCACATACCCAAAATTTTGAGAAATCTAAGGAGTTTGCTTTACATTTGTGTTTGCCAAAGGTGTGGTACCCTAATCCTTCTTTGGATTATTTTGTTTTGGGTTTTAATTAAGTCTGCCTTTGAATACTTGTTTCGAGTATTTCTTTATTAGAAGTTGATGGAAATTGCGATTACTTGTTGAAAAAGTTCTTAAAAGGGCATAATGAAGATTAATGTTGTAGAATAGTTGAAGTTTGGATAACAAATAAAATTGAATATCTTCTTAAATTCAATTATGGTTGAAGGACCATCTATTCCCATGCATATTTTTACGGTGAAACTAAATGGGGAAACAAACCAGAGAATAAAGAAAAAATATTTGAAAGCATCAAATAACCTGTTGTGTATTTTACTAGTTTAAAGTCGTTCATAGGATGACATTAAAAATAAAGAAGAGTGAAATACTTATATAAGATAACATTAGGTATTATTCATTTGTACCATATCATTGCATCTATAAAAAGAGTGTTTAGATTTTAGGTGGTGAGTGTCAATCATTGTGGTGAGGGTTTGTGATTTTTTTCGTTAAAAAATCACATTGTATCAAGGGTTTGTGATTTTTTTCCGTTCAAAAATCACATTGTAGCAATGATTTATAATTTTTTCGTCCAAAAATTATAAATAGTGAATTTTATCTCAGTGGGATCGTGGACTAGGTCTTGAGGCACCAAACCACGTTAATTTTTATTGTGTGCTATTTTTTTCTTTCTCCCTTATACTTGTTATTTTAGAATGTTGAGTTCCCAACAGTAGTATGAGAGTTGTGGTTACGACTTAGGACCAAGAGGAGGAGGGGTAGATTTATGTGCCATGCCAACAGCAGAAGAAGGGAATACAATGATCACCTTGAAGTTTGAAGTACTACTATTTGATGGAAAACAGACTTCATGCTGGTCCAACAAGGTCTTGAATTAGCATTGCAACATGAGAGGCCGAGTGATATGAAAGAGTCAGAGTGGAGTATAATCCAGAAGAAGGCTGCCAACACAATTCGGTTGGCTCTAGCCCCACAGATCAAAGTGATGGTGTTGGAAGAGACATCACCAAAAAGGTTGTGTGACACGTTGTAGAGCAAGTTTGCGTCGAAAACACTTACCAGCCGATTGATGATGAAAATGGACTTGTAATTACTAAAGATGGAAGAAGGAGGTAATGTAGTTGACCACATAGATAAATTCAATGAAATGGTATCTAGACTGTTGAATGCAGGGGATATTATCAAGGATGAAGAGCAAACATTGCTTCTACTTGTTTCACTGCCAAAATCCTTCAAGTCACTAGTACAGTCAATGATAGCAGGAAAGAGTACACTATAATTGGATGAAGTGATGAATACCTTGAAGGAAAGCCAGTGGATGATGGGTGGTGAAGAGTCTTCTAGAGACAATCATCTTCTAAATGAAAGAAGAAGGGTGCCCAACTAGATGAAAGATCTCAACTGAGAGATTTGAGCTCTGTTGAGTGTCATTATTATGGATAGCTGGGTCATATCCAGAGTAGATGCCTAGAATTCAAGGAAGACTTGTAGATCTTGAAAGAGAAGAGTGGCAAGTTGAAAAAGGGTTCGTCAAATGTGGTCACTTGTGGAGATTACCTCCTATGAAGATAAGTGAATCGATGTTATAGAAGTGTAGGACTTCGAATTAAGGGGAAATTTGTTGTGTATTGTATTAATTTAAAGTCTCACATCAGTTGACATTAGAAATAGAGAAGAGTGAAGCACTTATATAAGAGAAAGCATTAGGTATTATTCATTTGCACCATATCCTTAAATCTATAAAAGGAGTGTTTAGATTTTAGGTGGTAAGTGTCAAACATTATGGCGATGGTTTGTGATTTTTTTTCATTAAAAAATCACATTATGGCGAGGGTTTGTGATTTTTTCCGTTAAAAATTCACATTGTGGCGAGGGATTGTAATTTTTCCTTTCAAAAATTACAAATAGTGAATTTTATCCTAGTGGGATCGTGGACTAGGTCTTGAGGCACCGAACCACGTTAATTTTTATTGTGTGCTATTTTTTTCTTTCATCCCTATACTTATTGTTTCTAAAGGTTGAGTTCCGAACACAACCTTATGTTTTGATGAAGTTTTTTTTTATGTTCAAGCGGAAAAAAGATGTGAGATATCTAGGAAACAAACAACCTATGGAGGAACATATAACGTGATTTAAAAAAGGTTCATACATATTGAATCGTTTGAAAGGATTAAGAGAAGTATTTGACCAAGATAAGGGCAGAATCAACAAAACTTATTAAGGGTTGGAAATTTTTACTATTAATTAAGTAAAAATTGGGTTAAATAATATGATTAAAGATACTAATTAGTAATCATGATGTCATAACAACACAAACTTTGGTGCATCTAGCCTACATCTGCTTCAAGTAGTGTTGTAGAATCGACTATGAATGAATCTTGGAAGGCATTCACCACCAAGAGAGAGTCACCTTCAAGCCACAGATTCATCCAACGTCGCTTGTGCACTTCCTCAACCATTATGATGTCCGCTAACAACTTCACCTGCAAAGCAAATTTATTACCAACATAAACAACAAAATCGCCAATCACACTCCCGAATAACACACAAAAAAAATGTCACTGCTACCCGACAGTCTTGGATTGCCATGAGCTACGTTAGTGTTGCATTTGATGAAGCTTGGTAGTGGAGGGAACCAATCGACCCGCTTGATTTGTTGCTGCTTTAGGGCTCTTACCTTGACGCCCAAGTTTACATGAATTCATCAATGAAACTTATGGATTGTAGCATAACTAGCGGCCATTTTAATTGTAGCCAAAATCTGCCAAATTGTTGTTTCTAACGGGATAATGTTGGAACATAAGATGTAAAGTTTTATTCTTCTATCCTCAGATCAATTATGAAAATTTAATGATAATAAAAGAAATTAATTATGATTGAATGTATTATTTTATATTTTAAGTAATCATTGAAAGAATGTTATCGTCTAAACAATATACTTGTTACTTAAAATAAGTAACTATCATCTAAAAATTAAAAACGAACTTGAATTGTCAAAAAATAAGAATGAACATGTTTCATCCAAAGGTAAAAATGAACACATACATCTACCTTAAAGTTCGTCCAGACCTAAGTAAGTATATTTACTGTTGTTTAATGTTCTAGTGGGAAAGTAAGTTTTCAATTCAAATATTTTATATACACTTTTACATTAACTTTTTTTTATATTTGTTCTAAGATTTACCTTTTGCCTTTATAAGCTAATGCATTTATTGCAACTATATGTCTAATGTCAATATTTGAAAAAGCTTAGACATTCTTCCAAGTAACAGTCAAAGAAACGACACAATAAGTACTGACAGTTCAGAATGGACAAAACAAAAAGACAACTAAAAGACAAACTTGATGTAACAAGTCAACACTCTTGTTTAAGTCCACCTTGTCTTTTTTCAACTACTTTCTCAAAGAAAACTTCCAAAGCATCATATATAAGGTTAACTTATTACATCAATGATAAGGAGAACTTTTTGAATGGAAGAGAAAAGACTCACACAAGAAGTGGAAAAAAGCAAGTTATAAGAAAAGAGCAAGTTGGAGAAAAATCTCTACAAAAGAAAACACTTTGTTTCAGTTTAAATGTATTTTAATTTGTATCTTTTGCTTTTAGAAACTTCTCACTATGTGATTTGGTTGTAAATTCTCACTCTTGAGAGTTATTCTTATTTTCAAACACTTTTTATTAGTGAAAGTTAGGAGTGATTTAATGACAAAGAATACTTAAATAGTAAATTTAAGGTATAAGTTAACTAACTTTTAAGCCAAAAGTGGCTTGATAAGAAACAATACATGGGTTGAGCCAGAAGTAGCTTTGTAAGAAAGTATACTTATAATCTTGTAGGTTAATAGAGTGAGCTAGTATAAATTCTTGTGTGTTTTTCTCTTTCTTTCTCTTACGCTCTTTAATTGTTGGATGGATAACCTTCATAAATGCTTTTAAACGTTCTCTTTAGACGAAATCATTTTGCAAATTTATTAAACTACATAGTCTAGTTTAGAAGGTTGGCTTGTGAAAAGTTTTCAAAAGAATATAATTTAATATTTTCCCTTCTTATGTCATTTTGTTATTTCAGATAGTAGCATTTTGGTATTTACAAGCACATTGAGAGTGCCATATGAACTAGTAAACATGTGTAATAGCAGCTAAACCATGACTTACATTAGTGGACTTCTCTTTTCTTTAGCACCTCGAGAGGGCTTAGAAGGTGGTTGACGTTAATGTTTAATGCAAAAAAGCATTGTAACTAATCCTAAAGGTTTAGTGCAAATGAAAATTTAAAGAAATGTGAGTAGTAGTCTCGATCTAATGATAACACAAATCACATCTAGATGCTAAATGAAGGACTTTTCTTCTAATATGATCATTTGTAGGCACTCTATCATAGAAGATATGCCATATGAGAAACAACTTACTTGGCAAAATATGCTTGTTCCATATTAATGTTGTTGACGAGGGTCGTTGCATGACTACCATGAGGTGTTGTTTTTCATGTTTGAGCGAAAGGATACCATCTCTGGCAAATGCCCAAGCTAGTGTGTTAAGCTCTTCACTCGGGCTGGTCAAGTCTTGGTATGCTTTATTGAAAATCTAATTTTGAAAGCCAAACTATTATGGTAATGCATGAGGCATTCCCTTCTCAAAGCCTGTGAGTTCGTATTCTCGTGTAAACTATTGAGCTATCACGATTATGGGCTTTGTTATAAGCCAAATTCAAGAGGTTGCTAGGAGAATTACAATGATTATGACAAGAAGAGTCAAGAAGAAGAGGAGGGTCAACTTTTAGCATTATGGTCAACTCTCAAGACAACTTCTCAAGCCTTGTACTTTGCTTAATGAAGGATTTGGTTCTGAATTTGTAATTAGAACCTTATCATTCTTTAACTAATTTTTGGGCTTAGTGTTGTGATATTTATCATTTGTTTATAGTAAACTCCCTTTAATTCCATACTTTTTAGAAATAGTTGTGAATACATATATTTATTGGTGAATTACTAACAATTCCTCAATTTTTGTAGAGTTTTGTGACTAAGCAAGTTTAAGGATGACAATGGAGCCATTAAAAGCAAAGATCTTATTCAAGGAGTAAGCTTTTGAAGGATTGTTCTTATGATTGTTGTCACTTGGGCCCTTTGGGTGCTAGAAGCTTACGACCCTAGATCTATCTGGGTGCCTTGGGCCATTGACACTTATTCTTGTTTTGTCTTAATTGGCATGATAGAAATTTTTTTGGAAGGAAAAAGTGTTTTGGAGGCTTATTAATTAAGGTGCAAAGCTTAGATTTGGAATCGAGCTGCTAAAACCCTAAAAAAAGAAAAGTGAGAAAAAGCCTGTGAACAATATTCATGAAGTTCTTCTCTTATTTCATTTTTGTTGTTGCTTACCTAGTTATGCTTGGTTGATCAATCATCTTTGTAAGCGATTGGATATAATCATCATTTCTAATGTAGCTACTTGATTTTATATATATATATATATATATATATATATATATATATATATATATATATAAAAAGATAGAACACAAGAAAGGGGGTTGAATTGTGTTATAAATAAAAATATTTCCTTTCGTCTGTGGGTTTCAAATGTGTTCAGACGAAATATTTCTTAGTCTTCAAGGATTGTTTTTAAGTAAGGAACGTTATAGCTTGATTATCCCCGTTAGTTAAACAAATAAGAAGATAGGAACACAGCTATTTTTATACTGGTTCGTCTATACAAAACTACGTCCAGTTACCCAGCAACCACTGAGTTTTCACTACCAACCGTGAAATGGTTTACAAGTATAATTTGCACCCAACCACTTCTGGCTATTACAAGATATTCTTTGATCACAGCCTTCACAGGCTAAACAACAGAGGTATTCTTTGAACAACCAGCCTCCTCAGGCTAAATTACCACACAAGTGAATTTTAAAAAGATGTTGTAAAAACAAATAGTTTCCTTACGCAGAGAGGGTTTTACAATAAAGTATATTCAGAAGACTTGAGCGAAATCTCAGAAGATAGAATAAGAGAAGCGTTTTCGCCAACTAAAATTTGATGAAGTGAAGTCTTTAAATAGGCACCCTCTTCAAGTGACTGTTAGACTCATAAGAATGTCGTTGAATAGTTTCCTGAGAGCTTTCCAAAAGGTGTCAGATAGTACTTGATTGATTGATGTCGTGTGCAGCGGATTTAGATTGCGTGCGCAGTACCTTTTCTGACTTGTACAAAGACTTTGACAAAAAGGTAAAGACCTTTTTGAGTTGCATGTACAAGCACGAATCCCTATACTGATCTTGGATGCTTCTAATGAGTACTTCTTTAGATTTGAAATCTTGGCGCGAGTGACTTAAACTTTGCTTCACTTCTTGGACAGACGATATATATCTTCAGTCTTTAAGAGGTTTCGTCTTATCCTATCGTCTGATGACTTCAACTTGAGACAGACGAATGACTTCAGTCTGAGGAGTCATCTTTCGTCTGTGCCTGTTCCGTCTGATTTGCTTGCTGATCTTCCGTCTGAGAAAGTTTCGTCTGTCTTGTAAAAATCAAAACCTTAGATGAGTTAAACATCTTGATCTAACAATATATGAGAGGCTTCTTTTACTTGGTTATCATTTTCTTTACTTAATGCTTGACTCCGAGTTATATTATTTCTTAATTTTGGATTTTCAGGGTGACTAGGAAGTGCTCTATTTTTAGGTACTCTCTGTTGCCTTCTTTTATCTTTTGCATGTATCTTCATACAAGACAATGATTTATTTTTGCAAGTCACTTCAATGTGACCTACTTTGATGCATTGTTTGCACACAAATGTAAGGATGATGTAAAGATTCTTTATTTCTTTTTTCATGGGATCAAAATCAAGACCACTTATATCAAGATGAGTTTTTTCATATTTTAAAAGTTTTTCTAGTTTTGAGGAACTAGAAACGAACTTGATTAGATCATTCTTTAAACTTTAATTTTCTTTATGAAATTTTTTCTTTAATTTTTTAATTTTAGAAAGAAAATGAGTCCTATCAAACTCAGATGAAGATAATGTTTTATCTAATGATACTTTCTTTAATTATTTTTCATTTATAGTCTTGAGTTTTGAAATCTCATCTAAAGATGACTTCAACTTGATTTTGTAATTTTTGTATTCTCTAGCTATGAAATGAGAATTAGCCAAAAGAATATCATAGGTCATTTCTTTAGTGTTTGAGTCTGACTTAGAGGAAGAGGAAGGAGAAGAAGAAGAAGAGGAAGATAGATTTTGATCTGAGTTAGTTATTTTAGACGAATTAGTCACGTCTACCACAGGCAAATGTTGGTAGTCCCTTCTTTTGAATGAATACTTGTTTTCAATGTCTAATTCTTCTTAGGTGACCAGACCCTTTTACTTCTTGTCTTTCCTTGAGCTCCATCTTTTCTTGAGCTTAAGGCACTCTTATCTAGTGTGCCTAGGCTTTCTGCACTTAAAGTAAACGATTTCTGAGCTATCCTCTTTGGTAGCTCTTTTGTCTGAGAGCTTTTTATCCTTCTTTCTATAGTGACGATTGCCTCTACTTTTCTTCATTATCCTCCTTTTGATTCTCCTTGCCATTAGGGAGACTTCATTTTCAGATGATTGGTCTAAGCTCTCAAACAAAGTTGGCTTAACTTCAGCTTTAAAGGTCTTGACCTTCTTCTTCTCAACTTTGATGGAGTCTTCAGATTTTAATGACTTCTCTTCAACACGTAGAGCAATGAGTTCTTGAACTATTATTTTCTCCCTTTTGCAGAGGTGAACTTCGTGAATCCTTAGAGCTCTAATGAGCTCATCAAAAGTCAATATAAGAATGGTAGTTGACATGGTTTCCCATTGAATTGGAAGATTATTCAAAATCTTCATATTATTATAGGCTTCGGTGAAGGTGGTCCTTAGAGTAGTTAGACTATTAAGAATGGTTTGGAATCTTCCAAACATCCTATTAATGGATTCTCCCTTCTTCATAGAGAATATTTTGTACTTGCATTGAAAGGTGAGAGTTTTCCTGAGTTCGACGTCTTTAGTTCCTTTATGAGATACTTTGAAATATTAAGTTTGACTTAACAATCATCAATATCAACCTAATCATCATTGTTATTGTCATGACCACCACCTTCCTAATGATTATCATCAATATCATTATTACCATTATTAATGTTAATATTATCACCACCCTTATTACTACTATCACTCCACTATCTGTATCGTCACCATTATCACTATTGTTATTGTCTTCATAACTACTATCATTGTTGTCACTATCTCCATCATTTTACTGCCACGATAACCATTACTATTGTCATAACTATTACTAGTATCACCATTATTGTAGCAACCGTCATCATTATTACCTTCACAACAACCACAACCGCTATCACTATCATCACTCTTAATATCTCTCTTGTTATTGTTGTTGTCATCATCACCTTCTATTATTCTGGTTTGTATCTTGATGCACATCAAATAATATTTATCTTTCTCTTATTCTATTTTATTCTTATCCTATTTATAAATCCTATACTTTCTTATCTTATGTTAGCCATCAAATAATTAATATGTTGAACATCTAGATTAAATTTAATATTTAAAATTTAAATTATAATAAATTTTTGTAAAATATGTAAAATTATTTACATTATATAAATAAATAATTTTATGTACTAACAATTTTTTAGACAAGTTAAAAATCTTGCATCAAATTTATATTTTTATTTATTAAACAACAACTTTTTCCTAAAATCTGATTCTTTTTAATAAAAATTTGATTGAATAATATAATTAAGATTAAAATAGAATAAAATTAATTTAAAAGATGAGAATATATTTATTATTAATTTAAATTATTTTATATAATTTAATTAGTTTAAGTAATGATAAATATATTTTTATTTTTTAATTTTAAATACTTAAGTATTATCAAATCTCTTACGAAAACAAATACTAGTACAGCTATTATTCTATCATTACCATAAATAATATGAATTAAAATCCATACCTTCTAATTAAAAATAAATAAATTTTATGTTCCAAAAATATTTTAACAATATATATGAAAAAATTTATCAAATATCCTCCATAATTTTCAATAACTTTATTTGTAAACCATTTTTCTTGAAGGAAAATACTTTTTCTAATAATAATTTTTACTAAAATATTTATTTGTAACCAATTTAAAAATAATTATTGATAGTAATAAAAATGAAAATGATAATAAATATATAAAAAATGATATAAGGATAGAATAAAATTCAATACTTCTTGAATAATAATCTCAAAACTAAAATTTAAAAAGAATGTTCCCTTATTCACTTGAAAGAATTATATGAAAATTATAATTTAATAAATATAGATAAATAATAAATATATTCTTATATAGTTATTGATAATGAATTGAATTATATTATACTAACACCGTTAATCTAAGGACGGGACCTCTATTTTATACAAGTTAAAACACTGGTTTTAGTTTTACTTCGAATTTCTCATCACGCGTCCACAGAGTCCGATAAAAATTTTCCTTAACACGTAAGATAATATTAATTATATAAAAGAGCAAATTGTTACAAAATATTTCGTCTCATATGTCGCTCAACTGGTAAAAGCAAAAGAATCCGTTGGCAACAAAGTAATGCTGAGTGGGCCACACCCTCGACCACTTCAAAGAAATTTTCAATTCTATTATTATTATTTTTTTCCTCTTTCGAAAATTCAAATCTTTTGCCGTTTCTCTTTCATTAATTTATTTTATTTATTATTCCACCACAAAGTCGGTCACCTTCTCTCCTTCTCTCCTTCTCTCACCTTTGTACTCAGGTCAGAGACAAATCATACTGTGTTGCGGTGGGAGAATCTTAAGAATAGAAATCGTTTCAGAGATGAAGCGAAAGCTAGAAACTTTGGTATGGTTAACACGAAAAAAATCGATTCAGTTTTTAATCTGTTTATTTTTCTTGTACCTCGTACTCGTCACACTCGAAATCCCTTTCGTTTTCAAAACCGATTTCACAACCGTAACCACCACGCGCCCGCCTAGGCTTCTAAGCGAGGAAGACTCGCAACAAAGAGAGTCCCCAGCGCGTCCCGTTAAAACCGTATCCAACGCGGAATCACCGAGTCAACTCGCGCGCCGCAACAACAACAACAACATCGTTTCCGCGTTAGTCATAAACGACGCCGCGTTTGATCAAAACGGTGACGACGGGTCCTTGGAGCTATACAAGCTAGTAAAACAAGCGCGCGAGTTGGGGTTAACACTCTGGGAAAACCTCGAATCTGGTAAGTCGTCTCGAACCGTTGTTTCGCGACCCGAGAACCGGACCGGTTCGTGTCCCGGTTCGGTGTCGGTGGCCGGTTCGGATGTTTCGGGTATTGTGGCGCTTCCGTGTGGGCTCACATTGGGGTCCCACATAACGGTCGTTGGAAAACCGTTAGCGGCGAAGCCAGATTTTGAACCGAAGATAACGGTGGTGACGGACGATGAACCGGTGATGGTGTCGCAGTTCGTTGTGGAGCTGCAGGGTTTGAAAACGGTTGATGGTGAAGAGCCTCCTAGGATTTTTCACTTCAATCCGAGGTTGAAAGGTGATTGGAGTGGTAAACCTGTGATTGAGCTTAACACTTGCTATCGCATGCAGTGGGGTTCCGCTCTCCGGTGTGATGGTTGGAAATCCAAGGCCGATGAAGATACCGGTGAGTTTCAGAACTGAATCCTTGGTTTTTTTCGTGGTTTTATATGTTTGATTTTGATAGATTAAATTAAGAAATTCTTAAATTAGAAAATGGTCTATGATGTGGATGGTTTACTGGTAAATTTGATGTGTTTAATTATATGCTTTTCTATTTTATTTTTTTTCATTTGGATAGATAAATCTAATTAGAATTTAGATTTTTACTCATCTGATCACAAATATGATCACAAGTATTCTCATGTATGATTTCTGATTAGTTGAGAGGCTGTAAAATTCTAATGAGTTTTTGAGTTTTGATTTGACAAGGGAATATTTGTTAAGAATTGTGTGATATTGCAATTTTTGTTGATTTTTGTGGATTTTTATTTTTTCATGTTCCACTCCTTGGATTGATAACTGTGCCAGAGAAGAAATATGTGATATTGCAATTTGTTTGGTGAGGTTACTTGTGTATGGTTGTGACTTGTGATTGATTGAATTGGCTGCAGTTGATAGGAATGTGAAATGCGAGAAGTGGATTAGGGATGATGAAGATCACTTAGAGGAGAAAAAGGCGACATGGTGGTTGAATAGATTGATAGGGCGCAAGAAGGAGGTTCATGTTGACTGGCCATTCCCGTTTTCTGAGGGGAAGCTATTTGTTCTTACTATTAGTGCTGGGTTGGAGGGGTATCATGTTACTGTTGATGGGAGGCATGTGGTCTCTTTTCCTTATCGCACTGTGAGTGATATATACTTTACCTTTGAGTTGTCAATCTGGACTTGAACATTGATATGCATGATTGCTTGATTTTGCTTTTGATTTTGACAGGGTTTTACTCTTGAGGATGCCACCGGGCTTTCATTGACTGGAGACATTGATGTCCACTCTGTATTTGCAGCGTCTTTGCCTTCATCGCATCCTAGCTTTGCCCCGCAAAGGCATCTTGAATTTTCCCCCAAGTGGCGTGCTCAGCCACTTCCTGACTCTGGTGTAGATTTATTCATTGGTGTTCTCTCGGCTGGGAACCATTTTGCTGAGCGAATGGCTGTAAGGAAGTCATGGATGCAGCATAGGCTCATCAGATCTGGCGTTGTGGTTGCTCGTTTCTTTGTAGCACTGGTAATGTATTTGACTGGCTTTTTGTTTTTACAGTTTTGATTTTTCTCTTACATTCAGTTAGGGTTTCTTAAGATTTGATTGAAATTTTGGCAGCATGCAAGACAAGAAATTAATGTAGAGTTGAAGAATGAAGCAGAATTTTTTGGTGATATTGTTATAGTACCATACTTGGATAACTATGACCTTGTTGTGTTGAAAACAGTGGCCATATGTGAATATGGGGTGAGTTATTGTTTTGCAAGTTTTGAAACACATTTTTCAGTGATATATAAGATTTGCTTTTTATTTTTTTTAATTTTTTTAAAAGAATGAGATATAAGATGTGCTTTATTGTTCATAGGTTCATACAGTTTCTGCCAAGTATATCATGAAAGGTGATGATGACACGTTTGTTAGAGTGGATGCCATTATCGATGAAGCAAGGAAGGTTCCAGATGATGTGAGCTTTTATATTGGAAACATAAATTACTACCACAAACCCTTGCGCTACGGGAAATGGGCAGTGACTTATGAAGTAAGTAATCAGCATCCACAGCATATACTCTAGGAAAGATTATATTTTAAAAATGTCTGTATTTTGATCCAAAGAATGCCTGATCCAAAGCACATCTTATAATTTAAGAATATGCCTGAACTTGACTATTTTCTTCTTAGCTTTCACTTCCCCATTTTGTCTTGCATAATGCATTACGATCATCAGTTTCTCTTCTTTTAGTTAGCTCCAAGTTGTTGTTGTACCCTTTGTCAGCTGTCTGAATTTATGAACTGTATACCATTGTCTTTTACTGTGTTATGTAATATTGTGACTCATTTAACTATGCCCCATGTTTTCATGCTCTGGCCAGTGGCCACATTAACCTACTTGCAGGGATAATCCATGTTTTGTCATATTGATCTTTTGTTGCCTTTTTTCCCCCAGGAGTGGGCAGAAGAGGATTACCCGCCATATGCCAACGGGCCGGGTTATATTTTGTCATCAGATATCGCACACTATATTGTATCTGAATTTGAAATGCATAAATTAAGGGTTAGTAAGCATAATTTTTTATTGCAGTTTTTTTCTGTTGTTCCATAGGGGCAGGATTCATGTGCAGGTTTCCATTTGAAATTCCATTTGGCTGAATATTTCTGTGATTTCTCCTGTATGCAGTTGTTTAAAATGGAAGATGTGAGTATGGGAATGTGGGTAGAGCAATTTAACAGCTCAAAACCAGTACACTATTCGCATAGCTTGAAGTTCTGCCAGTTTGGTTGCATCGAAGACTATTACACGGCCCATTACCAATCGCCTAGGCAGATGATGTGCCTGTGGGATAAACTGCAAAGGCAGACAAGGCCTCAGTGCTGCAACATGAGATGACAAAGATGAAGAAAGTTGTTTTAGGTGGTGATCTTTGATTCCAGTGAGAGGGACAAAGAGAACAAGTTTTGCAGTGAAGCCATGCCATCGAATATTGTATATAACTGTGGAGCTTGGTTAGTTAAACGTCGCCCTGTATAAAATGGCCTTTTGAAACTCTTATTTGTTTCTCGTTTTTTGTTTCTTTTTTCGTTCCCCTTTTTGGGGTTCCAAATTCTTTTGGCTCAGGACTGAAAAATAATAAAGGGTAAGTGGGAGGAGAATAGCATTTGATATCCATAGAAAATATAGATCAGTTATTCTTTTTTTTTTTCCTGTTTCCTAATTCCATGTTTCCTTTTCCTCACTATTATTATTGAAAGACGCATAAAAGTCCCACCATGGGTTGGTCATGTCAATATCGATATAATTAACTATTGAAACGACTCAAATGGCAACTTTAAATAGGTGGCATTTTTCATGCACCGCAACAATATTGGTCATTCAAATTTTTAACTAATTAAGAATTTATGTGGATTAAAATAATAAAATAATAAACAAACCATGCTTTTATGAAGGACGAAAATAAAAGCAAGCGTTGAACTCTTTATTTCAATTTGGAACGTAGACCAAAAAGAAAAAAGTAGCTCAAGTTTATTATCTTAAGTAAAGGGGCAAGCCTTTGGTTTTTGTTTTATTGGTCCGTGAATCAAGACTTAGAAAAATAGCAAGAATTGGGTATTAATTTATTCAACATCTACAAGGACCCCAAGTCAACATCCAAAAAATTAACTATCAAAGGAAAATACAACTACTAAATAAATAAAAAATAAGAAAATAAAATCAAATACCATTAGTAGGTGGTTTCATAAAACAACTCAATGATAAGTAAAGTGGTGTTGGCTGGCTTTGGTTTTTGTGATCAAATATCAATGTGGTATACGTAAAAATGTCAGTAGAATGGTATTTGGTGAATACGTTGTACCCAAAAGATCAGTGAAAAGAAAAAGGAAGATTTGAAAATTTAAATATGAAAAGGATATATTTTTAAATTAAATTTTAACGTCTTCCAGAAAAGTAGAAATATAAGATTCTGAGTGATTATCAACCGTTAGATGAAAAAGTTGAGATAATCCATTTTAAATGTACAATGTCACTTACTCATTTACTTCACTCTTTTTTCTTTTTTCGTTTTTCTTTCCGCAATCACACGTTATTTTTTTCCCTTTTCTAGTCTCCATCTCCAACCTCTTCAAGCCGCAATTTGAAAAAATTAACCGAATAAAATGTTTCATCTTGGCCTCTACTGTGCTGTTTTTTTTTTTATTTTTATTTTTATTTTTATTTTAAGAAAAACATCACCTTTGTTGATCGGTGGCCACCATTTAAGAAATGAGTCATTCATTTTCTTCCTCTTCCTTGTCTTCTTATTCTTTTCATTAGTTCTAATGTTTCCAATGACCCAATGGCAGATTTGATAGAGTTGTGCCAGTCATCAACAATTGATGCATATTATGATGCATCTGATGCCATTGTTAACAAGTTAAATCTCTTCGAAAATTATACAATCAGTTGTTTCTCTAGAGGATTAAAGAAAGATGTACAAATGTTGGTTAAAATGTTTCAACCAACTATTGTGCAACAAGCCTTTGTGTTGGCTCAAATGTATTATGAGTCAGGGAACACTTCTTCTGCAACAGATTCTTGTTGGAACTCCGCCAAGAGTAAAGAGATTTCGGGTCCTAAGCCTGTCAATGCAGTGACTACTGTTTTACCTAAAACCACTGACAGTGGCAAGACACAACAATTGCGAGTAACTTGAACTCTCACCCCAGCGTTTATGCATGATAGACGGATTAAAGGTTTATGTTATTTTTGTGATGCGCCATATATTGCAGAACATGGTCTCTCTCACGACAAGCTATAAATACATGTCATGAAACTTCAGGAAAGCTCAGAGGGCCAACAACAAGATGAGCACGAAGATATATCAGACCCAAAAATATCGGTGAGTGCATTAATAGGTGTGGTGTGGCCAATTTCAGAACCATGAGGGTAACTGGGTATTTTAATAAACAGCCTATCCATATATTGCTAGACAGTGGCAGTACTCATAACTTCTTGGATATAGAAGTTGCTACGAATTTTGGTTGTTTAATTGAAGAGCGTGGTCCATTACTGGTCACAATGGCTGATGGCAATAAAATTACCATTTCATATGTGGTAAAGAATTTTTCCTAGCACATCCAATAGACCCACCTTCAAGTCTGATGTCTTTCTAATTCCATTAGGTTGTTGTGACCTAGTGCTGCTGAATCTATATAATTAATGAGAATTTTTATTATTGAAGTCGATTTGTAGGGTGAATTAAGCCATTACCTAAATTTATTTTAGGATTATTTATATCCTGTTGTTGTAGGGGATTCATAGGAAATTATTGCAGTGCAAACATGATTCACATTACCTAAAAAAAAGGACATGTTACATTTATAAGTTAATTTTACAGGGGAGTACGTTAAGCTCCTTCACTCAAATTTTATAATTGTGATCATTGATCACCTTGGGAGATAACATACGAAATTTCAGCAACCTTACCATTACCATGGAGTTTACGATTGAGGGTAAGTGTCACGTTTTACGGTGGGGCGACTTCACAAAACATAAAGTCTGCAACAACAAAAAAATTTATCCAAGTAGTAGATGAAGGTGTTCATTTTTCCATGCTGTGTCGCTTTGTTGTATGAGTGCTGGAATTTATTAAATATTTTATTTTATTCAACAAAACGAGAATCAATATTTTGCTTGAAATTATATTCATAAATTTATACTTATAAAATATAACATAAAATTTAAAACATGGGATAAACATTTTTTTTAATACAAAAATAAGAAAATTTACACTTAATTCATGAGAGAATTTTTGAACTAAATATATATATATTTCCAAATCAAATGATGTTACAAATTCTTTCACCGAAGCCGTTGTCCATCTCTATATGTATAGATCGATGGTGTTCCTTTAATAGTAGCTGCGATGTGTCCATCTCTATAAATCTCGTTATTGACGTGTTACAATGACTTATATTTTTGAATTATTTATGTTTATGTTTATATTTCTTAAATAAAAATGAACAATAGGTTGGAACACAAGCTAGACTCGCAAGATGCTCTAAAGTCAACTTCACTTGCACTTTAAAACAGATTTGATCACCATTTCGAAAGAGTAAGGAGAAAAGTCGGTGCGAAATTTTTTTGTGAATTTCTAATAAAAAAAAGAGAAATCGTGAGTCGTTTAAGTCTAAACCATGGAGGATGACAATTCAACTCGATAATTAATGACTAATCACATAAATTATTATTTATTTATAATAAAAAGGAATTTCATCTGAGTTGATCCGTAATATCTATAAGTAAAATTTGAGGATAACAAAGTGAGTTTAAATGCTATGATACATGAACTTGAGTCATTGTCATTTCATTCGTATATAGTATATATATGAGCCTGGTCCCTGGATGATGCTGAAACTTTATGGTGGGCCCTCTGGTGGAGGACATAGTCGTGAACCAGGTGAGTCAATCGTTCTCTTTCATTGTTAGTGCAATGTTGACGATTCGTTGTAATTCACTTGGCCGTGGGAAGTTGAGAGTTAGCATTTAATTTTAAACATAGGGTTTTATTTGGAAATTAGTGTGTTAGTTTGGGAATTAGAATTATTATGCTGATTATACAGATTTATTGACTTATATTTATAAATTTTTCTTGACAATTTATTTGCAAATTGCAAATTGCTAAAATAGATGCTGGTGAAACCTTGACGATGGAACATCTAGTTATATAATAGAGTATGTTCAAGAGATGGGATGCATATGCATGCCCTTACAATTTGTCCATGAATGATTTTGTGGAGGAGACAATTTCTCTAGGGACAAAATGAAAAAGAAATATTCAAGGGGCAGAGTACCTAATATATAACTAACAGTGTTCTACTTTTTTCTAATATATTTTTTTTATGAATATTTTTTTTAATACAACTTGTGTACCTAATATATAACTAAATTTTCTAAAATTTAAATAAATATATAAGTATGTTCATTTGATGAATATTTAAACTCAATATAAAAGAAAGTCAAAATAAAAAAAAAACACATTAGAAAAGAGTATAACACTGTTAGAAAATAATAGAAAAAAAATTACCTCATGATATATAACCTTAAAAAATAATTAGAATTTATCTCTTATGGGACAAAATAATAATATAGTTAACAATTCAATTTTAATAATCTCTTTCCTTTTTATTTAAAAAATAATCCATAAATTTCATTTAAATATCTCTTAACCTAAAAGAGATATATAAAGATAAAAATATATAAAAATACATAATAATAACAAATTTCAAATCCAAAAATAAGAAAATTTTCTGTGATAATTCCAATCATTAAGAAAAAAAAAACAATCGAAAGGAGCATGAATATGCAAATATAAAAGTCTATCATTAATTTTATATAATCAATTAGATTAAAATATAGTTTATTTTTATCTATCATTAATAATTGTAGTCAAATTAATTTTTATATTTTGATAAAATTTTACAATTAAAAAATAAGAGTATATAAAAATTGAAGCTATATATGTGTAATTACACAAAATAAATTCATGTATATGAAGCAGAAAATAATCTATTCAAAATAAATAATAAAAATATATACAGAATATAATCTATACATGAATATACCATACGCTTTGTCTCTATGGAATGTACTGCACAAAATAAATTATAATAATTAGTGTTACTTAAACAGTTAGCAGTAAAAATTATAATAATAATTAATAATTTTTAAATTTAGTTATATATATTTGAATTTATTACGATCATTTTTTATATTGTCAATACACTTTATTAATTGATAGCCAGGTATAATACCGTGATAATTAAATTTTACTGTTGTCATGTCTCAAAAGATACGTTATTAATTTTGTTATATATGTTAACTCAAAACCAAGTTAACATGTTTTTTTTTTTTTTTTTTTTTTTTAAGTAGTTAAAGGACATGACAACAAAAAGAGTATAATTGATTGGGGAAGAAAGTATTGAAGATGTATATTATTATTAATTATCAAGCGTATAATTGATCAAGCTGAAGTTATTGATGAAGCTAAACGTATTGATCAAGAATTGCTTGATAGCCAAGTACATGGTTTTGATCCCAATCCTGCCCGTGTGTCTGATATTATTTCTAACTTAACAATTGATTGAGGTACCATTTGGAGAGCAACAGATTATGAGTATGGTAAGGATGATGACGAGTTGTCACTGAAGAAATCTTCGACTATGAGAATTGTGATGGACTATTAAATGCTTAAATTAACATAAATCGGAGTGATATGTATCAAATAATTATATCAAGCCATAATGACATGAATTTAATGAGGAGTTATTTGGTTTAGGGTGTGGAAATTGTGAAACGGAATAAAGCTTCATTCTGAGGTCACATTTAGGAAGGCTTTAATGGAATGGATCACCAAGAAAAGTTATACTGACATCAGGTCAATTAACAAAAGTAAAGTCACTTCTGCGTATACTTGTATGGTGAATTAGTTTTTTTTTTTTTTCTTCATAAATACTAGTGGTTAATTGTTAATTTATTTATTTAATTTTAATGGAACAGTTTAAATTTGACCTTCTTCTCATCGTCTCATCACATCTCCCTTCACCCTTAATCATTTCTTCTCAATTATTATACCAAATCTTATAATGTCGATGAGTTAATACTTATCCGACATGACATAATGCATGCTTCCGAATAAGTATTTTAACCCAAATGTACTGATATGGACAAAATTATCAAAATAATCATTTGATGGTAAAGTGGGTAGGTACTAAGTAGTTAGAAAGTTATAAGGATTCACCTAAGTAGGAAGACAATAATTTGAAATCTGCATTGCAAAAGGATTGTAAACTTATAATACCAATTCACACAAGAGAATGGGGCAAGACTGATCATACAAGGTGACGAGGAAAGCAATTTAAATAATTATGTAGATATGCTATAGCTATTAGAGACCAATGGAAGCATAATAATAGTAAAACCAAAGTTTGTACATTTATCTTGAGACATATGTAAGAATGATTTTGGTTGGATGGAGAAAATTAATTGGGGTGGATTTGTGTCATTTAAAAAGTGAGCTTAGAAGGCACTTGTGTAATACTGAACGTCTTATTCTTATCACATCATCACATTTAAATACATTACAACATGTCAAATCAATATCAAACTCATAGTCTTATTCTATGCACAACTACAATTATGTTGGCTTTAAAAGGAACACCGAACACAATTAAAGACTTGTTGAAACAGAATGTTACAATCATGTTATGGTTTAGGTGTGCATACCAGATCTGATATGGTGCATTTAAGATTTCTAGTGTATTTAGTGTAGCATTTTTAGTCTGGTTTGCAACGAGATTAGTTTGGTGTCCGTAACGAATGTAGTATAGGTTTTTGGTTTTGGTGGAAATCGAGTTTAGTTGTTTTATTTGGTGTATAGTTCTTTCCTCATCAAATTTTATTTTGCCATGCTTTTGATTTCCTATAGGTCTGGTAAGCTTCTGGCTTTGGTCCACTGAAAACGGTTTTGCAAGTGACGTTTTTACAAAAGTGTACAGAAAGAAACAAAAAAATACTCAAACATGCATACCCCTTTTTTATCTACGGAAACATACGTGTTTACCATTGAAGATGAGAAATAGGGTCTACACAAAGCTGAAATCATTGGGAAATTAACTTAATTAGTTTATTTGAGGAAATTAATTATGAGACCAAGGCTAATTTCAAACATATTATAAGCAGCGTCTAAGGTAAAGAAAGCGCCCCACGATGTGGCCCTTAGCATAGATAAGAGAAAGTATTAACGTTGTGACGTCTATAACCACATTTTGTCACGTGGCTGCCCATTCAGCATAAAGAAAGTGCATAAATTTTGGCGCCTCCCACTTTGTGTTGTCCGTGTCAGCCATGTGTAGGAAGTGCACAAATTCTATTGCCTCTCACCTTGTGCTGCCACATGTTAATCATGTGTAGAAAGTGTAAAGTCGGTGGCACCTTCTACCTCCTTTTGTCATGTGGTAGGCCCGTGTTGAAAGTGCAAAACTTGAGAGTGTCTCCCACCTCTTTCTTCAACATTGTGCACGTGTGTGGAAGGATATGGTATTGGTGGTGTCTTTCACCATGTTTAGGGCCCCACCCTAAGTGCTGTTCTTGATGGAGCCTTGCTTTGAATTTGTTTCGTGTTTGGTAGAAGGTGGCTCTTTCAGTGCGCCTTTGAAATCATATATATATCCCTTCCTCCTCACACGTTTATCAATGAAGTGCAGCATATCGTAAATTTTCTTTTATATTTTTATTTAAATTTTAATTAAATTCATGTTAAAATTTATTTATTATTTTCATATTGCATGTGTGAAGTATATATCATTGAAGGAATAATCTAGAAATAAAAAAGTTTGGTATAATATTTTTAATTGTATAAGTTTATAATTATTTGATTAATAAAACCAAGTATTTTATATTATGTCTTTACTTGTTCGGTTATGTAGTAGATAAATTGTGTGAGGATGACATCTTTAGTTGTTATGATTGTCACGTCAATGGTAGAATTAGTAAAAATGACGAAGGAACAATGTTTGAAAGAGTTAGAAGGGCTATACAAGTCAAACGTCAAAAAAATTTTAATGCGTTAAAAAAATTCATGATAAATTTAAATTAAATTCTAATCAAGTTATTGGTTTGGTTGTAACAATATTTTTTTTTGTAGGGAACTAATATGTCACACCACAAATAGTTGACAACTCCAATGTTGAATTTATAATTAATAATTTTGAACAGATGGAGATGAATGATACATAATATGTGCAGAAGTAATGATTGCAGGTTGTGCGTCATCTGCGTATAATGCGGTTGTAAATAAGGAAAATATTGGTAGTTTTTAGGAAGGGGACTCAATAAGGTTAAACTCCGGTGACAATGATGAAGATTATGCAATTTCTTATTCATATGTCGAATCATCATCTGACGAAGAAGATTTTGAAAAATCGGATGACAACGAAAGAAACGAAGATCATCACAGTTTAAGCATTGATATGCAACCAATTTTTTTTGCTGAAACACTAGCAAGTTAGCATGAAGATAGAATATCCTCACTCTCAATAATAAAAATTAAATAATATTTATTATGATGTGAATACAGGAGCCAACAACATTTCTAGCAAGGGATGCCACATTATACCAATGCAAATTGGACTTACCCTGATCAAGAAGAATTGTGGGGTGTGAGTGTTGAGTCAAACTGGAAAATTGGACAAGAATTATTTGTTGGTTTGGAATTTGACAGCAAAAAAGAAGTGCAAAAAGCTATTAAATACTACATGATGAACGTGCACCAAACGACGAAAGTAGTGGAGTCCAAATCAACAAGGTATGTTGTTTGTTGCCCAAATAGTACTGATGATCTATCATATCCTTTTCATATGTGAGTTATTCAATCAAAGAAGACAGATAAGTGAAAAATCACAAAATGGGATGGAATGCATACTTGTTTAAACACGGTTTGACACAAGACCATGAGAACCTCAATTCAGATTTGATTAGTACATGCATTGTCGTTGAGTGAAAGATTTTTGTAGTTGGTTAATGTTATCTTTTTAATAAATAAATTATAGTATGGAATACTAAAGAAATAAGGATTGCTGATGTGGAATATTTTTCTATAATAGATATGATCAGGGAAGATTCGTAAAAAAAAAAAATTGGATTGTGTTAAGTCAAAATGGCTTAGTATCTTAATATTGATAATTACAAGGCATACGAATGTATCAACAGACGTAGAGGGAAGAATGATCAGAAGGATCATTATCAGCATAGACGAAAGATGCACCCTCAAACAGAAAACGCAGCAGACGAAGAGTTCAAGTCATCATGCTTCAAAGCAACCTCATCAGATGAAGAACCTTCAAAGATAAAGACTGAGAGCTCTCCTCACCTTCAAGTCATGGGCTTAAGGATGAAGATATGAAGACTAAATTTGAAGACAAAGAAAGAAGACAAACGAATGAATTCAACACACAACTCTTTTATTTGTTCATTTGTCTATCAATTTAATGAAATTCAAATGTTGAGTAACACGTGCCTTCGTTTCAAATCAAGTCGTTACTCAGAAGCTTCTAAAGGTGGAAAGAGATTTCAAAATAAACCTTTGCAACAAGGAAAGCAGTTGCACGTTTCTGTGAAATCTCTAAGCAAATCAGTCAAAGCTCGATCTCACGCTGACATCCGCTGACTTTACATTAAATGTTTTGTTTGCTCACCCTGTCAAATGTTGAAGTACCCAAGACAAAGAACTATCGTTCAAATCTTCAGTCTAATGGATACCTCAAGAAGTTGTCTATAAAAGGACTCCATCACAACGGGTTGAAGTTGATGAACTACTCTGATTAAGATTATATTCAACTCTCGCTCAAGCTCTCAAGTTAAAAGTTCACTCGCCCTCAACTTAGAATAGATTACATTGTAAAAACCCTATCTGTGTAGAGGATAAAATCTTTGTGCTTAACTTTTATAAACCACTGTTGTGGTAATCTATAGCCTGAGGAGGCTAATTTTTTAAAGAATAACTTGTGTTTAATCTGGGGAGGCTAAGGTCCAAAGGATACCTGTTTTAGCCTGAGGAGGCTAAGTGTTGAAATAATACTTAGTTTAGCCTGTGGAGGTTGTGTTCAAAGAATACCTGGGTTTAGTATGTGGAGGCTGGGGTCCAAGAATACCAGTTTAGCCTGAGAAGGTCGTGTCCAAAGAATATCTGTATTTGATCCAGGAGTGACTGAGTTCAAAGAATACTCTTAGCGAAACCTTAGCAAGTTGTTGGGTAACTGGACGTAGTCTTGACTAGACGAACCAGTATAAAAATATTATTGCTTTCATCATTTTTATCAGCTTACTAACTGAGGATAATTACTTGAACTAAGATTTTCGTTAAAATCAAGTTTACAAGACTAGACTCATTTTGCGTCTGATCAAACCTTTTTTTTAACATACGCAAATCATATCGTTTGAAAGAAGTTAAATTATTAAAACACAATTCAACCCCCTTCTTATGTATTTGTATTTTACAGATTGGTTCAAGAAAGAATAACAAGCATGTTTAATTATTAAATATCATACAAGAAGACATGGTTAGCTAAACAAAAAGTAAATGATCATGGTGTATGGTAACTGAGATGAATCATACGTTAAACTTCCTATATAGTTTAAAATCATGAAGATCTAATTCTTATTATAAAATATGTCACGATGATTATTAAGTAGATAACACTTTTGTTTGTGAATTTCGACAATTTCAATGTGTGTTTTGGACAATTAAGTGAAGTAAGTTTTCATGGATTTTAAAAATTTTGGAGTTTTGCTTAAGGTTGTTATTAGCACAATAGTAATGAAATGTAGTTTTCATTTTTGTTATATACTGTTTGCTGCATTTTGTATATAAGGCTTCTTATGAGTCAAGGAAAATGAATGGAATTCAATTTTTCAATCATGAGATTCAATATGGTATCAGAAGTTTTTTTCGCATTTTCTCTCCAAAATCTCTCTCGATCTCCCTCATGATCTTCCTCTCGTTTTTGAATTTTTCTTTTATGCATCCTCCTACTGCAAAGTTGCAATGACTCTCAGGATTTTTCCTAGTTCTTGTGAATTTTTCTTGCGATTTCTTAAAGAAATTGAGGACAATTTGTACTCGATTTCTCAAGATCTTGTTTTTCTTAGCAAGTTCTTCTGCAGATTTCACTGGTACTTCTGCAGAATTGGTGATTTTTCTCACTTTTCTTTCTGAATTTTTTTCTCCCTTTTCTTTTTGAATCTTTTCTTTTGATCTTCTTCAATGGCTACTCAAACCTTAGAAGAATTCACCCATCCTTATTTCATTTTATCCTCTGATGGACCTGGTTTAATGCCGGTCTCTCAGCCTCTCAATAGTGATGATTTTTATTTTTGGTTCTGATCCATGAAAATGGCATTGGTAGCTAAGAATAAGATGTCTTTTTTTTTTTATGGCACTCTGCCTAGACTAGAGGGTGATCCAATTTTAATGGCTTCTTGGGATCGAATCAGTCGCATTGTATGCTCTTGGCTTCTCAATTCAATGACCAAGGACTTTCTGCAAGCATTATTGCACATTCTACTGCAACAGAAATTTGGCAGGACTTGAAGGATAGATTTCAACAAGGAAATGGTCCAAGAATTTTTTAGCTTAAGAAGGAATTGGTCACAACTCAACAAGGTTCACTCTGTGTCACCCAATACTACACTAAATTGAAAACAATTTGGACTGGATTAGGAGATTATAGACCATTGCTATCTTGCAATTGTGAAGACACCAAACAGTTTATGAATTTCCTGGAAAGTGAACTTGTAATAGGATTTTTAATGGGGTTGGATGACTCCTATTCTATCATAAAAGGCCAAATCCTCTTAATGGATCCTATACCTTAATCAATAAGATTTTTTCTCTGGTTATGCAAGAAGAAAAACAAAGGGTAGTTGGAAATCTTAATGAATCTCAAACTTCCTTTGCTGTGAAGAGTATTCAAGATAGCAAAAAAACTAGTTCAGCGAACAAGCCAAAGTGGGCAAATTGTGGTATTCTTGGACACAACAAGGAACAATACTACAAGATTATTGGTTACCCTCCCCACTACAAGAAATGAAAACACAAATTTAATTTAGCTAATCAAGTTTCAAACACTGCTGAGTTTTGGAAATGCTAGTGGTAACAATTTATAATTGACCAATGATCAGTACCAACAACTCTTCAGTCTTCTATCTGCTCAACTTTCTACTACAATTGTGCCTAAGGTGGATGCATCAAAGGAGAAGGTCTTAGGTACTATTTTTTCCACAATAGATAATATAAATTTTGGCCATGTGATGCCCACTTCACACTGCATTCCTGGATTCAACAATTCACCTTGGATTTTAGATTCAGAAGCAACAAGTCACACAACTTGTACTCTTAATCAATTTTTCCCTTCTATAAATGTGTCAAGTTCTTCTGTTTCTCTTCCAAACGGTCACAAAGTGAATGTCCATGCTATAGGTACTTTGCCCAATTCCATCAAATTACATAATGTCTTATATATTCCTGATTTTCATGTTTATCTGATCTAAGTGGCTGCATTATTGAAACACAATCCATATGCAATCATATTTAACACAAATGTTTGTTTTATACAGGACCTCAACTACCTGAGGGTGATTAGAAGGGCTAATCTCCTTATTGGTCTATATGTCTTCAAGGATACTAAACTTCAAATGTTTTCAATTCTATTTTTGTTAATGTTATTCATGCTGCAAATTATGTTTCTCATTTCATTTGGCATTTTAGATTAGGATATCTTTCCAATAAAGTGTTACACAAACTTTCCAAGTGTCTCAATTTTTTTTCAAACTCTATAACAGATTCTGTTGTTTGTTCCATTTGTCCTCTTGCCAAGATGAAAAAATTGCCTTACTTGAGGTCCTTTTAATTGTGACATTTGGGGTCCTTTTTTCTTACTATTGTGGATGATAGCACTCGTTTTACTTCGTCATATTTGTTAAAAACCAAATCAGAAGCAACACAGAGATTGTTTCATTTTATTACCATGATTGAGACATAATTCCATAAAGTGATTAAGCAGGTTAGAAGTGATAGTGCTAAGGAATTGACTATTATTTCTGTTAAGAAAATTGCTTTTGGATTGCACATGTCATCTTTATATTTGTTTTACAGCTGTAAAAATTTTTTATTATTATTATTTCAATTATTGAACTAGTTCTTCCTAGTCAAAGTAGTGGTTTCTAGACTTTAAGAGAAAGTATTTTCATTTCAAGTAGTGATGTAGTAGTTCAGACGGTAGGAGTAAGTATCAGTTAGTGGTGTTAGTGGTGTAGTGGTTCCTTGACTTTAGGAGCAAGTATTTATTTTTCTCTCAGTACAACCATTATAAATATTGTAATTGATAACTGAATAAAATCAAGCATTCAACACAAATTGTCTCTTCCAAGTTCTTAAATTATCTCCTTCAAATATTTCATTACTTTGTTTCTATTTTATTCCCTAAAACCAACAATTGGTATCGAGAGCCTTTTTCTTACGGACATGTGAAAATGGATATTGAACAAAATTTCTCACAAGTTGTACCTCCAGTCTTTGATAGAGAAAACTATGATCTTTGGGCTGTCAAAATGGAGACTTACCTGGAGGCTTTGGATCTTTGGGAAGTTGTAGAAGAGGATTATGAAGTACTTCCGCTGCCGAAAATCCCACCGTAGCCCAAATCAAGAATCATAAGGAGAAAAAAACCCGAAAGGCAAAGGCAAAGTCATGCCTTTTTGCTGGTGTCTCTATAACCATTTTTACTAGGATCATGACTCTCAAATCAGAAAAAATAATTTGGGATTATCTAAAGACGCAATATGTTAGAGATGAAAGAATTTGAAGCATGCAAGTGCTTAACTTAATGAGAGAGCTTGAGCTTCAAAGCATGAAAGAGTCTGACACAATCAAGGAATACTCAGACAAATTGTTGAGTATTACCAACAAGATAAAATTGTTGGGAAGTTATTTTACAGATTCCAGAATTGGTGGAAAAATGTTGGTAACAGTGTCGGAGAGGTACGAAGCATCTATAGCTTCATTGGAGAACACAAAGAATCTCTCTAAGATCACTTTGGCAGAAGTGTTGCATGCCCAGCAGGCCCAAGAGCAGCGAAGTTTGATGAGACAAGAACGTGTTGTCGAAGGTGCTTTGCCAGTCAGGCATCATGGAGTTAAGAAGAACGAAACATCAAGCAATGAAAGTTCAGCCAATGATCAGATGAAAGACAAAGGAGGAAAGAAAAATTATCCACCTTGTCAACATTGTGGTAGAAAAAGTCATCCACCCTTCAAATGTTGGAAAAGACCAGAGGCAAAATGCAGTAAGTGCAACCGGATGGGGCATGAAGCTGTAATTTGTAAAAGCAAAAATCACCATGATGAAGGAGCTCAAATTGCCGATCAAGAGGAGGAGGACCTATTGTTTGTGGCTACTTATTTCCTGAGCAATAAGTCAAATAAAAGTTGGCTAATTGATAGTGGTTGTACCAACCATATGACCTCTGACAAGGCACTCTTCAAAGATTTGAGGCCAACTAATGTCACTAAAGTCAGAATAGGTAATTGTAATTACATTATAGTCAAAGGAAAAGGGACAATTGCAATAACAAGCTCTATAGGCACAAAATTTATTCCTGATGTTCTTTTTATTCCTCAACTTGACCAAAACTTATTAAGTGTTGGTTAACTAATTGAAAAAGGATTTAAAGTTATTTTTGAAAACAAATATTGCTTAATTAAAGATGCAGCCGGTCAAGATATGTTCAAGGTAAAAATGAAAGGAAAAAGCTTTGCTCTAAATCTATTAGAGGAGGAGCAAGCTTTCTCACTCAAAGAAGATGTCACACAAATCTAGCACAAAAGGCTTGGACATTATCATCATCAAGGGTTGTCGCAGTTGAGTAAAAAAAGGGCTAACACTTGGTGTTCCTAAGCTTGAGGATCGAATCTCAAACTGTAAAACCAGTCAATTTTGCAAGCAAAAAAGAAAACCTTCCTCAAAGACAACATGGAGAACATCAAGGAAGATCCAATTGATTCACAAAGATGCTGCTAGTCCAAAAAGAACACCTTCATAGAATGGTAATCTTTATTTATTCTTTTTATTGATGAATTTACCAAAATGTGTTGGGTCTTCCTCTTCAAGAACAAATCAGATAGCAATTGAGGTGGCTCAACTTATGAAATGAAGAGTACCTCAAGGGAGGTACAAAAAGATGAAGTTGTTGTTCTTGTTTATTGCAAAACTGAAGATTAAAGTTGCAGATTTGTTCACCAAGCCATTGCCAGTTAGCAAGTTTGAGTTTCTAAGAAAAAAGATAAGACTTTGCATATCTGAAAGCAAGGAGGAGTGTTAAGAAAATTGTTTTTGGATTGCACATGTCATCTTTATATTTGTTTTACAGCTGTCAATTTTTTTATTATTATTTCAATTATTGAACTAGTTTTTCCTAGTCAAAGTAGTGGTTCCTAGACTTTAGGAGAAAGTATTTTCATTTCAAGTAGTGATGTAGTGGTTCAGACTGTAGGAGCAAGTATCAGTTAGTGGTGTTAGTAGTGTAGTGGTTCTTTAACTTTAGGAGCAAGTATTTATTTTTCTCTCAGTACAACCATTATAAATATTGTAATTGATAGCTGAATAAAATCATGCATTCAACACAAATTGTCTCTTCCAAGTTCATAAATTATCTCATTCAAATATTTCATTACTTTGTTTCTTTTTTATTCCCTAAAACCAACAATTTCCTTCTTGCAATCAAAAGGGATCCTTCATTAATTCTCTTGTGTACAAGCTCCTCAATAGAATTCAGTGGTAGAAAGGAAACACCAGCACCTTTTAAACATTGCAAGGGTTTTGTTTTTTCAGTCCAAGGTGTCCCTCACTTTTTGGGGGTGATTGCCTTGCTATTGCCACCCAATTGATCAATTGGATTCTAGATAAGGTTCTTCAATATCAATCACCTTACCAAAAGTTGTATGCCAAGGAGACTCCCTATGATTCATTAAGAGTTTTTAGGTGTTTGTGTTTTGCCTCTACCCTTGCAGCTCATAGAAACAAGTTTCAGCCAAGAGTCATGGCTGCTGTTTTTGTTGGCTATCCTAGTGGACAGAAGGGTTACAAATTATATAATCTTGCCACTAGGGAGTTCTTTATATCCAGGGATATTACCTTCCATGAGACAATTTTCCCTTTCCATAAGTATCTCGATGCCACACACAACACCTTACCTGATGTTGTCATTCCTGTATGTCAACTTGATTCTCCAGATTGCATTATTTGGCACCAGACACCCTTGTAGACCACTACAGCTCCTCCTAATCCTCCATTAAAAAGATCTTCCAGATCCTTCATAATGCCTTCTTATTTATCTGACTACCACTACAACTCTCTCTCTCAAATCCTTATCCAAATTCCACCTCATTATCTTATGATAAATTGCAGCAACCTTATCAACAATTTGTCATGCAAGTTGATACTATCCCTGAGTCTCATTTCTATCACCAAGCAGTAGTGTTTCCTGAATGGAGACAAGCTATAAAGGAAAAGATTGAAGCCATGGAGTCTAATGAAATATGGGATTTGGTTCCTTTACCAAAAGGAAAACATAAGATTGGTTTTAGATGGGTGTATAAGATCAAACACAAAACAAATGGTAGCATTGATAGATATAAGGCTAGATTAGTAGCTAAAGGGTACACTCAACAAGCTATAATTGATTTTCAAGACACCTTCTCACCTGTGGTTAAGCTAACTTCAGTTAGAATCTTACTTGTCATTGCTGCCATCATGGGTTAGCATCTCTTGCAGCCTTATCAACAATGCCTTTCTTAATGGGGATATTTTGGAAGAAGTTTACATGGAAAAACCTTTAGGTTATCATAAGGAGGAGGAGGATTTAGTTTGCAGGCTTAAGAAATCTATTTATGGCTTGAGACAAGCTTCAAGGCAATGGTTCACTAAGTTTTCTACCTCTTTACTTCGTCATGGATTCACATAATCAAAGAATGATTATTCTTTGTTCACTCAAGGATCAGGTGATTCATTGGTGATCCTTTTGGTTTATGTTGATGATATCATCATAGCAAGTGAACGGGCTGAAACTGACGATTCTAAGACCAAGTCAGAGACTACTGGACGTCTCGCAGAGCGACTCTCAACGAGGACGTTGAGACTTTTTGAAAAAAAAAAATATATATTTTGGCTTAATCCGCCTTCAACAACAATTAGAGAATCTTTTTAAATTGAAAATCCTTGGTGATCTTAAATACTTTCTAGGCCTGGAAATTGCTAAGTTCTCTGCTGGTATTTTACTTTCTTAGCATAAATTGCTGACACTGGTTTCCTAGATGCAAAACCTGAGCTTTTGTCCATGGAACCTAAGCTAACCCTCTCTACTGATGATGGAGACCCCTTGGAGGATGTTTCTCAATATAGGAGAATGGTTGGCAGACTTATGTATCTTACCCTCTCTAGGCCAGATATATATTTTGCTGTCAATAAGCTAAGCCAATACATGACTAGTCCTAAATGCACTCACTTTCAAGCCAAGGCATCTTATTTTCTGCTGCTTCTTCCGTCATATTACAAGCTTATGTGGATGCAGATTAGGAGGCTGCAAAGATAGCAGAAGTGGTTTTTGTTGTTTTCATTGGTGATTCTTTGGTTTCATGGAAATCCAAGAAACAAGCAATTGTATTCAGATCCTCTGCTGAAACCGAGTATAGGGCCTTAACAAGTGTTACTAGTGAAATTATATGGTTGCAAAGTTTTTTTAAGGACTTTGAGATTGATATTGGTTGTGCTAGTGTGTTTTGTGACAGCTAAGCTGTCATTGCAATTGCAACCAATCCAGCCTTCATAAATGATTCAAACATATTGAAATTGATTGTCATTTCACTAGAGACAAGTTAATGATGGTGTCATTACCCTTATACATGTCAAGTCCACAGATCAAGTGGCCGATCTCTTGATCAAAACCATATTAAGACCCTTGTTCGAACACTTAGCTTCTAAGTTGGGAATTCTAAACATATATTCTCCAACTTAAGGGGGAGTATTAGCATAATAGTAATGAAATGTAATTTTCATTTTTATTATATATTGTTTGCTGCACTTTGTATATAAGACTTCTTATGAGTCAAAGAAAATGAATGAAATTCAGTTTTTCAATTGTAAAATTCAATGGTTGTTTACGTTTTGGTGTTTGAAAAATGACAAAGGTTTTTTTCTTTTTTTTTTTATGTTTTGGCACTCAAAACTTACGGTTGAAAATGTTAGGCTTTAGTTGTTAGAAAAACTTGTTTATTTAAATGTGTTGGGACTCAAATAAAAAGTTTGTTAAGTCTAATATGCTAGCTTATTTATTTATTTAAATGCAACAAAAAATTTAATATACTTATTATACTTTAATATTGTAAAAAATTTGCATCTTGTAACATTCATTAGTTGCTAAATAAAAAAAAACCTATTAGAAAAACCCTGTAAGAAACTAAGAATTTACACCATTTAATTGGGTCTATTGGTGAGATCTAGAAGATAATTTAACAAAATACAAGGAAAAAGATAAATTATGATAAAAACTTATCTTTATTTCAAAACATCATGTAGGTAGACTTTTTAACAAAAAATATAAGAATTACTCACATTAAATAAACTATTAAATAGGGCCGTTGATCAAACCATACTCTTAAAGAGACAAGATTAAACCTATAAAAAATACTTGTGATAAATGAAAAGAGCAAGCCAGACTTCATATTTTCAAACAACAGCTGGTGGTCTCTGGTGATTATGTTGGTGCAACCGATGGCCATATTATTGGTCTATCATACGTAGGAAGAAAATCTTTTGGAGTTTTAAAAGAACTATAATGCAGTTCTAAAATCCAATGGTTTACACTGCTTTAATCTATATTATAATATGTCCAATTTAACCAGAGATGTTACATTAACAAAATCACGAAGAAAATCCAACGAAATTTAAGCATACCACCCTATAACAGTCAGGGAAAGTACCAATTCTATAGAGAGATCAAAAGTGAGACCATTCTTTTCATCTGATCAATGAACAAAGAAAGACGATCAACCCTATTGCTCAAAAGCTGATGACTATTTTTTGTCCATGGAAATTAGAATATAACTACGGGGCTTGATAATAAAAAGCCATATCTATTTAACGTTACAGTACTTGTTAACAGTTATTGTACACCGATTGGATGGGCCAAATAACGCCCCAACAAATTCTCATTCATTCCCTTAGACCCTTTGATTGTAGAAAAATACTAAATACTAAAAAATGACTACCTAATCTACACAACTCAGTATCATGCTGCTTCTGGTGGCAAATCATGCACCAAGGGCTGCTTAGAATGCCATAGGAAGAGAAATTTGGCCCAAACTTCTTCCTTTGAGGCACATAAACAAAATTTGTAGTTCTATTATCATACACGTCACAGGGCTTCCTTGATAGCAAACTACCATCCTTGCTTTCAAGCAAAAGGGGGAAGCTTCAGAAATCATCATTGCCTTCATCTTTACTTGTTGTATTTGGACCATCATCAAAACCTGAGCTAGGGGCAAGCTCATTCAAATCAAGAAAACGTCGCTTTGCGGTGCCCTCAACTTCTTCTTGAACCAGACTACCTGACTTTTCAGGAGGCTGGTTTTGGTTTTGTTCATTCACCACCTCTACAGCAGGATCTTGGTTGTTTTCTTCTGCAGGGTAAGTAGCAGCCTCAACTACTTTGGTTTCTTGGTCTTCCTCATCGTTGTCATCTGATTCTTCACTTTCCATCATATACTCCCCATTCTCAGTAGGATCTGAGTGTTCATCTGATGCATTAGACTTGTCAGGTTTAATTAAATCTGCTTCTGAATCAGACATCTCGATCTGTCGATAATTTATACGGTTTCTTGTTGCCCTCTTACTGCGTCTTAGACCTGATTGAATCTCACCCACAGACCTGACTTTAGTTTCCCTCCTAGTACGGCTTGGCAGTCGCTTGACTTTCCGTGGCTTGTCACTATCTTCGCTGACACTCAAGGAATCTTCTTCATCATCTTCTTCATCTTCAACATTATCTTCATCCCAATGATATTCTTCATCTCCTTCAGATCCAGAGCTACTAGAAGACTTCCTTCTCTGCTTACGTTTCCGGAGATATTCTTCATCATATACAGCTTCTCCAACAATATCATCATCACTGTCATAGTCAGCATCATTATCTGACACTGCCTCAACAAACTCTTTCTCTGAATACCGTTGAGGCCTCTGTCTTCGTCGATTGCTGATGTGATAATCATCAGTGAAATATGATACAAATCAACATAATAGATTTGAAGGGAGAAAAAAACAAAACTACAAACCTTCGGTCTAAGTCCAACATGTCAGTTTGATTATCTTCTTCCATATCATCGAAGTCAGGTGATTTTGGAGATAGCATGCCAAAATTTAGATCTTGAGGGTCGTGTGAAGGACCACTCCATTTACCATTGGTTAAAGCTTCAGGTTTTGCTCCGGCTTCTCTCTTGGGTAAATGCTCCGGAGATGGTGGTTTTCGTCTGATAAAGAAAGAAACAGACACTATGTTGTGAGTACAAAGCATAGCAGATGGACATGATTGGCCTCTTTTCTCTAGATATATGTAAAATCAATAAAAAAATAACACATCGAAAACAGCCAAATAATGGAACAAGAATGCAAGATCAACAGATGAATTCCATACTTGGTTATCTTGATTGCCTCGTTGATGGATCGATCATAATCATCTGCAATGACAGGGATGTCAAAAGTTATGTCAAAGTAATATCAGCAAATACTGATACTGAAGAAATAAGTTTACTTTTGTCCAACCAAACAGAAACTTAGGTAGTTCAGGTGAACATTTTTTAATCATAATTATAGCTAAACAGGAAGCTGAAGTATAAAGTTGCTTCCTTGATGCACAATGAAACCATCAACTTATCCATGTCCAGGTTGTCTTATCACAGTCCACCACTATCACAATGCAGGGTAGTAACAAAGTTTGGTTTAACAAAAAAAAAAAACAAAAAGAAAAACTGTAACATACCCCAGTGCCAGAAAGCTCCTCACTAAGTGAAGGAGGGTTAGAGAATTAAAGAGTATGCAGCCTTCCCTTTGCACCAGATTCAATTCAAGCCCATGCACAACACAATTTTACCTTTGTGCCGAGGCTCACCCTCACAAATCTTGGGGATATACTTTCTTATTAAAATTGTGGTTGTATGGAAAATAAAAGGCTGACCATTGTAGCTATAAAAAATCCAATAAACCCATCTATCAGATCCAATGATTCATTGGATGATTCAAAAACCATTTTCAGCCATCAGATAGTCCCACCCCACTATATTATCCCTGTACTTGTGAACCAGCAAGCCCCGTGGTTTATTGGGAAAGCTTATTAGTTCTTCTAAACCAGAGTACCAGACATTCTCTGTGATGAATGAAATAGGTATAGGTTAACATATTCAGATTTCAGGCTACTTGCTGTACCTAGGGTCCTAACAAGTGTTTAAAGAACTGGATCAGATAGGCTGCTTCAACCAGAAAACTGGTGAACCAATCCTATGCCTGGTCCTATTAACCCGTAAAATCAATTAGCAATTGAACTGGTTTAAAAATCAGTTAACCAGGATAAAACGAGTAAAATTGACCAGAACTAGTATAGAACCGGTTTGAACCGATCCTAAATAAACACTTATAAAATTAAATTTAAGATATTTTAAAATAAATTAAAAATACATATTTAATAAGAATTATACATTACTTTAAATTATTTTATCAATTATTATTAGTTTTTTATCTTATAAAATATATGATTTGATCATTTATATCTTGATTTTGATTTTCTATATGCATGAAATAATATTATTTTAACTTTTTAGTGGTCTAAACTCTAAACTTAAAATATCATATTTTATTTAATATTATTTTACTATAATTTAATTATTATATTATTTTATTAATACCGGTTCAATCACAGTTCAACTCCGGTCAAACCATTGAACCTTGAACCAGTGCTTTCATCGGTTTACTAACCGGTCCAGTTTTCTGAACCTTGGTCCTAACATACAACAATCAAACTGTAAAAATAGTGAACTAAGTAAAATAATCCAGCAGTCCATGCAAAGAAAAGAAGAAAAAAAGAAGAAAAATGAAGAGGCCAACTCCAGCTGTGGAACAAAATGCAAACTATGATTGAACTTACCAAAAGTGTAGGTAACATGTTTCCTATCACGAAGTGAACGCCCAGGGGCAAGTCCATCAACAACCAAGAAATTATCAAGAAGAAGAGCTTGTCTGTGTTGTTTTTTCAGCAATCTCTCCTTTCTCTGCACAAGACCAATTTTGTCAGTTTAAAGCGAATGGGATTCTTCATGGACCATATAGATAAAAAGAAGAGCAAAGGTTAATTCAAGTTCAATTCTCAGAACAAATAAAGTACCTTATGAACTTTCTCAATTTCAGGGAGCATGTCTATTTTCAACTTCTTCCCTACAGAAGCCTCCATTCTGTTTTTACTATTGAAAAGCTTTTCCTGTGCAATCAGATGAATTAAAGAAAATAAGATGAAGCACAACTAAAAAGAAATCCAATCTTATGAAAACTGGCAGAGTTAGATGATTCTTTATTTTATTATTTCACTTTCTTTTAAAATGAGAAAAATAATAATGATCAATCATAGTGGGAAGAAACTTAGATGTAGTGTCAGCATTCTGAAAGTTTATAATGAAACTGTAAAATAATATTGGTCAAAGGGTAGAACATTGGATGGGATTGAACAAGACAGTTAATCATACATCTGATCCTATTAATAATTGCAACAGCTAATCTGATTTTGTACCCTTTTATGAATCAGAAGGACTCTAGGATTAGAATCTCTTCCCCTATCAGAAAAAACCAGCAGCCACACGTTCTGTTCAAAACTTGGTGTTCTTCTCTTCTCTTCCAACACATTTTTAAGACTACCACTAGGGAGGGGACCTCCGTTATCATTTCTTAGGTATTCAGGTTCTTTTCTTTTGCATATCTTTGCCCATCTCTCTTTTGCAAAGGTTTTCAATTCGTTTATTTAAATAGTCTTTCCTTTCTATTTGATTATAGCTGTTACCTATTTAACTATTTTTTTATGTGAGTACTAAATTGTGCCAGCACACAGACTCATTACAGTTCTTATTAGTTACTTGTGACACATTTTTACTTGCTATTTGCTGAGTTTTGACAAGTTGCCAACCACTGTTCTATTTCTAGCTACACTCACTTCTCTGCTTTAATTTAGATGTTTGATGATTGACTTATTAATTTTTCTTTAGATTGAAGGTGATTGGATGCCTATACTTGACTTCTAAATACATATTTGATATTAGCTAATTTATTTTGGAGCATTTATATGTCTAGTATGAAGTAGGAATTATTTACTGTGTATCCATAAGCCTTGGTATATAGACCATCCCTCTATCCACTATCCCATTATAGAATTTTGGGATCAGCAGGATTGACAACTATGATTAAATGTTCTCATAATTCAATAACAGGAAAAACATTTTGCAATGATGTGAGTCACTTTCACTTGGTTTATTGTCCCAGCAATAACACAAATGCCTGGGATTTCAGAAATCAAGCTTCATTACCTCATTTGTTTAGAGAGAGCAAATAGTGCTTCTTGAATCTGAGGTATTATTCTCAAGATTTTCTCCCTCACATCTCAAACAGAGTAACTTCTTCATCTTTTTTTTTTTGTTTGTTTGTTTCTCATTATTTATGCACAAGTACCCAGCAGAATGTTATACTTCTAGTACTTACTCCACTTCAATAAATTTTTCTTTCAGGAAAAATAAATTTTTCTTTACCATACAGTTACATAGTATGTAAAGGTTTCAATTCATAATATAAGCTGCCAAGTTCTTCCATTAATTTTCTACTATTACTCCAATTACCCAACTTCTCAGGCACAGGATTTTTCAATTCACTTACTGATACTTCAGAAAAGATTGTTCATTTTAGCAGTCATGTGAAATGACAATAAAAAGTGAAATATGAAAGATATGAATAATGTATGTAAGCATATCATAAGATTTAATAAATTGATAATTTGTGATGTAATGGTTTCATTCAAGGACAATAATTAATTTTGGATTTCTACTAAATAACAGTTTCCTATTCAATACCTTCACTTATAAATCATGTTAGGGTTTCTAGATCATAGTAAAATTAGTATCAATTTGTGATTCCTGATATTAGATCACATTAATTTACTTATTAATCTATCAAGTGATTCATTATCTAGTTCGAAACCTATATCACAAAAGTCCCAATTCCCAGCAAAACCCTGAACAGTTGTTAAAATATGCCCGCTGAGCATAGAGAGGTGAGTTAAGTAACTCACAGAAACATCCTGAAATTCATCAAAATTGGTAGCGACTGTTTCCCATTGGATAGTAGTATTAGAAAAAACCTGGGAACCTCTGGGTTTCCCTTTCTTCATTTGAACCACCTCAGTTTTCCTTATTTCCCGGTACAACCTATGACCAATAATTGGGTCGTCTTCATACCTGCACTAATCAAATGCCATGTAAATATAAAGCAAAAACAGACACAAATGAACATTAACTTTCCACTATGACACTTTAAATCTTGAACAAGTTGAGGTGAAAGCGCATGTAAATTACCAATAAGAAACTCCATGCGAATCACCACCAATACGCTCCTTACGGAATGTCGCAAGTTGAACGCCATGTTTTATTGAGCTGTCAATATAACCTCTGATATCTTCTTGCTGTAAAATACTAGTCAAGTTAATCATGTATGCTACCAAGAAGGATAATCTAGGTAAGATATGTTAGTCAGAATATGGATAATTTGCCCCTCAATCTGCCTATAAGGATGCACTTGGTAGGTTAAGATCTTGAAAATTTGAGTACAATAGCCATTGGCCCACTAAAATAGTGCATGACTGTCATTTCCAGGAATCTGCATGAATTGTATCACAAGACAACCTATTGAGGCTGATTATCACACCCTTGCTAAATACACAAGCCTAAAGAACACTCAATTAAGATACATGATAAAATAAACCTAGAAAGGGGGGTTGCAACTTGAATAAAAAACCCAAACAAAAATAGTGACTAAAGGATAAATATCTTGTATGATCCTAATGTCACTTGATTCAATGCTCAGCATGAATAGATTGCATAATGGTCAAATATCCAAGCTAAATCAAAGGAGAGCGGCCTCATGCTACCATACTAACATTCACCCATTCAAGAAAAAGGAATATAAGAAATATAGATACATAAATGTTAAATAGAAAGAGTACCTCAACACGAATATCACATAATGCTTTTAAGATGATCACACGAACTCCTGGATCAAGTGATTTATATACTTCAATCTCCGCTCTGCCATGTCAGCATAACTTGAGACTTGGTAAACACATAAACACATATTTTAGATATTGCAAGAGTTGCTGATTACTTACCCATGTGAAGCAACAATAGGAAGATCCCCATCGGCAACCTGCATTCCATTTTTATATTAGTTCTTGAAAATACAAAATGATACATTATTCTGAATTATCAGCTTGCTGAATAAAAAGCCTTATTACCCAATGCCACCAATCTCTCAATTTTCTACATAATACAGTTATCCAAGTATCACGTGAGAGGGCCATTCGTGTAATTGGAGGAATTGCCTACAAAAGGATAGAATTAATATTATTATTGGACCAACAATAGCAAACTGGTGACATTGTATGCAGAAGAAAGCATTGATATTGAAGAGGAAAAGCCATTTGAGAGGTATCAGTGCCCTATAATTCTGGCTTAAAAGACAATGTCAAACAACTAAGACAATGTCAAAAAACTCTTACAATCCCTTTTAAACTGCAAGAACATTTATATTAAAAAGCCTAGACTTTCTCTCACTCATTTAACTATATATCCACCTATTCACTCATTTGACAAGGCAAGATTCATTATTATATTATTTAATCCAATTCTAAGAACTTAAATGAGTTCAAGTGTTGCCAAAATTTTGATTAGCTACTCTGCACATTGAGAGAGATGGAGTTCATTGCATTACTGCAACTTTAAATACAAAACTTCAAGCACCTCTGCAAGATCTGGAAGTGTATGACCAATAACATTAAGGAGCCTAAACTTTCTTACTCCCTAGGACTCAATATCTCTTTATCACTCATCAACCAATGTACCTAACATGCAAGTTAAAGATTCGCGCAAGATTGAAGTCATTAAAATACTCAACCCAAAAGTTAAATTTCAAAACAGTTCAAGAACCACCATTTTGATCAATTCATCTCCATCGACAAACTCATTACATCAGGAGCATGTAGAATATGCACCACCCTAATAAAAACACTTTCTCATCATAGCACAGGAGTTTCAGTAGAGCTAAACCCTCAAACATTTTACTGAATAATTTTCCGAGAATATTTAAATCTGCTAGGAAGCTATAGCTCAAGAAAGAAACTTAGCAGTAAGAATCAAGAAGAATTTCGTCTTAAAAGTTCTAAGAATTCTTCAGAGTAGGCCTTTTCTTTGGTAGATTCTATGGTGATGCCTCAACACTTTTATAAACTGCCCACCACAATTAATCATCAGCGACTTGTAATAATGATAACGATTGTCTTTGAGATTGATTTGAACTCAGAAAATTAGGAAAAGGGCCAACAAGGCCTAAACCCAATAAAATAACTCCACGGGTACTTTTGGAAGTTGAAACCATTTGATACACCATAATACTTTGTAAATTGTAATTAAAAAGAATGGGAACATATTAAACAAACTTCAACAGTTAAATTGGTCTCTAAATCAGAACAGACACAGAGAGCAGACAGAATCAGCAGAAATCCCCAGTTTAAGACTCGTGCACAAAAGGAACAGCACAATTTATCTTTTTCAAAAAGTTAAAGACGGGGTTTCTCATACAAGCAACAAAAACCTCCAACCAAGCACCAGCTTTGTACTCACCAATTTCTGTCAAACATGGAACTCATTAACGAAACAATCATGTCTCCCTCAATATTATTTTGTCCAACCCTATTGTCACCATTAGTCCATCAAACAACCAATGCATTAACAAACTCCATATTTGTGAGTATCCAGTTCTCAATTCCTTCTGTCAACTCCCAGATTCTAAAAGATTCAACCACCCCACAGGAAAGACTCATTCCAAAAGACAAATATTGACTTGTACTCAAATAGTCATGTTTATCATTTGGATTCAACCCATTCACTTGGAAAATTTTGACAAGTTCTCACCTTTGCAATTTAAATTACATTCCCAAAACATACAACTCAAATCAAACCTACACTATCTATCCAATGCAAATGTCCTATGGCACACCCTATTCTCTTTCAAGAACAGTGGCCTCCTAATACCCTAAATTAACAGGAACTCCACTTCATGGCTCCAAATTTCTTCACCACCAAGCTATGACATTCATCTAAACTAGCACAAAACTAAACCTTCGATTTCATGGCACAAATTCATAACCACAAACTCCTTCAAACCCAGTCAAATTCAAGGAAAACACTAGCAATGCAACATCCTACAAACTCCTAACGAATAACAACAACAACAAAACTAAGACAACCCACAAAGACTAGAACTCATCATCACCTACATTCACAGAAGAAATGCGGTACAGACACAAGAACAAGCCAAAGGAAACAAAAAAAAAAATTCAAAAAGCACCAACCTTTAACAGAGGCATATGTATATCACTCAATGTGTCATTGGGGGTGAGCAAAGCCGTCTCAAACTCTTCAGCAGAGAATTCTACTGAAATATTTAACAGAGGCCTAAACAGCTGCAACAACCACAAAAACCTCATTAGAGACACACAAATGCAAAACAAACTCAATTGGAATCGGGAAAAAAAAATCACTTTTCGAAGCTCACATGCAAAAAATTGAGTATTGAAGCCAATTCCCACATGGACCGGAGGTTGTACCGGAGAAGCTGAGCCGGCGTGGGCGGCTCCACCAGCGGCGTCACGATCTTACTACATTGCGGCGGCTGCGGCGGCGAAGGCGGCGGAGACTCCTCGCGTCGCGGCTCTCTCTTCGCGGGCTTCGGCCTCGCCGGCTGCGACGCGGAATAGAGGCGTGCGGCGGTGCGAATGGTGCAGGCGCGGGAGGGGCGGCTACGCGTGGGGACCGGAGGAGCAGCAGCATCGGCGGATACGGTGGCAGAGGCGGCGCCGGAAGTGGTGGTGGTTTGGTCCTTGCGCGAATCGGGTTCCGGCGAGGGTTCCGCGGTGGGAGATCCTTGGGACATGGTGTGTAAGAGAGAGAGAGATCAAAAGGGTTTTAGGTTAGATACGGTGGGATTACATGTAGAGGATCACAGATTAGCATTGAACAAGGAAAGAAAATCAAAGTGAACAAGGGGTTGTAGAGAGAGAAAGGTACTTGTTTCTTTTCTTCTTCTTTTTTTTTTTTTTCTTTTAGGGAGAGAAACAATGAATGTTTGGAGAAAAAAGTATTGGAGAAGTGGGTTTTTTTTTTATTTTTTTTTTTCTTTAAGGGGGCACGAAGATAGGGACAGAAACCCTCAAACACAATGGTGCATCTACTATGTGGTTCTGCAAATATTAGAAACTCAAGGAAGCATAGATAGAGAAAGAGATGAATTGGGGAAGGCCAGAAACACAGTACCAGGAATTTGGGTTTCGTTCAAGGTTTGATTTTTTATTTACTTTTACTTATTATTTAGTAAAACTGTTTCTTTTTTTTCAAAAAAAACCGTACGGTTATCTTTAGTTCTGTTGGTAATTGAATTTAATCTTAAATCTCGTTATTTTCTTGTTTAAATTAAATAACACTGTTTGTAAAAAAAAAAAAAATAGCACTAATTTCTAAATGAAAGGAAAATAAGCATTATGTTTCTTTTGCCAAACTTCATGTCCAATTTGAACTAAGAATAGGATACTCGTGTGGTGTGATGAGTTTCTTGTTTAAAGGATTTGAGGATTGGCTCAAGGACAAGGAGGTGAGGAAATCAGGTTCCATAGCAAATTCATTATTGATACATATAAACCTAAAATCTAATAACAAAACGAAATATTTTCTTCTTCATCTCATTCATTATATTACATTGTAGACCAATCTCCTTGTTCACAGTATTATAATTACATATATAATGAAAATTACTTAAACATGTTGAACTCTCTTTTCTTTTAGCCAAAGTGAAAAACACTAATATTTCTATTATGTAAACCTGATATGTTTTTCTTGGAAGTTTCATGCTTTGACCTATTTTTTAATGTTTATCTTGTACAATTCAATTCTCTCATATTTTAATATATTTTTTAACCTAGTTTTTTATGTGATTTAATAATAGATATAATATATATATATATATATATTATATATATATATATTAGCGGAAATAAGGGACGATACCACATTTGTGCATTCTATGACTATATTTATGAATATATTAAATTTTTAAATTTTTACACTTTACAATCAAATATGGTAACAGCTAGACAGGTTTAAACATATGTTACATTCTAAGAACGTGTTTATAAAATTGTATACTTTAAAAATATATTACATGCACAAATTTAGATGCATAGACATGTGAGCACACAGACGTATAATGCAGTACTTATACATCTTATGTTGCCCAACCATCCCATTATCATGGTTATTATATTTGTTGTCACTTTACTATTTTAACTAAAATAGACCTATGAATTAAGTGAAATAACATATTATAATATTAAATATGTCTTAAAACGTATTCAACAAAAATAGTTTTGAGGTATTACATCCCAGCTAAAAGATGTATGCTGCCTCACCTATTTGCATTTTTATTTCTCTACATTTAATATCAAATGGTAATATTTTTATGTATATTAATTTATATTATTTATAATAGCTTAATATCTTATTTTTAACATAAATTAATACACGTGAATATATATATATATATATATATATATATATATATATTTATTGATTACGATATTTTTAAATATAAAATATAAATCAAGTAATATAGATGAAAAATATAAGATGTAATAATTATAAATTAAGAAAAAATTATTTGAATAAGTTAAATGGAAGTCACGAAAACTAAAAATTTTCTTATTTTATGTAAAAATATTACAAAACACTAATGAAAATCACTCTTTTTTCACTTAATGTTATATAAGTTTAACATTTCCTTACTTAGGCTTAAAATCTACAATAGACAATATATAATAGTCATAAAAAAAAAAGATAAGTTTAATTAAGATAAGATAAAAATCATCCAAAAGCATATTTTTATTTATCGATATTTTTTTTTAACTATCACCATATTCTTGTCAATAATACAACTCTTAAAATTATTGAGTGTTGAGTTAAACATGTCTTCATTTTAGAGACAAGGATTATACTAGGACAATTCGTCTTCAGTACTACTGATTTTTTAGATGATGTTGTTTTTTGGAGTGTTTTTTCAAACACCTTTTTAATGTAGTTGATGCTAAAGTCGCCATTAACTATTGCTTCTCTGCTGGGAATAAAGCGTCTTTTCTTGAGATGGTCCATTTCCTACTTGCTAAAATTATTCTATCTTTATAAACTAAATTATTATTGAACTTCTTCCACCACTTGATCTTCAAAGTTCTTGCTAACATCTTGATTTCTATACCTTTATACAAGATACCGAGGTATAATCCCATGCTACAATCCAAGTTATGACTTGTGACACTACAAATGATATAAGTCAGTATCCTGATACAAATGTTGATTTTAAAGATATTCCTTTCTTGAACCGGATGAACCAAGACTAGCTTAACAAATAATATTTTTGCACGTGTTTTTATGTAATCATAATAAGAAAAGTTTGGAGGATTAAAATTTCTTGAAAAAGACTTTTTTCCATGGAGTGGTTGACTTCATTGCACTGGAGTGAGTAACTTCACAATTTTTCTTCTTGAAAATTGAATGATTTCTTCTAAATCTTATACACTAATATGAACTCATAAAAGATTCTTGTTTTATCAATGTTTACGGGAGGACAATGAAAGTCTTGAGTAAAGATGTTTTTCAGCTATGTGTCTTGGATTTGTAGTTATCCATGCTTTTCTAGAGTGATAATAGGAATGAGTTCTGGTTTTTCTGAATATTTTTCTTAGAGATTTTTGAGTTTCTTATAGAACGATTGTTTTTAGGACTCTTAGGAAGTAAGGTTTTTTCCAACAAAATCACTAGATCCAATTAAAACATTTTGGTAATGTAATGGAATAAACCTATTGGATGTTATTAAAAAATTTGATATTGAATAGGGAGATTTTACCAATTTTGTCAAGGTAGAAGTTGGTTTTGAAGGAGTTGTGACATTAAGGATATTGAAGAAGAAGTTTTATTCAATTCTTTTGAAGAATCATATTGATTTATTGATGAGCAATACACTTTATTTAGATTTATTCTTTCTTACTCGATAAAAGAATTAACTGATATAATAATAGTTTAATATTGATTTTAAACTATTTTCAATATTTAGCAATAAAAAAACATATTTTTCTTTTAGACATTAAAGAAAGTAAAAAGTAAAAGAATGAGAGCTCTAGATAATTAAATTTAAAACTACCACATCAAATAATAAAATATGATTTTTAATATATTTTTCAGTTAACATCGATTTAAATAGTGCCCCTTGTAGGACATTAAAAAATTTATAACGCAATCACGAGAATATATATATATATATATATATATATATATATAGATATATATATATATATATATATATATACATATATATATATATATAGATATATCTTTATATAGCTTTGCTCTTGTTAAAATAAAAAATAACAAGACATTCTAACTCGATTGGTTCATGTACCATATTGTCTTTCAAAGCAAATCACATTTAGTATGTCAACTCACTGATATTTTATTAATTAAGCTTAAGAAGGGAAAAGCAAAATGTAGAAAAGCCAGAAAAAGGGTAAACATCCTCTTAAAGATCTCTACACAATGTATAAACATCATCTCACTCTACATGAAACAGAACAAAACCAGCAAGAAAGATAAGAACTGCAAAAGCAGATATCCTTGGACACTCCAACGTGTAGCATGAGAAGGAGAAGAAGAAGGTGGCGAGGTTGTGGTTGTGGTTGCTGTTTCCTTTTCCTGAGAGCAAGCATAACTGCAGCGACTTGGACGAACGACTCGGTAAACGCCACTGCTTGCAAGGATATAGACATCTTTGTTATTGTCTTCACCAAATGAGAAGATGTAGCCTAAAGCAGGAAGGGAGTTTCCAGGTGCAGAGTCACACTGTATAGGAGAATCACGTGCACAACCGAAGGGAATTCTGCTGGAGCTGAAATTCCCACTATTTTGTGGATTCTCTGTGGCTGCCCATATTGCACCAGCATATAGATCTCCATACAAGTACCTGAAATTCAGTGATTTAACAAAAGCAATGTTAATGTTGCATAGATAGTGAAGAAACTAGCGGTTATAATTGCAGTTGTGATGTGGTTGGACTGTGAAGAGTTCCAAACCTTGATGTTATGACAGAAATAATGGGATTGCTGACTATTCTTTAGACCTTGGGTAAAATTAAAATTTGTTATATTCCCATGACAAACTGTGTTGTGTGGAAGAAGCTTACTTACTTTCCATACATGCACGGATCTGTGGTGGATCGATAGACATATCCTCCAGTGATGGATGCTGATCCTTCATTTTTGTTTAATTCAGAATGGTTGTAACCCATTATTGGGAAAATTGGATTTATGGAATTTGCCGAAGTATTTCCTCCAGGTGTTTGTGTTGGTTGGAACAGATAGGGGCCCTCGTAAACACGCCAACCATAGTTTCCACCCTTTGTGATGAGATCCACTTCCTCATAAACATCCTGAAAATCAATTATGTAAATGAGAATGTTCCTCTAAACACTCACAAAGTTAAAGTAAAGACTTCATAGGAAGCATGGATTGTTAGGAATAGAGTACAAGTTTATACTTCTTATATTCATGCTTTCTTAAAACTTTTCCCTCTTGAAGCAGATATTCATGCTTTCTTAAAACTTTTTCCTCTTGAAGCACAACAACTACAACCTATGTTGGGATTTAACAGTGATGTTATAATTCTTCTATAAATGGGTCAATAGCTCTATGCTGGAATGTTAACAGTTCCACAATTACAGTACAGAAAGGTCTATTGATGATGAACCTGTTTTATAGTGCTATGCCAGACATCATTAAAGGATATTATAGGTCAAGTTGGTGCTTATTACATGTACTTTTACAGTTTTCAAGAATCAAGATGATTGAGGCATCAAAATTAAAAGGAAAAAAAAAATCCCATCTTTCTCAGTTAATGAAACTAGCAATTATGTCTCACTTAAGAAATTCACATTTTGGTCTCTTGGCAAGCCATATGTTCTTGTGATGATTGTGGAAATTTGTTGTATAAAATGAACACCAACAAATTGTTTTAGAACAAATATTCACAAACCTGTCCAACATCTGCACATAAAAAGTAGGAAGGTCTTTCTGCGTCAAAACTGCAGCGCCAAGGATTCCTCATTCCCAAGGCCCATATTTCAGGCTGCAGACTTTTATCTTCGCTAAATGGATTGTCCTTTGGAATAGAGTAGTTACCCCAAAGGCCTAGTTTGCTAATTTCTGCTGCACCTGAAGATTGAAGATAGATGCCTAAATGTCAATGAAAAATATACACGCGTAGATGAGAGTAAAAGCACAAGAGTTAATCTTTACATTCATGAATAATTGTATTGCTAAAATTAAATGTTTTCATGTCACTAAATACACATCCTGTAAACGTGCATTACTCACTTGGGATGTTGTCTATGTCAAGCCTCATAATCTTTCCAAGCAAGGATTTCTTGTTCTGTGCAAAATTGTAAGGATCACCTTGACCTCCTCCATATCCCATCATGTGGTATAAATAGCCATCATCAGGTCCAAAGAGTATTTGACCTCCATGTTGAGATGAAAATGGGAGGCCCATGGTAAATATTCTTCTGACCTCAGTTGGTTTAGCACTTTCCACCTGGTAAAAACATTAATAGCTTGGTCCATATTCATTGAATTAAACTCATTATGGAAACTACTTCTATGTGTGAAGAGGTGTGTACCGAGGAAGGCTGAGATCCAGTGCTATTAGCAGAATACTCTGCAATAACAGTTTGATATTGGCATGGTTGGGCACCATGGTCAGTACCTAACTTTGATGGATCACAGTTAACATCTGAATTACACGAACATCTTCCAGTACATCCTGACCACTTGGACTTATCACAGTTAAAAGAAGCAAAGAATCTTCCATTTTGTGCAAAATTTGGGTGAAATGCCATGCCCATCATTCCAAATTGAGTATCCAAATAAACTTGATCAGTTAGATCAACAAAAGGACTTGATTCATCAAGTTCCAATGTTCCCCCTGATCCCTGATCCGGAAGTTTTGCAAGCCAAACCTTACCCATTTGGTTAGAGAAGAATGCACGGTTAGAGCCATCAGGATGAGCCACCATGTTGAGATAAGATCCATTACCAACTTTCTCAAGGCACAAGCCACGAGGGGGGCTAATAGAGGTCTCATTTTTATTCAGTGAAACAGGTTCCCCTTCAAAGCATACTGATGAATTATCAGATGCTCCACCAAATGCAGTGCAAAAGTCTGTCTTTGACTGCCATAAATCAGTGAGTTTTGTTGCATTATTGTGAGCTGGTGCTCCTGCTTGACCTTGTAATGAAGGGGCAAAGGGAGAGTTCACAATGGATACATCTTTGCATGTGTTCCATACTTGAGTGCAGAAGTCTTCTATTTCTGTCTTTGACTGAGAAGAATTTGATGCTATGGTGGAATTGCAAAGTACAGGAACTGATCTAGGTGAGGATTGAACTGTAAATAGCTCTGCTGAAAATGGGTCGCACCTCTACCAACAAAGGTATCGAACAAATTAATCCAAGGCACAAGTCATAATGGATTTCTTTTTATTCATTTTTGGTTTTAGAAGTTATTAGACAGAGAAGTGTAACAGTGATCTCTATGTCAACATATTGATAACTCATAAGAGAATTATAGCATCAAGAAAACTACAAAGTTTATAACTCATACCTGAAAATTTTATTAGAGTTTAGATTTTAAAGCCTGTAAAGTGCACACTATCTATCCGTGAGAAATTTATAATGAGGTTCTTGAGCCTCAAATATCAACATATAAACCAGATAATCAAATAGGGGTGTTCCGGTTTGAGTTCTGATGAGTTTATTTTTATTTCTATCCTACCCAAAATTTTGCATGCCATTTATTTGAACTCAAATTCCACCCATTAAGACCCGAAAACGTATTCATTAACTATTGATTGCTACTTAGTGCCACGTATCCAACATGAAGAACTTGTTAGTATATAACCCAATTAAGGGAGCATAGAAAACGGACAAAGAAAACTCACCGCACAAAGAATTGATTTCAAAACCGAGGCACAACCAGAATCAGATACGTTGCTAATTCGAAACTGCTTCTCTATCTGTGCATCTTGTGTTGAATTGCAACACGTGCTTCCATTGTAAGGACAAAATCCAAGTGTCTTGTTGAGGGTAAAGGGTGCCCCTACACCAAAAATCAAACATGGAAAAATAATAAGTGCATAGATTGGGAACTAGATTTTCTCCATAGAATGAAAATCTAAAGAGAAAAGCTTTGTTGATAACATTAAACACACACAATAAAGGCTAAATCAAAAAGAGAGAGAGAAAAACTCACTTGAATCAACGCATAGAGGAAGTGAAATTGAAGAATCCAAAAGCAGTAGCAAGCAACAAAACAAGAAGCTGATGGAAAGAACACCCTTCATTTCACCAAACCAGTTGAAATCCCACTACAACAATGTCATCGTAACCCCTTCAATTGGTACATAACAAATCCAATAACCCCAATTCAAAAGGCACAACCTTTCGTGGTAAGTTGACTAGATGCGGAAAAATGAACAAAATTTATTCGAAAACAGCTCTCTGGGGTGTTGAACTTTCTGCCAGTTGCCAACTACTTTGTTTCATGCTCCCCTCTCTCTATCTCTGACTTTGATTTATAAAATACCATTTCTAGAAACACAGTCACTTTCTTTCATTTTTCATCATTTCATTTAATATTCACCCATTGTCTTCACCTCCTATTTAAGTCAACTCTCCAATGGTTTTCATTTAAATCTCAAAAAGAAACGAAACTCCCTCAACTACCTGAGTAAAAAAGACCCTTTTTTTGTTCATTCTTGGTCTTGTTCACGAGCCATAATTTCACGGATGGAAAAGGACAGGGACATTAAGTTGTACATGTTTTCTTCTCTCCGCCGTTGACTTTTCAACAATTCTCTTAATTTTATCTTGGTGGTGGTTTAAACTATAGAGAAACCAAGCACCTAGCAGATCTTGCTGACTTGGTTGATTACTTCATTATATTTTGTCGTGTTCAGACTTCACGGCATTTATTTAGTGAAGTATTCTAACCCATGTCCAAGAAAAAAGCGGAAAGTATCTTTCTTTCATGTTCACACGTAGTAATAAAGAATGGAGTCCACTTGGGATTAGCATTGAACAAATAATTCATAAAAATAAGAAAAGTGGAAAGAGGAAAGAGGAAGAGTTGGCGTTCAAATGTTGTCATGCCACAATAATGGTATGGTAATTGGAAAAAAACAAAGATATGGATAGCTAGAGCCTAGAGGTATGAATTAATTCAAATATGGATAATGATCATGTATGTTATATCATATGGATGTTATTGATGTGGTCACGCATGACATAATCGTATAATACAATATAATTTACAAGTGATTGGTCAAGCGTGGCCACGTTAGGAAATGGTATATGATGGAGTTTCACTGTTTCAGCCAATATATTTCATTTATGGGATAAATGATTAATTTTTTTCAGAGAATTTTGGAAATTAGTGGCATCAGGACCGGACATTAGCTAAAATTTTAAAAATTAATTTGAAGTTGTTTCAAAGTACATGTTAAAAGTAGCTTAATTTATTTAAACTTTTTTTTTTACAATGGCGGAAAGTAGAACTTACAAGTTGTAATAAAACAGTGTTAATAATTGTTGAATGTAAAATGAGGAAAAAGCCATAATTGATTACTTGTTTATAACTTGAAACTTGATATTTAGATTTTTGTTTAAATAATTTTGTCTCAAATTATTTATCATCTAAAAAATATTTTATGATGATAAATTTTTTATTTCTACATGCATTTATGAAAAGAAATTAATAAATAAAATGAGATAGTATAAATATAGTTTTAAATATCCACTTCTAAAATCAATTCAATAGAAGAATGATCCAACATGCGTCACATGTTAACAAAACTATTTGAAATGTGTCAAATAAATATTTATTTACAGTGGATGATTTAATTTTATAATATGAAATAGTTAATAAATAAATAAAGTGTAACAATTAGTGATAATACACATCATATTAGTTACTTTTTCAAGAGAAAATGTATTTTCTTCAAAATTAAAAATATTTTAAAAATATTTAATTAGTTATTTCACATGAGAATATTTTGATTAGAATTAACCTTTTCATTTTTTAGCAATTTTTTAATATGAATTAATTTTACATAAGTGTCAAAATAAAATAAAAATGACGAATTTAAACTAAAATATGGGTATGTAGTGATACTAAGTATTGATAACGGTATTATATAACGATTATTTAAGAAAAGAAAAACAAAATAGCATACAGATATATAATACAAAAACTTACAATAAACATATATAATATATAATTAATTATATAAATGATAAAAATATAAATAAATAAAATTTATAAAATAAAATTTTAAATAAATATCATTCATTTTTAAAAGGGTTCATATGTTATATACTGTACACAACAAAGAAAATAAAGATTATATTATCTTTGTTAAAAAGTCAGGTCAATCAATGACTCCGAGTTCTACTTACGAACTGACTAGTCACTCTGCACACAATATGTATACACCAACCCCTAAAGGGAGTGTACTTGTGATAGAGTAATTATTATCGTATCAGCTAAAATTGACGTGTCAGCTTGTAAAATGTGTAACCTCGACCTCCTCCTATGAAAATCTTTAGGGAGTATCTTTTATTTTTTTATAGCATTTCTCATCCATACCTTACTCTCAAACCCTCTTTAAATCTTTATATGTGGGGTGCACTAAGTACTCTACTATATGGCGACTATTGACATTCATGACTTTGTCCAAAAGAACTTGATTTGATGTCTACTCCATGGTTGTTCACAACTTAGGAAATTGACATTCTTGTTCGATTCCCACTCACCAAGGGTCAAGTTAAATTTTTTATTATATCAATTGACTACTTTACAAAGTAGATTGAGGGCAAACCCACAACTACCATCATAACTCAACAAGTACAAAAGTTCTGTCGGAACAAATCACATGCTAGCATGGCTCAACAAGTACAAAAATACTGTTGGAAGAAATCACATGCTAGCATGGATTACCCCACATTCTGGTAACGAACAATGGATGACAATTCATAGACAAAGGGTTTGAAGAATTCCTCTTGAAGCTCGACATCAAACATAAGGTCACGTCGGTCAAGCACCCCAAACTAATGGCTAAGTCAAAGCAGCGAACAATGTCATCTTAAACGAATTAAAGAAAAAATTAGGAATGACAAGAGTGTCTGGACTGAAGAAATTCTAGGCATTCTTTAGGGATATCACAACACTTTCTAGTCTTCAACAAGTAAGACTCATTTCCCACTATGTTTTCCCACTCATGTATGGTGTCGATGTCATGATCTTTGTAGAGTTGGGAGAGACTTCTTGACGAGGATAGAATTTTGATGAAGGAAACAACAATGCAAACCTTAGAACTAGATTTGATGGCTAAGATCCGTGAAGAAGTTGAATTAGAAAAGTAGTCACTAAGGCTAGCGCGGCTAAAAGATATAATACTCACGGTAAGAGAATGAGCCTTTCAAAAAAGTTATTTAGTCTGGCAAAAAGTTGGTAAAGCCAGGAGAAATCGGTAAAATAAGAAGTTCACGATGAATTGGGACACTTATGAGTTATAGACTACCTCCCAGATGGGGTCTACAAATTAAAAGAATTGAGCTAGAAGCTGATCCCTCGTACTCGGAATGACATACTAGAAAGCCTACTACATTTCAAGCCAGAATAACTTGTACATGATTCTATGGAATAACTTGAACATGATCCTATAAATCACAGCTACATTTGAGATTCAACTTACCAAACTAATATGTTGGGCAGTGGTGTAAGACTCGGCTCCGTGTTCACGCGTCAAAACAATATATTTGATGGGAGAATTAGTATTCGTATTCCTTCTGTTTATAAAATTTTCTTTGATCACCAGCAGCCGTGAACCACAAATATGATTTATTTCTGATTAGTATATTAGAGAACACCCATTACAAAAAAAAAAAAAAAAAAAAAAAATCACCTTACGACTCTCGTACATCATGTCATACATTGTACAATTCATCTTATTGCTTTATTCTCCTCATCTTAAACTAATGGCATCTTCCCCAAAACTTACTTCCCATAGCATTCCAAGAACTTTTTTCCGATCTAAGTTGAGATCCACAATTCCACCTTGAGTTTGAGGGGAGGGGTGCGAATGTACAAATAGCTAATTATGAGGATTATAGGAAACAGTATCTGTAGCCTGACTTCAGGACTTGATAGCTTATTATTTTTGCTGAATTATATAGCTATATTTCTGTATATAAACACCTAATTGTTACACAATTGTGACAGAGAAAAATGTACTGCACATTTCTCTTGTATATCAGTTTTGCTTGCCAACATATACAGAAAAATTTTCTTATGAATTTTTTTTTTTTTAGATGAAACATATACAGATAAGTTGATTGTCTAGATGTAGATGTATAGACAAAGATTACTGTCCACTCCATTGATGATTCCTTGAGTTCCTCTGATGAATAAACACCGGTTACTTCTTACTAGGATCTAAATTACTATTCAGCTGAACCACTTCTTGATGGTCTGCATCCTACTTGAATGTCTTTTGTAAGGCTCATGAGTTTCCTAGTGAATCCTTTCGAGAAAAAGTGCAGCTCGGCTAAAACCAATCAATGTTTTCTTTACAAGACTATACTCCCAAAAGAACCCATATAAATATGTGATACCATAAAATTTGATATGGCTGGGTCATTAACAGAATTCTGTAACTATGAGAGTTATTCTAGCCTCAACTCAGGAAAGTATGAACTATGAAGGCAGGAGGTAGAATTCAAGGGATCATGTACCAAGAATGTACAAAATGAGTTTTCAGCCAAATTACCTTCTCATTTGCCAATACTAAACCACTAAAGCTTGCACATACTTCACCAAGGTAGTGATCTAAACAGCTGCACAATGTAGATCCCAGTATTTGTTAACATCGAAACAACCTCAATGGTAAGACAGCCATATTCTAACCTCAAAGAAAGTATGAACTATGAAAGCAGGAAATAGAATCAAATTGGTTTTACAGTTTTTCTCTCAGGCTGCTGCAAAAATATAATCCCATGTACACGGAATTAGTAAAAATTCCGTAAAAAATAATCCACATCAATTTATATCAAATTGTAGTGCGTAAAATCAGAAAGAGTGAATTATAGACATATATAGACACGCGCAAAGCTGAAGACAAGCAAATACATCACTTCCAAATCACAGAACCCCTGACAAATTCCTTATTCCTTGACAATATACCACTACCTAATCTCTTTATCACTAAATATTTTGAATTCTTCTGAGTATAACCTCACGATAGAAGTCTTTTGTCCGAAAAAACAAAGCTAAAGCTGTGAGAGAACCCAGAATAGTAGAAGATGCCATTATGAGAAAAGAAACCATAAAACAATGAGTTCCAATGCATGTATTTCCTTCAGCTTCTTTGTCATATATATATCCAACTACTCTTACAGAGAATATATAAGATCCCACTGGACTTGCTACTGTAATTGTATTGAATATGCTGCCCATATTTCCCACACCAAATATCTCAGAAGTGATGGTGGGCAATAGAGACCAGTTAGAGCCATAACAAATACCCACCAATATCGAACCAGCATACAAGGAACCGGGAAATCCAGAAGCAATAACTACATGGCCTATGCTCATGATCATTAAGGTGATGACCATAAAAAAAGGTCTTGACCACCTTCTTGTGTGCAAATAATAATCTGACACATAACCGGCTCCAAAGCGACCAAGAAAATTCCAAATGCTCCACAAAGAAACCAAGGAACCTGTCTCATGGCTGGTATAACCAAGGGATTCCCCTATTTGGCCCAAGTTATTAACAGTTGCAAGTCCTGATCCCATACCACATGCCACAGAAATAAACAAAAGCCAAAAGTTCACAGTTTTCATTGCTTGGAAAAGATTCAGGTTTTCCCCTGGCTGCAAATTAGTCCTTTGATTGTTCAAAGAATCTTGCCTTGCATCCACCTTTCCAATACTATCCAGGGGATCCGGCTCCACAATTAGTTGTGACCTCTCATCTAGAAAACTTTCTGAACTTCTACCACAGCTCTTTTCATGTGCTTTAAATGCAATGCAAAGAAGTGAGGCTAGCAACAGCATAAGCACAACCAATGTAAAGATACGCACCAAAGATTGCAGACTAAGGATGTTCTCTAGGATTATGACAACCATAAGATATGTCGCAACAACCAGAGCCATCGAAGAAAATACATTCAAATACTTCCTCTCTTCTTCCTCACGAGTGTTGTGGATTCTTACAAACCACATAAGCAGCAAAGTATTTATAGGTGGTAAGATTGCTAGCATCAGAAGATATGACATAGGCTTCTTGTTGAAAATTGTCCGGTACACTTGAATTAATATTGCTCCACTGAGACCAAGAAATCCCTAGCAAAGACAGAAAGAAAGTAAATGGCAAACCTTGAACAAAGTGTAAGAAGGCAGGGCTACAGTCAAGTATCAGCATTAAAAATTATGAGGCAAATGCAAAACTTAGTTCCCATGGTCAAGTGCATAATAATTTCCCACTATGCTTGGAATAACAGTTACAGAAGAAATCGTTTTGCATTAAAGAGAACAAGCGGAACAACAAAGATAATAAATTAATAAATAAAACCTTCATAATGCCGACGATGGTTCCACGATGGTTAGGGAAATTATGCACGCCCGTGACAACATTGGAAGTGTTAAAGTAGCTCTGAGAATGAGCCGCCACGAACATGAAGAGGCACATGACAGGCACGGAAACCGGCGGGAAGAGCCCGGCGACCGCGGCCCACATGAGGAAATAGCCCAAAAAGCATTGAACCGAGCCCAATAAGTGGACGAGGCAGGGCCCGGTTTTGGTTCTGCCAGCTAGGAAATCGTAGAGAAAGCCCGACACGACACCAACGTTGACGCCGATGTCTTTGGAGACAGAGATGATGTCGAGCGTGGATTGATCATAGTGCTGAGTTGACTTGAGTGTTTGGGAGTAGATGGAGAAAGTATAGAGTGACCCGCTGGTGCACTGAATCCATATGCTCGCCACCGTCGATACCCACTTCGAGTTTAGATACAGATTCAAGTTCGCTAACTCCATTCAATTCAGGTTGAGCTGTCTCTGTTCAAATTATCGGTGGCTTTTTGATTCCTTGTTCTTCATCGGTGGAGCTATGTTTTCTTAAGTATCTCCAGTGATGACACCTGGACTTCCACACTGTTCATGTCGCGTCACAACTCCCATCAATTGTCCATTTCTTTCCAATTACACTACAGTATTTTCAAATTTTTTCTTTAATTTTAGATTTTTTATTTTATTTTTTAAGTTTAAAATTCTATTTTATTTTTTATATTTCTAAAAATATCATTTAATATTCTTAAATAATTTTATGTTAATATTGTTACAGTAATTTAAATCTTAAAATAGTCAATTTAAAATATAATATCTTTTTCGACAATGTATTGAAAAACAATATATATTATAGCAATAAAATTATCAACCTATAGAATTTTATACTATATATTATTATATTTTTATTATCTTAAATTAATTATTTTAAAATTTAAAATCATATTAATATAAAATTAATATTTTAAAAGAAAAATATTTAAAAATCAAAATATATATTTTAAAAATTAAATGTTTTAAATTTAAAAGAGTAAAATAAAAATATTAAAAAATTAAATGTTATTTAGCTTTTATTTAATAAAAATCAATAAATATTTATGCTTGTATTATCCCTTATATTACATCATGACCATCGTGAGATTTACATATTACTGCCCTAAACATTGGCCGAACAGACTTACACAGTCACACTTGACAAATTTAGGTAGAAAACGTGTTCTATTGTTGCAATTACCGTTATCTCTATGCATTATTGTTTATAAGCAAATCGATTTAGCTTATCAAATTATGTCCACCCCAATTACGGCTGAACACGTCAATCAATGTATGACCCAATACCCACTTGGTCATACCACTTGGCTATTTTGGCACCAACTTCTCAACCTATAAATATTCATTCCATTACCAAGGAGTTCATTCGAATTCTTGAACAACTCTCATTTACTCTCAGTTCTCTTTAAAACACTTTCTCACACTAAAACTTTGTTATTTTCATGACTTGAGCGTCAAAGGGTTATTGCAGGAAGATTCCTTACCTGAAGCACCTCAACGTTAGTCATATCCAAGCTCCACCTGGCACCATACCAACTCGGACCTTTTCGTGCCCAACTTAGAAGATGTCACAGTTTAAACCCGACAAGAACATTTGGCACTGATCATGGGGTTTGGGTAAAACTCTCTCAGGAACACACATATATAAGAAACACTTGAAGTCAAACAACGACCTCAACCTTATAGCTAGATATGGAGTCATTATTCCTAAACGTGTTACAGTTTACTCATATTGATTCAAGATAGTTGGAGTATAACATAAATTGGGTGAAAATATTAAGTGACTTAGAGCCTAGTATCATGACGAGGTGTAATCATTAAAGGACTAACACATGAAGGAGATTTTGGCCTTATGCCAACAAGTCTCGTCCATCTAGCATGATAGAGATGTTCAACCAACTGAGCAGCACCCACAACCATTAATGAGTCATTAAGTTTATAATAATCATTTTTAATTGTGTTTTATGTTGATGAGAGGGATGAATGTCTAATACTATGAAAGAATAGTGAGGTTGTCTCTATTGGACATGCTTGTGAGCATGATGTTTTGGAAAAGAGATGAAGATTATCATGAATGCTAGGTGAATGAAAATGTTTATGAGATGATGAAGGGAATTAAGACGGTTGGGTTTTTACAGGTCGATGTAATAGCCTAGGACTTGAGGATATTTGTTGTAGGGAAAGCTTCCATTATAGTTGATCACTGTGAGTGGGTGGAAAGTGACTCTCGTTGCAACATTGGTTACCGTGACTGTAACTGTCTAATATCTATAGTGAGAATATCAGAGGTAACATGTACTCCTAAACATCGCTCAATGTATTTTTGATGATACCACATAACATGAGAGTGAGTTACATATATCATGCTGGGTTGCATAATATGTAGATTAAGAGCGATAAATTCCTTGTATCTCTTTATATTTTGATATATTATTATTGTCGAATGGACGAGCAGATAAATAATAAGTTAAAGCAGAAAACCTTATGGTAGAAACTAAGACAGTTATTTTATTGAATACTTTAACTTTTGCTATTATTTTTTTTCCTGTTGATTTTGCTTTGAGTTGTCAACTGAGAACATTAAAAAGTTTGAATTCTATATTAGTTCAATCCAAAGGGAAATGCTACAGATTCATTTTGGAGTCTAAACAATTGTAGAAAAATTTCAAAATTTGTTTTATAAATAAAAATTCAATTCTTAGTATTTAATGACCTATTTAATTATTGGAAGTAATTGATAAATTAAGACGTTATAATTGTTGGAATCGAGGGTATAACATTTTAACTGTTTAGGATTTTCTTTTAAGCTTGTCGAGGATGATTACTCACGGACTAAATCGTGGTGAGCCAAAGTATTTGAAAAAGTTCTACGAGCAGACAATATTACCCATGTACTAATTTGATATATTGATAATGTACTGTAGAAAGAAAAAAAAAATTAAAAAGAAATTGAGAAAGGAACACAGTAAGAACATGTTAAATTTAGTTTATTATTTTCAAATCATTTGACCAAAATCCCATAAAAATTAGATGCATGCTGCATATGCTCAATAATGCTTCAGAAACTTCAGAACGGCATGTTTAAAGGTTACCGACAGTTGAAATTGAAACTAGCAGCATTTTAAAGCAGATATCTCATTCTCTAAGGACAATAGTGTCAACCAATGGGAAAGTAGACCTCAATAGAGGTATCTCGTTATTTTTCCAACTACTTTCACAATTTGCAACTTTCACAGGGTATATTTCTCTTAAATTTGCAGCAAAAAGAATAGATGAATACAAGCAAATTAATAATACTGATGACTTATAAAAAATAAAAAATATAACAACCACTACCAACTAGTTTACTCAAGGATACAAACACAAACCAATACCAGTTTCTTTGTGATATAGATATATCAAGGATACATATCATGGAATTGTGCCTCCTTGTAACACTTCACTGCTCAAAAACTCCATCATCATATACAGACTAGTAGCACGCTGCAACCACAAGAAAACCTCTTCAAATAATTTTTTTGTACAAGATCATATACAGACTAGTAGCACGTTACAACCACAAGAAAACCTCTTCAAATAATTTTTTTGTTCAAGTTCTTAACATTCAGAGTTATTGATGCCTTCATTCACGAGTGATCTATAATCAAGGAAGCAAGGAGTATCTAATGCTAACAAGGAAATATCATATCCAGAAGTGAATAATAAGAGGTAAAAAGTAATAATTATGATAAAAAGGTCAGAGCAGAATGTCATTCAAATTGTGATTGTGCAACAAGAGAGCAAAATGATCCACAAATGCAGTGGTAGGTTCACCTCTACCGTCTGCTTTCAAGATCCATGAAGCATCCCAAGTCCCAACTGACAAATTCATCTTCTCCCTCAAGGAAATGAACATAGTGGTGAAGTGATTTGTCCCCTGATGACTTATGTGGCTGCTTCCTTTCTCTATTTTTTTCTTCAAAGGTTGATGATATGAACATTCAACACCCATCATACTACTTTGAACACCTCTTTGGAAGTGCCCATCAGTTCCTAGGCCATTGGCCTTCTTGCCACCAAGCCTACAACGTGTATAGTGTCCATTGAAGCCCCCTGTTTTGGTGACTCATTCCTACGAACATCCTTGCTTCTCATAGACAAGTACTTCTGTCTTCTGATAAGCCAGAACTAAACAACCTCCCTTGCAGGCTTGTTGGGGCTTGAGACCGAATCATGACCCACAATCTGTTCTAGGGGTGTTTTAATTTGCCCCCATACAGATCCCCACCTCCACTGCCATTTTCAGATCCCTTATCAATTTTTTTTTTCATAACCAGCATCGTCAACATAGATTCCAACAAGGGTTGCAGAGGTATTCTACTTCTCAAAGGACCTGTTGTATGTGGGCCCATGTTGAACACTTGTATGATTGATCCAGCATCTAATTTCAATCCTAATCTGAGTATATAGGAATTCCATTAACAGAATTCCAAATTCAATCACAATTCCATTAACACTTCATAAGGGATTTTCTAACAAGTCAATCTGAAACCTCCCTAACCGTCCATGGTTGAACACTGATCACATCAAGACCCTCATTTACAGTTCTAACCACTGGAATTCAATTCAATGCCCTTCCACTCACCCTCGTCTAGAGTTCTAACCACTGACTTTACTGTTTCCTTCTTACTCCAAGCACCATTTGTATTTCTTCTCTTATAATCATACATAATTTCCCTTGGCCAACACTTTCCAACCTTCTTCTCTCATATACAAGTTAAAGGTCTATCGCTGATCAATTGCGAAGGAAGGGAGAAAAAAAGGAAAAAAAAAAAGCCTTCAGAAATCTGGGAACCTTCAGAAACCTAATCAAACATAATGGTGAAGATAATTGAGTGGACTACATATCTTCTTTTTTTTTTTTCATTCTGCATACATTTATAAATTATAACAAATAAAATACATAATTCAAATCATCCTCATAGATAACCTCAAGAAAACTGCATTAATTATATTTATGCCAAACAGAAAAGAGAAAACAAACTGGTTTCCTCAGCCTTTACCTTGTTTTGAAATGCAGGCAAATGAATTCTTCATCATCTTGCATAATGTTTTAATCTTCTAAGTACAACCAGCTTATAGAATCTCCGGGTCTGGAAATATAATGCCAGACCAACCAAAAATGCAAGAAAACTGACCCCTGCCAGAATAAAAAATGATGACATGAAACATTGGTTGCCATAGCATGAATTATCTTCTTTATCGGCCTGCTTGTCATAAATATATCCAACAACTTTCACAGAAAGTATATAAGATCCAAGTGGACTTGCTGCAGCAACAGTGTTGAAAATGGTACCCATATGCTTTACACCAAATATCTCCGCGGTGATTGTGGGCATCAAGGACCAATGTGCACCATAGCAGATGCCTACCAGGACAGGACCCACATACAAATTTCCACGGAAACCAGAAGCTATGGTTAAATGACCAAGAATCATTATCCCCAAAGTTGCCGTCATCAACAGTGGCCTTGGCCAACCTTTTCTGTGCATGATATAATCTGATACTTGGCCACCTCCAAAACGGCCAAGGAAGTTCCACATACTCCACAATGACACCAAATTATTAATCTCAATGGTACTATAGCCAAGGGACTGTCCTATTTGGCTCATATTATTAATTGTTGCAAGCCCAGACCCCAACCCGGATATCATGGTCACAAACAACATCCAAAACTCAAGTGTACACATAGCTTTCAAGAGGTTCTTTTCTTCTTCAAGGGGCAACTCGTGATCTGAAATCACTACTGCCTGTTCCTCATCATTAGGAAGCTCATGGTATTCCACTTGATCCACTGATGGTGTATGACTGGAGGAATTAGTAACCTTATTTCTAGAAGAACCCCTCTCATCAGTGTAGGATTGTGCAAACAACCGCGTCTCCTCCCAATGAGCCTTGACAGCAATGCCAAAAGGCGATGCTAGCAGAATCATAAGGATCACAAATGCAAACATCCGCCCCCAATATGGTAAACTAACCACATTCTGTAAAATTATTATGAACATGAGATAAGCAACAATGATCACAGTAACCACAGAGAAACCATCCAAATGCTTCTTGTAATCACTGCCATGCTTTTCATAAATCCTCAGCAAGAACATGAGCAACACGCAGATGAATGCAGGCAACAAAGCAAGCATCAAAAGGTATGTTGCTGGGTCTCCATCAAAAAACGTATGATAGATTTGGATCAAGATAGCTCCACTCAATCCAAGAAAGCCCTGAACAACAAAATTCCACTTCAATCATAATCTAATTTGAATAACTTTACTTCGCAGTCAACTCAAATACGCAACTAACCACCCAACTCAAATACAAAACATATTTTTCTAACAAGAATGCACCACGAAGGAAAAGTTTTCACACTTCATCAATCACAGTGTGTCATGCTAACTATATTCGTTGACTTTTATAATAATTACTTTTTAACTACTTTAAAGATACACAGGATCCATTTGGGATTAAAAATTATTACTTTACTCTTTTTCTTATTACCTTCATGATACCAATGATGGTGCCACTATACTCGGGGAAATTGCGCAGGCCAGTAACGACATTGGTGGTGTTCAAGAAAGTCTGACCGTTAGAAGCGAGCCAAGCGAAGAAGCACATAACAGGCACAGGTGGGGGGCTTATGAGGCCCACCACGGAGGCCCAGATGAAGATGAAGCCCACGAAGCACTGGAGCGCGCCGGCCGCGACGACGACCCAGGGCCCACCGAGTTTGGTCCATTTGGATTTAGAGGCCGAAGGCGGTGCGTCGGAGGAGGAGCGGTGGGTGTAGGGAGCGACGGCGGAGTAGAGGAGGCCGGAGAGGACACCGAAGTTGGCGCCAATGTCTTTGAATACAGAGACGGTGTCGAGGGTGGATTGATCGTAGTTTTGGGTGGACTTGAGGACAGAGGAGTAGATGCTGAAGGTGTATGATGCACCGCAGCTCCATTGGATCCATATGGCCGCGGCGACACCTGTCCATCGATTCGCCAGCCACCCCATCATCATCGTCGAATCGATCGTCTCTCCAGAATGGGGTTCAATTCAATGATTGAATTCTATGTCAAGTGAATTGCATTTTTGATGGTTATGTTATGTGGATGACGCTAACGACTCCGAAAGGAAAATTGTAAGTTAATTGTAGTGGGACCCCAAGTCACAAACTCGGTTGGTGTTATGTTCTACACATTTGGGTAGGATTGTAGGATTGTCGGAAGGAATACATATGCGTCACGTTACCCCCAACAGGACTGCCACAAACTTGGAGGCCTACATGTTTTGTTATTCTCATTCTTTATAATAAAATTATAATTTACGGGGTTCAAGTGAATTATATTAATAGTTTTAAAGATTAAAAGTATGTGTGTCTAATCAATTTTTTCGGTATTTATTAATTGGTCGTTGTTTCAAACGGTACTGTTCTAATTCTTTGAGTAAGTTCTAGTTTGAAATTTTATGAATTGAAAAAACTCGAGTAAGTGGATATTTAGTACCAGTATTTTTTAGTATAAAAAAACAAGGTGAAAATTATCTTTATTTTTTTTTGTGTGTCTTTTGTGGTAGCTGTGTCCAATCTTTAGAGTGTCACCTTGTGGACCTTGTGGCCGCGGTGCATCTGAGGGTGCATTTTATTACATGTAATCTTCCTCTTACCGTGCAGGTCCAGGTGTCCTCAACTTTCATCTGGCACGGAGGTTAGAATAGTTTATTTAATTTATAAAATATTAATGATTTATTACATGTTTATAGTTTATTTAGTTTATAAAATATTAATGATTAATTTTTGTATGCAAATGTAAAGTTAAAAATATCAATATTTGATAGTAATGAGGTGAATATATATATATATATATATATATATATATATATATATATATATATATATATATATTTTTGTGCTAATTTTGATTGTATATCTTTAATATTATTTAATAACTAAATTATTTATTTGAAATGTAAAAAGAAAAAAATGTTGTAGACAACTTAGGAAAATATTTGTAATTATTATTATTGTCTACATTAATGATAGAATTATTAAAAATACTAAAGGAGTAACATTTGAAAGATGTATAAGAGTTTTATAAATCAAATGTGGAATAAGTTTTAGTCCATTGGAAAAAGAATACATAAAAAATGGTGTGTTTTTAGCATGTGGCGCGATGACATGTGATATTAAATAAATAAATCTTTTCCAAGCGCGTAATTGCACTAACATTGACATGCCATCAATGACACTACATTAATATTTGTGTCATTATACAACTTTATATATAGAAATCTTAGAAGAGCAGTGTCCCACACATAACTTTTAGATTCTTTCAGATTCCCCAAAAACTACAAATATTTAAATGACACTTGAGAGCTACTTTTTATTCACAAACATGACTCTACCAATGAAACGCAAAATTCATGCATGTGTATATTGTCACAGTGCCTTGGAGTCACCAAGAAAAGGAGTCACGTCGCCAAAATGTTCAGTCAGCCAATAAAACCTTCGCTTATTCAGTCTAGTCACCATGTGTAAGTCCGTTACCATCAACCAGTAAACTTACCAACACTCCAACATCCTTCAATGTGATTGGACATTCCCCACACCACATATGGAATGTGAGTATCTCAAGTCTCCACCTCTCAATGAATGCATGTATCAAACTTGGATCAATCTTCATGTAATTAAACTTGTATACCCAACAAAATCTGGCTTCATGGAGGTACTATGAAATGGCATTAGGAAAAATTAGTCGCCCCAAATACACAGGTACAACTCGTTTGATTTTCAACTTCCTATTCTCTCTGTTGTTTCACACTTGCTCCGATATATGATAATTTTGCATTCACAACACATCTCCCTTAATAGGACTTTAATCAATTCTAATGCCGCGAAAAGAAGATGACGATGTTATTATCAATTATCAAACCTGAAATTTTAAAAAGTAAATTAACCATACAAGTTAAAAAAAATTAAAAACCCTAGACACTTTAGGTTCTTATTCTATAAATATACTTAAAATTTTTTAAATTATAACAAGCAACAAGTTTTATTATATTAGATAGGTTCCTAACAATACCAAACTAATTTGTTTTTACGGATCTAACAAATTTTGCTACACTAACATATTTATTTAAAATAAAATTATTAATAATATTACATTTTAAACAATTTATTTTTATTGTTATAATGAACAATTTATTTTTATTATTTATAACATAAATCATTTATGTATCATAAATACTTTTTATTATCATTTTTTCATACAAATTATCCATCTAAACACAATTTTTTTTTAATTTTCTAAACTAGTTCTTATTCTATAAATATACTTAAAACTATAAAAATATAACAAGCTACAAGATTTATTCTATTAAATAAGTTCCTGGCCATACCAAAATATTTTTTTTTACTAAAATAATAAAATTTTCTACACTAACTAAACGAATCTATTATTAAAATAATTTTCACAAATCTAACAAATTAAAACCAATCTACTAAAAAAATTTCCCTACACTAACAAAACCAATCCACTATTAAAATAATTTGTTCACTAATCTAATTAATTTACTATCAATTTTAAGGCATTTTCTACACTACAAAGACATAAATTAAATAGAATAATTAAAAAGATTATAAATAATACATATCTCGTCAAAATAAAAAGAATGAAAGATTTTAAGAGTGTGAGGACAATGAGCATGCATCCACGCAAATGACAAAACACAAATGAGTTTAATAGAAATAGAGAGTGAGAGATGAAAATGAAAAAGGATTAAAATGAAAGTGAAACTAAAGGAGTAAGTGAAATAAAAAAAATTTCACTCAGGAGATGTATATATAATGGGGGTCACGACAACAATCATGCCTTAAGCTATGGTACTTTCATCACATGGCTCAATCACAATGAAAACACCATGTTTTGAGGTGCTTTAGTGTCAATGTCAAACTGAAAACGCCTCAGAGCAAAGCGTCTTCGTTGTGGTTGACCCGAAGAGTTTCAATCAGACTGCTTACATGTTCAATTACAACTTTTCATATGGCTCAATTGTTTTGGAGGTGCCTATTAACAAAGTGTGTTTATTGTGCACACATATTTTTCCTCACGTATCACCATGTTATGTTATACACACCCTTTGAACTAATGTCTCTAGGTAAAACACAAGTTAAACACGCCTATTAAGTCAGTATCTTCGTACCAAATAGACTTTCTTTCATAGATAGTTTCTAATTAAATCCATTATAATTAAAACTTTATAAAAAAAGTCGATCATTTATTTGAAATATAAGATGTATTCATGACAAAGGATAATTATATAACGTACACATGTGATATTATTAATGTAGTAAATTATAATTTCAATTAATTTTCATTTGAATAAGTTTATTAAAATTAATTGGAAGATAATTAGTTTTGTTTATGTATAATAAAAATCAAATTTGAATTTTTTGATTAAAAAGTCAATTTATATTTTAAAAAATATTTAAAAATTTAAGTTATTTTATTAAATAAAAATTTATTTTCAAACATATTTTTAAATAAAATTTAGAAAAATAATATTTTCTATTTCTGGAAATAGTATAGTATGTTGCCTCCTAATTCGTCAAAATACTAAGTACAGTATGCTGAATCACTATCAACAATGCTGCGTCATATGAATGAACTCCTATAGATAAATGACCAAATGTTGCAATCAATGTCGAAGTGTCAATAATGAAATGCCATTCAGCCACAGAAATGAATATTGTGAATCAGAACTTGTGGTCAATTTTGTTTGCAATTCCAGTCTCACCGGTTGGCAGCATATGAATGAGCTTTTGAAGTCCCCACATTGAACAATCAGTATGTAGTCGAGAATTAAGCAAGAGAGAAATACTAAGTCGCAAGGGCCTAACATCAATAAAACAAATCCTTGTTAACATGATCTTCAATAATTATATATAACTTGTTACTAAATGGCCGAAAAATAAACTCATACATTTTTATACATACCAAATAAATTTTTATAGTATTATATTAAATATTATGATTAAACTAGATAAATTAATTTTGATATTGATTTTATATTTGAAGCCATTATGATTGAATGATATTTTTCAATGAATATTTTTAAAATGAAGAAGAATAAAAATGAAATATATAAAAATAACAGATTAAATATTTATATGCTTGAGAAGCTTGAAGAGTTGTTCCTGTATTTTACTTTGAAATATTAACTCTATGGCTTTCAAGTGTAATAATACATCCAGATCTAATTCCGGATATAAAGAGAATAAAATGAAATAGGTGGCAAGTGTTAAATGTTCCACTTAAAAGAAAATTTAGGTTCATTAGTTATCATGAAAGAATAGGATACGATAATCATTATATATGCTCATAAACTTTTATTTGTTGCGTTAACCGGATAGGATATGATTGGATAATCTTATTCTATATTGTTAATTTAATTTTTTTTTTATTGTGAAGAAGAACTGGATTAAAATAAATAATATGGGATAAGTTGTCTTTCTCTATCTCTATATATTATAATATTTTATTCATGCTTAAAATATATTTATATTATAATTATGTATAACTTATATATAATATATGATTTATATAATAAATGTAATATATAATACATAATTATGATATACATCTATGATATTATATATGTATAAATATATATAATATTATTATACATAATATATATTATATTTATATACGATATATAGTAATACTTATTAATTGATAATATATATATATATATATATATATATATATTCTTATATTTATTTATAACAATTTCATGCATAAATTGAAATTAATCTATTAATTAAAATATAAAATAATTATTATTTAAATATTTTTAAAATTTTAAATAATAATTATAATCATGTATATATTATAATTTTAAGAAAGCTAACTACATAAATAAAAAATAATTTTATATAATTTATTTAAAATTAAATTATTTTTATAATCTGAAAAAATCAAAAAATAAAAGTAAAAGTTACTTTTCCTAACACTATTTCCAATTTAAAAAAAATAGTAATTTGGTTATTTGAACATAATTTAACTCTTATTTTATCTGTATTTGATGTAAATCAAACATATAAGAGTAAATCACCATTTTTATCGGGTAATTTAGTTTTAGAAGATGAAGACATATAATTGATTAAATCCGATTATTTTAATTTTATAATCTGAAAACATATAACACTTTAATTTTTTTTTATTTTCCTCATTTCCATTTTAATTCATTAAATCCGATTACATTAATTGATTAAATAATATGTAAGAAATGTTTAATTGATTACTGAACTTTTTAACAGAATAAAAAGTTTACTCGACTCAACATTTCTATATAAGAAAAGTTTAATCAACTAAACATTCCTATGTAAGAAAAGTTTAATCGATTAAATTTTTCTTTTAAATTTTTAATATAAGAAATATTCAATTGATTAAATTTTAAAGTTAATTGATTAAACTCTTCATAATTGGTTAAAATTGAAAAATTAACCGATTAAGCCACACGCCTCAAATCAAAACAACCGATTAATGTCACAAGATTCTTTGTTTTTGTCTGCAAATCAAAACAACCGAGTCTTTATGTTGTTTAAGTAGTGCGTGTATATACCCTTTAGTGCATAATCTCTATTCCGTTTTTCCCCAAATTTGGCGAGTGGAAAGACAAATTGAAAACTAATAGAGTGAAGACTACCAACAAGACCTTAAGTTTGGCATTCCCAGAATAAATATTTGAAGATATCAACTAGGATAGCTGCACACTGACCAACTACAATTACATACTATGTCAGCATCGTGCATAAAAATCCCACTCCGAGCTCATTTTCCCACAGCAAAATTGTGTCTAAGCTGAAGGATAAACAATGCTACAATTGCCAACTACAGTAAATGCATCCGATCCACATAAGACTGGTGCAACCATTGATTAAGAGGCTCCCCACACCCCACAAAACAACCTGAATTGCCATTTTCTGTGAAAAATGGGAAACTAAATACATGCAGCAGTTCATGTACAGCCTGTCTAACAAGAGAAGAACCTGTCACCCTACTCCTACGACCCCATCCAGTGACGATGTCAATCCGGTTAGGTCCAACCCCAGATGTAAGCATCTGTCTCCGGAACCAAGCAAGTGTCCTAGACAATGCTGTTACAGCAGTTCCATCAGACATAACATGAAGATTTATAAGCCAATAACAAGAGCTTTTCTCCTTGACAGCATCAGGATAAACATTTTTTTGTGCAGCCACCTCCCAAACTGAACCAGCCTCCTCCTTGAGCCCAGATTTGTGAAGAAAATCCACCACTGCATCTACAAGCCCTCTTTTGCCTTCTCTATCCTCAGAATGCATGAGATCTAAGAATTTGCTCACATGATCCCGCACATTTTGACCATCAGGTCCTGCTGCTGGCATGGACTGTAGAAATGTATGTGCAGGATGACCAGTGACTGCCATAAGCTCACGACAAAATTCCATATCATACGGTGATTGTGCATCCGTACAACAACTGAGAAGCAAAGTGTAAGTTTGCAAAGAGGGACTTAAGCCAAGAGCTACCATGTTCTGGAGAAGATTATATGCATCTAGCAATCGATGCACCCTGAGGAATGCACTGAGAAGTGAATTGCATGTTGGTACATTTGGAAGCAAACCTGCTCTTAACATAGCATCATACCATTCCCAAGCCTTCTCAACATTACCAGCCTTTCCCCACAGATCTACCAGTAGACCATAAACAGGTTCATCTGGAACCCAATTGTTCTGTTTCATCTCAACAAAAACTGCTTCTGCTTCCTCAAGATACCCACAGTGGCCAAGCACCTCCATCACAATGCTATAAGTAACTTTGTCAGGTTTAAATCCTGCATTCTGCATGTCACGGTATAGCTTCAATGCTGTCTGATAGTTCCTTGCTTTAGCTTGCAAGGCAATCAGGATATTGTATGTGACAATATTAGGAACACAACCCTGATCAACCATCTCACAAAATAGCCGATGGGCAGCAGCTAAATTACCAGATTTTCCAAGACAGTTGATCATGACACTGTATGTAAATGTGTCAGGAGAAAGACCATCTTCTAGCATTCTTTCATACATAGACATAGCCACATCAAGAAATCCAGCTTTTGCATGAATATCAATGAGTGTGCAGTAAGTAACACGATCAGGCGAGCATCCCATCTCCTGCATTTGGTTGAACACATTCAGTGCCTCCTTTAGGTAGTTTGCACGGCCATAGCTGTGAATTAAACGATTGTAAGTAACAACATTAGGCTGGCATCCATCCTTGACCATCTGCTCTAGCAATCTATTTATAGCACCAAACTCTCTTGCACGGCCCAGGATACCAACCATTGTGGTGTAAGTATGCCCATCATGCCAGAAGCCCGGTTGACGCTTAAGCCAGTAAAAGAAGCTTAGAGCAACTGAGTGGTCTTGAAGTTGCTTTAGGATCTGGTTAGCTTGATATGCATTCAATGAAAAATTCAGGTTATAAAGAGCCTTTTCCGTGGCAGGACCCCACTTTAACTGTTTCAGTATATCTTTAACCACTTCTACAACATGCCCTGGATTAGTAAAATGCCTGTTCGTTGGAGCATTTCCTGCCGGCATATTCAGATCCCTTGGGTGTTTATTGATACTTTCCCTGAATGATCCCATCATCTGTGCATTTGAAGTTTGCACGTTGGAACCAAAATTTGTCACAAAGTGACTTGAATGAATTTTTGTTCTCTGTGGCAAGGCTCTGCGATCATGATTATTTAGTGGAATATTTGGAGCTGCCCCTGTCCTCTCTGTTCCTGAAGAAGCAACATGCTTAAAGCCTTTGGCTAAATTTGATTTATCACCTTTTCCCTTTGCACCATGATGATTACTTGTATGTTTTGATGGCCCGGGATGAGTAGCAACAGTGGGTTTGGGATGAACAGCAGTAAAATCTTCCTTTCTAATTTGCTGAACATTGGAGGATCTGATGTTGGGTAGACTTCTGGCAGGATCAACCATACAATTTTTAGAGATGTTTAGTATTCCCATGCCATCTGATAAAGGAAACTTATAATTAACTACATCCGACAGAAAATTGACAGCTGCAATACCAGCCCTATAAAACTGGTCAGCATTAAGAGATGAGTGTGCAACATGCTCCTGAACATCATCAACAACACAAGTATGGGATACAGAGTCCGATTTACTCGGTGCATATGACGTAAACCGGATTTGCTGTACATGGCCAGATTGATCAACACCCCCAGCCTTGTAGGAAGCTGGCCCATTTGCCGACCTTCCTGAAACCAATGTTTCAACTACTTGAGATGTGGTTTTGGCTACTATGGAGGATGGCTTCTGCGTAAGCAAATCTTCATTTTTTCGCCGTCCTCTTGACACACATTTCTCATCCTCAGGGCAAGAGCATGAATTTCCATCTGCTCCATTACATCGTGAACCACTAAGGAAAAAACTTCTAGCATTGCTTGAAAGGGTACTGATTTGCTTTGCTCGTAACATATTCTGTAAATAAAGTCCAACAGGTCACCATCATGAAACTCAAACACAAAAATGAAAGCAGATCAGCAAAAAGAGGCCTATCTTCTATGAACTTTCAGCCCATAACAAGCTCATCATGGCCACAAACCAACAATATAACACACTAGCCACTGCAAAATGCAGACTACAACTGAACTCAAAATGTTGAAGCTATGGTCCAGTTTACTAGCACTTCTATTTTCTATTTCCATTTCTTAATTTCACTTTTTGATTACAATACTGTAGAGCATTGTTTTCATTTTGTTTCCTGTTTTCAACTATCCGTACAAAAAAAAAAAACATTGTTGTATCTGTTTCATGTACAAATCATTGAAAACAGCACACAGAGTGTCAATCGAATAACAACAAGCGAATGATAACAAGCAATTGTAGTATGGTACCATACCAATCAGGAACCACAAAACTAACACGTGCACAAACTCTAAGCACGTGGACGTTATAATCATCAACAAAACCTTTGAATTCTACCATAACTGAAATAGAGAGAAATTGACAAGAGGCAATTCCATTCAAACCTAGAAAAACCAAACCATGAGCAGTAAGAAGCCTATTAACTAAAATTTCAAAAGAATTCAAGAGAGAATCAATCCCAAAGCATGAAAAGCAGATGCATCCCACAAAAAAAAAAAACATGAGAAATGGGAGACAGAAATGAATCAAATAAAAATATAAGTGGTTAAAGTGTATAGAAGGGTACCTGCATCGTTCAGTGAAGATGTTGTGGTGAAAGCATAGAAGGGTAGAGAAGGAGAGAGATAGACAAGGGTGGCGGCTCGTGTATTTTGTGTTGTGTTTTCAAGACTAGACTTTTCCTAACAACTTGGGGCAGAAGCTAATGTATGAGGTGAGGTGTGCCCTTATATCACGCACCCGACCCGCTCCAACTGTCACCCAAATATTTTCTCATTTTATTTACACGTCATTTAACAAAACAATTAAATAAATAACAATAAGTATCGAGAGTTTAGATTAAAAAAATATACATTTATAACGTAATTAATTTCCTTTAAAATAATATAATTAATTTTGTAAAAATATTATTTTCTTTCATTTAATTATTAACTTTTTTTGTTTATACAAGATATTTAGGATAACGTTTATGAACAATTATAAAAGGACGGAGAAAGTATAGTTTTATGAGACTTCCTTGTCAGTAATTTTATTTTTATTTTTCAATAATCCATAGTTTATAAGAAATTAATTTCTTGGTCCGTATAATAAAAAAATTACTTTAATTTTATTATTATTATTATTTTAATTTTTTAAGGTGTGAAATTCTACAATATGACAGAAAATATTTATTGTGTATATTTCAATTACCCGTTAAAAGTTCAAAAACAATTTTACTAGCTAAATTTTTTTTTAGCTTTTTAATTTATATTATAGATATAGACATAGTGTTTTAAATAAGAAATTTTTTTTAAAATATATTATTAAATTTAACAAATTCATAATACACATGATTTATATTTGATTGACTATGTAATAGAATTTATTTTTTAAAAATTAAAAGAGATAAAAAATTTAATGTCAATTACAACTTAATTTTATTAAAATTTAATTATTATATCAAGATATTGGTAGTATTCAATATGTGAGTGGGTAATTGGATGAGTAAACGAATCGGGTTCAAAGGAACAAAACCATAACCGACACGTGCCTTTAATTTCTTTTATTTATTTGTTTATTTAATTTTTCTTTAGAGTGTTTGTGTATACCTATATAGCCTTGCGGCCCACGCTCAGGACGCATGCGTGATCAAGACTAAGTATACGTAGCTTATTCATTGGCCTTTCAAATTAGTGAAGGAACATATATACTTCTAATTATTTATTGCATAGTTATTAAAATTTATAATAAAAAAACATTGACAGAAGTTTTATAATAAATAAATATTTTAATATATAGATCATTACAATGTATTTTTTAAACTGCAATGTGAGGTTAATTTCTTAATTAATAATAATTCTTTTGATAAATATTAAATTGTAATTTAGAAATAGAAATAAAAAGGAGTAGAATAAAAGAGTTGCACCATTAAGAATATCTTTCATACAAATAATTTGATATGATTGACTAATTCTTGTTTATAGAGGTAATATGTAAAGCACATCCAAACGAGAGAGAATATTGAAGATATTAGTTGAGACAGTGAGAATTTTACAATCTAAAATACGTATTTGAATTTACAATATAAAATTATTTTTTGGGTATACGAGAAATATTAAGAACATATTTTTTAACACGTTTTTTTTAATATAATCTATTTTATTAATTGAATTTTCAAAAAATAATATTACAAAAGTTTGTGAATCTTGTATCATATTGATAAGTTCCTTTCATAACTTTATAATTTTTAGTATATTTAATCAATAAATAAAAAATATTCTCGAGTGTTATTAATATTCATCCATTTTTATTACATTAAAAATAATTTTTTATGATAAATAAATCTCATTATAAAAATTAAAAAAAAAATTAGTGTATAACTGCATATATTTATATTCCATTTGATATAATTTTTTAACTTATAAATTACTATTAAACTCATTTTTTCTAAAAAAAAATGAGCTTTTAAAATTAAGATAAAGCTGTTTGGATATTTTTTTCCTTAAAATTGATTTTTAAGTTAAAGGTTATTTGAATATTTTTCATCTACAGCGCAAGAGTAAAAGCTAAATTATAGTGTAAAAATTCTCATGAAATATCTTGCAGTGTTTTTTTATTATTATTATTTTGTATCTTTACATTTGAAATTTGTAAAAAAGATAAAGAAATAATGGAATCGATTTTTTTTCAAGAACAAAATGCATGTTAGAGAGATAAATACAGAATTAAGTTACAGAACCTTTTGGTGTATCATGAATTTGAAAAACAAAATATCAACAAAGAAAAATAAATTTTCCAAATAGACTATGTAATAGAATGTGAGTGGCGAATTTTGAAATAAACAAAAGGTAAAATAAGAAGAAATTTTGAATAATATTCATCAAAGTTAATTTACTATACACTCAAAAGTATTATTTCTTAGCTAATTATTATATCTATACAAAATAATTCATTTTCTCGGAGTAAAAAAACTCAAAAAAAAAATAAAAATGTGTAGGCTTGTGACTCTAAAGCTAGATTTGAGTTTGGACATGGAAGACTTGTGATGTGGTTTGGTGGTTTAGGGTTTAGGGTTTAGGGATACTTCAAACCTTGTTCCATACAAATAGTGTCTCCACATCTTAAGTGTGAATACTACAGCTGCTAATTCTAGATCATGTGTTGGGTAATTTTTCTCATGAATCTTAAGCTGTCTAGAAGCATATGCTACCACTTTACCATCTTGCATCAATATTCCTCCTAAACCCATTTTAGATGCATCACAATATAGTACAAAAGGTTTCTTGGGATCAGGTAAGGTCAATACTGGGGCAGTGATCAATCTTTCCTTAAGAGTTTGAAAACTATCCTCACATTCAGTGGTCCAAATAAATGCCTGATTCTTTCGAGTCAAGGTAGTCAAAGGTAAAGCTATTTTAGAAAAATCCTTAATAAATCTCCTATAATATCCTGCTAATCCTAGAAAACTCTAATCTCTCATTCTGGTTTTAGGTCTTCCCCACTCCAAAACAGATTGTACCTTAGAGGGATCTACAGATATTCCCTCTTGGCATATCACATGACCTAAAAAACTCATTTTCTCCATCCAAAATTCACACTTAGATAATTTAGCAAAAAGCTTTTTGTCCTTTAAAATCTGTAATACTATATCTAAGTGTTTGGCATGATCCTCCTAGTTTTACTTGTACACTAATATATCATCAATGAATATAATTACAAAATGGTCAAGATAAGGGTGAAAAATTCGATTCATGTAATCCATAAATACTGCTGGAGCATTAGTCACTCCAAAAGGCATAACTAAATACTCATAGTGCCCATAACGAGTACTGAAAGCAGTTTTTGGAATATCCTCGGATTTTACCCTAATCTGATGGTATCCTGATCTTAAATCAATCTTACTAAAAATACAGGCTTCTTTTAATTGATCCATAAGATCATCAATCCTAGGCGATGGATATTTATTCTTAATGGTTACTCTATTCAATTGTCTATAATCTATGCACATTCTCATAGTTCCATCCTTTTTCTTAACTAACAAACCTGGAGCTCCCCAGGGTGATACACTAGGCCTTACAAACTTTAGTTAACAATTCTTCAATTTGTTTCTTGACTTCTTAACTCTACAGAGAGACATTCTATATGGTGCTATGGAAATTGGTCCTGTTCTCGCACTAAATCAATGGAAAACTCTATTTCTCTTTCGGGAGGTAACTGATCTACTTCTTGAAATACTTCAACAAAATCTTTTACTACGAGGCACAATACTCACCTCTTTTTTCAGATTTAGTTTCATTAGCGGTGATCATATATACTTGGGTATTGTTTTCCTTTAAAGATTTTAAAACCTTATTTATGGAAACAATTTCAATATCCCTACTCTCTCTCCTCGGTCTCGAAAAATAATTGTTTTGTCAAAGCAATTTAACAAAACATGATTAGTGGACAACCAATCCATACCTAAAACAACTTCAATTTGTTGAAGGGTAAACAAATCAAATTGACACCGAAAGTTTTATCACAAATTTTTATTTTACAGTTTAGACAGATATCGAGGTTAAAACCGAAGTCCCGGTTGGAGTATTTACTTCTAATTTAAAGTTTAATGAAGACACGGGGAGTTTCAATTTTTGCACACAAGAATATGACACGAAAGAATGAGTAGTACCAGAATCAAATAACACAGTTAAAGGAGTTTCACTTATGAAGCATTTACCTCGAATCAAAGGTTCTGAAGTCTCAGTTCCATTAAGAGAAAAAATTCTTCCTTGAGCCTTCGGTTTTTCAGACGGATTTTCGGACATGCTTCCTTTTCCTCGACAATCTTTTGCTAGATGTCCCTTTGTGTTACATTTGTAGCACCAGTTGCACGATGAGGCATAGTGTCCAAATTCTCCACACTTAAAACACTTGACATTAACAGGATTAGATTCACGATTTCCCATAGAAGCTTTAGAGAAATTCTCAAGAGGACGTTCTCTAACTCCTTGAGAAGCTTGGTATGGTTTTCCTTTATTTTGAAACCCAAATCTTTTATTTTTAATGGGTCCTCCAATATTTTTATTTTTATAATATACAGTTCTAGCACGAGAATCCTCATCATATATTCTACACATATTCACAAGTCTTGGAAAGTGGTGAATACCTTGATAATTTATGGCCTGTTTTATTTCAGGACGTAGGCCATTTAAGAATTTAACACATTTAGATCTTTCACCATCTTTTCCATGGTAGTGTGCGGAATATCTGACTAGATCCTCAAACCTGACCGCATATTCAGCAACTGTTAAGTTCCCTTGTTTTAATTCCAAAAACTCCATTTCTTTTTTATTCCTTATATCTTCAGGAAAATATTTTTCTAGAAATAATTCTTTAAATTCTTCCCATTTTATTGTTTCTCCTTCGGTTGCCACATACTGACAGGTATTTTCCCACCAATACTCTGCCTCTTCCACTAACATGTGAGTTGCGAAAATTACCTTTTTATCTTCGCAACATCCCATTACCCGAAAGATTTTCTCAATCTCCCTTAGCCATCGTTGAGCACCTTCAGGGTCATATCTACCTCCAAAAGTAGGCGGATTATTCCTCTGAAAACGCTCTAGGCCGCGATATTCAGTTTGCTCATTGTTGTTTCTACTTTGGTTTCCAATTGCTTGGGCAAGATTTTCAAGTGCCTCAGCAATTGCCTTATCATTTGTTCCAGCCATCTATTATTATTAGAGAAAAGAAAATCTCTAAGCACACCAACTAACAATCAAACAAAAACATAGAGCACATAACAAACAATCATTCACACAACCTTATTGATTCTAAGCTCACTACTAATTACTTAATCACAACAAAAACATGGTTAGCTCAAAATTCACAAGTCCAAGAAACATACTGCTCTGATACCAACTGTAACGCCCCGCCGTTTTTCATTGCCAAAATATTTCCATTTTATCCATTTATTATTATTATTTGAAAATGTTTCCCTTCATTTAGATTTCTTTAAATAAAATCTTAAAATAATTTTCCTTGCTAACAAAAACGTCACCAAAATAAAACACATCACATAGATCATATCGTAACCATACATCAAAAGTTATTTACAAAACGTCACATAAGTACGTAATATTGTAATAATTATAAAATACACATTATTCATAAAAATCCTCATGTTGGCTATCCTTGACATCTCCACACATGATTACTGAATCTACCTGTCAATCTGCTCCTCCGAATAAAATTCAGGATCATCACAGGTGTCAAACCACAGACACAAACACGCAAGGGTAAGTTCCAATATCTTAATAAAAATACTTATCATGTAAAAATATTTATATAATACATATCATGGAAAAATGTCAATATAATACATATCATATAAAAATACCAATACAATATATCATATAAAAATATCAATATGATACATATCATAATCAAATAAATAAAGAATAAATTGTGACTTAAATGAAATTTCTATATGATGTATGCTCCAACCTCAACTCCAAAAATATGCAATGTGGTACCATCTCAGATAATACGACATCATCGTCGTAAAACTTACCGACCAGTTGGGATTTCACAGTGGTGCACAGAATCTCATAAACAATCATGTGATCATCATGAATTAAATGAATTCTCACTATAAAAATCCCCCAAGTCTGGCATCCCACCTAGACGCACGGATTAAGTTATTATCCGCACCTAACCGAGGCCACCTCTTTTGAGGCATGCATGAATGAATGAAAACTTATCTCCCTTTCTAAAAATCTCATTTATAATCATTCATATTTTGATGTACCATCAAATACCAAGAATACCAATAAACATCATGAAACCAGGAAATCAAGAAACACCAAGAAAACACCCATCAAAAATAATGTATACGTGAACGATCGCATATCGTGAACAAGATCAGATATCGTGAACGATCACCGTATACGTGAACAAGATCTCGTATCGTGAACGATCGTATACGTGAATAGTAACGTATAAGTGATCGTAGTCCGTGAATAGTACACCAGGTAAGTTCCCAGGAAAGAGAGGTGGGTCACTAATGGACACACTTAAGTACCAAGTCTTTCCTTAGCCAGAACTTTCCTAGACATGCACTTCCACACTACTACCCTTTTCCTAACAACAAGAATAATTCTGTTCTGATGTGGAAGATCGGACAAAACCGCAACCACAGAGCATACTAAGAATTTTCTTAGCACCTTAGTATCAGATAAGATAATAACAACAAAGAATAGTAAGATAAGGATAGCTCCCCTTACCAATTCCTCCTAGCTTCCAATCTTCCTCTACCTACTTACTTCTCTCTTGATTGAAGAGATTTCTTCCTAAGAGATTTTATATTTTATTATTATTATTTTTTTTTTACTATTTGCACAGTAATTTACTATTCGCATAGTATTTTACTATTTGCACAGTAATTTACTATTTGCACAGTAATTTACTATTCGCACAGTAATTTACTATTTATACAGTATTTTACTATTTACACAATAAATTACTATTTGTACAGTATTTTTACTATTTGCACAGTATTTTACTATTTACAGGGTGTTACAACTAAAACTCATGCTCGAATTACCAACCTCTCAATCAAACCCAATTTAATTAACTAAGCGGGAATTAAATATAGGTTCTCATTATGCGAATTAAGTATTCACACACATCATTATTTCAATTCCAGCAATTAATAACTCACTCCATTAAGCACGAATAAGAGAAACGAATTGCATATAAATTGAAGTACATGATGAAAAGTGCACAACAACTATAGCATAACTCTGACAGAACCTCAAAGTTCAATTGCAATCCCTAATCAAGAGGTTAACCCTTAAAATTAACCTTCCATCTCAATTTGAATTCAACAGAAAACTAATAAACCTAAATGAATGAACCAAAATGAATTGAATCAACACCAAATTAAATCAAAATGAATTGAATCAACACCAAATTGAACAAAACAGAATCAAGATTGTAATTGATGAAACAGTAAAATGAAAATGCAGTAAAAGAGGAAAGGAACCTAAACCGAAATGTGATTGTATTAATTGAGCATCAACAATGAAATGGAAACAAAAATCAATTCACAATGGAAGCCCCAAATTTTGGAATGTGAACAGCAAAATCAAGCTATGAAGAAGAAAACCTAAGAAGGGGAAGAACAAGAAACGTAAAATATTCAAGTCTAATTGTGTGTTTTCTTCCCAATCTGATTGCATCCCTTCTAAATATCAAAATGGGCAGCCCCATGTGCCTTGCACATGCCAATTAAATGAGAAAAAGTCCCTCAATTCGAATCCCATGTAAAACATAAAAACAAATGGACCAATTGCATGAATAAAAAGGCCCAAATTCGCTAAATTTTCCATCTAGGTTCCGCACATCAACTTCAAGGTCATATTCACCCAAGATTCAGTCCGAATTGGCTCTTCATGTCTCATGACATTTGTAGCTCTGTCAATCCTCTTTAATTCGATATAAAGTGAAGCTAAAACGGAGATCTGTGGAGAGAGATATGTCTGTTTTAGTGAAAGTGGTCATATCTGGAAAAATATAGCACATTGGAACAAATTAAATACTTAAAGCCCAAATGAGTCCAAACTCATAAAAGCTTTAAATCATGCTAATTGACCATTAATCATGCTTTATTAGGATATAAAATATGCAGAGAAAATGATCAAAATAATAACTCATCAGTTGCAAACTTTCAACTTCTTTAAATTGAACGATGATGAACATCAAGTTAAGGAACAAATGCATGTTCTTCAAGTGGTTCCTTCGTCTGACTTCACAACTCTGTTTTATATGAGTTCTTATCCTTGAGGTTGATTAAACGATTTAATTCGCAAAAGATCAAATGAATTTTTCTAGGTATGATATTTTTTTGTCAGCCTTTGAGTTATCTTAGAATTTTACATGGATTGATTCTTTAACAACTTGGGTTCTAGTGTTATAAACTTTATATGCCTTAGATGTATCAGAATAACCAAGAAGAATTCCTTTATCAAATATTGAGTCAAACTTTCCAAGTGATCTCAAGTTTTAAAAATAAGCATTCACATTCAAATGGATAGAAATAAGATATATTCGGTTTTCTTTCTCTCCAACAATTTATAAGGAATCTTATTTATGAGAAGTCTTATCAATATTTGATTTTGAATATAAAATAATGTATTTATTTCTTTTGCTTAAAAATATTTTAGAAATGAGCTTTCTTGACCATTTTTCTATATTTGGGCCTTAATTGAAAGTTTTGATTCATTTTAAGTATAATTTCCAAATTTGCACAAGTTAAGTATTTTGCTTATAACTTTGGCTATAGACCTTGGGTTAAGGCAATCTTTGTCTCATTTTACAGTTAACTCAAAGCTTTACAATTGCTATTAGAGGGCTAAAGACCAAATTTAGACTAAAAAGTAAATAAAATCGGCCTTGAAAATGACACACGAAAGTTGGAGCGGAAAACACTAAATTAGGGATAATTTTGTCATTTTAAACTCAAACTAGATGGGCCAAAACCATTAACATTAGCTTTTAAACATCTATGAAATAAGGGCAGATTAAACCTATTTGTTGGTTTTTGACCTAGTTTTTTATTATGTAATACTTAAGAGAATACAAATTTGTACTTACAATTTTTATAAACAAGAATTGTTTGAAAGACAAAGTGGGTGTAAGCTTTGGTGTCAAATGTGATCCATTATAGATTGTTGTGTCATTTTCATCTTTCTTTCGTTATTATTCATTGCTTACTCATTAATTAGTTTACATGTGTTAGATCAAGATGATTAACATCTCTAAAGTTTTGATTATTACAAGACAGACGAAACATTTCCAGACGGAACATCAACAAGCAAAGTCAGAGGCAACAATCACAGATGGAAGATGACCCCTCAAAGTTGAAGTCATTCGTCTGTCTCAAGTCAAGTCATCAGACGAAAGGCTAAGACGAAAATTCTTAAGACTGAAGAAGTTCATCGTCTGCCAAAGAAGTGAAGCAAAGTATGAGTCACTCGCGTCAAGATTTCAAATCTTAAGAAGTACTCATTAGAAGCATCCAAGATCAGTATGGAGATTCGCGCTTACATATGCAACTCGAAAAGGTCCTCACCTTTTTGTCAAAGTCTTTGTACAAGTCAAAAAAAGTATTGTGCACGCTACCTAAATCCGCTGCACACGTCATCAATCACTCAAGTACACTCTGACACCTTTTTGGACTTCACTTGAAAAATGCTCAACGGCATTCTTTTGTGTCTAACGGATAATTGAAGACTTTGCCTATTTAAAGACTTCGCTTCTTCAAAGTTCAATTGGCGAACACGCTTCAAGTATTCAAACTATTGTGAATTCGCTTACTGTTACTTCTTCTCTCTATTGTAAAACCCTCTCTGCGAATAGGAAACTTTCTTTTTAGAAAACTCTTTTAAATCCACTTGTGTGATGTTTTAGCCTGAGGAGGCTGGTTGTTCAAAGAATACCCAAGTTGTTTAGTCTGCGAAGGCTGTGTTCAAAGAATATCGTGTAATAGCCAGAAGTGGCTGGGCGCAAATAATACTTGTAACCATTTCACGGTTTGTAGTGAAAACTTAGTTGTTACTGGGTAACTGGACGTAGTCTTGAATAGACGAACCAATATAAAAATACGTGTGTATTTGTCTTCTTAAGTGTTTGACTAACGAAGATAATCAAACTATAACGTCTGTTCATTAAAATCAACTTTTGAAGATTAAGATTGTTTCGTCTGAACACCTTTAAACTCACAGACAAAAGGAATTTTTTTTAAAGTAACACAATTCAACCCCCCTTCTTGTGTTCTATCTTTTACAGTTTGGTATCAGTGCTCAACCTATAAGGGTTGAGTGCTTTACAACTGCTAGAGGAAAAGATCCAAAATAGAGTCACAAGGACCTTTGTTCTTGTCTGGAGGGTCATCCATGAACAAGTCGTCGGCGTTCTCTGGTGATGACTATCCTTACTGGGCTGATCGGATGGAGATGTACATCAAATCCACCCAGTAGGAACATTATAACTCAAGGAAATATCCCTATTGTCAAACCTGAGGTTGAATGGGGAAATGAAGAATACTCGCTTATGGAACTCAACAACAATATCAGATATGTTATCATGTGTGCATTATCAAGGACAGAATACAACAGATTCTGTGCCTACAAAACCGCTAAAGAGCTTTGGGATGCTCTCAAGATCTCATATGAAGGAACTGAGGATGTACGTATGAGTAAAACTGTCACTCTTCAAAGAGAATATGAGATGTTCTCAATGAAGAAAGGAGAATCCATTGACATGATGTTTGGAAGATTCCAAACAATATTGAATGGACTCACAACACTGGACATAACATTCACCAAGGCCTAGAACAACATGAAGATATTGGATAGTCTTCCTCCTCCATGGGAAGCTATGTCTACTGCCATCTCAGTTGGGTGTGATATGAAGACATTAACTCTTGATGAGCTAATAGGAGCCTTGAGAGTACATGAGGTACTTCTGTGTAAAAGAGACAAGATTAAAGTTTAAGAGCCCATAGCATTTCCAACTGTCAACACCATGCCAAATGAGGAAACTCCTAAAAGGGAAAGAAAGAAAAAGCACAAAGTTTTGAAAGCTGACACCACTGAGTCTGATTCGTCTGACGGATCGTCTGATGATGAGATTTCTCTCATGGCCAGACGCTTTAAGAAGATGATGATGAAAAAGGGTAGAGGTCAACGCCTCTTCAAGAAGAAGGAAAAGAAGCTCACTGAAAAACCTTCAAGCAAGGAGGAGAGCTCAGAAGTTATCTGCTACGAATGCAGAAAACCTGGACACATGAGATCAGAGTATCCAAGATTGAAGAGAAGATGGAATCCTCGCAAAGACAAGGGTAAGAAGAATCTGGTGACTTGGGAAGACCTTGATAGCGAAAGTTCAGAGGAATCTACTGAAGAAGGATATCCACAATATTATCCCTTCCTTCACTCGTACTTCAGTCAAGTTTGAGATTGTTGGAATGATTTTAATATTGCCCCAAAGTGGGAGCCAAAATGTCCTATCATAGAAAACTTTTCTTCAATCAATTCATCCAGAGAGCATTCGTCCATGTAAGAGCACTCGAGAATATGTTAGAAAGTGCTGACCAAGATTGATTATTTATACTCAAGAATTGGGTAATGATCCCGAAGTTAGTAAAGACATATCTTAACTCCCTTTTTACCAAGTTTCTCTAAGATCTTGCTAATAACCTCAGTTTTGATATTCCACTATATGAAAAAAAAAAGTGGAAAAAAGGTTAATAATGACCTGAGCGAAGTGCATCTCGTCCCCACCATGTTTGTTGAAGTCACCACTAAACTATAATATATATTTTTTTCTAAATAAAATTGAATCTTTGTAATATATATTGTTCTTATGATGTGTAACTTTGATTGTATCCCAACAATAGAGTCATGGAAAGAACAAGTTCAAAATCGCGATTAATTCATTTTTCAAATCCTGTGTAGTTGCGCGAACTCTTCCTGCCTGCCATAAATGACTCACAAATAGGGAGAATCCTAGAACAATTTATCAGTTATAAAATATTTTTTTATAAATTTTTCTTATAATTTGAATTATATGTTGTATTAAATATCAAAATAGAGAATTTTTTTACTTTTAAAAAAATAATTCAGAAAATTTTGATTCCCCACACCCGTAGAAATATTTTACGGAAAAATAGCTTAATAATATTCTTAAAACAATATTTTATGGGATTATATATATTTTTAAAAAAATAGACACAAAAGATAGAAAATTAATCATCGGAATCTATGATTTATGGAAACAAAACGTGTCCCACATATCAAATACCCAATAAGCTAAACGCCTCTTAGGATCATAACTTTGAATGAACCAGTTCTGTAATCTGTACAAGCACAGCCAATCATGTAGCTAATCCTATATTATATACAATAATTATAATTATAATGTTAATGTATGGTCCGGTCCGGCTATTAAGTCCACATATTCCTAACGTAACCCCTCCGCCGTTGAACAACTTCAACAACTGACGTATGAATGAGTATTCCTTTTCACACACACTTTCTTTTTCTCTGTTATTTTCCTCCTTCTAGATGTATTTATTAATCAATTTTTTTCTCCAAAGAGAATATGCATGAAAATGGTCAAAGGTCAACATTACTAGTGGGCATAGAGCCGCTATCGTTTTATTGCTGCCCGCCAGCCAAAATACCTTCCGCGTGGAAATATAAAATGTACACACTACACTCTTTTTTCTCCAACTTTTAAGGTTGTTGGTATTCACCATAATCTTTTATGATTTTTTTTTATATATATATTTACATATTCTAAAGACACTAATAAACTAATTAAAATATTAAAAAAAAACTGATCATCTTAATTAAAATTTGTTTATATAAATATTTTAAATGGTCAACTAATTAGTACTTACCCGATGTATAACTTTTAAAGAAATTAATGTTTTAAAATCCAACAACTTTTAATTATAAGTTCATTTATGATTTGAATATAATGTACAACTATTAATTACATTCTCATTTGATACTTATGGCGTTTTATAGTACTTATACATTTTATTAGTTGAAAATATTTAAAAATATACGAGTTTGTAATTAATATTTTTAGCATGCTTATTTGTACGTAAGACTTAAAATATCTCACCTTAAAAAGTACTATCACGAAAAAGTAATAATGCAATGCAAATGTACTAAAGAAAAGAAGGATTAGTAATTATTACATTTGACATTTTGTTCAATATTAAACAACACTTGCAATTAAGAGACAAAAACATAAATTAAGAGGCTAAAACATCATAATATGTTAAGCGGCTAAAAGTGTCAAAATTCTAAGAGACGAAAGAATAATTTAACCTAATGACACTGTTAAGTAATTCGTCAACTAAAATTAAAATAACATATTGGTCGAATGGAAAAAGAACCATCATGAGCTTCAGCAAAGTTGAGTCAAAAGTTCATACAACCCTAAATTCTAATGATCAAGGAGGGGACAAGTTTTGGAGGAATAGTAATAATAATAATAATAATAATAATATTTAATTTTCTTCGATATTTACAGGTGGATTTTATTTTATTTTATTTGTTCTGAGAATGATATAATGATTTGATTTGAAATAGAAGTTTCTTTTCGGTTTTAGCTCATAGAAGATACGTTTCTTACTAGACATGTATAAAATATTTTTAAAAAATATATTAAATATGACCCAGCCAAAAGTACGAAACATCGTAGATCTCTTGTCCCCATCGAAGGGCCTATTAATTTCTTTCGTCAAAAATAATTTTTCAACTAATTATTTAAAATTAATTAAAGTATTCAAATGTCAAAAATTCACGCAATTATCCACGCGACTAGGGGTTGGTGGTGAATTTAGGTACCCCCTCATCTCTCTGAAAATATTCTATGAGTCCATTATAATTTAGATTTTAGTAAAATAATTTAATATATTAAAAATTTATTTTAAAAATCAATATTAAATAATTAATTTATATTATAAAAACACTATAAACATCCTTGGATTACAATAATTTTATACCAAAACTCAATTTTTAACAGAGAAAACAGTGTCCAGTTTTATACTTTAGCAAAAGTCAATTCTTCAACCGACAATTAATTTTCCAAACAATTCCTGTTTTTGCAACCAAACCAAACATTACTGCAAATCCTTTATAGTCTATAGTCATGTAATAAAAGTACATTACTGAATACTGATATACCAACATCTATCTATATATTCGTGATGGAATTTAATGACATTCTGCATTTTATTTCTATTTTACTTTTCCTAACAGAAATCTAGGGAGACAGGAAATGGCGGAAAGATGAATTTACATTTACGTTATCAACTCTCCAAAAAAAAAAAAACCGAATAAGAGAATTTAACTAAACTAAAATTTGTTAGAATCTCTTGAAAAATTAACATCATATAAAAATGATCTAGAAGCTTATTGCAAGTATATTAAGCCATTACTTTATTTTCATCATATTACATGTGTGAATTCTAGAATCTTAGTAAATTTAATTGAACTGCTAATAAATTTTTGTCCTCATTTATAAAAAATGTGAAGAGAAAAGAAAAATTTGAAAAAATTAAAAAAAAATACTTAATTAAAGTTTTAGGATATTATGATAGTAAAATTTAAGATAAAAATTGAGGTGCTTGAAATGATATATAACTAGATAAGTATTGTTAATTGTCAATTTGTTATTAATTTCCTTTTTGTTTTCTACATACAACAACTCTTCTCTCTCTTTCTCAATACTTTCCTCTCTAGCTACTTCCGCCGGAAAACACACCGGCGGCAGAATAAGAAACCAAAACACTCGTTTTACGCTGGAGAAAATTCGCGAGTATGGGAAACTGCAACGTGTGCGCGAAAGCTGATGTAATAGAAGACAATTCGAACAACAGGAAGTCGAAGGAAACGAACCGAGGGAGGAAGAAAGAGGCGAACAATAAAAAACCGAACCCGTTTTCTGATGAAACGGGGCGGTCAGCGGCTCCGATCCGGGTTTTAAAGGACGTGATTCCAATGAGTCACCGGACACGAATAAGCGACAAGTACATATTGGGCCGGGAATTGGGCCGGGGCGAGTTCGGCATAACGTATCTTTGTACGGACAGAGAAACGAAGGAAGCGTTGGCGTGCAAGTCGATCTCGAAGCGGAAGCTGCGAACGGCGGTGGATATCGAAGACGTGAGGCGCGAGGTCGCTATCATGTCAACGCTGCCGGAGCACCCTAACGTTGTGAAGCTGAAAGCGACTTATGAGGATAACGAGAACGTGCACCTCGTCATGGAGCTTTGTGAAGGTGGTGAGCTTTTCGACCGGATTGTTGCTCGTGGTCACTACAGTGAGCGTGCTGCTGCTGCTGTTGCGAGAACCATCGCTGAGGTTGTTAGGATGTGTCATTCCAATGGGGTTATGCATAGAGACCTCAAGCCTGAGAATTTTTTGTTTGCTAATAAGAAGGAGAATTCTGCTCTTAAGGCTATTGATTTTGGTCTCTCTGTCTTCTTCAAGCCTGGTATGTAATTCTTCAATTTTGGGTTGGGGTGTTTTGATTAATTTTGTTGATTTGGTGTTGATTTATTTGGTTTTGTTGTTAGGGGAAAAGTTTTCGGAGATTGTTGGTAGTCCTTACTATATGGCGCCTGAGGTTTTGAAGAGGAATTATGGGCCGGAGGTTGATGTGTGGAGTGCTGGAGTGATTCTTTATATTTTGCTGTGTGGTGTTCCTCCGTTTTGGGCAGGTAGTTGTTTTAGAGTTTGTGATTTTTGTTTTGGGTGAGTTTGATTTGATCTGAGATGGGGTTTTTGTGTGGTTGTTGGATGTGGCAGAGACTGAGCAAGGTGTGGCATTGGCTATCTTGAGGGGTGTGATAGACTTCAAGAGGGAACCTTGGCCGCAAATATCGGAGAGTGCTAAGAGCCTTGTGAAGCGAATGTTGGAACCGGATCCTAAAAAGCGTTTGACAGCTGAACAGGTGCTTGGTAAGTTGTTTACTGTGTGCAGTGTGTATTGTTGTACTACTGTCTACTCACTAGGTGGCAAGATCTTGGATTTTGTAACCTGGGAAATTTTGTTGTTTTAGCGCCAATTTTTTTTCTTTGTTTTGCATCCTCATCTTTGCATTGACTGTGATTTCATTGGAATTGGGTTTGGTGCAGAAGTACGATGTGTGTGTTTCAGATTTCAGTATGTTTTGTAGGCTTTCAGTAAATGATCTTCATTTGTCAGTACTTTTGTTCATCGATATCTGTGTCCATGAGGGATGCCTCACAAACATTAGTTTTCTCCTCTGTGCCAGATTCTTAAATCATGTAATAGGATTTAAATTATGTGTGGAGAAATTTGTCATCAGAAAGCCCGTGGAATGAATGTGGAATATATGACAAAAGTCATTTAAATCTTTGTTATACATAGCTCTTTTTCAGAACAGGCAGCTGTGATGCTTGAGGAAATTTGTTCTTTGTGGTGGGATTAGTGGGTAAAGTGTAGGATTAATTGTTAGGTGTGCTACGATTAGGGGCTGCTTGGTTGAGTAGGTGGAAATTGGGAAAGTGGGGAATTTGGAATGAAAACAGGTTCAAACTTTCTTGGTAGGACTATAATATGAAAATGTGGAAATTAAAATATTCGTTTTCAAGGTCATACCGCTAACTTTTGTTGAAAATCAGGTTCAGTCAGTCATATAATTTTCCGTTTTCCCACATACCTACTTTCCACTAATTCAACCAAGCATACTGTTCATCTATGGTTCATATTTTAGATGCTCTTATTTGTTGCCTCTCCTGGGCTAGTTATCAAGTTATAACTTTACGCTAGATGGATTTCAACTATTGTCCCTAAGCTAAGTTGGATTCATTTTGTATTTGTTTCTGGGTTTGAAATGTAACAGTGTTCATGCATTGTCATTGAATAAATTTCACTCTCTTGAAGTTGAATAGCGGCTTTTGTTGTTGATGTTCTTCTTCTTTTTATGGAGTCAGTGGTATTTGTGGTCTAGTTTATGCTTAGAAGGTTTTCTTTTGATGATTAATTAGAGTATCTTATTATCGAGTTTTCAAAATCAGAATGGTACAACAGTTTGAAATAGCTGCGCATATCATGTAATTTTTCTGTTTTGAAAGGAATATTTCTCATTCTCACCCAGATCATTTGCCAATTGTCCCCTTCTCCTTAAAAAGGAAAAGAAATTATTAAATATTCCAATCCTTATGACATGTGTTGGGAGACTGGACTTTTAAATCAGGTCTAACTTATATAGAAATCATGTGAATATTTACCATCTTTGATTATGTTTACAGAACATCCCTGGCTGCAAAATGCAAAGAAAGCTCCAAATGTTCCATTAGGAGATATCGTGAGGTCAAGACTAAGGCAGTTTTCTGTGATGAATAGATTCAAAAAGAAAGCTCTACGGGTTAGCATCTCTTGTGGTTTATGCTTTGGTTGTTGATTCAAATCTTTGTTTGACTGAAATTGTAAGTTGAAAAGTTGGTGATTTAGGTTCCTTTGAATGAATGCTACAGGTAATTGCAGAGCATTTATCTGTTGAAGAGGTAGAAATAATCAAAGATATGTTTACATTGATGGATACTGACAAAGATGGCAGAGTAACTTACGAGGAACTGAAGACTGGGTTGAAGAAGGTTGGTTCACAATTGGCTGAACCAGAGATAAAGATGCTGATGGAAGTGGTAAACTTCTAACTTCTATAATTGTATACCATTTATAATGGAATTATTTCGAATAATACCAGTTCTTTGATCATTACTGTGATTATTACTTAAGTCAATCTTGGTGAGCTCTTAGTAAGCATTTTTCTGGACTTCTGCTTAATTTATTAGTAGAGTATGGGCTGTAACAAGCAAGGCAAATTTTTGCTGTAATTAGGATTTTTTCCTCTCGTATATACTCCTTTACATATGAATGCGGCTGGCATGCAGACAACCTTTTTTAATGGTAAAATTTAGTGATTATTAATTAATAAAAGGCTGATGCCAATGGTTCTACCAATAATGGATATCACCTTTTATGGTAGTTTTTAATGATTACTAATTCAATTTATTTTCCATCCATACCCTGATCTGGGGCTTGTCAAGTGTATTTGTAATACAAATCTGTGATTAGAGAATGATTTCCTTTGTTTTGAGTTACATAGGCTGATGTTGATGGGAATGGAGTACTTGACTATGGAGAGTTTGTAGCTGTTACAATTCACTTGCAAAAAATGGAGAATGATGAGCATTTCCACAAAGCATTCAAGTATTTTGACAAAGATGGGAGCGGTTATATTGAGTTAGGCGAGCTACAGGAAGCATTAGTAGATGAGTCAGGAGAAACTGATGCTGAAGTATTGAATGACATCATGCGTGAAGTTGACACTGACAAGGTTTGACTCTCATGCTCATTACTTATTTTTTGCTTATTTCTAGTTTTCCATTATGCTGATTATTATTTCCGTTAAGTATACAATTATTTGTTGCCTCTCATGCAGTGGTGGATCTTAACGAATTATTTTGAGGGGCCAAATTAGCAAGTGATAATGTTTATATATTTAAATTTTAAATATATATATATTAATTTATATTTATGTTATTATAGTCATTAATATAAAAGTGAATATACAATATAACACAATTATTATCAAATTTCAATTGCTATATAACCTTTCACATAAACTTCAATGCTTTAAAAAATAAAATAGTTTAATGTTGTCAAAAATCGAAATGCTATGTATCCAATTAATTACTTTGCCAAAAAAAAATAAAAATTATACACAAGGTAAAAAAGGAGCAGAATGAATCTTATTTATTATGTAACATTATACCAGTACTTGCATTTTAAAAGATATTAAGTCTTCAGTGAAATATTATATTTAAGCTTACAAAGCATACATTATATAAAATTATCATAGCATATTATTATAGTAGTAAAATATTCTAGGGGCCATCCTTTTAAAAAAGAATTATGTTAGATATGCTAAGAAAAAAATTGGGGGCCACGCCCCCCCTCCTGCTCCTTCGAAGATCTGCTGACGCTCTCGTGTTACATCCCTTCACCATCTTATATACATGTCCTAGTTGCTTCTCTTCATGCCTTAATTTTCTGTTTTCACTTCACAGGATGGTCGCATCAGTTATGAGGAGTTTGTGGCCATGATGAAAACTGGAACTGACTGGAGAAAAGCATCCAGGCAATATTCAAGGGAGAGATTCAAGAGTTTGAGCTTAAATTTGATGAAGGATGGCTCACTTCAGCTTCATGATGGAATTACTGGTCAAGCTGTGGTGGTTTGAGTGTAAAGTAATTTCTTTATGTATCCTTGTGATCACTTGATTACTCATTTTTCTTGCACCACTTTGGTTGAAATATCTCTTGCAGAATCTCTCCATGAAGGCAAGTTTTGGGCAGGTTTGAGTGTTAGTGTTTGAAGCATTCTAATGAATGATTTTGAGTTGGAGTTGGTTAGTTTATGTTTCTTAGTTGGATTTGAATGTTAGATGCCTGAAGCATACGTTGGAGGATTGCAATTGCATATGCTAAAGATGGTTGATAGCTTTGTCAGCAGAAGTGTGGGGCACTAGCTACAGCTACATACCCGACAAAAGTTACATATTCTTTGTACATCTGTTATATGTGTTTGATAATTCTATTGGTAAATGTGATTTTTCTAACTTGTGTGCAGAAGATCAGTTATAGGACTTGTCTCATTAGCGACATGAACTTGTGAGAGAGTTTATAGAAAGTCTAGGTATCTGCTAGTTGAAGCAATTTATTTTTTTCCATCTCCCTTTTTTAGACATTATCCTTTGTTTCCAGTTATGAACTTTATGGATAATTTGCTACATGTAGAAACATAATCTGAAACAGCCCTAAATTGTAAATACATTTGTTTGTTTGTGTTCAACATGTGCTAAATTGCAAATCAAACTTGGGTGAAGTGTTCGCTGTCTCGCTATAGTCATTTGGAAGAAAATATAAGTAAATTCATTATTAGTGTTATGATTACAAAAGGTTTCTTTTATGAAGATAACGTTATGTTTTAGTTTATTTAAATTGAAATGAGTTTGAGATATCAAATAAATTACCCAAGTTCGTCTCTTCTTGCTGCCAAGGAATGGGCTTTGCATTCGGATGACAAAAGATTCAAGGCTTAATTTGGTCTTTCATGTTACAATTGTAGTGCTTTGATTTGAGTTCTTTGTCATCTCTTTATCCAATATCATGTTAGAGGTGCATTAGAATATGTGTTCAATTGTTATATCATATGATACATATGTTCCCTCTTAGCATCACATAATCCCTCAGTGATGAATTGCATCGTTTAAGCATACAAGTAGCAAGGTGTGTGGATGCATGCGTTATTTCTGTTTTCATGTATAAATATATTTGTTTATAAAATTAAATATTTATTTTTATTGAAATAAACATAATAGTTAATTAATTTTTTTAAAATGGGAAAAATAATGAAAGTGTATTCGGGCAGAAAACATATATATGATTATAGTAGCTTATAAATTTATTATTTTAATTAAATATTTTTAAAAATTGTATGAGAAATTTATCATATATACGATTCTAAAAATGATTTTGCATTTTTCTCTAATGTAAGAATTTTTTTTCTTCTTTTAATTATATAATCATGTAATACTAACTATATAAAAATGATTAAATGATTACTTGTAAGTTGTAACAAATATTTAAAAGAGTAATATTTTATGAAACTATTTTGATTTAATATTCAATAAGAATTCGTCACGTTATTTTATATCATAATTATATTAAAAATAAAAATATAAAATTATATATCTTAAAAATACATATTTTAATTTGTAGAAAAATTATATATCTTAAATCAATCAATGTATAATTATATATTATATTAAATAAATTATAAACTACACCAAATATTTCAATTAATAATTTTATTAATGATATCTATTTTAAGATAAAATCTTTGAAATTAAAGACGTTATTTGTATAAAAAATTCATTACTTTGATGATAACATAAATTATTTGTTTATAATTAAGTATATTAATTACATAAAGTAGTCGTTTTTCTCTCAAAAAAATACGGAACATAACTATGTTCATATAAAATCTTATTTATAAAAATTCATCCACCATAATTCGTTCAAGGTCCAAAATGCTAACCTAAAATACAGTAAATCATTGAACTTATGAATCTTAATTTCTTTGTTTGATTTTTTTTAGGCTATATGCTAATGTATTTCTTTTCTAGCTAGTCTCTATAGATGTGCACAAAATAAGCAGAATGTGTTAGTGTATCAAAGTTCTATAAAAGCTACCCTTGCTCTAATTTTCTCGTGATACTTTTGAAAACATCAACCTTGTGTGTCTCAATTTTGTATGTCTCAGATGACTATTTGTTTTTGGTGTTTATGTTAGAAGTCAACACAACATGAAGAAGAAAGATCCATGAAAAGAACGTTCTCGAAAAATCTTAGATATTATTATTTATCACTAGAATTTTTTAAAATATTTTATTATATATTTTCTTTTTATGAGTAAATTATTTTAAATTTAATAATCAAATTATTATTTATGAAAGTTAGGAGTAACTTAATAAAAAGAATAATTGGTTTTTGTAATAAAGATTCTTAATCAATAGAATGATAGAATTTTTTTCATAAGTATAAATGTGAAAGTAGATAAAAAGAAAGAGACGAGAAATGTAATAAAGAAATAATAATAGTTAGTAATGATAATAATATAGATTTTTAATTAGGAGAATACAGGAAGAAAATCTTATCTCGAGGAAAATGTTATATGTAATATCTTTATAATAAATTTCATCTAAGACATTCGTATGTGAATCGCTCACTTCGTCTGTTTGATTGTTTAAAATAATTTAAAAGTTTCATTTGTTTTAATATATTTAGACTTTTATTATAAGAATATATGATTATTAAAATTAAGGATATAATTTACCTTTTAAATAAATTTAATTTAATATATATGAAATTTTATTTTTATAATGCAGGTCTTAAACATAACTTTTTTAATTATAATCAAAGAGTTATCATTAAATGTATTTCATAAAATCCCAATTATAATTGAAGAATTATCATTAAATATTTTTCATAAAATCTTTTAAAATCTCATAAATTTGTAAAATCTTAAGGAATCTCATAAATTCGTATAATATAACTCTAATAAAATTTAGATTACAAAATCTCATATTTTATTATATTTTTACAAAATTATAAAAATCCTTTTAATTTTTTTAAAATTATTTTATTCTTATAAAATCTTTTCAAATCTACAAAGTCTTTTAAAATATACAAAATCTTTTTTTTACTAAAATAGTCTTTCAAAATTTTAATCAAATACACCCCCTTAAATGTAATCTAATATATAAACTAAAAATTAATTCTTAACAAATTAAAATAAAAAAAAATTATAAAAATTAATTTATACACAAGTTAATTTTAACTTCTTTGTTACTGTAATTTAATTTTAACCTATAAAATATTATATATTTCTTTTAATGAAAACATATATAAAACATTATATATTTAATTAAATATAAAAACTATATAAACCGGAGCATAACTTATCTTGGAAAGATCTACTTAAAATCCTCAAATTTATCTTGTCTTGTTTTAGTCATTAGATCCTCATTCGGAACTCAATTATCCTTCCTAGTAATCTTAGTCCCTTGTAAGCATTATAATTCTGAATAGCAAGCATGACCTTTCAAATACTCCAAATTTGAACGACACTCAATGAATAATAATAATAATATTACCTTTCTTGATAAGACAACATTCACATTACTAATGAAATTGAAATCAATTAAAGCAGAAAATCTCTCCAAAGAAATCTAATCCCGCGTTAAACCAGAGATTCTGAAATCATATTTTTCCCATAAAGTTGCATTTCTTACTTTATTCATTGCTTCCAACACACCTTTCTCCCTTCTACGAAAGCCCCACGGGTCAGACCCGACACAATCAACGCAAACACAAACACAAAACTCGTCATACACAGATCCGATCCCACCCGTTACTTGCTTCATGCACTGCACGTTCAAATTAAATAAAATTAAATAAAATTAAATAAAATTAAAAATATTAAAAAAAATTGAACTACCGGAAAAAACAGAAAGAAATCCGGGTAGGGCATAGTGGCAAGGGACCCGCATATGATTTCATTTTCAATTTCATAAATTCATTTTTATTTCATCCAATCTGCATTCACCCCTCCAAATCGTAACCGTCAATTCCAACGGTCATCCGTTATCTTCTTCTTCCTCCGCCGCCACTACCACCACCGCACCGGCGCCCGTTATTATGGGAATGGATTACTACAACATACTCAAAGTGAATCGCAACGCTAGCGATGACGATTTGAAGAAAGCCTACAAGAGACTCGCTCGCATATGGCACCCTGATAAGAACCCTGTCAACAAAAGCGAAGCTGAAGCCAAATTCAAAAGAATCTCCGAAGCTTATGATGTTCTCAGCGACCCGCAGAAGCGCCAGATCTACGATCTCTACGGCGAGGAGGCGCTTAAATCCGGGCAGTTTCCGCCGCCGCCGCACTCTTCCTCCTCCTCGTCTCGCGCCTTCCACAACCACCGCCAGAACCCCCCTCCCTCCTCCGCCTCGTCTTTCCATTTCAACCCGCGCGACGCTGACGATATTTACAATGAGTTTTTCGGTGGCGTCGATGACGTCGGCGCCGGCGCCGGCGCCGGCGCGTCCTCCCGCCGTGATGGATTCTTTCGGACCTCCAACGGCGGCGGTGGCGCGTTGAGGAAGGCTCTTCCGGTGGAGAATGTGCTTCCGTGTAGCTTGGAGGACCTTTACAAAGGGGTGAAGAAGAAGATGAAGATCTCCAGGAATGTCTACGATGCTTTTGGGTAAAAGAGAGTCTAATTTTTAACCTAATTTTTCGTAATGTGATTGTTTGGGATTTGTTTGTGGATTATTCTTTGCTTAATGAAATATTGTGTGTTTTGAATGGTTGATTAATTAGTCAGGGCGTGTTTGGATGGAATTGATTTTCAACCGAAGGTGAAAATGAAGTACATTGAAATTTTTTTAAAATCTCACCTACTAGGCTTTTTGTGTGTGTATGTGTTTACCATGAAGGTTTTCCCTTAGCTGTAAGTTCTAGAGTTGTGGTTGCGAATTTCAAATTCGGTTTATGACATTGAAGTCATTAGGTTTACCTGTTAAACTTTGATTTCCTTACCCTTTGACTGTGTACAGCTGTGCTACACTTAACTGTAGTGATTGCTGAAAAAGTTCATGTTTGGTTGTTCATGAAGTCCAAATATTTGACTTGATAGCTAATATGATTTCATATTCTTTTTTCGTTTCCTCTTCTTTTGCTTTTGACAGTGTTCACTTATTTTCACCCTTATGTGTATGGTTATCATTATATATTTGAGTGGAAAGATATGGCAGAGTATTTTGATTTACATGGGGAATGATATCAAATTTGACATGGGGGTTGTGTATAACATAAATACAAATGCCATAATGAATCTGTACACTGTCAATCTTAGAAGAGCAAGTTTTCCTAGTGTGGGCCATTTCTTTAACAGCAGAAAATAATTTCTGACCGCCTTTTAATCTGTTTCAAGTTTGCTCCTGAAAGGATGCCATTGATACATGTTAAGTATAACCTATCTCAGAAAGTTGTTTTTCATTCAAATTGGGTAATCCTGTGAGTGTTTGTTTGTTAGGTTTTTGAGCTAAATTATTATGAAAGGGTTGATGTAGGAAATGCATTTTATGTTTGTCAGAAAGAGGTAGGTAATGAGTGCCATGCACACTTTGCTGTTTGCACATACTTTGGCTGGACCTAGTTAAAATAATAGCCATTAATCATGTTAAGACTATCAGCGATGAAAACTGTCTTAGCATTGGGCTAGTGTGTTGATTGAGTAGTGTTGTCAAATGGCGGCACCATGGCCACTATGGCAGAATGGCATGGCGGATTTTCGGCCAACCGCTATATGCAATTTGTGAAGGGAGGCCTTCTATAGCGATGCCATAGGCCACAATGGCATGTTAATGTGGCGGAATTTTGGCCTTCCACCTTAGGCCGCCATCCCCCATTGGTAACACTGCACATTCTTTACTTTGCACTTGTTTTGTTCAGAATCTGTTGTTACCTTAGTAATCATTTGTATAGTGAACTTCACATTCCACATTTAGGTCTCAAAAACAATTCCGTCATTTTCCATTTTCATCACCTTGGCATTTCCCAAACCTTATGAAAGATAATTCATAATGGAATACCTGTGAAGATATGGGACTCTAATGGTTTATACACATTGTTCATTTGATTTGAAGATTAACACTAAACGTAATTAAGCACGAGAAATTTTAAAATCGCTAACAATTACGACTTTTGGTCTCTTTTGATGCATGAGAATCTGTTAGGATATAAGGATAAGGTAGTTAGAATATTAGTTAGTTAGTTTGAAGAGTTCAACTAATACAAATGGGGAAGGTTAGTTGGACTTCGTCTATCATTATTGTAAATTGAGCATTTGCTCTTTGTGAAAGGAGAAATCCTTTGTGAAGGCTTGGAGGAGAGTTTCTCTCCTATTTCCTTGTTCTTTTTCATTCTATTCAATAAAGTCTCCCTTTCCTTTCTTATTTCAATTGTGGGTTCCAAACAAATTGGTTTGATATCGTGGTGGAGGATCGGGTGGGAGCTTTAGACAAAGTTGTCAGCAAACATGGGATGATATTGGTAGAATTAAACACTGATATGGATTATACAAGGAATTGCTGGATATTGGAGGATTTAAGGAAGAAGAAAATGGACCACTACATCCTTGGGTCAAGAAAGTGCATTTACCCATTTTCAGAGGGCAAGATCAGCTGGGTTGGCTGGCAAGGGCAAAGAAATTTTTTGCAGTATAGCAAATCGAACCATCAGAAAAATTAATACTGGCCTTCATGAGCATGGAAGGGAATGCAGGGCATTGGTTTAGGTGTTGGCGCAAGAAATCCAAGAACCTTCTTCAAAGGGTTTCTTAGAAGCTTTGATGAAAAGATTCAAGGATAGTTATTGCAATAGCTTCTTTGAAACATTGACTACCTTGAAAGAAGCAGAACAAACTGAGAAGAAAACCCACATCAAAGACATGGAGACTTTCCACCAGTGTGTTCTTGAAAAAGATCAAAATTTCAGAGTTTGAAGGGACTGATCCCCATTCGACTGAGCAACTAAAAAATAATATGGAGGGAAGTGGGTCTGAATGTAGTGAAACAAAGACTAGTTCTAAGAAAAAGAAAGGGGAGTTACCACCTATGATGGAAGAATAGAACAGAAAATTAACTTGAAGTGTAGTGAATGCAAATGTGGGAGGCCCACTGCAATTCTTGAAGTCAGAACACAAAATTATAGAAGAGTTTGAAACAATAAAATCTTGCAAGATCAGTATTTTAGGGTTGAAGCATGATCAACAAAGAAGTCCAGAAATCATTCTTGAAGTTAAAAGGAAAGAGGAAAGGATGGAGACAAAATCCTTTGAAATCAGAATCAAGGAAAAGAAAGACTTGAGTTTCTTTGCTCTTCATCATCCCACTATAATTGGGAAATGCAAGAAACCATCATCAAACAAAATTTTATCTGTTGTGTTATCCTAAAGAACAAATGCAATCCTTCTGAACTGGCTCGACCAAATATGCAATGACTACAACAGAGAAGATTCGGGTAAGAGCTGCTGAAAAACCTGAGGATAAGGGTAAGAGCTGGTGGGAAAAAGGGTATTGTTTAAGACCACATACAAATACCATTGGTTGCAAAGCCACATTCCCCTGACAACAATGTGAAAATTGATAGAGTATACATGGGATCATACACTGGTGGGAAGACTGAAGATTTTATGGCTGCTACAAAAGTTTTCTTGGCTGGAGGAGAAACTTTCAAAGTTCCTACTTTTCTTGTTCTTGCTACACAAAAGGTTTGGATGGACTTCTACACTAGCAGGGTATCTGACTCAGGTAACAAGACTTGTTCAAAGATATTTGAAGAAGCTGGCTGTGATCCTCCTGCAAGTCCTAGTTGTCCTGCATGTGTGGGTGGCGCAAGGGACACATGGATGTCTGAATGAAACCCAACCAGAGCAGCAAGGTCAAAATTTTCAAACAACATCAATGGTGAATGAAATTACACTGAATTCAGCTGTGCCTCACCAGAGCCACCTGATGGAAGCTTACATCTGAGGGCCAGTGGGTTCAAAGTTGACTTCCCATAGATGGACACCAAAGAAGCAGATGCGAAGGATAAAGAAGAGAGTGGTGTTGATTTGCCAGGGTCCAAACTAGAATATGCCTTGATATGTCATTAGTTCCACTTTTCAGATTGCAACCTTGAGGACAAGGTTGTTTTGTTTTTTTTTTTTTTTGGGTGGGTGTAGTGTTAGGATATAAGGATAAGTGAGTTAGAATATTTGTTAGTTAGTTAGTTAGTTAGAAGAGTTCAATTTATATAAATAGGGAAGGTTAGTAGGAGAGGAATAGTTTATCATTTTTGTAAATTAAGCATTTGGTCTTTGTTAAAGGAGAAATCCTTTGTGAAGGGGAAACCCTTGGAGGAGAGTTTCTCTCCTATTTCCTTGTTCTTTTTCATTCTATTCAATAGTCTCCATTTCCTTTCTCATTTCAATTGTGGGTTCCTAACAGAATCTTATTAGTATTTTACCTGGTCTACTAGGATTTTGTGCAGCTGTCTTAATGGTAAAATGGACATTGATCAGGGATTGGCTAAGCAGAAGATTCTTTCTAATGCTTGTGTGGTAGTAATAGACGGTCCTAGTCTTGGTTAGGATCTGCAGAATGCCGGTTGTGTTGTGTGTTCTCTGATTTGTGTTTGAACCCTGTTGCCAGTATTTGTCAATACTGTCAGTTCTATAGCTTCTCAGACATTTGCGTATGGGTTAGAATAATCCTTGTATTTTCAATAAACGTCTTTGTTTATAGGGGAAAAAGAGTTTAAATAAAGAATATTAATTTTAATAGACATGAAGTGATTGAATTAAAGCCTGGGCCTGTATGTTTTTCTTACCTATTTGGAAACGCTTGAAACAGTGTTGTGTTTATTAGTCATCCTGGAGTTTAACTTGGTTTGCTTGACATGGGAAGCCTTTTTCATCATAAGTCATCTTGTAAACAAATCCATTTTGGTGCACTTACGTTGGAACTAATCACAAAGGTATAGAATGAATATAAAGGTTTACATTGAATGGACAAACAATATGATATTGAGATCAGTTTCAGATAGTGATTTAGATTAAAAATATGTCCAGTCATGGTAGATGGTGTGCCTTGGTTCAACAAATTTCAGTTGCAGGAACAAGGGGGGCATACATGTAACCCTCCCCTAATGCTGCCCTTTATTTTTTCAAGCCAAGGTAGCACTGACTGATACAGTTGTGTGTCATGTTCAATACTGCCTGTATTGTGAAAATTTGAAAAATATAGGATTTGTATAGGTCCAGATACTTTGAGTTAAATAAAAATGAGTAAATTACATAAACATTCCCTGAGGTTTTGCAAATTAAACTAGATACCCCTTTATTTTTTAGCATTACTTTAATCACCCTTATAGGAGGTCTCAATAATGTTTTTCAAAATTAAAGGGATGTTAGTGTAATGTATAAGGGGGTGTCATTGTAATGTTTTTCAAATAGTTAGAGGGTTTTGTGTAGAGATTGAAAAAGTAGGGGGTATTTGTGTAATTTCACAAAATCTCAGGTGGTGTTTATATAATTTATTCTAAAAATATATATATATATATTTATATGCTTACAAATTTTCAAGTTTTAGAAGAAAATTGATGTACAAGATAAATCTATTATTTACTCAAGTATTACATATTATTGAAATTTTAACTCCTAGAAATTCTGATAATTTCTGGCACCTTTTAGGCATTACTTTATGTGGAACCTAAGGGGGATTAAAGTGTAACTAAGTCTAGTTTTATTTATTTTTTAAAAAAATTATTTGAGTTGATTAACCTGTTACTATTATTTTTCTGCAGTAGCAACCTCTATTACCCTGATTTATTGGTTTAGACACAGGTCTTCTAATATAGTGTTTTTCAAACTATTGGTTTAATGTAATTCATAATCTAATCGCCCTGTTACTTTGAAGAAACATAGAAAGATTTGCCTTGTTAATACTTAAACGTCTTGTTAGGAAAAACACTACCTTGGTTCTTTCACATATGAGAAAAGGATATTTGTGTTTGTTGACTATATTTGACACATGCAATTAATTCTATTTCAGCAAATCTATGAATGTGGAGGAGATCTTGACGATTGAGATAAAACCTGGCTGGAAGAAAGGAACAAAGATTACCTTCCCAGAGAAGGGTAACCACGAGCCTGGTGTCATCCCAGCAGATCTTATTTTTGTGATAGATGAGAAACCACATGCTCTTTATAGAAGGGATGGTAATGATTTGGTGATCAACCAGGAGATAACCCTTCTTGAGGCACTTACTGGTAGAACGTTGAATCTCACAACATTGGATGGTAGGAGTCTCATGATCCCTTTGACAGATATTGTGAAACCTGGTTCTGAGGTTGTTGTTCCTGATGAAGGAATGCCTATATCAAAAGAGCCTGGGAAGAAGGGTAACTTGAGGATAAAGCTTGACGTCAAGTATCCTTCAAGGCTAACTTCAGAGCAGAAATCTGATCTGAGGAGAGTTTTAGGTGGAATCTCATAATTAATTTGAGTTTGGTATTGATGTCACTGGCGAATGCACATTGTAAATATATCGTGTGCGTGCTGTTGAAGCATGTGAATAACAGGAATACTCCACGGGTGAAACTGAGCATAAAGGGTTAAACATATCATGGGCCTATAACTTGACATTTGGACTTTTTTGCAGGGTAGGAAACATAAACGAGTGTGAAAATGAGTGGAATCGTCAATCTTAGTGAACAAATAGATAGTTAAATTCAATTGAGTTTCCATCAGTTTGCATCCAACTTATTTTGCCTTTTGGTGTCTAAATTCGTGAAGATTACTAGTCTTGATAGGATCACAATTAGTCATGCTCATACCATGAAAATTGTATATATTGATTTTTTCAATTTAAGGTTCCTTTATTGATATGCTGCTCGTGTTTGAATTATAAGTACAACATGGAATCGTGGTCTATGATTTTATTTTCTGCCATAAAAACTTGATGTATGATGAGGCTAAGTTTTTCTTTTGAATTTTCTTTATTGATCAGCTGTTGTGCATGTATTTTAATCTTGTGTCCTCTCAAGTTTCAGTATATTACATATATATTAAACATGTCGGAGCACTGCATATGATTTTTTTTCCTTCAACTTTCGCTTAATTGTAGCAAACTGTATTTAAATTTCTTTTCCAAATGAGATAATCCATACTTGTTAGTTATTGTGGGTGAATGATATTTGACCTCCATCACTAATTTTAGTTGGATTGTTAACGGGGTTCTAGAACATTGAAGTAGCCCTATATGAATGAATTTTTCTCATTTGAAATGAATAACCAAGGAAATGTTTTACATGAGATCATCAACCACCTATTAGTTAACAGCTCCGTGATCAATCCGTTAACTTCGGCAGCATTTTAAAATTACTTGTTATACAAAACTTCTGTTTTTCTTTAACCTTGCCAAAGCAACAGCTTTAAGATTCAAAATTCTGACACTAAGTAAACCTTAAGATTGTAATTGATTACTTTCATTGTGAATCACTAATTTTAGTAATTTGAAGATCAGAGAGATTAATTTCTGTATTACTTCTCCTATACTTTCGGCCGAATAATTTTTGATCCTCCATGTATAGTTGATTTTGCTATGAATCATCAAGAATTGAGTTTTATCATTGTACCTTAGGTTGATGGACATCAGCCCATGTTTATGTCTAAGGGTCTTCCAAACAAATATTAAAGAAACAATCGTCAGGAAAATAAATAAGTTATATACAACCACAACCATCATGTGAGAGAAACCTAATATGTGATTAATTAATTGTAAAAGTGATTTTATATCATTTGTGCATGATTATTAAACTCAAATAAATTGAACAAAATTTTATAAGTGTTGAACTATTATAAATTCATTTTTTTAAAAAATATTCAGAGTTAAACTTATGGTTACTTTCATGTTCTAGTTGTACTTTTATTTTGTTATGATCTAACTAACTGATACAAGTGATGTTGAAAATGTCTTTTTTTTTTTTTTTATAGATTTCCCGACTCATTCAATGAATTACTCTAATAATAAATTTTAATTAATGAAACAGAGAGTAATAGAAAAAAGAAAATATATTAGAGCGAGTATTTGTAACCATCCTCATTAAAATATATTAAAAATGTGTGGCTATTGCAGTTGAAGTCCTTTCTTGGTGTTGTGTTTTTTTATTATTGGAGTATATGTTACAAGCAGGGGAGGCTTTGGTAGGCAGAGTACAGAATTTATTGGCACTGCTCAATTTCAACAAACTCAACCAGATTTGGTCTGATTCTGTGGCTGGACCACTGCCACAAAATCCACATAATACTCAGAAACCAATTCTCATATCGTCACCTCTCTCTTTTGCTTCTGTTATTTTTATTGTTAGGCGTTTTTCCCATTTTTGTCTTGGCCCTTTAAGTCGACATATTTGCTTTGTAATATTCTGCTGTGCCGTTATTGTATCATATATTTATAGATTTAATTTGTGCAGCAGAAAACAGAGCCACACACCCAAAAAAAATATCAGATTTGCATGTCAGTCCCAAAATGCTGAATCCCCGAAAAGTTTATTTAACGACAAGAATTAAGGTTTATTAAAAAATGAAAATATCTTACGGTGGAAATAATCAATAATACAATTATATTAGCCCCGCTTATGATTGGTTCACTTTCATTCCTTGCATTTTGTTAAATTATTAGCTAAACCACAGAGTGGTAGCTAGTGCTATTGGACTATCAGTTCTTTCTGAAAGCCGATTATCTTTCCTTGGCTGGCAGAATATTCCTTGTTAACAAAATATGCAGGAAAATACTAAACACGTATGCAAATTTATCTAAAATACACTTTAACTTATTTTTAATTAATAAGTATGCCCATTTCACAATTCTATTTATGATTAATTGAAATAATGAAAATTATATATTTTTATATTTTATTTAACATTTAATGATTATTTTTTATTTTATAATTTTTAATAAATTTTATATAGGTGTTAGAAATATATGTAACATTCCCTTTACAACTGAATAGTAGTGGAATATAATGAACATGGAATAATCCAAACTAACCAATATATTGTTTCAAAAGTAGGGTGTACGAATGAATATTGTTATTCAAATGCGAAACCTGCAAAGATAAACCACGTATCCAAGAAGGTTGATTGTCTTTTTCTGAAGGAATAATGTTTTCTTTCACCTAATAACATGGCTCAAGATTCAGTTTTATATTATCAAACGGAGATGATGCCACCTGTTAGTTTTAATCTTAACTAAGAGATTGTAGCAATATTCTTCGCAATCCAATGAGTGAACTTTTTTACCCCTTTTTTCTCGATGGTTATTGTGACGCTGGAAAAATCAACTTTTTAACTTTTGCGAAGATCTCACACCTTTCTCTTTATAAAGAGATTATTGCACAAATCATACCATGGCACATTTAATATTGTAAAGGGAAACTCAAGTATGAACAGCACCGTCCTCATCGTGTTTGCTGGGACTCCAAGTAGAATAAGTAAAAAATTATATGATATATAATAATAGAATAAAATAAAAATATATTATAATAATTTTTATTAAATTAATTAGTTGTTTAAATGGATATAATTTTTATTAATTAAATTATTTAAAAAATAAAATTTCTTCAAACAACTTATATGTGATTATTCAATACATATAAAAATATTATAAAAAATGAGTTTTAATAGCTTTCTGGTATGTAAAATCATTAATGATATCGTGAGTATTAATATTTTCTTAAATTCAAAATTACAAGACCATTTAATGGTATATTAAAAAATTCTTACATTCTTAATCTTATAATCTCAATAATTTCAATTAATTGAGGCTAAAACTTTGAAGTGATGTATTATTCAAATGCGATTTATCCCTTAAAAAAATTCAGGTTGTTATAGTCAAGCGAAAGTTAAGGAAATTTAATATTAATAATACCTTATTTTGTTGGGAAATATTGAAATCTTTCATGAGTTTAAGAGTGGTTACTGATAAATTTGGGAACTAGGAGAAGTTAGGATCTTAGAGAGAGAGAAAGCTGAGAAGTCCTAGAAAATTGTGATAAAATGCAATTCAAAAAGCGAAAGAGAAGAAAGCCAATTTTTTTTTAAATAATGAGTATGAAAGTTGTCAGGGATTTAGTTGAAAGCAAAAGGCATGCCCTCATCCCCCGATTCCACTTGCACAAAGCAAATCTTTTTCTTTTGTGTGGAGATTTTTCCACCGTGAATTGATCTTGCTGTATAAAGATTCCTTTGTGCATGGAAAGCATTATACCAGAAAGTTGACACCACGTTTGTCTTACAAAACTCCAAAGTTGCAATTAAAAAGAAATCTATACAGAATAAACACGATATCTATACATAATAAACACGATAAAAGAGATATGTTGTTTGAAAATAAAAGTAAACAAATTTCTCTCATTAGGTTTGAAACGCATTGGAATCTCACGTGTATGATTATATATATATATATATATATATATATATATATAATATTGTATTTTAGTCATAAATTTTTATGAATTTTATGTCTTTTTCTTATTTTATCGATTTCTTTCGATAAAAGACCTTCTTTCAATTAAAGTCTTTTTCTAATACATGAATATTTAATTTTGACATCAGAATTTGACTAATATATTTTATATAATTGTTATGTTATCTCATTAACTCATCAACTAGACACATTATCTAGTCTCCACATCAATAGAAAAACTTTTAACACAAGGAATTTCCATCAACATAAACACACTTCCAATTTTATTATCTATATTCATTATAGTCGGACATTTGATCAAACCATCAATTCTGATAGCATTAACCACTTGTTGTGTGCCGAGAACAATGTTGAGGAGCTTAGAGAAATCATAAGATCAATAACTAGAAGGCTTTAACAGGTAGTGACGACTCTCTTAAGTTTGAAGAATTGTAATTCTTTAGAAAACAAATTATACATGTTGCTTACTCTATTATAAGATGTACTTATCCATGTGTGTGCGTTTCGGCCTTTCTAATTTTTCTTGAAACTCGTGGAATGGAGCTTATTAAGTTTGTTTCCTTTTAGATATTTTGTAAGGAAAAAGTAATACAAATGAATAAAACCTAAGTTGAATTATAAGAATTGTAAAAAGATTTTAAGATAATTCTCATAATTTGAACTTAACATATTTAGGTATTAGTTAGAGTCACCAATCAAATGACTTTACTGGGATTGCGAAATAAGAAATTCATATGAATTCATGTGATAAAATGTGGCCTAAGATCATCTAAGTTGTGGAGATCTTTCTCATCCAAGGGTTTAGGTGATTCAATCCATATGCTTCTAACAAACGTACCAAAACTTGAAACCTATATCACAAGTTCCTTTAGGCTTCCTTTGTAAGAAACTTGTTCTATACGAGTTCTATCCAAAACACTTTGTAGAACATTTTTTCATTGTGCATCAAATCAGAAAAGTCATTGTGTAAGGATTCATTAGTAGCACTGAAAATTATATTATCAACATAAATTTGAACTATAATAAAATCTTTATTCAAGTCTTTTCTAAAGATATTTGTATCAAATTTTCCTTTAACAAAATCATTACTCAATAGAAAACTTCTCAGTCTGTCATACCAAGTATTTGGAGCTTGCTTAAGACAATGCAAAGCCTTTTTGAGTTTAAAAACATGATCCGTAAGAGTGTAGGGTTCAAAACCAAGAAGAGGTTTAACAAAAACTTCTTCATTTAAAAAAACACTCTTAACATCCATCTGGTAAAGAGTAATGTTTTTATGATTAATAGCAACAAATAAGATTCAAATGACTTCTAATCTAGCTATAGGAACAAATGTTTCAGTAAAATCAATACTTTCTTATTGGTTATAGCCTTGTGCAACTAAACTTGACTTGTTTCTTACCACTTTGTCTGATTCGTATAACTTGTTTCTAAACACTTATTTTGTTTCAATGATACTCTTGTTTGTTGGCTTTGGCACTAGGCTCCACACATCATTTCTTATGAATTGATTTAGTTCCTACTCCATATCAATTATATAGTCATTGTCATGAAGTGCTTCATCCATGTTATTTTATTCAATTTCAAAAACTAGAACACATTTAGCTTCATGCTTTAGAGATGATCTAGTCTATATTCGTTGATTTTTATCTCCAACCATCAAATCTTTAGAGTGATTAGTCACGAATTTTCAATTTCTCTTATTTGATTGTTGAGATGTCAAGTTGAGAAACAAACGAAAGGTTGTCTAGTTCATCAGATAGAGTTGTTTCATCTGACTTGACATCTTTGTCTGGTCTGCATTCTTGATTTCATGGTTGATCAAATGCTAATACAAGCTCCATGTAAAAAACAAGTTTCAACGTCTACTTGCAAGGAATTGTCTTAGTCTTCAATTCTTCAAGAAGTTTCCACCAAAAACTTAAATACCTTTCGGATAGTAACCAAAGAGAAGAAGAAAACAAAAATTAGAAGAGGAAGAAATAGATGAGTGTCATGGTTGAGACTAATAAACTCAAGGTAGAATCATCACAAGGAATCAAAATTCTATTAATAAAATTCAAAAATTCTCAAGAAATAAAGTGTTTCATTCATAAAATTTCCAAAAATTCTTACACATGTTCGGCCAAACCCTTTTATAGACATACAAGCTTGTAATGAAAGTTAGAAAAGTTAAAAAACTTGGTGCCAAACATAGCCTTGCTAAACATAGCCTTATAATCTTTATTCTTAGATTCACTTGAAGTGTATGTGAAAATGGTCCTCCATCGTACGCTTGTCTTAAAATGGGAGAAGAACATGAGATGTAGTTACATTTTTTATTTTCTTTTCTTGTTATAATATATATTATATATTTGACAAAATTGTTTAGAGATAAATATTAATTAAATTTAAAAAATATTTCTTTAATAAAGGATAAAACAAGTCTTTTAAAATGTGGAAACCTTACTTGCAAATTATATTCCAACGCATTTTTATTAGTTTTAAAATAAAACTATAATTATTTTCTCTCGTATTATACCACATAAGTATAATTCCTTAAACTTTTTATCATTTTTTTATTATTGAAAATACATAACAAACACTTAAAAAAAATAAAATTATGATATTACCCTCAATGAACAGGTGATAAATAATATACACTATCAACTTTTATTTATAGAAAAAAGGATCAAATGTAGTATTCAAATATTTAAATAACAATTTTATATCGAGAGAATTGAAAAGATTTAAATTAACTAATTAGAAATATATATATAAAACTATGATTAAACTACTAAAAGAAAAGGCAGCTAAATGTGCTGCAAGCGGGTATCACGCAACAGTACGGATTGTACCTTGTGTTGCGACAAATATCATGTGACGTGATTGATCGACTTGTTGGACACTTGCCATTATTTTCAGCCAACCAGACACGTTTGATTGCCCAATAGGGTTTCCCACACACCTCTTGTGGACCCTTCTTTGTCTCATTCTTCTTGTCTTTACTCACATCTATGACCTTGCAATCAAATGTAAATTTCTTTTTTCATATATATGATTTACTCAGGGAATGGTAAGGAAAGAAACATATGAACACGAATAGATAAAAATATATAATAAATTTAGAAGCTTATTATGAAAAAAATGGAGAAGAGATAAAAAAGATAGAATAAAAAAAATACTATTTAAGTTATATTTTGATAGGTTAACAATGATATTTTAATCATCTATTTTTTGTTTTTTTTTATAAAATGATTTATACTTTTAAAAAGATTCTAAATATTTTTTAAACACAAAATTCAGTAAATATACAATTTCTATTCATTTTCCAAATAAAATAATTGTCAATAGACACAGCTAAAGTTGTTGGTAAATGCATTTTTTTTTATTATTTTAAACTATCACAAATTATGAAATATTAGCAAATTTTTATCTAATTGTTCATTTCTACTCATTTCTTGGAGGAAATAAAAAGGATTCTCAGCCATTTTTTTTAATCGAAACACAGTCATCCTTTCTTATCTATTTTTCATCTCCTCCACCCGTTTCTCCGTTACTAAACACAATGGTAGGGCATCGAATTTGAGTAGTACTTCTATTTTCAAAATAACGATATTTTTTTTATTTGTATTTTGAATTAAAATATATGTCATATGTATCAAAAATATATGTAATTTGGATGCATTGAACCTTCACTTGATGTTGACAAGGAGTATTCTTAAGAGATTTCAACAATCAAGTTAATCTCAATTTAAGGCAAGAAGATTATTTGAGGATATAACTTACCTTTTCTCATTGGGCTTCTGACTTTCTTCACACACACACAATTAATTACCTATATAATAAAATTTAAAGACTATTAAGGATCCTGCTTTTTTCAATAATAATCTCTAATGGAATGAAATTTAGGAAAATAAAGTTATTGGATGAGAGAAAACAGAATTTTCAAAAATCTATTTAAAATTATAATCAATTTTAAATAAAATATCACTTAACCACACATATAAGTAACAAATTACATGTGTAATAATAATGTCTTTTTCTTGTACTGATATATAACATAAATAGACTAAATAGTAATGATATTTAAGCACTTAAAAATTAAATTTTATAAAATAAATTAGAGTTTAACTTTCGATGATTAAATTATTCTCAATTTTAAATGACAATGACCATGTAATTATGTTAAAAGTTACCGGTTAAACTCAAGCTAGTTTTTATGGCTGAAAATGCAAAAATTTGCGTATGACGCTGGCTCTTAATTGTTGATTCTTTTTCCGGGGTGAGTACTGTTAATTGTTGATAGCTATTTGGTAGAAAAGGAAAAAGAAATGACATATTCTTACTTTACACTAAATAATTAAATAAAATTTTCATAATAATTATTTATATTCAACATAGTTATATATTTAGTTTTAATTAATTAAATTTGTCCATGTTTATACAATTGAGTAAATAGTTTATGTATTAATATTATAAAATATTTTTACAATGTTATTTGATAATAAATTTCTGTTACTACAAATTTATTGATATTTATAATTACTTTAAAATTCATGATAACAATTATTTTTAATTGATTAATAATATAAATTTTTTACCATTACGGCACATAAAAATTAAACTCTATATTGTTTACCTGAATGTGTAGTCATTATAACTTGTACTGTTTTAAAATCAAATATGAATCTTTATAATATATAATATTTTTATTTGTATAAATCAAATAAAAATATTTAAGAATTTATAACAGTTTATATCTCATGTTTAATAAATTGATTTATACTATTTTGATATAATTTATACGTGTTACTAAACTCATTAATTTAATTTAAAGTAAATTAAACTCCTTCCACTCTTGTTGCATTCATACAAATTTGTCTATGCATTCAGCAGGTATCCCTAGAAACAGGGCTGCATCCAACAAAGAAATGAATTGTGGTTGTCCATCTTCTCTATTTAACAATTTTCACTCTTTTTCTTGATTTTTTCATTATAGGAAATGTACGAGTTCTGCAAAATTTCTTCTCTTTCACCATTTTTCTTCTTCTTTTTCGTCGTACTAAACAAACCTTTAATACTTAACTATTTTTCTTTCACATGAAATTTAATGAAAAGAATATAATGCTTCAATCCAAAACTAAAAAACTTTCCAAATTAAAAAAGAAAAACTACTTGTGCTTAGATTTTTGCATCAGAGTATGTGGGCATGTTGTTGAGACGGAGGGTTAAGGAGGAAAACAGATAGTTCCATTACCTAATGGAATTTTAAAATAAAATTAATAATTATAATTATAAAAAAATTAATACGTGAGATTCACGTGGGACATAATATATACATGTCATACTTGTTGGGTCATGTATTAAGAAATTTGAACAAAATTATACAATGTTCATTGATACAATAATATCATAGTTAACTCTTCTGATTTTGTCTAGTGATACCAAGAAAGACCTATCATGCTTATGTTATCATTTTCAACTTATTTTACTATACGTTAGACTTTGTTAATTTCCCAACAACCTCCTTTCAAGTATTTACTAATTATTCTATCGAAGCTTTTCAATCACATATTATTTTGTGGTACCCAATAGAACTAAAATATCTATCATTCTTGTATTATCGGTGAACTTTCTAACTCACTCGTTCTTGTATTACTACTTAACTTTCTAACTTCACTAACCAAATATTCACCATTTTTGTTTAAATTAGTCACCTATTTATGTCTGATACCATTATTAGGTTAGGTCCCAAGTATCCAGGGAGATGTACGGATTGGTATGTTATTGTTTACTTTGAATGTTAATTCTTATAATTTTATGATTAAATTTCCTTCAAAATGTCTCGTTACTTATTTGAATGTATATGAAATTTTGTTTACTTTCTAACCAAATCATTTTATGTAAATATTTCTTAATGAACATGTTATAATGAGTTATTGTAACGTAGTAATAGAGTAGTTGCTCAATTATTATGTCACTATTAATTAATTTGCTACCTAATGCTAATGCCTACTAAGGCGAATAACATTGGTTGGAGTAATTCAACAAAACGTGGTGGAATACTGAGTTTGAAGACGATAAGTCATGACGTAGAAGTAGTGCCGTACGGGCTAGCACTACAAGTCACTACAATAGTCAACAGAGTGCTTTGGAAGAATTGAAGAAATTAAACTCACAAAATTTAATAGTGTTACCTACCAATAGTTGAAAATTTGAATAAATTAATATTGTAACTATTGCAATTTCACTCTTTGTATATATAACTATTTATTTATATGATTAAATTATAATTATTTTATTACACTTTTAATGAATCAAATTAATATAAAAATAATACTTAATTTGATTTACTGTAAAAAAATAATAGCATATGAAACCAAGATATATTAAAGGGAACAGAATTTGTTAAAATAGAATATAGTTTAAATTTAAAGATAATAATATACTCATATATAGCTATAGTAATTAACACAATTTGATTTATTTTGGTTAAAAAATTTATAATTACTCCCATTACCAATAGTAGTCACTAGAATAATTAAAATAGTGTTTCTGAAGATTGGAATAAACAAAACAAAGAAAGTTCTGCCTATCAATTTTTAACTGTATGTTTTTTGGGGGTTATTTGGATTCTGTACCATTGTGATTTTTTTTTTCCTTTTTCAGTCAATTAAATTTTTCTTTTAAATTAAAAACGTTTGGTTGTTTAAACAATTATTTAACTTCTTAAAACCCATAATTTTTAAATTTTTCTCATTTTTATAAATTAATTTTATTTAATTACTTTTTATTTAAAACTTTTTAACTAAAATATCAAATATTACTTAAAATAGGAAAATTTCTTTTTCAAGTACTGATATTGCATTTTATAAATGTCATTCAATTTGACCAAGTCTAGCTTAATTTTTTTTTTTTACTTCTACACATTTAAAATTATTTTAGACTTCAGTTGTATTATATATCTCAAAATATCAAATCTTACTTAAAATAAAAAATAAAAAAATTTCTTTTTCAAGTACTGATATTGCATTTTATAAATGTCATTCAATTTTACCAAGTCTAGCTTAATTTCTTTTACCTTCTACACATTTAAAATTACTTTAGACTTCAGTTGTATTATGAATCTCAAAATTTATAGATAATAGATAAAAGTTTATAAAGAATCAAATTTTATGAAACTTTTTAAATAGAAGAACATAGTTCAAAAATTTGTAGAAAATTAAAGTCACAGTAAGTGTAAAGTAAAATGGCAAATATTAAAATTAACCCCAAAAAAATTAAGATATAAAATTTTTATTTACTCAAATAAATTATTACTGATATCGTCACATAATCACATTCCCTAAAAAAGGAAGACATCTAATCACACTCTTGATATTCAATCATTAAAGATAACAACAAAAACTTTTATATATATATATATATATATATATATATATATATATATATATATATATATATATATATAAAAACTAATGTGTATGTTATTCGTATCACTGAGATCTTATACATGAAATAAATAAATAAATAAAAATTCATATATTGAAGGATTATAATATGGATTATAACGTCCTCTAAAAAAAATTAAATTTATATAAATATTATATATATATATGTGATAAAAAATAATATCAATAATAAGTTATCTTATAGTTTATTAAAATTGAGTTAAATTTTAAATTAAATATTCATACGAATAGATTTAATTTGTGATGTTTAAATTAAAATAACTTAAAATTAATAGAAAATACAAGAATCTTATATATAATCATCACAAATTTCAATCGATTTTCAGCAAGAGTAAATATGAACTTTTCACGATATTATAAGATCGAAAAAGTTTAAGATTTTAGACGCAAAATTTTACATCATTGCTTCTTGTGATTTAAATGTTAGCATACTCTATTACTAATATTATTTAAACCGATGACATGTATGCTTTAATGAATTTCAAAAAAAGAAAAAGAAAAAATTAACATGGAGTGTATTTCAACTTTAAAATAATACATCGATTTTTAAAATTTCTTTACCTAAATATTGATATTCCCAAAATTGTTCAATTAGGATTCGGAAAGGCAAAAGTAAGCAAGATCTTCTCTACATCCATCATAAGACAATATATGTAATAAATTTAAATAAATTAGCTCATAATTTTCCAATCTCACTTGATTTGTTTGTTGACTTGTATTAAATTCTAGTTTATTAAAATTATTAAGTTGAGAAAGAAAGCGTAGTAAGGTTACAAATCATGATTCAAAATTCAGCAGCAATGCTTTATTCAAGTTTACGAAGATTATTAGGTTAAAAATTATTTTCCTAATATTTTTATAAAAAATGTCAAATTAAAAAGACTTTATAATTATTCCTCTAAAAAAGACTGTATGATTATTATTTTATTTTAGAAAAATAAAAAATAAAAGATATTATAACAGAATAATTATAAAAGTTTCTTTAATATGTCTTGTCAATATTTCTCTTAATTGTTAAAAATAAATAAATATTTCTTTAAATAAATATATCAAATACATTTATTGTTCAATTTTGGGTCAAGAGAATCAGAGGTACATTAAATTAATAATAAGAAAACGAAACGTTAATAATAATGATAGTAACCGTGATTAAACAGTAACCCTGCTTAATTAACACAGAGATGACATTTATTCTTATAGTATTTTCTGATGGTTCTTTTCAGCAAATAAATAATAAATAAATAACAAGAGCAAGAACAGCCCTTAAGAAATAAAATAAAAAAAATCAGTGTAAGCAAAGAGAGAGAGAGAATGAAGTTAAAAGGGTGAATGAGTTCATCAGTTGTGAGTGGAAACAGTTAATGATTATCTCTCTGTTTCTTCTACGTGCTTGCATTTCCCATTTCCGTTTGTATTTGCATTTGCATAGGTTGTTTCTTCTTGCTGAGTTGTTGTGTTTTTCACTCACAGTTTGAACATCATTTCAGTTCTGGATCCCTAAATTTTGGGTCAGAATCATTAAGGTTGTTGTCCAGCTGCACTGCAAACAATTGTTTATTTATTTATTTATTTATCTTTCTTTGCATACTATAATATTCCTTAGTACTTGTACTTGTGCTGTCAGCTATCATGGTTTGTGCTATACACGCATTGTGCTGATTTTCTTAGCGGTTTTATTATATTTGCAGTGAGATAAAGTTGGAAGAGGTGGAGGAAGTGGTGTACCATGGGTGACAAGTCTCAAGTATTGGAGGCTGTGTTGAAGGAAACTGTAGATTTGGTGACAGATCTGAACCACTCTATAAGCCTTTTTGAGTTTCTTCCTTCATGTGTCTTTTTTTGGTCTTTTTGTTTTATTGAATGGTTGTGTTATTTTTTTTTGTTCAATGCAGGAGAACATTCCCATTGAGGAGGTTTTTGAGAATCTGAGATGTAGCAAAGAAGGTCTCAGCAGTGAGGCTGCTGAGGAGAGGTTGGCCATTTTTGGACACAACAAGCTTGAAGAGAAAAAGGTTCATAGTTGCACTCTTCTTTTTCTTTTGCTTCTTCAATCCATGAAGTTTCTCTTTGTCACATGCTGAATGAGTCCCACTTAAAAAGATTGAATTTTGAGGTGGATTATCTTTCTGGGTGTTTTTCAGGAGAGCAAAGTTTTGAAGTTCTTGGGGTTTATGTGGAATCCTCTATCTTGGGTTATGGAGGCTGCTGCTATAATGGCAATTGCACTTGCCAATGGAGGGGTGAGTTGAGCAAACTCATTTTTGGGACTTTTTAATCACTATGGTTATTGCTGAATAACTAGTTGAGTGTTTCTTGGATTATTTGTGCAGGGTAAGCCCCCAGACTGGCAAGATTTTGTTGGTATTATTACCTTGCTTGTCATCAATTCAACTATTAGTTTCATTGAGGAGAACAATGCTGGTAATGCTGCAGCAGCTCTCATGGCTAGCCTTGCCCCGAAAGCAAAGGTACCATGTTTAGCTTCTTTCAGTTTAATACTTGGTGCTTTTAATATCTTTTATGTTGTCGAATCTTTTCCTTGGAAAGGGTTCAACTTTTACTTGTGTTTCCCTTTATAGTTTCATTCCTTTTGTCCTTATTGTAAAGGTTCTTCGAGATGGTAGATGGAGTGAGCAAGAAGCCGCAGTCCTGGTTCCAGGTGACATAATTAGCATTAAACTTGGCGATATCATACCAGCAGATTCTCGTCTTCTTGAAGGGGATCCTTTGAAAATTGATCAGGTATGGATAATATCTGCCTTTTCATTTCCCTCCAATCATATAAATTTAGAGTTTTATCTGTGTTATATCAAATGGTTCAGTTACACCCTGCTTTTCTCTTTGCTATGTACTTTTTCAGTCTGCACTTACTGGTGAGTCCTTGCCTGTGACAAAGGGCCCCGGCGATGGAGTGTATTCTGGTTCTACCTGCAAACAAGGAGAGCTTGAAGCTGTGGTCATTGCCACCGGCGTTCATACCTTCTTTGGGAAAGCTGCTCACCTTGTAGATACCACTAATCAAGTTGGACACTTTCAAAAGGTAAATGAAAGCAGGCACATTTTTTCCCTCGTCCTGGATGTTGCTTTTGTGCTTAAGATTTCATTTTTTCTACTTTCTGCTGCTGTTTATTTAGGTCTTGACCGCTATTGGGAACTTCTGCATATGTTCAATTGCTGTGGGGATGATTATTGAGATTATTGTTATGTATCCCATCCAAGATCGAAAGTATCGCCCTGGAATCGATAACCTTCTTGTACTTCTTATTGGTGGAATTCCAATTGCCATGCCCACTGTCCTCTCAGTGACCATGGCCATTGGTTCTCATCGGCTATCGCAGCAGGTCAGTTAGGTTCACACCAGTATGTTTGGTGGATATTGGCCTGAATTGATGGTTATTTTGTTATGATGTTTGCAGGGGGCTATCACAAAGAGGATGACAGCTATTGAAGAGATGGCAGGCATGGATGTACTTTGCAGTGATAAGACTGGGACTTTAACATTAAATAAGCTTAGTGTTGACAAAAATCTTATTGAGGTTGGTTGCTGAATGGTTTTATTTGCAGTGATAAGACTAGCATTTTTGAATCATTTGCACATTTTCTAATTATTTTGTTTAACCAATAATAAGGTTTTTGCAAAAGGAGTGGATGCAGATACTGTTGTTTTGATGGCAGCTCAAGCATCAAGACTTGAGAATCAAGATGCAATAGACACTGCCATAGTTGGGATGTTGGCTGATCCAAAGGAGGTTAGTACTGATATATTATTGACCACAGTTCGTTCAATGACATTTATTTGATGCAAGTCAGTAACTGTAATCTGCACATCTTCATAAAATTTTCTGTATGTAAGTTTTGTATATTAATATTCTTTTCTAACTTGCTGCTATGAAGGCTCGTCTTGGTATCCAAGAAGTACATTTTCTTCCTTTCAACCCCACCGATAAGAGGACAGCATTGACTTATATTGATCGTGATGGTAGAATGCATAGAGTAAGCAAAGGTGCACCAGAACAGGTAACTTGCTCATGCTGTTCTCAGAAATTTCTGTTGAACTTATCTCATTCTGATTTGTACAATAATGATGTGATTGCCAGATCCTTAATCTTGCACACAATAAATCAGACATTGAACGTAGAGTTCATGCAGTTATAGATAAGTTTGCGGAGCGTGGTTTACGATCCCTTGCAGTAGCAATTCAGGTAATTGATTCATTGCATACTCTCTTGCACAATCATTTGATGAATTTATATATCTATGTTTGATGCTATAGTTATTTACTTAGGTTTCTCCATTTTATACAGGATGTTCCAGATGGAAAGAAAGAGAGTCCCGGTGGCCCATGGCAGTTTATTGGTCTTTTGCCTCTGTTTGATCCACCTAGGCATGACAGTGCAGAAACAATTCGCAGGGCACTAAACCTTGGAGTGAATGTCAAAATGATTACAGGTCTATTTCATATAATGATGAAAAGTTTGAATTTCTTAATATTGTGGCACTGGAATCATTTTTCTTTATAGCTAGTTAATTTCTTAACGCATTGGAACAAGCTGTTGCATTATGCAAGCAACTGTTGCAATCACAGTCCCATTTGAGTTATTCTGTGATTCAGGAAATGTTATTGGGCAAGTAAAGTTATCATGTATATTGGTCAAACACAAGTCATGATTGAACTTGATTTGATTGATTCCAAACGACCATGCTATTAGATGAATGATTTTGCTTTGCATGGGTTGACTGAAGGGAAACAACTTCAAACCATTTTATCATGAGCATTCTGTAGTGGAAGAATTTATGTGATCCATTATCTACTGTAAACTGGATTTTCTTGTGCTTAGTGTAAAGGATTGTTTCCAAGTTCCAACATACAGTATCCTCTTTCTAATTTTCATTTATATATGTTCTCCTTGTCCATATTCGCTCCTCAGAGCAAATGGGTCTGATTTCCAACATGACCACAACCTAATTTATTTTTCTAATCTTATCAAACACCATATCCTGCTTGTAATTTCATTTATATATCTTCCTTTTCTTCTCAGGGGATCAGCTAGCTATAGGAAAGGAAACTGGCCGTCGCTTAGGAATGGGTACCAATATGTATCCTTCTTCTGCATTGCTTGGGCAGGATAAGGATGAATCGATTTCTGCTTTACCTATTGATGAACTTATTGAAAAAGCTGATGGATTTGCTGGTGTTTTTCCTGGTATGCTTTTATGTTGGTCATTGCAATGATTGTTTTGGATACTGCTGAGCAATACTGGAAGAAAGATTAATTATCAATTGGGGTAATTGAGCAGTATTTCTCAGATTGCTTTATATTTTGCCAGAGCACAAGTATGAGATTGTGAAACGCTTGCAAGCTAGGAAACATATCTGTGGAATGACTGGTGATGGAGTGAATGATGCACCTGCACTCAAGAAGGCTGACATTGGTATAGCTGTTGCTGATGCTACTGATGCAGCTCGAAGTGCATCTGATATTGTTTTAACAGAACCTGGCCTTAGTGTTATTATTAGTGCAGTGTTGACAAGCCGAGCTATCTTCCAGAGAATGAAAAATTATACAGTGAGCCATTGAACTCTTTTGTAGTTTTCAATCATTTGTACTTATGTCATTATAGTAGTTATTCATCATATTTTTATATTGATTTGTGAGGAAACTTGTTCTGTTCATGCTTTATGCACTTGGCCTAATACTAGTGCTTATAATACCAACTTTTTACCCATTTGTTTATTCTTTCATGCAGATTTATGCTGTCTCAATAACAATTCGTATTGTGGTAAGTAAACTTGCTGCTCTGGAATATATTATACCATTGGTGTCATCTTTGATGAAATAGGTCTTTCGGATGATTGGTCCCACATTCTTATTGTATTTTTACATCTTTGACATGCTTGCAGCTTGGTTTCATGTTACTGGCTCTCATTTGGAAGTTTGATTTTCCACCTTTTATGGTGTTGATTATTGCCATTCTAAATGATGGTCAGTTGTTTCATTTCACCATTAGTGTGCCTTTTGTGATCCAGATTTGTGTTGGCAGCTAATATTCTGGCATCTGACATTGTAGGTACTATCATGACAATTTCAAAAGATCGGGTAAAACCATCACCTCTGCCAGATAGCTGGAAGCTAGCTGAGATATTCACTACTGGCATTGTGCTTGGAAGTTACTTGGCAATGATGACAGTCATATTTTTTTGGGCAGCATACAAAACTAATTTCTTCCCGGTATATCTTTTGATGACTTCAGTCTCAATATTCTTAGATTAATCGAAGTTGGTCATAATTGGAGTTTATTGTGACATTCATGCATGTGACATAACTTTATCCCTTATATTATGAATCCTAAGATTAACTGACTCTTACAGTTTAATGTTTCCTTATTAATTGTTTGTCAATGTCAATTTATGCTTTACATGGATTCTGTGTGCTGCTATTGATTATTTAGGATGGTTCATTCATTCATCTTTCATGCTACTTGTACAGCGAGTATTTGGAGTTTCTACTCTTGAGAAAACTGCTCATGATGACTTCCGCAAACTAGCCTCTGCAATCTATCTTCAAGTAAGCACTATTAGTCAGGCCTTAATCTTTGTGACTCGGTCTCGAGGTTGGTCTTATGTTGAGCGCCCTGGTTTTCTGCTCGTGATAGCTTTTGTGATTGCTCAGCTGGTAAGCCAATTAGGCATTTGTTTTGTATGTTAATTTTTTCAATTATATCAAAGATCACTTTGGTGATTGGTCTGTTTTTTTGCAGATTGCCACTTTGATTGCTGTATATGCCAACTGGAGCTTTGCTGCTATTGAAGGCATAGGTTGGGGTTGGGCTGGTGTAATATGGCTATATAACATAATATTCTACATCCCACTTGACATCATCAAGTTTATGATTCGATATGCTTTGAGTGGCAAGGCTTGGGATCTTGTCATTGAGCAAAGGGTAACTAGAGTTTTGTTGTGGTTACTAACTTGTATCAAAAGAGGATTCATTATCTTTGGCTCCATACTCATGATTTGCATTGTCTTGTAGATTGCATTCACAAGGCAAAAGGACTTTGGAAAGGAACAAAGGGAACTTCAATGGGCGCATGCACAACGAACATTGCATGGATTACAGCCACCAGACACCAAGATGTTCACTGAGCGCACACATTTCAATGAACTTAATCAAATGGCTGAAGAAGCTAAAAGGAGAGCCGAAATTGCAAGGTAGACATCATTATTTAATTACTTGTTTTGGTGTGTTTAGGAATTAAGTTATATCGTTAGAGATTAAAATCACAACATTGTCCACATGCTTAGCATACAGGGAAGCTTGTGATATTTTAATTTATTCCTTACTAGTATATAAGTTACAATTAAGTGTATTTATTTGTTTATAATTGTTTGCAGGCTACGAGAACTGCATACACTAAAGGGTCATGTAGAATCAGTTTTGAAGTTGAAGGGGATTGATGTGGACACAATTCAACAAGCATACACAGTCTGAAGATGCTTTTATATTTTTGCATACTGATATTGTAAAGGGTGCATAATCTATGTTACTAGCAAACTGCAGAAAGGAATGGAACGTAAAATGATGGTTACACTCAAGTTAAATTCAATGTCCTCTCACCCTTTTGAGCACATAAAAGGAGGCTTTGTAAGGTGTGCATCTTTTTCTTTTTAATGTTTTCAGTTGTCACACTATACATGCCACTTTTTCTCCACAGTTTTCATAATGCATGGGGAGAGGCGTCTAATCTTCTATGCTTCTGAACCCAAATTCTCTTGTACTTTCCACTCGATCCCTCAAAAGTTCAATATTTCAAGTTACGAATATTAGAAAAGTCACTCTATCTTAAGGTTGCCAAATATTTTGGAGATATTATTATATGAATTCGGTATTGGGTGTAAAGTAGTATTCGTGAGACTGCTGTAAAAAACTTATATGATAAAACATGTGAGGGCATGTAATAAGAAATTCAAGGAATATTATGTTTGTAAAAGTTTTGAAAAAATATAACCAGAAATGATTGATTATTGAAATATTATTTTCGCGTAGAATGTGGATATGTTGTATATCCATACGAGTATTAGTTATATTTTCTAGCACTCTTAAAAACATATGTTAAAATTAAAGTTATAAAATAGAGAAACATTAAATATAATGTAGGATTCATATAATTATAGCATTTTGAATAAATTTCAATCAATAAAAGATCTTTTTATAAAAATGTATTAGAAAGTCTGTTTCTTATTTCTTGAAATCTGCTCTCCAGGGATGTTATTACAGATTTCGAAATAAATGTTCCCTAAGATTTTAATTAAAATTAATAATTTTTTTCCTGACTAGTGAAATTATTAGTATCATGAAGTCTAAGAAAATATATAAATATCGTTGTTGAGGGAAAAATAAATAAATAAAAGATCTAATTTTAAGGAAAGAAATGTCCACTTCAAAATATTATATCTGTTAATTAATAAATATTTTTCTTTTATCTTTTTGTAAGAAGAGGATATCAATAATTTATTTATTTATCCAATTAAATTTTGTCTAATTGTTTTTCTTTAACAACATATTATATCATTGAAAAACGAAAGTATTTTATTACTACGTGAAAAAATATATTTTTTATTTTGTTTAGACTTAATTTTCTACTAGAGATAATCATTCAATTTGATTGACATAGTTATGGATATATTTAAGACTTAAACTTAAAAATAGTTATTAAAATAAAATTATCAATATTGTCCAGACAAAATTCTTTTGTCCTGGGTGAATGTGGATATTTCGTAACAAATTATTTATTTGATAGTTGGAATATGCAGATTTTGTCTTGTGTTACTTTATCAACCCCTGGGATTATATAATTATTTTTCAAGTAAATAAAAATATATTAACTTAGTTTAAAATGTGATATAATCTTAAAAGAAAAAGGTTGATGATGCTAAAACTTTATATACACAGAATCAATTACAAATTATTATATAAAGTGGATCGGTTAAATTTATAATAAAATCTCTAAAAATTTAAACATGTACAAGTATGTATGACGGGTAAATAAAGTAGGGTCTCTGACCTAAATGATGGATGGGCTTTAAATTTTTTATTTTTTCTGATAAGTTCAATTGAATTGAAACTTTATATTATTAAATATTTTTTTTTATATATTTATTAATATTTTATTTAGATTGTTATTATTTTTTAAATGTTTATTGTTGAAACTTTAGTTGTATTTAGCGAATTTTATTTGAATTCGTGTATTTAGGGTTAAAGTTTTATTTGTTAAGACTTTATATAAATTGTTATTATTTAATTATTTAATTTTTATTATTGAAAATTTATTTAAATTTATCCATTGAGTGTTATAATTTTACATTTTCATGTTTTATTTAGATTGTTATTAATATATTAAGATTTTATTTTAACTATTTAATTTTTTATATAAGGAGATATATTACTTGCTCTTTTTTTTTTCCAATATTAATATTTTAAAAACTAGGAATTTAAAAAAATGAGTCATGGTCGGGGATAGTCCATTTAAGATGAGAGTGAACCAAAATTTTATAATGTATATAATTCATAAAACAATAGGAACCAACGCACTTAAATAGAAGCTTAATGGACCTTATCTAATCCTGATTTAGTAGCTGAGTAAGTGGCAATCAATATCCCACCGAATTGCATGAAGAGTTTAATATGAGAAAGCAACCACTGCAATTTATTGCAAGGAAGGACCTATGTAGGGGGACAAAATAAATAAATATCCCACGGATCAGAAATTTGGAATATTCAATCCAGGGGCCTGCTTTCATTTATTTTTATATTTTGATGTTAACCTGCAAATTTGACGCTATTCTCCGCCCTTGTTTCGTGTCAAACAAAACCCACTTCCGTTAAGACGTTCATCTTTCTCTTTTACTTGTTGGTGCACGAAAGAGACCATGAAAATATTGGTTTTGATTTAAATTTTTATTTGGCTAAATGTATTTAGTATTTAAAGTTAAAAATGTGGATAGTACTTAATGTTATATATATATATATATATATGTATTTACATTTGTATTTATATTTAATATATTTAATAACAGTGTAAAAATAGAATTAAAAATTAAAACATTGTAAAAACAGAAGCACAAAACATAAAATAGAGAAAGAACTTAACCGAAGATAAGAAAATAGAAAACTTTGAAAGGTCAACAAATTTTAAAAGAGGAATGAGTTTATTTACTAATGATTTTTCGCTTTGCCTCGTACCTTTTTGGTTAGGGCTTATATAGCTAGCATAATTTGGATATAATGTTTACATTAGAGGGTATTATTTAGTATAATTATTGAAGGATATTATAAAAGTAAATTTATAACAAGTTTATAATTATTGATGAAACATTATTGTTAATTCTCCGGAACTAGCATTGTTTATAATTTACGTTGTTAGATTATCTTGTTTGATAACTTTATCTTATCTTTTATTTGCGAATGTTTCTTATTATAGCTCTGGGAGAATTTTAATCAAATATATCTTCACGTCGGAGATGTGGATTAGACTCGGAGGTACTTTCATCATATATTTTTGTTGGGCCAGGTTTTGAGACGAAGTCACTTTCTTTATCTTTTCTTCAAATTCTTCTTGTGAAATTGTCGATGCCAATTCAACCATATATAATCTTCTGTTTTCCTCCTAAGAATAATGCTTCTTCCTCTGTTTGGCTTTCTAATAAAGATTTTGGATCTTTATGAGTTTTCATCCATTCATTAATTTTTTGCTTATTTAGTAATTCAAGATTAAATTTCTTCCACCATTTTATTTTAACTTGTCTTTTAAGAGTAATTAGATCAATATTGTCAAAAGAGCATTTTATAAATATATTTCCATGCCATTATCCTAGTAACAAATTGAGATGCGACAAAGGAAAGTAATATGTACCTTAGTACAAACGTAGAATTTTGACTAAAGTAGTTATATATTTCATCAACTTCTTCACAAAATATTAGGGGTAATGGTATGAAATTATTTAATCAAATTATAAACTATTTTGAAAATTTTAATAAAATGCCTCCCGAACCAGATAAACCATTTTTTTTTCTTGGTTTTAATAGGGAACATGGCTATAGGTATCTATATAATTGTAACAAGTGTAAATTTGAGGGGTGAATTTCTTGAAAAGGATTTGGAATTATAAATGGGTTGGTTCCAATCTTGAAGGAATAAAACATTCAATATTTTTAATTTTAAAAATGGAATATTTCTTGAGAAAATTTACTGTGGAATATCTGTGTAAAATTAGTATAAATTAATATCAACTAATAAAAACCATGAATTTTTTAGGACGTACAAGGGAATAATGGAAATCTTTAAGAAATGTGTTGAGGCTAATTGATTTAAAAGAGATTTGGTCCATGATTTTCTCAATATCATAATAGTTATAACATTGTCTTTTTCTACATATTTTTCTTTAGAACTAGATTGTGTTCTAAAGTCTATTGGATCAACAAGTCTATTATAATATTGTAAAGGAGCAAACTTGCTACGTGATATTAATAGATTTTGTTAAGTCTGAAGAAATTAAAAATAAATTATAATATTTAATTTTAATAATTATAGTTATTATAATATTTTATAAGTGATCACTTTTGTATATACCAAATGCATACTTCCTCTGATTAACTGTGAATTGTACATATTGAAGTTCAGCTTGAAGGATTAAACTGATATATAGTCTAAAGTATTAGATTAATGAAGGAAAAACAAAGTGATAAAGGAAAAAAAAAAGAAGATATGTATCTCTTTCAACGTTTAATTTTAAATATTAAAGTTATTTATCAATATATTTTGTCTTGCAAAGGTTGACTTAGTTGGTATAAATCAAGTCGAGGAATTTACCTACCCCTCACATAAAAAGACTTGCCAAATTAATAAAGAGTACTTCTTTAACTTGAAGATTTGCAGCAGAAAAGTGGTTACCCTTTTTAGCATTCTTTAACTGTCAACGAACAAAAGTTATCAACTCTGATATGACAGTCTGTAAAATATAAACACACAAGAATGATGTTAAATTGTGTTAATTAATTAAAAAACTTTTTCAGACGATACGTTTTGCGTCTGTTAGATAAAACGTTGAACATACACAAATTTATTTTTCTTCTCAAATATTGATTCTAATGAAAATTTTAGTTCAAGTTATTATCCCTAGTTAGTTGACAGATAAGAATAATGAAAGCAGTAATATTTTTATACTGATTTGTCTATTCAAGACTACGCCCATTTACTTAGCAACTTGCTAAGGTTCCACTAAGAGTATTCTTTGAACCTAGTCACTCCTGACTAATTACAGATATTCTTTGGACACAATCTTCTTAGGCTAAACTGATATTCTTTGAACCCAACCTCCGTAGGCTAAACACATGTATTCTTTGGACCTAGCCTCCTCAGGCTAAACACAAGTATTCTTTCAACACTTAGCCTCCTCAGGCTAAAACAAGTATTCTTTGGACCTTAGCTTCCTCAGGCTAAAACTCAAAGTATTCTTTAGACACTTAGCCTCCTCAAGCTACAGATACCACAACAGTGGTTTACAATAAGATCAAATAAAAATAATCCTCTACGTAGAGAGGGATTTTACAATGTGAGTTCTATTCTAAGTTCAGGGCGAGTGAACTTTTACTTGAGAGCTTGAGAGCGAAGTTTGAATATAATATCTTTGCTGTATAGTTCGCCGACTTCAACTCGTTGCAATGAAGTCCTTTTATAGACAACTTCTTGAAGTATCCGTTAGACTAGAGATTTGAACGTTTGTCATTTATCTTGTGTACTTCAACATCTGGCAGAGTGAGCAATTAGAACATTTAATACAAAGTGAGTAGATGTCAGCGTGATAACGGGCTTTGACTGATTTGCTCAGAGATTTCACAGAAACGTACAACTACATTTCGTGTTGCAGAGGTTTACTTCAAAATCTCTTTCCACCTTTAGAAGCTTCTGAGTAACAACTTGATTTAAATGAAGACACGTGTTACTCAACATCTAAACTTCATTAAACTGATAGACAAATGAATAAAAGATGATTTGTGTGTTGAATTCATTCGTCTGTCTTCTTTCTTCGTCTTCAACTTCAGTCTTCATATCTTCACTCTTGAGCCCTTGACTTGAAGTTGAGATGAGCTCTCCGTCTTGAACGTTGAAGGTTCTTCATCTGATGTGGTTGTTTCGAAGCTTGATGACTTGAACACTTCATCTTTTGCGTCTTATGTTTGAGGGTGTATCTTTCGTCTATGATGATAATAATCTGCCTGATCATTCTTCCCTCTGCATCTACATCTGTCTGTCTTGTAATTATCAAAATTAAGATGCTAAGTCATTTTAACTTAACAATCTCTCCTTTTTTGATGATTACAGACCACCTTCGCATATGCTTGATCTTTTTCTTGTCCAAAGCTAAAGGATATATAAGAGCATGAAAAATATAGACGCATTTAGATACTTGATCTTTATCCGGCTAAACTTACATCAAAGATCTTCATATATATATATATATATATAATAATATATATAACACATATATCATTACATTTCTAAATTAAGTAATACCGTCATTATTAAATTAAATAATTCAAACTTAGAGACCACCTTCGCATATGCTTGATCTTTTTCTTGTCCAAAGCTAAAGGATGTATAAGAGCATGAAAAATATAGACATATTTAGATACTTGATCTTTATCCGGCTAAACTTACATCAAATATCTTCATATTATATATATATATATAACACATATATCAAACTTAGAGAAGTTCAAACTTAAATGATAAAAACATAATATTAAATAAACAATACAAATAGTTTTAAAACAACAATATTCAATTTATTTTTTCATGTCTTTTCTAATTTTCTATAATTTGTCTATGAGTATAAAAATTTGTATAACACAGTGATAGTGGATATAATATAAAACTAAATATTTAAATTATAAATATTTATATAACACAATGATAATGATATAAAATTAAATATTGTAAAAGACAAAAATATAAAATGGGGGTTGAATTGTGTTATTAATAAAATTTTGCGTTTGCGTCTGTTGTTTTATAAAGCGGCCAGACACAAATTTGATTTCTTTAACTGTTAATTTTAAGTTTCAGATAATTAAGTTGTTAATCTCCGTTAGTCAAAATAAAGCAGTTAAAGACCATGATATTTTTATATTGGTTCGTCTTAAGCAGATTATGTCCAGTTACTTAACAACTCGCTAAGTTTTCACTACAAACCATGAAAAGGTTACAAGTATTTTTTGCACCCAGCCATTTTTGGCTATAACGATATTCTTTGATCCCAGCCTTCTTAGGTTATACAAACAATATCGTTTGGAACACAGTCCTCTGAGGCTAAAGCAAATATATTCTTTGAAAACACAACTTTCTCAGGCTAGGGCACCACAACAGTGGATTTTGAAAAAGGTGTATGAAAGAAAGGTTATCCTCTTTGCATAGAGGTATTTGCAATGAAGAATACAAAGCTTAAGAGTGAAAACTTGTATGTGAGCTTATCAATCGTAATTTCGCCAACTTGAGCTTGAGGTAGTAAAGTCCTTTTATAGATGAAATCCTTGAAGTATTTCAGAGGTTATTGACAAACAATCAGAATCATTAAATGATTTCACAGCGGAGTCAGCGCATGTTCAGGTATTTTCTGACTTGATCAAAGATATCCTCGAAAAACACCATTTGCTTTTCGTATTGCAGAGGTTAAGTACGAGATCTCTGACTTTTAGAAGCTTCCAAAAGTAACATCTTGTAAAAGGTAGAACACAAGAAGGGGGGTTGAATTGTGTTTTATAAAAAAAAAAATTTCCCTTTCGTTTGTGGGTTTAAATATGTTTAGACGAAGTATTACTTAATCTTCAAAGATTGTTTTTAAGTAAGATACGTTATAGCTTAATTATCACCGTTAGTCAAATACTTAAGAAGATAAGTACACAACTATTTTTATACTGGTTCGTCTATACAAGACTACGTCCAGTTACCCAGCAACCACTGAGTTTTCACTACCAACCGTGAAATGGTTATAAGTATTATTTGCACCCAGCCACTTCTGGCTATAACAAGATATTCTTTGAACACAGCCTTCGCAGGCTAAACAACAGAGGTATTCTTTGAACAACCAGCCTCCTTAGGCTAAACTACCACACAAGTGGATTTTAAAAAGATGTTTTAAAGAACAGAAAGATTCCTCTTTGCAGAGAGGGTTTTACAATGAAGTACAATCAGATGTATTGAGCGAAATCACAGAAGATAGAATAATAGAAGCGTTTTCGCCAACTAATCTCTGATGAAGTGAAGTCTTTAAATAGGCACCATCTTCAGATAACCGTTAGACACATGAGAATGCCGTTGAATATTTCTTTGAGAGCTTTCCAAAAGGTGTCAGATAGTACTTGAGTGATTGATGGCGTGTGCAGCGGATTTAGATTGCGTGCGCAGTACCTTTTCTGACTTGTACAGAGACTTTGACAAAAAGGTGAAGAACTTTTTGAGTTGCATGTGTAAGCATGAATCCCTATACTGATCTTGGATGCTTCTAATGCGTACTTCTTAAGATTTGAAATCTTGGCGCGAGTGACTCAAACTTTGCTTCACTTGTTGGACAAACGATATACTTCTTCAGTCTTTAAGAAGTTTCGTCTTATCCTATCGTCTGATGACTTTGACTTGAGACAGACGAATGACTTCAGTCTGAGGAGTCATCTTTCGTCTGTGCTTGTTTCGTCTGACTTGCTCGCTGATGTTCCGTCTGAGAAAGTTTCGTCTGTCTTGTAGAAATCAAAACCTTAGATGTGTTAAACATCTTGATTTAACGCATCTTTATTTGAATATTGGCGCGAGTTACTTCGTCTGACTTTATAGGACTTCACTAATCATCAATAGACGAAGGGTCTTCATAAGGCTTCGTCTGTCTTCTTTCCTCGAAAACTTCGTCTTGAGGCATATTTCAGTCTATGAAGTAGTAGACGATGACTTCATAGAAGGTTGACTTTGATGGACTTATCTTCGTTTGTACTTGCTTCATCCGTCTTAGACTCATGATGCTTCAGTCTGATACTTGGACCGTCTATTATGTAATTATCAAAATCTAAGATGTTAATCATCTTGACTTAACAAATATTTAAACTATAGATGTGTCTCGTAATTGAACAAGATGTGAATGCATGAAGACAACAATGATGCGGTGGAGATGACAATACAAAAAATAAATGACGCTACAATGACAAAAATAGTTACATGAGATAAAAATAAAGATGGTGGAGCGACGTGATGCAGTGACAACCTTCACTCAGATAGACGATGATGCGGTAGAGATGGCAAACAAAGAATAAATGACGGACAATGACAAAAAATTGTTAGATGAGATAAAAATAAAGATGGTGGAGCGGCGTGATGCAATGACAACCTCTACTCAACCTCAGCAAAGTGATGAGATGATGAAGTTGGGTTGTACCCACTAACAATGTGATACAATGGTGGTGATGTCCACTCTTAAATTCTCAATGTAGATTTTTTGTTGGGAACAAGTTGCATGTTTGTAGTCTATTTCAAAAGTAAAATTATAAAAATATCTATATGATTTACTATTTATAATATGATATACATATAAATATAATATTAATTTAATATTTTTGCTGGGCAAAGATATCATGTGGTGGGCTGCGTGGTCTCCGTCCTTGTCCTTGAACTGGCCATGGAGGTTTTATCTCAATCCTCGTCTACTTGAGGAAAAAATCTCCACCCATGATACCCATTTAGCGTAGTACTTATTGTACAAATTGACTCTCATTCCTCATTTTCTTTTTGAATCTCTTAGTGATGAGAGATATCTCATTATCATTTGAATCTTCAAAGCTTTCACCGGAAGAGGATTCAAATCAATTTTAAGAACCTTGTTCTTGCCTTTTCTTTGACTGTGTTCTTCATGTTTGGAGCTAGATTCACCCATGTTTAAGAATAAATACTCATGTCCCTTAATCTTGTCTCTTTTGATGAGATGAGCCTCGTGAGCTTGAAAAGCTCTAATAAGTTTGTCAAGAGTTAAGACTTTCATGTCTCTACTCACAAATTTAATAGTAGTAGTGAATTCTCATACAACAAAACGATTATTATCTAAGATTTTGAAGTTATTTTGAGATCATTTTTAAGAGCCTTTTAAGTCATTAAAAATAGTTTAAATTCTCCCAAACATCTCATCAATAGTCTCTCCTTCCTTCATGGAGACGAGTTCATAATACCTTTAAAGACGCAATATTCCTTATGTAAGCATCTCCCATTCCTTCATGTAAGGTCTAAAGAACATTACATATTTTCTCAAGTGCGTTGTACCTGCAAAATTTGTACTATTTAGACTTTTCCAAAGCATATGTGATCATAAATTTAATCTCATTATTCTTTTCTAGAATGACAAATTCTATTAGTAAGTTAAATTTTTTTTTTCTTGATTGTTCGAGCATCTCATTAAGTAATGGTGGTCCATAACCCACACCAAGTAAACTTCAAGAGCATCTTCGTCCCATCACTCTAGTCGGGAAAACTTCAAATACATTTTCAAATCAATATTTTGATATATGCATACAAACTTAAAAAAATAATCATTCTAAAAAAACGTTTACTTAAAATCAATTTGAGGAAAATACTATTTTATTCTTGATATTTTTTAAGACAATGTTATTTTATTCCTTAACTTTTAAAAATAAGTAAATTAATCCCTAATTTTCATATTTACTATTCGATCTATTCTTTTAAATAATTTAAATAATATTTTATAACTACTCATAAATATTATCAAAATAATAAATTGAATAACCAAATAGTATTTTACTCAAATCAATTCTATAATATCACGTTGATTTCAAATCAATTCTATAAACACGTATCCAAACGCAATGAGAATTTTAATTTATTTTTTGTTCTAACATATACATCAATTTTACCTTTTAGATAAATGCTCTTAAGCATATATACAAGCTTATTTGAAATCAAATTTCAATCATCTTGACGAAAATACATGATGATGCATATCTGTTTCACCAGTTTACCGTTGAATCAGTTTTAACTTTTAACACCAAAAACGATGCTCCATGTTTGATGCTGCCAATGGCATATGCATCCCCGTATTCTCTAAAATGTTTCACGTATTTCGGACATTGTACACCGTGGCCCCAAATTTACGGAGCTGCTACAAAAATTCGAACCAGCACGCGCTCATGACAAAAACACGTGTAACACAAATTCGATCACATATTTTCATGTTTGAATTGTGCACTGTCTGAAACGGTCATTCACTTTTGAAACCAGCTTTCAAAAATGCCACAGCATTTTAGTTTCACTCTTTTTACAAGTAAATCTTAACTATTAATTGTTGTAGTTATTGGAGTGAAAAAGAAGCAATACTCTGCTTTCTCTTTCTACATGCTTCAAAAGTTCAAATTATTAGCTTTGATAATTTAAAGTTTTCATCATGGTGACCCTTTGAGGTCCATATTGTCATCACAACTCCACCAACTGGAATCATCACCACTGTTGACACTTTCTTACAGTTAGTTAGTGACTGATTCCACTTCCACCCACTTAAGTTGTGAGCTAAAGAGTCCGTTTTGAAGGCTGGAATGGAAATGGGTCGTGTAGTGTGGATGATATTGGTGATTTCCACCACTGTTCTTTGCCCTTCTTCTCTTTCTCTCACGCAAGATGGTAAGAACTATATATAAAGTATGAACCCCTTTTGTCTCTTTCTGGGTTATAATTAAATTAAACCCTTTTCGTTTGTTGCTTCTTTTTGTTAGTTACTGTTTGGTTGTCATTGAGGCACAAAATAAACTAGGAATTGATTATAGTATGTTTTCATTTATTATTGTTGGAGATGAATGATTGCATTTTGGGTAGTTTTTAGTTTTGTTTTTTCCTTTCATTCCTTCCATTTATTCTTCAAATTAAGATAGGACAAACAGTACAGGTTTTTAAAGTTTCAATTTCATTTTCTGATTTTGTATTCATCCATTAGGATTGACATTGTTGGAGATCAAAAGCACTTTGAATGACACAAGGAATTTTCTCAGCAACTGGAGAAAGTTTGATGAGTCTCACTGTGCATGGACTGGTATCACTTGTCATCCTGGTGAACAACGAGTTCGCTCAATGTATGTAACCTGCACACACACTTTCGTTTTCTCTGATATAGTGTGCTTAGATTGGGAAAAAAGAAAGAAATTTTCTCAAATTAAAGGGCACTTATTTTTCTCAATGTTCTCCTGATTTTGTGTGACATGGTTCAGAAATTTACCTTACATGCAACTGGGGGGGATTATATCTCCAAGCATTGGCAAACTCAGTAGACTGCATAGACTGTAAGTAGTAAAAGCAACAATAAACATGATTTTCCCCAGTTCACTCACTCCTCATAGTGGAGAGATGTGACATTTTTGAGTTGTGTTTGCAATGAATCAGGGCACTTCATCAAAATGGCTTACATGGAGTAATTCCCAATGAAATTAGCAATTGTACTGAGCTTAGAGCACTGTGAGTGAAAATTAATTCAGTGCTTTGTTACAAATTTATATGTGGATATTCCTTTGATTATGTAATTACAAATTTATATGTGGCCATTCCTTTTATTGTTAATGTCTGGACATGCTTCTGATTCTAATGGTAGGTACTTGAGAGCTAATTATTTACAAGGAGGCATTCCATCAGATATTGGAAATCTTGCTTTCTTACATGTAATGTAAGGCCATCCCTTTTATTTCTTCCCCACAAATTTGAAACTATTTGTTTGTTTGTAATTTGAATTGGCTTTTAGGCTTTAGCTTTCTTAACATGGTTTTATTTTTCAACCGCATTTTTAATTCTCTTTTTAAAGAATTTAATAGAAAGTTCAAATACAGGGATTTATCAAGCAACTCATTGAAGGGTGCTATACCTTCTTCTATTGGCCGTCTTACACAATTGCGAGTTCTGTAAGTTCATTCAATCTAAAGCTCTGTCCTCCTTGGCATAATGATATTGATAATCATAACTTTAGAATTCTATACGTATATGCTGATTTGCTTGTCTCAGGAACCTGTCTACTAACTTCTTTTCCGGTGAAATCCCTGACATTGGAGTACTAAGCACCTTTGGGAACAACACGTAAGCACTCTTGCCCAATAAATGTTGTGTCTTGATTAATACACTTTACTCTTTAGACCAAATGATATTTGACCAGTTCTTGTAATGTTGTTAACCTCTTAGTGGAAGGTTGGTTTCATTGTTTGTGTTTATGGTTGTATTTATAAATTCATTGCATATGAATAGGTTTATTGGAAATTTAGATCTTTGTGGGCGACAAGTTCAGAAACCATGTAGCACATCACTTGGTTTCCCAGTAGTGCCACCACGTGTTGAAAGTGATGAAGCTGCAGGCAAGTCAAATTCAATGATTCATATTTTTAAGAATAATGCTATATTCTCCTTCAATATTGTTTGGATTCAAGATTAAGATCCTGTTGCTGTTGTACAAAATGAATCAGGAAAGGCTAAGCCTTGGTTGGTTTATTCCAGAAGGAAGAGAAATGTTAAGAGTTAATTATGAGCCTCTTTTCTGTTGTATTGGGCACTATTAGTAACCACAGAGAGAGTCACTTAAGGAGGCATATTTTTTTCTGTTGGTTACATTTCGATTAGGCAGGGATCAATTCTCTGAGGAGATTTGCTCCGGAACACTCTGTACATTCCTCATTCATTTCAATAAAATTCTCTTCTTCTTCCTTAAATCTCTTTTGATGATAGCAAATATCATATCATATTCTCTTCATTCTCAATGAGGAAAATATTAAATGAAAAGGCAAATGCATTTAATGTATTAAAAATATAAAAGCATTCAATATTCTCTTTATTTAGTTAGTAGGATAATATTATAGTAACATAGTAGATTATAAGAAAATTTATATATTGAGCAATCATTGTTTGAATTTGTATGATGCAGTCACTGCCCAAAGATCTTCACATTACGTGAAGTGGGTGCTAGTTGGTGCAATAACAATAATGGGTCCTGCACTTGTTATAACTCTTTCATTACTATGGATCTGTTTGTTATCAAAGAAGGAGAGAGCTGCTAGAAGGTACCAAGAAGTTAAGGATCAAGTCAATTCAGAATCAATAAGGAAGGATGATGGTATTTCAATTTTTATACTTTCCTATTCAGCATCATTGAAAAAATGGTCTTTTTTCTTCTTTATAATGACTAATTTGGTCTTGTAAACAGGTGCAAAACTTATCACCTTCCATGGTGATCTTCCATACACATCACTTGAGATCATAGATAAACTGGAGGCTCTAGATGAAGATGATGTGGTAGGGTCTGGAGGGTTTGGTACAGTTTACCGGATGGTTATGAATGATTGTGGTACATTTGCTGTTAAACGGATTGATAGAAGCCGTGAAGGTTCTGACCAGGGGTTTGAAAGGGAACTAGAAATTTTGGGTAGCATCAAGCACATAAATCTTGTTAACCTGCGTGGTTACTGCAGACTCCCTTCTACTAAGCTTCTAATCTATGATTATTTGGCCATGGGAAGCTTAGATGATCTCTTGCATGGTATGATTATATGCACTATGTATAGTTTTTCCATAACCTGAACTCTGTAACAGGTCAGTGTGAGTGGATTTCTCTAAAAGGACTTCTCTGAGAAGAAAATAAGAAAAAAATATAAAATTTACTTTTCTAAAAGTTAAAAATAAATCTTGTCCCTCTGGTTGAGTGTGATCTGATCTAATGTTGTATCATTTATAAACATCCCAATAAGGAAAAAATGATCAAGATCTTGCCAGTATACTCAAAAAAAAGTTTTCATGATAACATGCTCTTCAGTCTTGCAATTGCTAACCTTTTATTAAACCCTTTCTGTTTTAGAAAATGCTGAACAATCGCTGAATTGGAGCACTCGCCTAAAGATAGCCCTTGGTTCTGCCCGTGGTTTGGCATACTTGCACCATGATTGCTGCCCAAAAGTTGTGCATCGCGACATTAAGTCAAGCAACATCCTTCTTGATGAGAACATGGAACCTCGTGTCTCTGATTTTGGTCTTGCAAAGCTTTTAGTAGATGAAGATGCCCATGTTACCACAGTGGTTGCTGGCACATTTGGTTATCTAGCACCAGGTATGTATTTAGCTCGATACACATCATATAATATAAAATATTTAAAAAGTAATGTCTATTATCTTTTCTTGAGGCTAGCATTATAGAAAAAGCATAAAAGGTTGGTTTTTAAAGGTAAATATACCATCTATTTTTTAATGCAGTGTTTGTGTTATATATTGATCTTAATTGAGTCACTTCAGTTGTATTCTAGTAAACAAACTTCATGAGAAATAACTGATGGTGGATATTTTTTACTTATATGTCAACATCAGAGTATCTACAAAGTGGAAGAGCCACTGAGAAATCAGATGTGTATAGTTTTGGAGTACTAATGCTAGAACTTGTAACTGGAAAGAGACCTACAGATCCCACCTTTGCAAGGAGAGGTGTAAATGTTGTTGGTTGGGTAAGCTTTAACTCATTCAATGCACAAATAAAATGAGTAATGATATGAATTTTCTTTTCTCTTTTTACACTCATGTTACTAAACTAATGAACTGGGTAATTATTAATTTGCAGATGAACACGTTCCTGAAAGAAAACAAATTGGAAGACGTAGTAGACCGAAAATGCAGTGATGCAGATTGGGAATCTGTTGAAGTAATTCTTGAACTAGCAACAAATTGTACTGTTGCAAATGCAGATGAACGTCCATCAATGAATCAAGTGTTACAGATACTGGAACAAGAAGTTATGTCTCCTTGCCCAAGTGATTTTTATGAGTCAAATTCAGATCACTCTTAAATGCCTCAAGCAATTCCAACATGTATGCTAGCTAGCTAACAACGTAATAGTATTTTTTGGAAGTGGGTCTGTAAATTATTTTGTTCTAGCAAAATGACAAATGTGCAAACTCAAAATTTCAACATTGTAAATTTGCAATGGTTTGGTTTCTGGAATGACCTCCATTGAAAATGATTTTGGACAATCAACATGCGTTTGTTGATTACAAACGGAGCAGTGAATTCTTTCTTTATTTGCAGCGTTCTGCATGATTTAGTGAATTAAACTTGTTACTTATTAATGTTTTTTTTTCCTATAAATTAATTTAACAAAGTGACATACTATAATTTCTTTAGCTACTTAGACTTCCATATTATTAACAAGCGCGGGTCAAGCCAAATGCATAGAGTTTACGGCTTTTCAATTTCAATTTGTAAGAAGAAATACTAATTATGATTCATATGACACATAGTATAGCTAATAAATGGGTGAATTGGATTGAGATTTTGAATGATTATTTTAGTATAATAAAGTCACATAAATTTTAAAAGATTTCATGAGAATGTAATAATTTATAAGATTTTCTAAAAGACTTTAATGATTTTATAGAAATATAACAACTTAAAAGATTTTGTAATATGAATTTTATTGAATATACATTACAAAAGTTTATAAGATTTAAAAAGAATTAGTATGAATTAGTATTTTAATTAAATTATAATTTTTGATCGAGGACGAAAGAGATTACTAGTCCTTATTATATGACAAACTAATATTTGAATAAATGTTCCGGGAAATATTTGTATTTAGTATTTAATTAAGTCTAACAAAGATGAAAAAAAATTAAACAAGTTTTAATATCAAATTGGATCAGCTCACATAAAATCATTTTATTTGTATTTAATTAACGGTCTCAAATTTAGACACTTAATACTAATTAATTTAGTTAAACATTTAAGAGAATATTAGTTTAAGTAAATATATTAAGATAACGTTATTATTTATAATAATTCCCTCTTATTCAAATAATATTTGAAGAACATTTATAATCTATGTAAGAAGACAAATGTTTGTATAAATACTATCATAAATACCTCAATTGATATCATGACTAGTAAAATTACAAAAAAATAAAAATTACAATAAACAGGTTTTATATCTCTCTCTGTGCGTGTGTGTTTAATTATATCTAATATTTGAATACATGTTTCGGCAAATATTTATATTTAGTACTTAATTATATCTAACAAGGATGAAAGAAAAATTAAACAAGTTTTGTTAATATAAATTGGATCAGCTCACATAAATAATTTTATTTTTATTAAATTAATATTCTCAATTTTAACATTTAATACTAATTAATTGAGTTGAACATTCAAGAAAATATTATTTTAAATAAATATATTAAGAGAATGTTATTATTTATAACAATTCCCTTTAATTCAAATAACATTTGAAAAACATTTACAATATCTAGAACAAGATAAATGTTTGAATAAATACTATCATAAAAATCTCAAATGATGAAATTACAAAAGAAAATATTTAATAAACAATTTTTATACTTCTAAAACTGTATCGATCATCTTTTGCATTGAAACGTTAGTAATCTTCTTAGACGAATACAAAGATTATCGTATTAAAATATGAAAATTCATTTCAAATTGTCTTCTTTTAATATATATATATATATATATATATATATATATAATTAAAAAAATTGAATATCTAATTATATATTTGACAAGGAAAAAAGTTATATATAATTTATGTTAACGAAAATCTTACATCAATTATCTTAAATTAGTTATAATAAAAAAAATGAATTTATGAAATACTATCTTAAATGTTATGAAAATAAAAAAAAAAATTAAATTAAAGAGATTAAAATAAATATTTTGTACAAAGAAAACCCATGTTTCCATTGAAATTAAAACTTCATTATCAACGAGAACATAACATTATGCAATTAGTTTAGTCCAATTCTTTAATTGTTAGTTATGGGTTACAATAATTAATACAATAATTTAACTCACAATTACTTTAATTCAAGATTTAATTAATAAATATTTAAATTAATAATAAAAATAACTTTATTTTTCTTCTATGCATCTATCTTTGTCATTGTAACTTGGAAATATTTTATCACTGGTAATTGAAAAATGATCTCTTAAATTCCTAAAATTCTAGGAAATAATTTATCGTTATGAATAAATTTCCTTTTAATTATAATTTTAATTTTAAATGTTTTCCTTTTTTAATTTTCCTTTCATCAAACAATTATTTTTTAATTTTATAAATATTTTTAAGAAATTTAATAATCAATTTATTTCATTATATACAACATGAAAGTAATATTAATTTTTTTTATCTACTATTAATTATTATCTATTTTAAATTTTCCATTCATTATTTATCTTCAAAACATTTGAATTAATCACTCATATTTTTTCTTGCTCGTTTTTAACAATAGTGTAAGATAGAGATAAACACTTTTATTAATTGTTCAACGAACAGATAATACGGAGAAATGTATCATGTCTATCTTTTTCTTTCATTTTTTTAAAATTGTTGGCTTTTTTATTATCTTTATTTTATTTTTAATATTACTTAAAATCTTTGTTTTATTAAATATTTTTCACATTTTATTTAATAAATTTAATTTTTAAAAGTTATACTTTAAACAATGTAGATATATTTAATAAAAATATTTACTGAAAATGTTGTATGCAAGTTCTATAAAATAATATTTAAATACTACGGAAACAAAAAAAAAATAATTTATTTTTTATTACAGACATTGAAATAAAATATTTTTCTATTAAAATTAGTCTTTTAAAATATTAAAATTATGTTAATCAATTTTGTCTAAATCTTTTACAATTATCAATTAATTTTGTTTCTGAAACTCATCTCACCGATTTATTTGATTAATTTACTTTAAAATTTAACTAAACTCATCTCACCGATTTATTTAATTAATTTACTTTAAAATTTAACTATACTGATTAGGCTTTAATCTTGATGATGTCTAGAAATTCAGTCAATAAGTGATACATCTTTATATTTGAGCATTTATCTATTATTAATTATTATCTATTTTAAATTTTCCATTCATTATTCATGTTCAAAACATTTAAATTAATCTCTTAAATGCCAAAGTACTAAGAGGTGAACAGTTTGTAAGAATATATTAATTTAACCTATGAAAATATAGTTGTTTTATGATGCGAGAATATATTAACTAATTTGATCTTATGAGATTCCAAAATATCCAAATATACATGTGACTAAGATCATCCTTGATTAGAAAATGGTTATAAAAACACAAAGAGTGAACATAAGAAGGGACATACTTGAATTTCACCTAGGATTTCTTGCACCTTGTGGTCAAAATAATACTATTTAGCATTTAAGTGATTATACCATCTACAATTACACTATCTAAGAGTCATACTATATATCTAAATGGTGTTCTTGATGCATTCCATATAGAAGGAACTTTATTTTGTACATTCAAAAATAATATTGATATTTAAGAAGACACAACTCCAACTCCATGGATAGTTGCTTTCATTTTGTAATATTTTAATTTATTATTTGCCAATGCAAAACATGTCACTTTATTTTTCAAACTCAACCAGTATGATGATGGTTATTATTATATAGACATATTTCATATGCTCACGTGGAACTCATTTGTATATTTGTAGAGGAGATTGATGATCATGGACCGTTTACTTTTATTATATTCTTAAATGCTTACAATATAGAGTTAAACAATTATTCTTTTTATTATATTCCTTTTAATTTTTTATTTGAACTTGAAATTGGGCTTTCAAGTATATTTAAATCAGCATTGTATTAAACACTTAATAAAAAGGAAAAAAGTTGTATGTAATTTTATGCTAATGAAAATCATACATTAATTATCTTGAATTAATTATAACCACAAAAACATTTATTAACATGCATTAATTTTAGCAAACATGTTATAACCAGAAAGCCTTTTACATCTCAAATATGGCTTTGACCTATATTATATATTTACCAGCTCAATTTTATGTTATCCTATCACGTTGTAAGAGAGTAGTTGTAAATTTTAATTTTGATTACCATAATTATTAGTTAAAAGGTGTAACATAATCTTGCCCTTTTAATACTTTCAAAATTCATGATTAATATAAAAGAAATTATTTTTTTCATTGTTCTAGTTAAAATATAAAAATATATACTTTTAAAATGATTTAATTAGCTATTTTAAATTTTTCATTCATAATTTATCTTCAAAACATTTGAATTAATCACTCATATTTTTTCTTCATTTTTAACAATAATGTAAGATAGAGATAACACTTTTAATAATTGTTCAATGAAGAGTTAATTTAGAAAAATATATCGTGTCTTTCATTTTTCTTTCATCTTCTTTAAATTACTAGAGTTTTTTATTATCTTTATTTTACTTTTAATATTAATTAAAATCATTGTTTTATTTAATATTTTTTCACATTTTATTTAATAAATTTAATATTTAAAAGTTTTACTTTTGACAATGTAGAATAATTTTATAAAACTATTCAATGAAAATGTTGTACACGAGTTCTATAAAATAATATTTAAATACCACAAAAAAGAAAAATAATTCATTAATAAAAAAATATTTTTCTATTGAAATTAGTCCTTCAAATTAGAAGGGTAGAATATAAAAATTATGTACATCTATTTTGTCTAAATCTTTCATAATCATTATTTGATTTTATTTTTGACTCGTCTCATCGATTTATTTGATTAATTTTCTAGATGGTGTTTAGAAATTTGGTCAATAAGTGATACATCTTTATATCTAAGCATTAAATCTTTATCTAATCTTGTTAGGATCTTCATGGATTAAACTCTTGGATGCCTAAATATAAGGAGGTGAACAAAGAATATATTAACAAATTTGACTTATGGAAATATGGTTGTTTTGATGGTATGAGAATATATTAACTAATTTGATCTCATCATATATGCCCAAGTATAAAGAGGTGAACAAAGGATATATTAACCAATTTGACTTATGGAAATATGGTCGTTTTGATGGTCCCAGAATATATTAACTAATTTGATCTTATCAGATTTCAAAATACTAAGATGAAGGTCACCTTTAGTTATAAAATGGCTATAAAAACATAGAGTGAACATGAGAAAGGGACACACACTTGAATTTCACCTAGGATTTCTTGCACTAACAAACAATACTTTTAGAATTGCAGTGTCTTAAGAGTTTAAGAGTCATGACTTTAAAATATTTTATCATATCTAGTCTAGTGGTTGTATTGGTAATCTCAAGTGCCCAAGCTCAGCTTGGACTTGGTATTCTCAAGGGTGGTTTTGATGCATATCATATACATGGAACATTATTTTGCACGTTGCGAAATCATAATGATGTTCAAGTAGACACAACCCCAACATTTCCTAGTAAGATCATTGTCCATGGACAATTGCTTTCATTTTGTACTATTTTAATTTATTATTTTCCAATGCAAGTCATTTCATTTTCCAAACTCAACCAATATGATGATTATTAGTTATTAATACTTTATAATAATATTTCAGATGCTCACATGAAACTCATGTGCGAAGAAGAGGAGATTGCTAATGCTGGCTCAGATGATCATGGAGCGTTTGCCTTTACTACAGATCGTTTGGATGCCGCTCCAATGCTAAATGGTTGCAATTTAGTGGTAACAACTCCTCTACGCAACTGTAACACCACACTTCCTCCGAATGGGTATTTGGTTTCACCATTACAATTAGGTGGAGTCAATCGCATTGGGACCCAAAATATTGCTAAGATTATTCCATCGGGATTCCATTTTAAGCCTTAAACTTAATCAAGTATCACTAGAAAAAAATAAATATTGATGAATTTATGATTAAATAAAGTCACCATTTTTTTAATATTTTTCTCTTTAATTTTAATTTGTGGTTGAATTCACGTGGACTTTATAAGAAGATAAAAAAGAAAATAAAAAAAAAGAATAGTAACATAATAATTATATAATGTCAATGTGTTTAATTTCGCTTTTTTTTATTAATACAATCTTCCTTCCCCTTTAAAAGTATGTCGAATTAGAAATTTCTATGGAAAATGACATAATAAAAATTTTCCGTCTTTCTTAAATGCTTACAACAGAGTTAAACAATTATTTTTTTTTATTATATTCTTTTTAATTTTTTAATTTAAACTTGAAATTGGGCTTTCAAGTATATTTAAATCAGATTTAAACAATTAATATTAATATATTATTTTAAATAAATATGTTAAGAGAATATTATTAGTTATAATAATTCCCTTTCATTCAGAGAACATTTATAATATCTAAAAATAAAAGCTTGTATAAATACTATCATAAAAATGGATAAAATTACGAAAAAAATATATTACAAGAAACAAGTTTTATACTTCTAAAACCATATTGATCATCTTTTGCATTGAACGTCCGTAGCCTTCTTAGACTGAGATAAAGATTATCATATTAAAATATGAAAATTCATTTCAAATTATTTCTTTCAATATATATATATATATATATATATATATATAATAAAAATTGAATATCTAATTATATATTTGACAAGGAAAAAATTTATAATTTTGATTACAATAACTAATTATTAAAAGGCATAACATAATTTTTCCTTTTTAATACTTTCAAAATTCATCATTAATATATCATAAGAAAATTTATTTTAAACATTTTTATAATTAAAATATAAAAATACACATTTTTGAAATGATTTGAATAGAGTTTCAAGTTATTTATGAAATACTATCTATTTTAAATTTTTCATTCGTGATTCATCTAAACATTGAAATTAATCACTCATATTTTTTCTTCTTTGTTTTTAACAATAATGTAAGATAGAGATAAACACTTTAAATAATTGTTCAATGAACAGTTAATTTGGAGAAATACATCATGTCTTTCATTTTTCTTTTATTCTTTTAAAATTATTTGAGCTTTTTATTATCTTTATTTTATTTTTAATAATAATTAAAATATTTGTTTTATTAAATATTTTTTCACATTTTATTTAATAAATTTAATACCTAAAAGTTTTACTTTTGACAATGTAGAATAATTTTATAAAACTATTCGATGAAAATTTTGTAAGTCTACAACCCAGTCGACTCTCTCTCTGAATTGTATTAGTAAATCGCCTCCTAGAGAAAAGTTATTTAGTTCCTTTCCTCGCATTAGTTGGGAAAAGTTCCAACTCTACCATCATCACTATCTTAATTCATCCATCCCTTTTTTATATCAATAGGGAAAAGTCCTGCCCACTTTCTGAACCAGTTCACACCGCTATCGCCCCTATTCTCTCAACAAAGCCTCTGCTCTCGAGTGACTTCCCTACCGCCCTCTCCAAGAAAGACGACAGGTAGGGTAGTTCTATAGAATAATATTTAAATACAACAAAAACAAAAAATAATTTATTTTTCGATCACAGACATTAATATAAAATATTTCTCATCAATAAATAAATATATTTTTATTGAAATTAGTCTTTAGGTAGAATATAAAAATTATAGAAATCAATTTTATCTAAATCTTTCATAATTATCAATTAATTTGGTTTCTGATATTCGTCTCACCTATTTATTTGATTAATTTATTTTAAATTTAACTAATAAAAAAAATAAAAAAAGACAAGAAAAAATGTCTCAAAGGACTTAAGAAGATTTGAGTATAAAAATTACTTGGATAGTTACTGCTCGTAAATATGACAGAAACCTGTATTTGTTCCCAAAATCTTACACCAAGTATAGATAGTGATTTGCTAAAAATATGTGAAAACCGTCTTTGTTCCCAAAATCTTACACCAAGTATGAATAGTTATTGCTCGTAGTCTTTGTTCCTAAAATCTTACACCAAGTATGAATAGTTACTGCTCGTAAATATGACAGAAACCTGTATTTGTTCCAAAATCTTACACCAAGTATAGATAGTGACTGCTCGTAAATATGACAGAAACCTGTCTTTGTTCCCAAAATCTTACACCAAGTATGAATAGTTATTGCTCGTAGTCTTTGTTCCTAAAATCTTACACCAAGTATGAATAGTTACTGCTCGTAAATATGACAGAAACCTGTCTTTGTTCCAAAATCTTACACCAAGTAAACAGATTGTTTCCTATGGGTTTGGTATAGGTAAAATCTTTAACATTGGAACTATTGGTAAGACATTAATGACTCTTATTCACAATGTTTCATATGTTAAAAGGGTTAAACTTAACTTATATAATATAAGTCAATTTTGTGATAGTGAGTATGAGGTTTCCTTTAACTCAGATGAATGCATAATGCCAAACAATGACAAATCAAATCTATTCTCTTAACTGGTAGATGAAAATGTGATATTTTGAACAAGAAGCTGGGATATTAAAGTCTCAAATGTATTTCAAAACTATTAAAGAAAAATCTTGTAAAAAGTTTGTCAAAGATTTCATGAAAATCAAATCATCGTGTAAGTCTTGTTAGCATGGTAAACAACTTCAAGCATCTTTAAAATGTTTACTCCTACACAAATGATTGGAGAAAAGAAATATGGAGTTGTAATTGTGGATGACCATTCTAAATTCATGTGGGTTTACTTCCTAGCTCACAAACTTGAAGTGATCATGGAACTGAGTTTGAAAACTTAGAGTTCAAAGCCTTTTGCTAGGAAAATGAGATCTTTAACAACTTTTCTTCTCCAAGAACAACTTAAAATGAGATAGTTGAAAAAAAGAATAGAACCTTGCAAGAGATGGCTAGAATTCTACTTTGTAAGAGCTTTCTTTCAAAATACTTTTAAGCAGAAGCAATAAACACGCCATGTTATATTCAAAACAGAATATTAGTAAGACCTATGATCAAGAAGACTCCTTATGAATTGTAGAGAGGAAAAAAACCCAACACGTCTTACTTCCATCCATTTAGATGTGAATGTTTCATTGTAAATACTCGAGATCAACTTGGAAAGTTAGACTCAAAGATTGATAAAGGAATTCTCCTTAGTTATTCTGATACTTCTAAGGCCCATAGATTTTATAACTCTAGAGCTCAAGTTGTGGAAGAATCAATGCATGTGAAGTTCCAAGATAACTCAAAGGCTTACAAAGAAATGTCAGACATGGAAAAATTATTTGATCTTTTGCAGATTAAACTGTCTAGTCAACTTCAAAGACAAGAACTTAAATCAGATGAAGCTAGGAAGCCAAATGAAGGAACCAACACAGATGCATCTGAAGGACCCGCATCTATTCCTCAACTTGATGCTCCACATAATTCGTCTTATAGGAATTGGAATTTTGTGACCAATCACTTTGAAGACTAGATTATTGGAGACAAAACTCAAGGAGTAAATATTAGATCATCCTTAAAGCATGAAGCTAACTATGCTCTAGTTTCAAAAGGTGAACCAAAGAACATAGAAGAAACATTTCAAGACAATGACTAGATTATTGTTGTGGAGGAGGAACTCAATCAGTCCACTAGAAATGATGTATGGAGTCTCATTTTAAAGCCATGAAACAGGAGCATCATTGAAACAAGGTGGGTGTTCAGAAAAAAGCTAGATGAAGTAGGCAAAGTGGTAAGAAACAAGGTCAAGTTAGTAGTTCAAAGTCATAACCAACAAGGTATTAATTTTACTGCACTAGTAGCTAAATTAGAAGTTATTTGAATTCTTCTTGCATTTGCTGCTTACAAAAACATTATTCTATATCAGATGGATATTAAAAGTGATTTTTTAAATGGTTTTATCAAAGAAGAAATTTTTGTTAAGCACCCTCTTGGCTTTGAACATCCTACTTTTACAAATCATGTTTTTAAACTGAAGAAGACTCTATATGGTCTTACACAAGTACCTCGAGCTTCGTGTTACAAGTTGAGTTCCTTTGTGTTAAATAATTGATTTGTGAGAGGCAAAGTAGATACAACTTTGTTTAGGAAAAACTTGAACAATGATTTCATTATTGTAAAAATTTATGTTGATGATATCATTTTTGGGGCTACTAAATGAGTCTTTGTGCAAGGACTTAAATTTTGAGTTAATGTAAACGAATTCAAAATGATTATGATGTGAGAATTAAAGTTCTTCTTAGGGTTGTAAATTAAGCAAACGAAAGAAGGCATTTACATCTATCAAAAAAATTACACTAAAGAGCTTCTAAAGAAGTTCAAGATGGAAAATGCATAGCCAATGAAAATACACTTGCATTCATCTAGTACAAATCTAGGCAAAGACAAATCAGGTAAACCAGTAGATAACACCATCTACATAGGTATGATTGGATCTCTCATTTATCTCACATCAAGTAGGCCTAACATTATGTATAGCATTTGCTTGTGCGCTAGATTCCAATCAGATCCCCAAGAATCACATATTCAAGCTATGAAAAGGATTTTGAGGTATCAATTGGCAGCACTAACCTTTCTTTGTTTTATAAGAGAAACCAAGACTTTAGGTTAAGTGGATACTATGATGCTAATTATGCTTGAGATAGAGTTAAAAGGAAAAGTACAAGTGGTGGATGCCACTATCTTGGATTGTCTCTCATCTCTCAGGACAATAAGAAGTAGAATTTAATTGCTCTCTTAACAGGTAAAGCAGAATATGTCTCTACAACAAGTTGTTGCCCACTGCTTCAAGCAGAATACGTCTAAAAAGGTGTTTTCGATATAAAATTTGTTAATACTAATCTCTAATGGGCAGATATCTTCATTGAGGCTTTAGTTGAAGAGAGATTTATTTTCATGAAAGAAAATTTGGGAATTGTGAGCTTAACCGGCTAAGTTTATCTTAATAGATGAAACTTCTTCTATTAAGTGGATAAATGATAAGATGTGTCTAATGGAAAAATACATCACCTAGTCTTGACCTCTTAAATGCATTATCAATTGAATTTATTTTGTGTATTTAGTGTGCAGGAGGGTCTTAACACTAATTGCTGCATTAAATTTGTCTGGTATTAAAGGTAAATCATTTGTCAATTAAGAAACAGGTGTAGTGCAATCATAGGTCCGAGATTTCAGGGACAATTTTTCTTTTCAATCCTTAAACCCTAAGATGTGACATTACATATTACCCTAATATAAATACAATAACTTAACCTTTTTTTCTTACTCGTTACTCTCACTGTGTTTTTAAGAGCTCTTAAGATTTTTAACTTTTGGCTTTTACTTTCACTCATGTGCATATTCTTGAATCATATGAAGAACCATGGAAAGTAAATCTGCATTCAAAACCTTCTACTCGAGGACATGTTCCTTGCTAGAAAGTTGTTAGATCAAGGATGATTAACGTCTCAAGATTTTGACTAATTACAAGACAGACGAAACTAAGCTACCCAAGACTTGCTAAGACGAAACCAGCACAGACGGAATGTGACCCTTCAAAGATAAATTCTGCGTCTGTCCAAAAGCCAAGCCATCAGACGATACATGCACAGACGGAAGAAGACTACTCAAGCTAAAGTCCTTCGTCTGTTCAAAAAAGTGAAGTCTTAAGACGATAGGATAAGACGAAACAACAACAACTGAAGATTGAAGAATCATATCGTGTATCCAAAAGCTGAAGTCAAGTTGAGACATTTCGCGCCAAGATTTCAAATCTAAAGAAGTACTCATGAGAAGCATCTAAGATCAGTATAGGGATTCGAGCTTACACTCCAAAGTCAAAAAGGTCTTCACCTTTTGTCACATCTCTGTACAAGTCAGAAATAGTACTGCGCACAACCTAGTCCACTATATCCGCTGCGACTCTTATCAATCAATCAAGTACAACTGACAACCTTTTGGAAAGCTCTCAAGAAGATCTCTCAATGACTCTCAACGGCATTCAAATGAGTCTAACGGCTATTTGAAGAAGATGCATATAAAAGGACTTCACAGCTTCAAGAATCTGTTGGCGAATACGCTTATCTCATTTCAATCGTCTGAGAATTTGCTCAATTCAACTAAGAACTATATTGTAAAAACCCTCTCTGTGAAGAGGAAGATCTTTGTTTTTCAAACATCTTTTCAAATCCACTTGTGTGGTACTTTAGCCTGAGGAGGCTGTGTTTCAAAGAATACCTTTTGTTTTAGCCTGTGGAGGCTGGGTCCAAAGAATACCTTGGTTGTTTAACCTGAGAAGGCTGGGAGCAAAGAATATCTTGTAATAGCCAGAAGTGGCTGGGTTCAAACAATACTTGTAAACCTTTTCACGGTTTGTAGTGAAAACTCAGTGGTTGCTGGGTAACTGGACGTAGTCTTGAATAGACGAACCAATATAAAAATACTCGTGTTTATTTGTTTCGTCTGTTTAACTAATTGGGGATAATCGTACTTTAACGTTTGCATATTAAAATCAATATTTCAATATAAACGTTGTTTCGTTTGAACCCATTTGAAACCCACAAATGAAAGGGATAAAATTTTTAATTAACACAATTCAACCCCCCTTCTTGTGTTTATCTTTTACAGTTTGGTATCAGAGCTCAGCCTCTAAGGGTTGAGCGCTTAACAACTGCTAGAGGAAAAGATCCAACATGGACTCACAAGGGCCATCATTTCTATCCGGAGGAGCTTCTTTGAACAAACCTCCAGCTTTCTCTGGAGATGATTATCCATACTGGGCTGACAGGATAGAGATGTACATCAAGTCAACCCAATATAGATTATGGAACATAATCACCACAGAAGATATCCCCATTGCAAAGCCTGAAGGAGAATGGGGAAACGAAGAATACTCTATGATGGAGCTGAACAACAAAGCAAGATATGCTCTTATGTGTGCTCTCTCCAGAACTGAGTACAACAGATTCTGTGCCTACAAAACAGCTAAAGAACTATGGGATGCTCTCAAAATCTCATATGAAGGCACTGAAGATGTCAGAATGAGTTAGACCGCTATTCTTCAAAGAGAATATGAAATGTTCTCTATGAAGAAAGGAGAGTCAATCGATATGATGTTTGGAAGATTCCAAACAATATTGAATGGACTCACTGCTCTGGGAATCACCGTCACAAAGGCCCAGAACAACATGAAGATCTTGGACAGTCTCCCACCTCCTTGGGAAGCCATGTCCACAGCTATCTCTGTTGGAAGAGATATGAAGACATTAACTCTAGACGAGTTAATTGGAGCTCTAAGGGTACATGAGGTACTCTTATGTAAAAGGGAGAAGATCAAGGTTCAAGAACCTATATCTCTTCCTTCTGTCAATAATATCCCTAAAGAAGATTCTATCAAGAAGGACAGTAAAAAGAAAACAAAGATTTTGAAGGCTGATTCAACCGAATCAGAATCGTCTGATGGTTCGTCTGAAGACGAGGTTTCCCTCATGGCAAGACGATTCAAAAGGATGATGATGAAGAAAGGCAGAGGTCAACGCTTCATCAGGAAAAAGGAGAAAAAGCTCCCTGAGAAGTCATCAACCAAAGAAGAAAGCATAGAGGTTGTGTGCTATGAATGCAGGAAACCGGGACATATGAGGTCAGAATGTCCCAGACTAAAAAAGAGGTGGAGCTCTAGAAAAGACAAAGGAAAGAAGAGCCTACTGACTTGGGAAGACCTTGACAGTGAAAGCTTAGAGGAATCCTCTGAAGGAGAAGAAACAGCAAACATCTGCCTCATGGCTGGAGACCATGTCTCAACAGAGGTAAATTACAATGAAACTTCTTCATCCTCTTCTTCTGAGTCAGAGTCAGAATCAGAAGAAATGTCATATGATACTCTTCTAGCTCACTCCCACTTTATTGCTCAGCAATACAAAACTTGCAAAACCAAGCTGAGACAAACCTTGGAAGAAAATGCAGTTTTGAAATCTGAAATTGAGTTGCTAGACAAGAAAATATCAAATGATGCTTCGTCTGAGTCTGAAAAGGACATTTTCATTCTTGAAATCGAAAGATTAAAGAAAGAGAATGAATCCTTACTCAATGACTTAACAAAGTTTACAAAGGGATCCTCCATTCTTGAAAATATTTTAAAATATAGGAGATCACCTAACGATAAAAGTGGACTTGGTTATGTTAAGGAGACAGATGAAAAGAAAAACAAACCTGTTTCGTCTGCTCAAAAGAAGAGGAATCACAACAAGGTTCCTAATATCTACAAAAGGCTAAAAACAAAAAGAAGCCTTTTGTAACTAATAAGAAAGGACCCAAAAAGATTTGGGTACCAAAGTCACTTATTGTTCCTGTTGTAGATATCCTTAATGGGAAGAGACAAGACTTCAAGCTGGTACCTGGACAGTGGTTACTCACGACACATGACGGGAGACCTGTCTATGTTCCAAGACCTCAGACCAAGTAAAGGGTCTGTCTCCTACGGTTCTGGAAAAGGTAAAATTCTTGGCATTGGGACTGTTGGTAAGACACCCAATACACTTATCCAGAACGTATCATATGTTAAAGGCCTTAACTTCAATCTACTTAGCATAAGTCAATTTTGTGATAGTGGATATGAAGTAGCTTTTAACTCTGATGAGTGTATAGTCAGAAACAAAGATAAATCCATTCTTTTTGTCTGGAAAAGAAAGAATAACCTTTATGAGGTTTGCCTTTCTGACCTGAGTGATCAGAATGTAACATGTTTGATTTCAGCAGACGATGAACGAGATATTTGGCACAAAAAGCTTGGACATTTAAGTCTCAAGTATATTTCAAAAATTTCCAAAAAGGATCTTGTAAAAGGTTTGCCAAAAATATCTTGGAAAACCAATCGTCTGTGTGAATCTTGTCAGCATGGGAAACAACTCAAAGCTTCTTTTAAATCAAAAAATGTTGTTTCCACGACAAGATCACTAGAACTGTTACACATTGATCTCTTTGGACCCACTCAGACTGAAAGTCTTGGAGGGAAGAGATATGGATTGGTCATTGTAGATGACTATACTAGATTTACATGGGTATACTTCCTAGCCCATAAACATGAGTCATTCAAGGTTTTTGAAATATTCTACAAACGTGTTCAAAAAGAAAAAGGAATATGTATTGCGTCTGTAAGAAGTGATCATAGAACAGAATTTGAAAATTCTGAGTTCAAAGCCTTTTGTTTTGAAAATGGTATATTTCACAATTTTTCATCTCCAAGAACTCCCCAACAAAATGGAGTTGTGGAAAGGAAAAATCGTACTTTACAAGAAATGGCTAGAACTATGTTGCATGAAAGCTCTCTCCCTAAATATTATTGGGCAGAAGCAATTAATACTTCCTGTTATATTCAAAACAGAATATTGATAAGACCAATATTGAATAAGACTTCATATGAACTATGGAAAGGAAGAAGACCCAACATTTCTTATTTCCATCCTTTTGGATGCGAATGCTTTATCCTAAACACCAAAGATCAACTTGGCAAGTTTGACTCAAAGGTGGTAAAAGGAATCTTTCTTGGATATTCCAACACATCTAAGGCCTATAGAGTTTTCAACTCTAAGACGCAAGTTGTAGAGGAATCAATTCATGTAAAGTTCCAAGATAACTCAAAGGCTGATAAAGAAATATCAGACCTAGAAAACTTGTTTGATGATTTGCAGATTAACCCTTCTGGTCAACATGATAAACAAGGGTTAGACGAAACAAGAGCAGACGATAGGAGCACAGACGATAGGAGCACAGACGAACCTTCTTCGTCTGATACTCATCAACAAAGAAATCAAGCCCCTGCAAGATCATGGAAGTTTGCATCTAACCACACTGAAGATCTTATCATTGGAGATAGGAATCAAGGTGTTCTAACTAGATCGAAGCTAAAGGAATCGTCTGGATATGCTCTTGTATCGAACATAGAGCCAAAGAATGTTGAAGATGTTCTTCAAGATAACGATTGGATCTTGGCTATGGAAGATGAACTTAATCAGTTCACAAGGAATGATGTATGGACCCTAGTTGAAAGACCAAAGAACAAAAGCATCATTGGAACCAGATGGGTGTTTAGAAACAAGCTTGATGAAGCTGGAAAAGTGGTAAGAAACAAAGTTAGGTTAGTAGCACAAGTGTATAATCAACAAGAAGGTATTGATTTTACAGAAACTTTTGCACCTGTAACTAGATTAGAAGCAATCAGAATATTACTTGCTTTTGCTGCTCACAAGAATATCGTCCTATATCAAATGGATGTAAAAAGTGCTTTTCTAAACGGTTTCATTGAAGAAGAAGTGTATGTAAAACAACCTCCTGGTTTTGAAAGTTCATCTCAACCTGATCATGTTTTCAAACTTAAAAAAGCATTGTATGGTCTGAAACAAGCTCCCAGAGCCTGGTATGATAGACTCAGTTCTTTTCTTCTTAAAAATGGTTTTTCAAGAGGAAAGGTTGATACAACTCTCTTCAAGAAAAGCGTTTCAAAAGACTTTATTATAGTCCAGATTTATGTAGACGATATAGTCTTTGGAGCTACTAATGATTCTCTGTGCAAGGATTTTTCAAAGCTAATGTAGGATGAGTTTGAAATGAGCATGATGGGAGAATTGAAGTTCTTTCTAGGACTTCAAATCAAGCAGACGAAAGAAGGAATCTACATCCATCAACAGAAATACACAAAGGAACTTATTAAGAAGTTCAAGATAGAAAATGCCAAGCCTATGAAGACCCCAATGCATTCGTCTGGAGCAAATCTCAACAAGGATGAGTCAGGTAAGTCTGTTGATCAGACGGTTATACGAAGTATGATTGGCTCACTCCTGTATTTAACTGCAAGCAGACCTGATATTATGTCTAGTGTCTGTCTATGTGCTAGATTTCAATCTGACCCTAAAGAATCTCACTTACAAGCTGTAAAGAGAATTCTTAGATATCTTGTTGGAACAACTGATCTTTCTTTGTTTTATAAGAAAAATAATGATTTTAGTTTGAGAGGCTTTTGTGATGCGGATTATGCTGGAGACAAAGTGGAGAGAAAAAACACAAGTGGTGGATGCCAATTCCTTGGATCATCACTAATATCTTGGTCAAGCAAGAAACAAAACTCCATTGCACTCTCAACAACTGAAGCAGAGTATATTGCTGCGGCAGGGTGTTGCTCACAATTACTGTGGATAAAACATCAACTTGAAGATTACTCTAGGTTTGAAAATCATATACCAGTATTTTGTGATAATACAAGTGCAATTAATCTTAGCAAAAATCCTATTCAACATTCGAAAACTAAACATATTGAAATCCGTTTTCATTTTATAAGAGACTATGTCTAAAAAGGTATTTTCAATATACAGTTTGTGAAAACAGATTTTCAATGGGCAGATATATTTACTAAAGCATTAGACGAAACACGTTTCAATTTCATTAAGGAAAATCTTGGAATTATTTCTTTAAATGATTGAAAATTGTTCCGTCTGAGCTATTTGTTAATTTTGTTCCGTCTGTACATTATTTCGAGTTAAGACGAAACATTGCGTCTGATCAAGTTGAATAGTTACTGTGGTAAAATTCAACAGACGCAACTGTTACTGTTTAACAAGTTTATCTCAAGTGTGCAGGGACAAATTAAAAGAAGCAATAAATGTGTCTGTCATTTATTGCACTATTCTAGGACATTGATAGGCACGCGCCATGAATTGCAGAGGTCAAATCAATCATTGAAAAGGCAATGATGTGGACACATCAAATCAGGGGCAGTTTTCGAAATCTCTTTCGTCTGATGAATCACAACCGTTTTTATCTTTGCCTATAAATACTCTTGAAAGTTCACTCTTTTACTCTTTACCGCAATTTGCAATTTTTTGAACTTTCCAAACCTAATACTCACTAAGCTCTTACTCTCTTTTTCAAATATCAATTATGGCCGCCAAGAACACCAAAGCTACCAAAGCTGCTGAAGCCACCTTCTTCGCTCAAGACTTGTTCTTGCCGAGCAAGTGGATATCAAGGGAAACTGTTGAAGGCATCTCTGAAAGAGTGGCGAAAGTCTTGAACCACTCTGGATGGTTGGGTTTTGCTGAGATGAGAGGTCCATGGCTGATGGAGGCTTATGCCGAATTCTGGAGCGTCGCAAAAGAATTCAAAGATGGTATTGTTGGTATCATAGACAACAAAGAGTACATCATCACGGTGGACTCTATTGCTGAGGCTGGCAACTGCAAGGCCGAGGGGCGTTTCTACAGCCCCAACTGGATGAATAATGAATCTGAGGAGCACGTAGACAAGTTGATCTACGAGATGAAGAAACACAACTCTGAAGACTCCAAGTTCTCCAGGTCTGGAAACCTCTGTCCATCTGCCAGAGTCATCCACAACTTGCTCTACAACATCTTCACTCCTCGTACAGGCTCTCGCGACAACGTGAGTTCCCGAGACAGATTCTGCATCTTCTATTGTCTGAGGAAAGCTAGGATGAGCCTCCCACACATTATCCTTGACCACTAGATAAGTGCGTTGAAGAACCGCAACATCCGTAGGAAGAGCAGCATTCCCTACGCCACCCTCTTCACAAAGATCATCATCAACCAAGGGTTTGATACTACTGGTGTAGTTTATCACCCAGAGGGAAAGGAAGTAAAAGCCAGCACCTTTGCGAAGATGCATCTGACGCCAGGCTACCTCTTCACTCACAAAAAGAGGATGTACCTCTCTCACCCATCACCAAAGACCCTCCACATAGAGCTCGCATCAAGCGTGCTAAGCCACAAACACAAGCCCAAATACCAACCAAAACACAAGCCCAAACATCGTCTGAAACACAAGCCAAAACACAACCCCAAACACAAGCCGAAACACTAACCCAAACAGAACCCCAAACACAAGCCCAAACACTAAACCAACCTCAACCTCTTCCTCCAGTGGTCATCTCTGAGGTTCCTTTTGAGGACATTCTTGAAGAACCCCTCAAGAAGAAGAAAAAGACCATCAGAATCAAGCACATTGGTGCTAAGACAAAAGGACAGACGACATCACCTAGTGAAGATGAAGGGGTGAACATATCGTCTGAACCTGTTTCGTCTGTGAAGATACTCTCAGACAAAGAAAAGCAGAGGATAGCAGCAGAAGAAAAGGCAAGAGCTAGAAAGTTTGATGCAATCCTCAAGGAGAATAGCATAGAAGTCACGGATCTTCATGCTTCAATGGAGACTTAGGTGTTTAGGAAGAAGAAGCTTGCGCCTCAAGGAGAAAAGAAATGGAGAAAACGGATTAGAAGAGGAATGGAAGCGCCATGGCAAGTGCCAATAAGCTTGAGGTGGAACCGCCACAATGGAGCAAGGAAGCCATTGATGAGATTCAAGGTTCTTCACAAGAACACAAGAGAGAAAACACTCTCAATTTTTTGAATTCAATTCTCAATTAATCAAAAAGTGTATGAATTACAAAGGAAATCCTATTTATACTACTAAGGTGTGGTGCTTAACTTGCTATTTAATATCCAAAAGCTGAAGTCAAGTTGAGACATTTCGCGCCAAGATTTCAAATCTAAAGAAGTACTCATGAGAAGCATCTAAGATCAGTATAGGGATTCGAGCTTACACTCCAAAGTCAAAAAGGTCTTCACCTTTTGTCACATCTCTGTACAAGTCAGAAATAGTACTGCGCACAACCTAGTCCACTATATCCGCTGCGACTCTTATCAATCAATCAAGTACAACTGACAACCTTTTGGAAAGCTCTCAAGAAGATCTCTCAATGACTCTCAACGGCATTCAAATGAGTCTAACGGCTATTTGAAGAAGATGCATATAAAAGGACTTCACAACTTCAAGAATCTGTTGGCGAATACGCTTATCTCATTTCAATCGTCTGAGAATTTGCTCAATTCAACTAAGAACTATATTGTAAAAACCCTCTCTGTGAAGAGGAAGATCTTTGTTTTTCAAACATCTTTTCAAATCCACTTGTGTGGTACTTTAGCCTGAGGAGGTTGTGTTTCAAAGAATACCTTTTGTTTTAGTCTGTGGAGGTTGGGTCCAAAGAATACCTTGGTTGTTTAGCCTGAGAAGGCTGGGAGCAAAGAATATCTTGTAATAGCCAGAAGTGGCTGGGTTCAAACAATACTTGTAAACCTTTTCACGGTTTGTAGTGAAAACTCAGTGGTTGCTGGGTAACTGGACGTAGTCTTGAATAGACGAACCAGTATAAAAATACTCGTGTTTATTTGTTTCGTCTGTTTAACTAACTGGGGATAATCGTACTTTAACGTTTTCATATTAAAATCAATCTTTCAATATAAACGTTGTTTCGTTTGAACCCATTTGAAACCCACAGACGAAAGGGATAAAATTTTTAATTAACACAATTCAACCCCCCTTCTTGTGTTTATCTTTTACAAAAGTGGATGAGACTTCTAACTTTACTGCTTGCTCTAGTTGGAACTGTAATTGTTGCTTGATGGACTAAGTTTGTTGAATTAAGTGTTGCACAGATGATGAAAGCTTATGCAAAGTTTTAGGACTCTGCACGTTAAAATTAAAGGAAGTCAATCAAATCTTTCTCAAAAGACATGCTTATCAGACTCAAAGAGGATGTCTTTCGACACAAAGATTTATTACAAAAAGCATAACTACTTTTCAGTTCCTAATCCTAAGACTACGGAGATCTTTTTTCGATCTAATGTTAACAAGTCCACAATTCATTAAATACTGGAGAATGTTGAGCATACCTTCGTCAGGTGAATTTTGAAGTTGTTGAGTCTAATAGTTACTTCAACATCTCCATCTATATAAAGGCCTAAGTTTGAAGAATTGAAGTTGGAAAATTTTTGCAGGAACACTTTATTTAAAAGAACACAAAAACCTCTAATAAGCTTTCTCTAAACAACTTATTTCTTTCATCTTCTGTAAATAACCTTTAACTTAAACGTCATTGTAAATCTCTCTATACAAAGGTTAAATCCTTAAAAGTTAAGCACCCATTCCTATAAATCTACCTTACATGATAATTATCCTAAAAAGACTAAGATTAAACAATACTTGATTACCTTAAAGAGATTAAGTCTCAAAAATACTCGTGATATTTAGCCTGAAAAGAATAGATTAAAAGAAAATTGAATTTAATTAACTTAAAAAAATTAGTATAAATTTGTTTATGTCTGTTCCATTGGAAAACAACTTATTTCGTCTAATAAAAACTTATGTATGAACTTTATCATATTCTTTGATCGGGAAATTCAAAAACTTTAGGAAATAATTTTTAAAGTACCTGTTCCTTTTAATTTATTTATTTTTAAAAATGATTATTCGTATAACCAGGGAACGGATTGTTTGTTGTGCATTTCAAATGGTCTCAGACACCGTTTGACGTTTCCGTAAAATGTAAACGTAAATCAAACAAGCTTTTTGCAACTGTGTCAACTTTGAGAAATGGAAATTGGTCGAACGTACATAGAAATTTCTATGGTATATGATAGCTGCCAAAAATTCATTCCTTGGTAACCAACTACCATGTTCAAAGACGATAGCTAGATTTGACAATTCACATGGATTTGTGCTCAAATTTTAAGAAAATAATAACAATTTTTCCCTATTGGTGCTACACCAACAATGATGAATTTAAGTAGTTAATACAGTAAAATAAAATAATGGTTAATATTGCATTGTTTGAGCCTTCCCATTTTTTAGGTTAAATTTTCTTATTTTGCAACGACTATGTCAGTAGAGGAGTAGCAAAAGACATGCTTACATGTCAGTATTTGCACATGTTATATGTTTATTGATTAAGTTATATATACTAACTATTTTTTAGGTTAATTGAAATTGTATATATAAATTTTATTTTCTTAATCATTATTATAGAAGTATAAAATAATGTAATATTTTTTAAATAATTAATTAAAGAAACTTAGTATAATAAATATACGTTCATATTATTTTATAAAAATATGATCACTGTTAATATAATAGTAAAATAGAAGAATATTGAAATAAATTTGATGAAATTTTAAAAATATTAAAATAATTTGCTTTATTGTTAAGTATCATGACATCTATTTTGTTAATAGAAAATTAATATTTTGGGAGTTTTTTGGAGTTGGGTGTTATCTATCATGACATTTCCTTCTTTATATTATATATACTTGAAAGAGGATAAGAAATTTTAATGAGAATTAAAGATACACATGTATGATATTAAAATTTGCGCGTGAATCATATGCAACTTACTGTTTTTGTCTTTTTACTTATGGACATTTGGAAAAGAATGGTTTGATTTAAATCTTAAATTGAAGTCTTTATATTTTTCAATTATAAATCCAAACATAGATCAGTATGTGAGGCTGTTATTAAAATAAGTGTAGGTGTCAAATTGACATATTCCTAAATTACAAAAAAAATAAAAATAAAAAATGAATGTACGTAACATTGGGTCGGTAGGTGAAATATTAAATGTGCTTATTTTATTTGTTAGTTATCTTTATAAAACTACAGAATATAAATATATATAAGATTAGGTTTGGTTCTCTATCATATATAGAACTTCACTTCACACAAGTTGAGAAATGATAAGAAATGGGTGAATCAGCTAACTCAACCCACAACAGTGGCCAGAAGTTGGCCGGAAAAGTTGCCATAATCACCGGCGGAGCCAGCGGCATCGGCGAAGAGACGGCGCGTCTGTTTGCTAGGCATGGTGCACGAATGGTGGTCATCGCCGACATCCAAGATCACTTGGGCAACCAAGTCGTAGCATCTATTGGTTCACACAGGTACAAGAAATTATCATTCTGAATATTACTGTATGTGTGCAATAATTTTACTGATAATTTAGATTTAGTATGATTTTTGAAGATTTTAATAATAAATTTATTACATAATCTAACTTGTAATTAGATATATAAAAATATAAAAAATTGTATATAAATATTTTTTTTCTTATATTGAAGTTAACATTTTGCAAATAAATACGACCACGAAAATAAAATATTAATATAATTAGGTTCGTGTTTGGACTGTAATTTCGAGTGGAAATAGATTAAGTTGGGAAGGATTTTTTGCTTCGATGTGTTTAAAAATTTAATCTTAAAATTTTTTATATTTAAATTTTTTGAAGAAAGAAAATCTAGAAAGAAAAAGAAGAAGAGAGGAGAAGAGAGAAAAGTTCAATTGTAACGCCTCCAAGACAAAGTTAGGAGGTAAGGTACATGTTGTGTCAACACGTAGCTAGCGAAACTGTAGACCCATTTCCCCGTACGTCCCGAATCACGTTTCCCATGACATATATTTATTAATAAATCACCCTGTAATTTAGTCTTGAACATATGTGAATAGGATATTTATTTATTAAAATTTCAAAATAATAAAATATTTCTTAAAAATATAATATAACTATTATTTAAATTTTTAAATATATTTATTATTATTATTATGATTATTAATTACTTTATTTATTATTATTTTAATATATAAATTTAATATTTATTCTTGTTTTAAGAGAATCTCTAATAATATTTTTTCTCAAAGATACTTATTTTATTTAATTTAAAATTAAAATATATAATTTTTTATTGGATAAAAAAGTGACAAATATCTTAAAAATAATATTAGACTAGAGGATAAAAAAAAAATAACAAGATCACTTGTAATATTCTTAGAGATATTCTTCGTTTCTTGGATTAAGAATTAAAAGGACAAGAAACAGCGTAATTCAGGAATAAAAAGATGGGTAATAATGTTCTGCCAGTTAAAAATGTTCTTAATTTCCTGGATCATAACTTAAGATGATAATAGAAGATATGATTTAGGAATTAAAACTATAATAAATTTATTTGAGAGATTAAAATAATAAATATATTATATTTTTGAAATTTATTTTTTTATTTTTTAAGAATTAAATTATTCAATTTATGTCATTTCAAGATAAGTTATCATTTATTTAAAAATATTTTGTTTCTAATATATTTACTTAAATATATCAAAATAGTATATATATATAAGTATAATTTAATGGGTTAGGTTCACTTATTTTTTTTTTCATTTTTTAATATTTTTTGTGGTTTAGACTATTCGAGAATCTGCCATATTTCCAATTAAATCTTCTTATTTCTAATAATATTATAGAAAAAAAATGAAAAAAAAATTAATTATATCTTCGAGTATTAAATATATATATTTTCGTATAGACATGTATCTTAACACTGAAAAAGAAATTTTGACCTACAATTCTTTTTTTGTTTTATTAATTATTAAATATTAATTAAAAGAAATTAAATATAATATTAAATAATATTACAGACGAATAAAAAGAAATAAAAGAAATAAATAAATATTCAAATTTTTTATCTTATCCACAAAAAGGTATATTTTTTATTTTTTTTATTGGAAAGAAAAAACAAGAAAAAAAAGGTAAAATCTAAATTTATCGAATATATGATAGTAATTAATTACGATCGACTAATATTCATTCTATCATATTTTATTCTAGATATTTTTTTATCTTACTTTTTTTAATGAATATTTTTTCTAATTTTGTAAATTTTAATAAATCTTGATTAACCACGAAGAAAATATAAAAATATCTTAAAGAGCCTCGTGTCGCTAACGCTCCTATTTTCTTTTATATAAATTTTTTATTGTAGTCGATACAGATTTTCAAATAGTATTAATAATTTTATGATATTCAATTAATGTAGTTATGAATTTATAAATAATGTTATCAAAATTCAATGGATATTTAATTAAATATTTTTATAAATTTAAAAATATGAATTTTCATAAATTTTTGTAAGATAAAACAAAATACTTCATTCAACTAAGAAAAATATTAAGAGATAATTTTAATACACACATAATTAAATAACTAATTAAAAATATAAATATAAATATATATATATATATATATATATATATATTATTATCGACTCGTGTATTAGAGTTTATTCTACAATAAAATAGTTTAAAAAAGACATGAAGTTTAATATTCTTCGTTTTCATTCCACTTCTTTTTAATTGAAAGTTATAAAAATATTTTTATAATATTATACTATCTTTAATTATTGACTGTGATTATCATTGTCCTTTATTATTATTATTATTATTATTATTTTTATAATAATAATAATTAGTTATGAAAATAATAATAATAAAATATTTTTATAATTTAATTTAAAATTTAATCACATTTTATAATTGAAGAATTATCATAAAAAATTTCATTCTTTTTATTTTAAAAGTTTCATTACATTCTAAAAATTGTATAAAAATCCTTCTAATTTTATAATTCTATAAATTCTTATAATATAATTACATCAAAATTTATAATCCAAGATCTTAATTTTAAAAATTTTCTAGAAATATATTATAAATCGTTATATTCTGATCAAATATTTAAAAATTCATCAAATATTTTATCTAAATTTTTTAAAATTCAAATCCAATACACTCCCAAATTCCATAGAAATATTATAAAACTTAAAATTAGTAGATTTAAATATATATCTATAATGAATATAAAATATAAATTCATTAATTTTATATGTTATTTACTGCTTTAAAATATGTGTTGTAGTTTTTTCTTTTGAAAAAAAGGATGCAAGTTCACGTTGTTTACCGAATGCAGTGGGTCAGGCCGTGCTCTCAATCCCATAAATGAGTATGGGCCGAGATACGTACGGACTGGGTCAATGTGTTGGTGGATCGTTCGAATCTACTATTAAAACGTAGAGAATTGGAAAAGGAAAAAAAAATAAAAAAAAAATAAAGGGAGACAGAGGATAAAGAAACAGAGGTCATCGTGCTAACTTAACCCCACCTCTAATTTCAACAAACACGACAAGGTCTCGCCACTGACAAGATTTCGGCTAATTGACGTAAATAATTTGGTTAGGAAACTATTTACGATTTTAGCAGTAGTTACAAACATATTATGAAAATAGTGTATTTTTTTAGGAGCCGGGATATCTTGCTACGAGGGAGTCTCAAAAAAATTTGCGGTTTCATGAGAAAGTCACATGTGTCACATTTGGCTGATTTGTCAAAATATAAAATAAATGAGCCGCAGAAAATTTCGCGGCTTCACTTGGATGTGACACGTGGAGGTTTAGGGCTGCTTTGACACTATGAACTAACAAGAAGTGGAAGAGTCAAGGACACGTGGCGAAGCCGCAGCTTTTGTTACGACTCACTCTGCGCATGTCGATGCACTGATTTATCCTTTTTTATTGACAAATGAAGCCGCAGTTTGACATGCGGCTTCACTTCACAATAGTAAGATACATACGTAACAATCAAACTAAAATAAAAATATCAACAAATTAAATAAAACAAAACAAATAAATAACTGTGAATCAAACAATTAAAATTAAAGAAAACACAAAAAGTATTAAATCTAACTATAAAATTATTTAAACTAACAAAAAAAATTAATGAAATCTAACAAAACTAATTTAACTACGTCACAATCCAATCAAATAACACGTGGCATGCGCAGAGTGAGTTGAAACAGAAGTTGTGGCTTCTCATGTGTCCCTGACTCTTCCACTCCTTGCTAGCTCATAGTGTCAACGCAGCCCTAAACCGCCACGTGTCGCATCCAGGTAAAGCCGCAAAATTTTCTGCGGCTAACCGCCACGTGTCACATCCAGGTAAAGCCGCGAAATTTTCTGCGACTAATTTATTTTGCAATTTGACAAATCAACCAAATATGATACTCGCTTCCTCATAAAGTCACAAATTTTTTTAGGCTCCCTCGTCGCAAGATATTTTTGCGAACCAGGGCCATTCCAAATTGATCTTGTAATAGATCTACTACGAAACGAATACATTTATTTTTCAAATGATTTATATCAGCCCCTAGTCTTGTTATTTTGTAACGGGCCTTTGACATACTTTACTCCATCGATCTTTGCCCTCTCGACAAGGTACAACTATCTAAATTTCATATTTTTAGATACTTTTTCAGATTTATTGTCGATACTAAGTAGCAGCCAAAAATTTGTATCCATTTTTCATGATATTATGCATGGGTCAGATATATCATGGCGAATTCGTCAGATTCCATTGTGTCTTCCACAATGGAATCTGATAAGTGAGATATGAAATCTGATAAGTGAGATTTCGAGTGTAACAAGTGTAACAAATTCTATTTGTTCTTCGCCGCTTTGAGTTGTGGGGCTTACTTCCTAGCCCGGTGAGCTCCTAAAAAGTATATTACTTTTTGTAATATGTTTGTAATTACTTTGCCGCTCCTAAAAAGTACACTACTTTTATAATATGTTTGTAATTACTACTAAAATCATAAATAATGTACTTAGCGAAACTATTTACATGAATTAGCCCAAGATTTCTGCCACCGGATTATTTTGTTGTTCAATGCCATGACTTGCACTCTTCAATCGGTGAAGGGTGGACTACATGCTGCAAAATAATAAACCTATAAATGACATAAAAATTATTCAAAACTTTATAAATTGTAAAAAAGAATTTCACTCACATAGTTTAATTTCTTATTACTGAAGTTCTAACCCTTAAATATGATATTAATTTCAGTGCTAACAAAATTAATAATTCAGTTGTTCTGTTCGTAAGAAATCTTATTCACGGGATTTCTATTTACAAAAATTGGATTAAGTCAAAGAATCGGTTGAATCCTACATTCACTCCACACAAATAATAAATTATGGGTTAAAGGAGAATGTTGTTGTTTCCCATATGAATTTGGGTAAAAACTCCGGCAGGTATTCTAAAATGTAATGATGGATTTGCTTTCAATAATGAGCAAATAAAATGGGGATAGGATTGTGTCTTAGAGATGAAGACCGCAAATTCTGTATACTGCAGGTGCAACTATGTCCATTGTGACGTAACAGACGAAGGGCAAGTCAAAACCCTCGTGGATTCCACTGTCAACAATTTCGGCCAATTAGACATCATGTTCAGCAATGCCGGCATTCTCAGTCCCTCCGACCAGACAATCCTCGACCTCGACTTCTCCCACTTCGATCGTCTTTTTGCCGTGAACGGGCGGGGCATGGCGGCGTGTGTGAAGCACGCGGCGCGAACAATGGTGGAGCGGGGCGTGAGGGGAAGCATCGTGTGCACAACCAGTGTGGCGGCGTCACACGGCGGGATGCGGCGCACTGACTACGTCATGTCGAAGCATGCAGTGAAGGGGCTTGTGCGGTGCGCGAGTGCCCAACTTGGGGCGCACGGTATTAGGGTGAACTGTGTCTCACCGAGTGGATTGGCCACACCATTGACACGTGCCGCGCATGCGATGATAGAGACGCAAGAAGAGTTGCAGAAACTCTATGCGCAGAGCTCCAGGCTGAAAGGGGTCGTTTTGAGGCCCAAACATATTGCAGATGCAGTGTTGTTTCTTGCGTCCAGTGACTCGGAGTTTGTCACTGGACACGATCTTGTGGTCGATGGTGGGTTTGAACGTGCCTAATTCCATCAATGATGTTGTTGTTAAATGTTAATCATTTACATCTTGTTTCTCTCTCTTTATTCTTCAACAAATAATAATAGTAATAAATGGTTGATTTTAAAAGTGTTTTGTCCCTGCAATTCTGATTATACAATTTTTTTTTTCAATGTAATTTAAAGTTACTTATTATTATTGTGATTAGGGTTTTGATTATTTTTTATGTTTTTGAAAATTATTTAATTCAAATAATTATTTTTCTTGTCTAAAAAAAACTCAAAGGACAATGAATTTGACTCTTCTGGAGAATATGTTTTAACAACTTTCATTTAGTATAACAGAAGATTAGATATTTTCAGATTTTGCCATTCTGTAATCTTAGCTTTGAAATGTTCTTATTGTACTGTGAGGGGAAGAGTACTGTAAATAAACCTTTTAGCCCGTAACTATGACCCATTGGAGAATTTCACTGTGTTCATGATTTTCTTCATTGAATCCAATATAGACTGATGATCATTTCTTTATAAAGTCGAGAGTTCCAAGCCCATGATTCTTTGAGTACGAGCCCACGTTGCTCTTGGAATGGAATTAAACCATTTGATGCTATGAATTTTACTTGATAATTTTGAACAGTATTACACAATTTTTAACATTACTGGAACTGAAACAACAGGAGTCTGAATGTTACTGGGTAATTTTGTTTTTTCTGAGTGTTACCGAATAATTTTGAGAATGTTAATATCTTACTGACTTTTTAACACGCCTGTATGATAACGATATCGTGCCTTAAACATTGAGACTAAAAGTAAAAATGATGGTGAAAATTCTTGTATGTAAATTAGAAAAACAATTAAAGAATTTTAAATAGAATTGTAAATAAAATAAGAGAAAAAAAATTAATTAAATTAATATTTTTTATCTATTGTGTGTTATTAAGATATAAGTTTTAGTTAAATTTCTAGTGGTTTCTATTTGTGATAAGATAACACAATCTCATGAGAGTTTCAATGTCTGAGGAATTGTTTTAACTACTGTAAAATGACATTAATTTAATCACTTAACAAAAATATTGATGAGAGAGGACTTAGAATTATTAAGGAAAATTTTCTGAAAATTAAATCAAAAAAATAAATTCTAAGTAGTCAAATTAAAATTAATAATAAATGGGAAATTAAAAAATTAATTAATTAAAAAATCCTAGGAGTGCACAATCATGGGCAAAATCAAACGAAAATATCATTGAATTCAAACCTTACAGTTGGTAGTGGCTCAAGCATGAACATGATGAATAGGAGTGCACGTCCAGAACAACAAGAGGAAAACCATGGAGCTGGGTTCTCAATCTATTTGGGAAATACAAATTTTGCAAACATAGATGTCATGCAAGATTTACTTTCATAAAACTATTCACAAAACTTGTTAAATCTTAGAATCAACAACAAACTCACACATGAGATTCAATTCTTGAACAGAAACTTGTAATCAATCTCAAAATAGAAAAAAATCAATAACACATAAAGTTGAGAGAAGATATAAAAGTAAAAGGTGGACAAAGCTTGGAGAGAAAAACTCTATAATGAACCATGTGATTTTGGCATTTCAAAGCAAAAAATAAGATTAAAACGAAATAAGAAACAAGATTGAAAATGAAATAAGAAATGAAATCAAACAAAACCCTATATCCAACATCGAAGAAGATGAACCTATGTGTAAAAACCAAATGTAGAGAAAGCAAGTGTTCTTAGGAGAAAACATGAGAGACAAGCTAGGATTCGCAGGGGCACCAAAATATTGAAAGGACACAATTATCATTTTTTAATTTTCACAGGACATTTTTGTCCAATAAAAGACATAGGTAACTTCCAAAAAACTTGAAAGTACAAAGAAATTGAAAATTCAAACTTCTTCACAAATTCTACTTGTAACTTTTAACTTTTTTAAAATTTACAAAAAAAAAAAACAATATCCAAGCATCTTTAAAATATATGAATGGCCTTGTTTAAAAGAAATTCCTAAAAGACCTTTTAGACTTCTTTCAAATGAACAAATAATACTTAATATATAAAATTTATATATATAGTAGATAGTAATTCATATGATTCAACTAATGATTACATATTTAATTTATATATAATATAATATACATTAATTAATAATCACATGTTTCAACAATTAATCTATAATCTCATATGTCATATCCTGTTTACATCAATTAAATGACATATTTAATCTATATACAATATTTAACATGTAAATCTTATATATATTTGTTCATATGTTTGTGATTAGATGATTTAATCTTTGATCTTGTAGTCCCAATGTCCTGTCTAGATCCATGTCCTGTCCTTTTTTAAAACTAAAAACTTCGATTTCTTGATTACTTCCGAACGAAACAACAAAGTGGTGGTCCCTATCTACGCTTAGACCCGATCCCCACACTATAAATGTTCACACACTACACGCCACGTTGCTCCACACCTATTTGTCGTAAGGACCCACTTTCAATTTTCAGATTCCACTTGTCGAGTTTTCTACTCCTTGCTCAAAATTTTGCTTTCAGTTGCACCAGAGCAGAAAACATTATCATCCACCAAAGGCGGCGATCTCGATGCATCACGACCGTACACGTAACCTCAGCAAGATGCCTTGGACCAGAATCGTAGAAAATCTTAACGAGATTGTGCACGTGGAGAATTTTGATTGGAGTGTGCATGGTCCACACTACAACGTAGGGTACTATGACGTGACGTATGGGAATAGAGCCATTGGAAAATGCGTCATTTTGTTGTGTACACTCATCAATTTCAATTCAACTTTAAACGACAACGAGATGACGATGATGATGACCCTTTCAACTTAATTACCATCCACCAATGGTTCTTGTTCATTGAAACGTCAATTAAGTGAGATAATTAACCCCTCACTCCACTAGTGGTCGGGGTTGACTTTCAAAATTATCATTCTCATTTCTCAGCCACAAATCTTGTTGCATGGAGTATTAAAAAGATATATCAAGACTAAAACAACTTTACCGAATCATTAAAATAATGCTTCCATGTTCATTTTAAAAAGATTCATTTTGGATTAGAAAATTCTAATTTAACATGTTAACTAAAACATTCATTATAATAATGCTTCAATATTCATTTCAATAAGGTAAAGCATCTTGTTGGAACATTAAACTCATGTATTCATAATTTATGTTAGACAAATTAATCAACTAAATTGATTCCATAGAAAATTTAATAATAAATTATAATCTTAAATATGTTTTTTTAGATTAATTTAGTTTTTATCTCTCAAATTCAAAATTAATATTTATAATCTTTATAATTTGAAAAAAATGATTATTTTAGTCCCAAAATTAAGACTACTTAAAACTATCAATAAAGATAGATTTAATCAATTATACAAAATCAATTAGGATCGATACTTTTACTAATAAAAGACCAGACAGTAGTCAATGGGTTTTTGTCTTATAGATTGAGTAACAAATATATTTTGTGACAGATTTACCAATTATAGGGCACGTTTGCTTAAATTTTTAATAAGTTCTTTTTTGAATATTGACTTTTAGAGAAGTAATTTCAACTTGCTTCTAATATAAAACAAAAACAAAAAATATTATTTTCCTCTTTTTTAAGAAACGATTTGCTTATACAACTTACACCAGTGCATAAACAGCAGACTACGACGGTTAAAATATACATACTACAACGGTTCTAGAACCGTAGTAGATCCAGGTGTCGTAGTCTGTTGTCGTAGTCTGTCAAAACAGACTACGACGGTTCATTAAAACCGTCGTAGTGTGATATACATACTACGACGGTTCATTAAAAACCGTCATAGTATGTAACAGTAGTATCACTTAGCACACTACGAAATGTTATAGTAAGAACCGTCGTAAATCAGTATAACACACTACGACGGTTTTAGTTGAACCGTCGTGATACGTATATTACACTACTGACGGTTTAGTAAGAACCGTCGTAGTCTGCTTAACTTTTTTTTTAAATATCTGTTTCGTTTTTTAGTTTTTGCCCTTTATTTTGTACCTGTTTATTCCAGACAGTCCACACACGAAGTACGACGGTTTTAGTTGAACCGTCGTAGTCTGTATAGCACACTACGACGGTTTTAGTTGAACCGTCAGAATCAGATATATACACCTTCTGACGGTTTTAGTAAGAACCGTCGTAGTCTGCTTAACTTTTTTTTTAAATATTTGTTTCGTTTTTTAGTTTTTGCCCTTTATTTTGTACCTGTTTATTCCAGACAGTCCACACCGTAGTAGATCCAGGTGTCGTAGTCTGTTGTCGTAGTCTGTTTTGACAGACTACGACGGTTCATTAAAACCGTCGTAGTGTGATATACATACTACGACGGATCATTAAAAACCGTCATAGTATGTAACAGTAGTATCACTTAGCACACTACGACGGTTATAGTAAGAACCGTCGTAGTCTGTATAGCACACTACGACGGTTTTAGTTGAACCGTCGTAGTCTGTATAGCAAACTACGACGGTTTTAGTTGAACCGTCGTAGTCTGTATACACACTACGACGGTTTTAGTAAGAACCGTCGTAGTCTGCTTAACTTTTTTTTTAAATATCTGTTTCGTTTTTTAGTTTTTGCCCTTTATTTTGTACCTGTTTATTCCAGACAGTCCACACACGAAGTACGACGGTTTTAGTTGAACCGTCGTAGTCTGTATAGCACACTACGACGGTTTTAGTTGAACCGTCGTAGTCTGTATACACACTACGACGGTTTTAGTAAGAACCGTCGTAGTCTGCTTAACTTTTTTTTTAAATATTTGTTTCGTTTTTTAGTTTTTGCCCTTTATTTTGTACCTGTTTATTCCAGACAGTCCACACCGTAGTAGATCCAGGTGTCGTAGTCTGTTGTCGTAGTCTGTTTTGACAGACTACGACGGTTCATTAAAACCGTCGTAGTGTGATATACATACTACGACGGTTCATTAAAAAACCGTCATAGTATGTAACAAAGATGTATCACTTAGCACACTACGACGGTTATAGTAAGAACCGTCGTAGTCTGTATAGCACACTACGACGGTTTTAGTTGAACCGTCGTAGTCTGTATAGCACACTACGACGGTTTTAGTTGAACCGTCGTAGTCTGTATACACACTACGACGGTTTTAGTAAGAACCGTCGTAGTCTGCTTAACTTTTTTTTTAAATATTTGTTTCGTTTTTTAGTTTTTGCCCTTTATTTTGTACCTGTTTATTCCAGACAGTCCACACACGAAGTCCATATACATATTTCACAAGTTATAAAATGAAATCAATTCAATAATCCTAATAAAATGAAATCAATTCAATAATCCAAATAAAATGAAATCAATTCAATAATCCAAATACTAAACTAAATGAAATCAATTGAATAATCCAAATATTAAACTAACAACTGTTTAAATCATAACTTCACATCTATATTCCTAATTATCAGCTTCAAAAGACTCATCTATGTTCTGTTGCTTACTACAATACACTAGAAATGTTGCTCATTGCTTGCGAGCGTAGTCGATGGCTTCTTCAGCAAATGGCAATGAGTCATTAAAGGTCTGGAAAATAATGAATAATTATTAACAATTATGTATCAATTAATTAAATTAACAAATGGTATATTAAAAAGTATGTACCTCTAACCAATGGTCTGTTATCCCCGTCCGAATTATGTTTTCCATCCACTGCATGACATAGAAACCACATTGTGGTTTATACGTTTGTTTATTAGCCTACAAAGAATGATTTAGTTAGAAGTGTACATAATGTTGCATTTGTGTTTCCTAATACAAATAGTTTTACCTTTGCCATTACAAAATCAAGTCTTGGTCTGGCACGACTATGACTCGTCAGCATATGATGTCCAACATGAATACTGGTTAAATCAAATTATACATAATGTCAGACTATAATAATTACGACAAAAGACAAATGAATGATAACAATTAAATAACATTTTACATACCCTTCTAGCACTTTCTTCAACTTCAGAGGGAGAGGTTTGTGCAATGAACAAAAGAAGACCGCCAGATGATCCATCGGGCAAAGAACAAGAAGTTGCCAATGCCCACTACATGCAATAAACATAGGTGATTGATTATATATACTTTTTTAGAAATATTTATTATATGAAAACATATTATACTTATTTGTGAAGGTATGGTGCAAGGTAGATCCTCTTCTTTGATTGACCAATCCAATCCATAATATATGACTTGGCATCAGGTGAATTATCTGCCAAGCCCAATATGGATTATGATTCAATGAATCCATGGAGAGTGGTTGAGGTTTATGAGGGAGAAGAAATAGGAAGAAGAAGAAGGTGTGTGCCTGGGGGAGAAAAGATTCGCCAGAGAAAAGGGAGGGAATTGAAAACGGAGGAACGAAGTGAGGGTTTATATTACAGACTACGACGGTTCTATTTACAACCGTCGTAGTCTGTAATATCATAATTACAAAATAGCCATTATGTTACAGACTACGACGGTTATCATTTGAACCGTCGTAGTCTGTAACATGATAATTACAAAATTGCCACCGCGCGCACACTACGAATGTTATAATTGAACCGTCGTAGTCTACGCGTCTTAAAATGTTTTTTTTCTACTAGTGTTAAAATTTTCAGTAAATGCTTTTTTTTTTTTAATTAAAAAACATTTCTTTAAAAAATTTAAACAAATGAATCTTTAAGTATAAGAACTAAAACCGATCCTTTTTTCTTTTTGAAAAATTATATGAACTATGACATTTGTTTTAACTATAAAGAATTGAAAATAAATTTATTTGAAATTTAAAGGACAAAACTATATTTATACTTGAATTACACAATTTGAAATTCATATTGTTTAGTCTCTACAAACATAATTATATGGGAAATACTATAAAATCAATAATAATGGTTGTATCGGGCTGAGGATGAGCACTGAGCTCATCCCCTGAACCCCAGGCTCACCTTGCTGACTAAGCCAAGCTTGACATAAACAGAATGTATCAGGACAAATATGGACATATATTTTGGGCCTGAACCAATCTTTCCCATGAAATTCACGAATATGGAACCCTAGTTATGATCCTTATAAATACTGATAGAAGACTCAAAATCAACACACGAAATTAAACCTAAATTACTTATATAAATCAACAAGGGTTCTAATCCCTCACGTCGCCGGATTTCTTAAGGTCGAACTGAGCTCGGACCACCTCAAAATTCAGCGAGAACAATGATTAAAAAAATTCATTCTAATATAGATAACACCATGATTCAAAACCTTTAATATTATAAGATAAAGTTCGTCAAATACTTCTAATCATTCTTGGTAATTTCAATTTGAGCTGTTCTTTTTAATAGTCATGAATTCATCATCTTTTGACTACCAACAATAAACACTGTTGGAATTAACTTCAGGATCAAACAACAACATATTATTGTACTGTGAATCATATCCATGTATAAATTATTGCCATCAAGATAGTTAAAAGCTGAGAAGATAAGTGTGTGTATATATATATATATATGCTGGAAAAAATGAGTTATGTATACATGATTAAATTAATTTGTTATAGTCTACTAGTGCACTTTGATATCCAATAGTGATAACATTAATCCAATAATAAAAATAAATCTTAAGAAAGGTAAAGGAAAAGAGAAAAGATCACACATTTAAACTCTCCTTCTAACCATTAATAACAACCAACACCAGTCGATCAAAAAAAAAAGTTGCATCCAGAACCACTCCGACAACATTTTCCCATTAGTGTGCAAGGAGCAGAGGAATAAAAAGAATTCGGTGATTCTCCTTAATTTGTTAGAAGCCACTACTAGATATTGGACATTTCAGTGAAAGTAACACAGAGGAGTGGGGATGACCACACTTTCGTCATAAAAATACTCTCAACTCATGAAATTAATCCTACAAGAGTTAAGTCAACCTCGTCATGCAAGGCTGCCAAGTATTGAAATTTCAAGTATCAGGGACCCAAAACCCAAGTTAACACTCGAATCATCCAAATGGTTGAGGACCTCTAACAAGTTAGATGTCAACAAGACAATGAACACAGAACAATAGAATAGAATCATAAACATAATTTTCTTCCTTCCCATTTTTCTCATCTAATATCCAATGTAAATTCATCCGTGAAATGAAACTCAGAGCTACATCTTCAACAAGATATTATTTAATTACATTTGAACCAAAAGTAAAAAATATGGAAAGAAATCACCATTGGAAATGGGAACTAGAAGTGTGCCATTTTTCTTTGGCTTATTACTCACTCACCCATGCCTGCCACATGATCTTATGTTTAAAACCTGAGAATAGAAGGTAGAGATATACATATTCTATCGGTATTTCAATTACATTGATTGCCGAGGGCATAACATAACTCTCCTACTATTAGGACCAGCTACAGTAGAGATATACTGTGTACTACCATAGAAAATTCAGTAAGACCAAGACCAAATGGCTTGATCTTCCTCCGGAATTCCAAAATGACATGAACTATTAGGCGGATGGGAGTAATCAACACCTTCAAGTTTGGGAAAGATGCAATGAGGCAAAAGGGTTTTGCTCAGATCATCTTCTTCATCCTGAGACACATCAGATTGATCAGGTTCAAACACATAAGAAGAATCACCAGTCTCAAGGAGTGCAGAGTGAACTCCATCAGTGTAATGTGGACTTTCTGATGAATCAAACATGTCACTCTTGGCTGAATTAATGTCTTCCTGTTTACAAACCCCAATGGACACTTTGGACCCTTCACCCTCCGAAGCTGAATCAATCAAAGTTTTCTGCAGAGGCTCCTGAAATCCGTTGGTTTCAGCGTGTTCAATGTTTTCCTCATTTTTCGCTGTTCCATGCACCTTCTCAGCAAGTCTTGCCACCTAAATTGAAAGACCACAACCAAAGCTAAATCCTTTGTAACAAACAAAATCATTTATAAACAATTTGGTAAGGTAAATCTTTGTTTTGGGGGCAATGACACAGCTAGTGAGATCTAACCGAGGCAAATCAATCGCTAGATGGAAATTTTTCCCCAAAAAACTTGGTAAGGTAAACTTGATAGAAGATTTACAATTTACAGGGACACACTTTAACAAATCAACACAAGTTATTACATCCAACAGATAAATTATATACTGAGTTTGATTTCTATGCACTCTCACACCGTTAAAAATCATGATAATATATATTATAAAAGTCAAGTAACTTACCACACATAAGAATTGTGACTAATTAGCAGTGTAACGTAAATTATTTAATCTTGTATCAATCTTATGTTAACTAAGATTATGATTGAAGGATTAAGTAAGTGAGATCCATAAACTCACCTGAGCTTTGAGGTTATCCCTTTCTCGGAGAAGGTTATCATAATTGGCCTTGAGATGATTAAAACTAGCATGGAGGGAATCATAATCCTTCTCAAGCTGTTTGGTCTTCCAGCGAGCGCGGCGGTTCTGAAACCAAATGGCCACCTGGCGCGGCTGCATGCCGAGTTCCTTAGCTAAGCGAACTTTCCTTTCAGGTTCAAGCTTATTGTCCTCATCGAAACTCTTCTCAAGAAACTGCACTTGCTCAACGGAGAGCCTGCGCTTCTTTTCAGGCTGATGAAAGTACTCATCCATGTCTTCATCCCCATTCTCATCATAAGCGCGGAAGAATGTTTCGTTGCACCCCTTCCCACCTTGAACATCTCCAAAACTCACTATAGATCTCGAACCTGAACAAACAAACAAACAAACACCCAAAACTAAAAGACTATTATTACCTATCGATTAACTTTGTGGAGAATTAATAAAAAAAAAAAATCAATAATATAAACCCATGTAGTTTGTCAATTATTTTTGGGTCCTTGATGACCCAAATCCAATCAGAACTCGGGTAAGTGCAAGTTGTACTTTTTAGTTTTTAATTGATGTGATGAATATGAACTAGTTGATTTGGTTTACTTTTGTAACGATTTTAGTGCGTTCCTGATTAATAATAATTCAAAATCCAAGCTTTATAAAAATAATAACAAGAAGAAGAAGAGTCAAAATTACCGAGGAAAGGGGAAGAGTTGGAAAGGAAGAAAGAATTAGAGGGTGGTGTTTGGTTGGGAATAAAAGTAGTTGAATTGGAAGAAGGACAGAAGATGGTGCTGGCACCCGCCATGCGAGAAAGCAAGGTTTGGTTGGATCGTAAGGAGAAGAGGTGGTCAACGGTTATGAAAAATGAAGAGGATGATAAATGCAAATTTAAGGCTTGTGGCGGAAGAAGCTGGTGATGATGATGGCGGTGATGTGGGAGGTGTGAGAACAGCGGCAGCGCACACCCATCAGTGTCAGAATATGGGGAATGGGGGGAAAGAGCAAGAGAAGAAGGGGTTGGAGAAGGAAAATGGAAGGTGGTGTTTGATAATACGGAAAGGGGGGGAATGAATGAGTTTGGTGTAGTTTGGGTGGGGGGATCCTGCGAGAAGAGGGAATACTGGGTTTATAATAGGCACATTGACCAAGAGGGTGAGGGATGATGATGAGACTGCTGCTTTACCGTCATGCCCCTGAACTATTCACCTTCGTCGTTTTGTTCTTTGTTTGATCCTCTGTAATTAACACGTTTACCTTGCCTAAGTTACTTTTTCACCTTTTTTAACTATTTAACAACCAAAAGGAAACTCCATTGTGTATTCGTGTCAAGTGGTACAGTTTTTCCTTAGAGTGGGTGTGACGACGTTGGTAGTGGCAGCATCATCAACGCCATCTCGCCACCATGTAATTATTTTTCTTCCTCACACAATTTTATTAGCTAAGTTGATTATTTTTTTTATTATTATTAACAGGAATGCAAGACGTATAAAAATTTTTACGGTAATTCACTGATTAATCAACTTTATCACTTTATTGAATAATATGTTTAAATTATAAATTCTTTAATATTTAAATTTAATTGTTATAAATAAAAAATTAACTTAAATAGGACCTAATGATATAAAACGAACACGAGAATCATTTCACATCTAAATTGTTTTAATATAATGAATATTCTTGAATTTAAATATTAATTTTGGTATTAAGTAATTATAATTTAAATGTAGAATAAACTGCTTTTGATTTCTATTTTCATTATATAATTTTACTTTTTAAATTTATAAAGTTATCTATGTAATAATTTTTTCAGTATTATTTTTAATAAAAATTAAAAAATAATTCAATTTTATATCTATTATTATGTAATATTTTATTTCTCATAACTTACATGTGAATTTGTTATAATTTTTAAATTTGTATAAAAAGTAAAATTATCAAATATATTTTAAATTTAATAACTTTTTGTCAACTTTTCCTTAATTTATTTTATTAATATTCTCAATTGACAATTAAATGAGATATAATTAACTACTAATATAATAAAAAATTCACATAAAAATTAAATAGTTAAATCAAGTTTAGTTATATTCTAATTTTAATGATTATACTTGTTTAAGATGAATTTTGATGATTATAATATTAAGATAATAGTCTAAAGTTATAAGATGAATAAGTGTTTTAAACTTATCAGATGAAGGATAACTTGATTATACAAAGAAGGTCTATTAACGTACGAATACAAGGCTTAAACATACGAAGACAAAGACAGACGAAACACATGGTAAGATTGAATTGGAATTAGGGTGTCCATGAATAAAAAACAATGATTAGATGAAAAATATAAGAAGCAGATAAAATCAATAAAATTTATACATACATAGAAAATTCAACTCGTCTCTCTCAAGTCAATGAAGAATCATACGCACTCCAAAATATAAAGTCAGAATATACTTAGTCTGAACAACTTAGTGTCTACATACGAATGATGCTGATTACAAACAAACACATGACACATAAGACGAAGTCAAAGATAAACTAATGAAAGACCAAACGTATGACAAGACAAAAACTATGTATTAGTCCATAACTAATTTATATATATTCAAACTCTAATTACTTTGCTCTTGTACGTGCAGACTCTTATATATCACAGTAAAAATCATATTCAAATAATCAGAAGTCAACCTCGTACTTGTGAGAGAAAAGTACGAAAAGCAAATAAGATACTTCTCATACAGAGATTTGAAAGAGAAAGAAGACTAACTTTTTAGAATCTTTGAACCTCATTTTAGAACAATTTTTTGCACTGATGTTGACATGACTATACCACCTTTTAAGGCAAAAGAACGTTGAAGAGTTCAAGATAACCGTTGGAAGAAGATTTGAATATTGTTATGATTAACGACTATCTCAAATCTTCTTATATATAAAGGTTGAAGTTCGAAAATGTCAAGTTGGCTTAAAAAAAATGAATAAGTAGAAGATTTTCATAAAATGTCCAACTATTCTATGCCTTAGAGAATGAGCAAACTCGTAAGAAAGATAGAGAAGGTGTTGGAATTCATTTTACCTTTACCAGAAACCTGATCCCAACTCTTTCAAGTCTTAGAGAGTGAGCTCATATATTTGTAAATCCCTATTAGTTTAGAGGTTAAATATCTTTCAGTAAGCTCAATTGTAAACTCCTCTCTGTGTAGAATTTAAATTGCCTTGAGTGAGCTTCATTTGTAGATCCCTTTCAGCATAGAGGTTGAATCTTGAGTGAAATTTATTTTATGAGTTCCTCTCTGAAACGCCCCGCCGTATTTCATTGCTAAAATATTTTTATTTATTATTATTATTTGAAATTGTTTCCCTTCATTTAGATTTCTTTAAATAAAATCTTAAAATAATTTTTCATTGCTAACAAAACGTCACCAAAATAAAACACATCACATAAATCACATCACAATCATACATCAAAGGTTATTTACAAAATGTCACATAGGTACGTAATATTGTGACAATTATAATATATACATTATTCTATTACATCCTCGTGTTAGCTAACATTCCTTGACATCTCCACACGTGATTACTGAATCTACCTGTCAATCTGCTCCTCCGAATAAAATTCAGGATCATCACAGGTGTCAAACCACAGACACAAACACGCAAGGGTGAGCTTTCCATTAATAGCATATAAAATATTAATATGATATATTTCAAAATCAAATAAATAAATAATGAATTATGACTTAAATGAAATTTCTATATGATGCATGCTCCAACCTCAACTCCAAAAATATGCAATGTGGTACCATAATAGATAATACGATGTAATCATCGAATAACTTTACCACTTGGGATTTCCCAGTGTTGCACAAAATCTCATAAACAATCATGTGATCATCATGAATTAAATGAATTCTCACCATAAAAATCCCCCAAGTCTGGCATCCCACCAAGACGCACGGCTTAAGTTTATTATCTGTCCCTCTAACCGAGGCCACCTCTTTTGAGGCATGTATGCATGAATGAAAATTTTACCTCCCTTTCTAGAATATTATTTAAAATCATTCATATTTCAAAATACCAAAAACAATCAATAACCACCAATAAAAAAATCAAATCAAGAAACACCCATAAACAGTACCGTATACGTGAACAGTACCGTATACGTGAATAGTACCGTATACGTGAATAGTAACGTATAAGTGACCGTAGTCCGTGAATAGTACACACCAGGTAAGTTCCCAGAAAGAGTGGTGAAATCACAAATGGATTCCCTTAATAACCAGGTCTTTCCTTAGCCGAACTTTCCTAGACATGCACTTCCACACTACCACCCTTTTTCCTAACAACAAGAATAGTTCTTTTCTGATGTGGAAGATCGGACAAAACCGCAACCACAGAGCATACTAAGAATATTCTTAACACTTTAGCATAACAACAATAATAATTCTGTTCTGATGTGGAAGATCGGACAAAACCGCAACCACAGAGCATACTAAGAATACATGAATAGTACCATATACATGAATAGTAAATATTGTATACATGAATAATAACGTATACATGAATAGTAAAATACGGCATACATGAATAGTAAAATACGGTATACATGAATAGTAAAATATTGTATACATGAATAGTAAAATACGACATACGTGAATAGTAAAGTAAGATAAGGACAACTCCCCTTACTCCTTTTTCTCCCTAGCTTCTCTATTCCTTCCCTACTTACTTGCTCCTATCTAATTTGGAGAGATTTCTAAGAGAGAGTTTAAGAGAATGTTCTTGATTTTGTGATTATAACCAAACCCTTAGGCCCTATTTATAGATTTCAAAAGTTACTATTTACACGGATTTGGTTACTTGCACGAAATATGATCCGTGATTATATAGTTTTTTACTATTTACACAGTAACTTTTACTATTTGCACAGTAACTTTACACGTGAATATATAGTTTTTTACTATTTACACAGTAATTTACTATTTACACAGTAAATTACTATTTGCACAGTAATTTAACTATTTGCACAAGATTTTACTATTTACACAAGAATTAACTATTTGCACAAGAATTTACTATTTACACAAGAATTACTATTTGCATAGTAATTTAATCTTCTTCAAATTATATTTAAATTTTTGGAGTGTTACAATACTACCCCCATAAAAAAAATTTAGTCCTCTCGAAATTTACCTCATTCAAATAAGCGTGGTAGCTTTTCCGCATCTCACTTTCCAGTTCCCATGTTGCATCATCTGTTCCCCAAATAACCTTTACTAAAGGAATATCTTTTCCTCTTAAGGTTTTGATACTCCTATCCTCAATCCTTATTGGTAATGCTTCATATGTTAGATTATCCTTTATTTGTACATCATCTAACTCAATTACATGTGATGAATCATGAATGTATTTCCTAAGTTGGGAAACATGGAAGACATTATGAAGGTTAGAAAGAATTGGGGTAAAACAATTTGGTAAGCCACAGACCTACTCTCTTTATTATTTGGAAGGGACCAATGAAACGCGGTGAAAGTTTTGGATTTTAAAATTCTCCCAATACCGGTCCAAGGATTTACCCTTAAGAATACGTGATCACCAACATCAAATTCTAAATCTTTTCTTCTTTTATCATGATAACTTTTCTGCCTACTTTGTGCCGCTCTCATCTTTTCTGAATTAATTTAATCTTTTTCGAGGTTTGTTGTACAATCTCAGTCCTAAAATTAAACTTTCTCCCGATTCATCCAACACAAAGGGGTTCTACATTTTCTTCCATATAAGGCTTCAAAAGGTGCCATACTAATGGAAGAATGAAAACTATTATTGTAAGTAAATTCTATCAAAGGCAAAAAGTCTACCCAACAACCTTTATGTTCTAAAACACAAGCTCTCAATAGATCTTCTAAAGATTGGATTGTTCTTTCAGTTTGTCCATCAGTTTGGGGATGATAGGTTTGAACTTAGTTTTAATTTGGTGCCTAAAACTTTATGTAGACTCTCCCAAAATCTTGAAGTAAATCTAGGGTCTCTATCTGATACAATACTAGATGGTACACCATGTAATCTTACAATCTCACCTATGTACAAATTAGTTAATTTATCTAAAGAATACCTAATATTAATAGGAATAAAATGTGCAGACTTAGTTAAACGATCTACTATAACCCAAATTGAATCAAATCCCCTAGGGCTTCTTGGCAAAGCTACCACAAAATCCATAGATATGCTATCCCATTTCCATTGTGGTATTTCTAAAGGTTGCAATAAACCTGAGGGTTTCTGATGTTCAATTTTAGCCTTTTGACAAATTAAACAAGAATACACATATTCACAAATTTCTTTCTTCATTCGAGGCCACCAGAACATGGTTTTCAAATCTTTGTACATTTTAGTGGCACCAGGATGAATACTTAATTTGCTTTTATGTGCTTCCTCCAAAATTGTTTTTCTAACTTCTGTTATATTAGGAATACAAATTCTATCTTGAAACCTCAAAATACCATCCATTCCAATCTTTAACTCACTACTTTTCCCTTGATTCAAAATTTCCATTTGAGTTTTGAAAAGGATCAAATTCTTGCTTCTCGTCTAATTTCTTCCAAAAATGTGTTAGAAATTTGTAAAGCTCCTAATCTAATACTCGTATTAGTAGTTTCACACACTAAACTAAGATCTCAAATTGTTCTAATAAATCCATTTCTCTAATCATCAGTGAAGACATAATCAAAGACTTCCTACTTAAAGCATCTGATACCACATTAGCCTTTCCGGGATGGTAATTAAGTTCAAAATCATAATCCTTTAAAAATTCCATCCATCTTCTTTGTCTCATGTTTAATTCTTTTTGACTAAATAAATATTTAAGGCTTTTGTGATCGCTAAATACTTCAAATCTAGTTCCATACAAATAGTGTCTCCACATCTTAAGTGTGAATACTACACCGCTAATTCTAGATCATGGGTTGGATAATTTTTCTCATGAATCTTAAGCTGTCTAGAAGCATATGCTACCACTTTACCATCTTGCATCAATACTCCTCCTAAACCCATTTTAGATGCATCACAATATAGTACAAAAGGTTTCTTGGGATCAGGTAAGGTCAATACTGGAGCAGTGGTCAATCTTTCCTTAAGAGTTTGAAAACTATCCTCACATTGAGTTGTTCAAATAAATGTCTGATTCTTTTTAGTCAAGGTAGTCAAAGGTAAAGCTATTTTAGAAAAATCTTTAATAAATCTCCTATAATATCCTGCTAATCCTAGAAAACTCCTAATCTCTGTTACACTTTTAGGTCTCTCCCATTCCAAAACAGATTGTACCTTACATGGATCTACAGATATTCCTCCCTGACATATCACATGTCCTAAAAATTTCATTTTCTCCATCCAAAATTCACACTTAGATAATTTAGCAAAAAGTTTTCTGTCCTTTAAAATCTGTAATACTATATTTAAGTGTTTGGCATGATCCTCCCTAGTTTTACTATACACTAATATGTCATCAATGAATATAATTACAAAATGGTCAAGATAAGGGTGAAAAATTCGATTCATGTAATCCATAAATACTGCTGGAGCATTAGTCACCCCAAAAGGCATAACTAAATACTCATAGTGCCCATAACGGGTACTGAAAGCAGTTTTTGGAATATCCTCGGATTTTACCCTAATCTGATGATATCCTGATCTTAAATCAATCTTACTAAAAATACAGGCTCCTTTTAATTGATCCATAAGATCATCAATCCTAGGCAGTGGATATTTATTCTTAATGGTTACTCTATTCAATTGTCTATAATCTATGCACATTCTCATGGTTCCATCCTTTTTCTTAACTAACAAAACTGGAGCTCCCCATGGTGACACACTAGGCCTTACTAACTGTTTGTTTAACAATTCTTCAATCTGTTTCTTGACTTCTGCTAATTCTACAGGAGACATTCTATATGGTGCTATGGAAATTGGTCCTGTTCCTGGAACTAAATCAATAGAAAACTCAACTTCTCTTTCAGGAGGTAACTTATCTACTTCTTGAAATATCTCAACAAAATCTTTTACTACCGGCACACTACTCACTTCATTTTCAGACTTAGTTTTATTAGCAATGATCAGGTATACTTGGGTATTATTATCCCTTAAAGATTTTAAAACTTTATTTATGGAAATAATTTCAACATCCCTACTCACCTCCGGGTCTCGAAAAATAATTGTTTTGTCAAAGCAATTCAACAAAACATGATTAGTGGACAACCAATCCATACCTAAAACAACGTCAATTTGCTGAAGGGGTAAACAAATCAAATTGACACAGAAAGCTTTATCACAAATTTTTATTTTACAGTTTAGACAAATATCGGAGGTTAAAACTGAAGTCCCAGTTGGAGTATTTACTTCTAATTTAAAGTTTAATGAAGACACAGGGAGTTTCAATTTTTGTACACAAGAATATGACACAAAAGAATGAGTAGCACCAGAGTCAAATAACACAGTTAAAGGAGTTTCACTTATGAAGCATTTACCTCGAATCAAAGGTTCTGAAGTCTCAGTTCCAGCCATCTATTATTATTAGAGAAAAGAAAATCTCTAACAATCAAACAAAAATATAGAGCACATAACAAACAATCATTCACACAACCTTATTGATTCTAAGCTCACTACTAATTACTTAATCACAACAAAAACATGGTTAGCTCAAAATTCACAAGTCCAAGAAACATACTGCTCTGATACCAACTGAAACGCCCCGCCGTATTTCATTGCTAAAATATTTTTATTTATTATTATTATTTGAAATTGTTTCCCTTCATTTAGATTTCTTTAAATAAAATCTTAAAATAATTTTTCATTGCTAACAAAACGTCACCAAAATAAAACACATCACATAAATCACATCACAATCATACATCAAAGGTTATTTACAAAATGTCACATAGGTACGTAATATTGTGACAATTATAATATATACATTATTCTATTACATCCTCGTGTTAGCTAACATTCCTTGACATCTCCACACGTGATTACTTGAATCTACTCATCAATCTCGCTCCTCCGAATAAAATTCAGGATCATCACAGGTGTCAAACCACAGACACAAACACGCAAGGGTGAGCTTTCCATTAATAGCATATAAAATATTAATATGATATATTTCAAAATCAAATAAATAAATAATGAATTATGACTTAAATGAAATTTCTATATGATGCATGCTCCAACCTCAACTCCAAAAATATGCAATGTGGTACCATAATAGATAATACGATGTAATCATCGAATAACTTTACCGACCAGTTGGGATTTCCCAGTGTTGCACAAAATCTCATAAACAATCATGTGATCATCATGAATTAAATGAATTCTCACCATAAAAATCCCCCAAGTCTGGCATCCCACCAAGACGCACGCTTAAGTTTATTATCTCATTCCTCTAACCGAGGCCACCTCTTTTGAGGCATGTATGCATGAATGAAAATTTTACCTCCCTTTCTAGAATATTATTTAAAATCATTCATATTTCAAAATACCAAAAACAATCAATAACCACCAATAAAAAAATCAAATCAAGAAACACCCATAAACAAGATCCGTATACTATCGTGACAACGATCGTATACGTGAATAAGTACCGTATACGTGAATAGTAACGTATAAGTGACCGTAGTCCGTGAATAGTACACCAGGTAAGTTCCCAGGAAAGAGTGGTGAAATCACAAATGGATTCCCTTAATAACCAGGTCTTTCCTTAGCCAGAACTTTCCTAGACATGCACTTCCACACTACCACCCTTTTTCCTAACAACAAGAATAGTTCTTTTCTGATGTGGAAGATCGGACAAAACCGCAACCACAGAGCATACTAAGAATATTCTTAACACTTTAGCATAACAACAATAATAATTCTGTTCTGATGTGGAAGATCGGACAAAACCGCAACCACAGAGCATACTAAGAATACATGAATAGTACCATATACATGAATAGTAAATATTGTATACATGAATAATAACGTATACATGAATAGTAAAATACGGCATACATGAATAGTAAAATACGGTATACATGAATAGTAAAATATTGTATACATGAATAGTAAAATACGACATACGTGAATAGTAAAGTAAGATAAGGACAACTCCCCTTACCTGTTTCTCCTAGCTTCTCTATTCCTTCCCCTACTTACTTGCTCCTATCTAATTTGGAGAGATTTCTAAGAGAGAGTTTAAGAGAATGTTCTTGATTTTGTGATTATAACTGAAACCCTTAGGCCCTATTTATAGGATTTCAAAAGTTACTATTTACACAGTGATTTGGTTACTATTTGTACAGTAATATGATCCGTGATTATATAGTTTTTTACTATTTACACAGTAACTTTACACGTGAATATATAGTTTTTTACTATTTACACAGTGATTTGGTTACTATTTGCACAGTAATATGATCCGTGATTATATAGTAATTAACTATTTGCACAGTAATTAACTATTTGCACAGTAATTTACTATTTACACAGTAATTACTATTTGCATAGTAATTTAATCTTCTTCAAATTATATTTAAATTTTTGGAGTGTTACACTCTCTGCGTAGAGGTTACAAACTCAAGTTAGACACCCATGATCAAAATCCATTTTTGGTGGTATGTAGCATGAAAATGCTAGGATAAAAGAATATTTTGTTGCACCTATGGTGGTATTTAGCTTGAAGAGACCAACGTTAAAATATACTTGATTCCGCTTGAAGAGACATAACAATCAAACACTTACAATACCCGTGTTAGCTAGGAGTAATTGAGTTCAAAAAATAAATACTCGTATTAGCCAATAGTGACTAGATTTAAAGTGTTAGCCAATAATGACTGAATTTAAAGAATACCCTTATATTTTCACTCGATAATGAAATCTTAGCAAGTTACTAAAAAACTTAACTCAATATTATTGAAATAAACGAATATAAAAATTACCTATGTTTATTTTTACTCATCTTTATCTCTTTATTCTGATTAGTTAATTACCTTACATCATTATTTTTTTAGTATTACTAATTGGGATAAAAATTAAAACAAAGTTTCTAAATATCTATTTTAAAATATTATTATGCATTTGTATTTACTTTTGCATCCGCTCAATCAAACTGAGTATTCAAAATTTTTTTACATCTTAATTTGATTTTATCATATCAAGCATTTAAACTTTTGTTTTTTCTAAAAAACTTACATAATTTATTTTAATACATAATTTGATTTATTTTTTATGTTTTATCTCTATATAAACAAAGATTAAATATTGTCAATAAATTATTAAGAATTAAAAGTTAAATCCTTAAAAACTTTGGGATAACTAAAAATTTACTTAACCTCTTATTATATTTTCTTTTCAAAATTTTCTATTATTTATTTTTTTCTCGTATTAATTTTGATAAATTATTTTATTTTCATTTTTAGTCCTTATAAAAAGTATTTAGAAAGGCTAAATATTAAAAAGAAACTAATTTATAAGAATTAAATATGAAAATAAATGAATTACTTGAAAAAATTAAATTCAAAAACTAAAACTAAAAGATTATGAAAAATCAGAGACGAAACAAAACAAATATCCAGAAACCATTCATGAAAAAATTTAAATAATATGAAATAAAATGTATGTTAACTCTTATTATAAATTGCAGAAGATTTAATTAATGTAAATTTATAATATAAATATTTTTTACATTGTGATAATAATAAAACACAATTATAAATCCTATGTAAAATAGAGTATTCATAGATTGTGAACAAAGAAGAACCAAACGACTAACCTTCTTTTCCTTTCTATAACACAACAAACTTTGAAAGTAAGAGTGGAACGATGAGGAATGCTTTATATGAAACATAAAACAACATTTCATTCACAAGAAGTACTTTCATTTCCAGTGAATTGTTGTCATCTTAATATTTTTTTATTACAATTTTTTTTTATCAGTCATCATCCCTCGTCTCCGGTTCTAAAACTAAAAAGTAGAAAATAAAAGAAAAAAGAATAAAATTCTAAAATTAATTTACCATATACCATTCATGAATCAATCAGCCTCTTGCAATCCGCCGAGCACAACAGACCCAACAAACAGTCCGACGGCCCCAACACCGAGCGCGGCAGCGATAACAGCCTGAGCGGCGACCAGCGCGGCGGAGTCATCGGGAATGATGACAATGGCGGCGATGGCGGCGACAAAGGCGGGAAGTGCCGCGGAGGCCAGGACGGAGGGGGAAAAACTGGCGGTTTTCTCGAGCAAGCTGAGCAAACCAAGCTCCTCTGCCTTGGAGAAGACACCGAGCTTCTCGATGGAAGAGAGTGTGAAGCCTAATTCCTCTGCCTTGGAGAGTAATCCTGCTTTCTCCACATTGCTCAATACTTTCCTCTTCTCTAATTTCTTGAACACGTCCACCTCAACTTCTTCGCTTCCCTCGTAGAATATCCCTGCCCCGAACCACTCCTTCTTCCAGTTTTCGTTGTATTTGTTCACCTACCACACACTTACCATCTATTCAATTCATACTATAATATGGTAAAAATTATAGACAAATACAACTAATATAACCTCAATTCCACACAAACTGTTTTTGAAACCTTACTAATGACTAACCGACTTAAGATTTTCAGCGCAACTTCTCTGTTAAGGCCTAAAGTTACCTTAATTGAGATTGAATAAGCATCTCAAAACGTAAAACTTGTAAAAAGCATTATAGATAAATCCAGCTAATGCTACCTTAACTGTGATTGTGTTATGATTGTAAACACTTGAAAATTACGACTACACAGTTAAAATAGTTTTAAACACCTTACTGATAACTAACTAATGTAATATCTTGCAGACTTCATCCTATCAGGGATAAAACATCCGGGATGTAAACTTTGTGGATGATACACATAAAAAATATATCCTTATCAACTCGAATGCCAATTCAGGAAATTATAATTGTCCATGTACACCCGCGCAGGGACTTGGATAAGGACTTCTCCATCTCCTCCACATGTTGATACATGACATGTTAGGAGATGCATGACATATTAGAAAGATGGGTTGCAATTCTAACTTAAATTTACAAACTGACATGTAAAACACAACTCAACCTTGCTAATCAACTTGTAAAACACACTTCTAACTTCAAGAACGGGACTTTTGGAGAGAGCGTAGAGACTAATTAGATAGACAGGTGATATAAAATCAATTAAATGTATAGTACAATATCAGTCTAATAACAAATGAATCAACGTCTATAAATAATCCTATAATTAAATTCTAAAATTATGTTAGAAATGAATTTACGATCTAATTCAACCTTACAAAACTTCAAATGAGGTTAATGAGGTTTACTCCCAGATTATGTATTATATAATCCAGTTTATATACACATTACATACCATATGTAACTTAGTATTTCCAACATGACATACTAGGCTAGAACAGATGGATTTAACTCTTATATCATGTTAGATTTTGACATACAGTTAATTGACAGTCATGAAAGCACGCCACTGCTGGAAAATCTTCGAACTATATTAAAAGAATTGTGAGAGATTGAATAAGAAATTTGTACCTTCTTTTTGGGGGCCATGGCGAAAACGGTAAAGGGTTTGGTGGTGGTGGGAGAAGGGAGTGAGCGGCGGTAGCGGAATTGAGAGTAGAAGGAACGATTGGTAGGGATGGTTCGAAGGACAGGAGCTGAGGATGTTGCAGGAACCGCCATGGTCGTTGGGACGAAGTTGCGCCTCACAAACCACAAGAGTGCTTCTCCTTGATATCTCAACTCCACTGCCACGTGGGACGATCAAGGAACAAAGAGAGAGACACTTTGATAATTATAATAATACAATAAGACTAAATTAATAATCATTGTTTTCTGTTTTCTGTCACGCGATCTTGTTGCTTCATTTCCACCAATCATATTTCCCATACCTTTATCCTCTCATGGAAACTGATTTTTTTTGGCTTCAGCTTTTTTTCTTATATATATATATATATATATATATATATATATATATATATATATATATATATATATATATATATATATATATATATATATATATGTATTACTTATAAATGAAATAGAGGTTGAGAAAATTTAGGGGGAGAAGAATAAAGGAGAAATAGAGAAATTTGGACTTTATATTTGTGCATCGCTTTTAGTCTTAAGGCAAATATTAATATTTGGACCAATTGTGTTTTTGTTGTCGTTAGTGTGTCATTTTAGTTAAACTTTAGTGGGTATATATGGTTCTAATGAAGTTTCTATTATTTTAATTAATTAAAAATTATTTATTAGAAAATTAATAATGTATTATATGTATGATTAGGTAATAGTTATAATTATTTATTTATTTGGATCGGTAACTTTTTTTATAAGTCATATCTTATTCTTTTAATTGAATAAGTAGTTCACTTTTTTAATGATTTACATTTGTGTGATAATTTAATGAATTTGATAATAAATTTAATATGAATTAAATTCGTTATTTTAAATTAGTATATTTAATTATTTATGTCTGGGAAATTAATTAATTAAATAAATTAAAGTCATCGATGAATTCAATAAATTGTCAGGTTTGTAATTTGAAAGAACTTATATATAATTTATTTTAACTTATCTTATCAACCGCAGTTTGAATTCTTTATTTTTGACTAGGACATGAAAAATAATGTGTATTTGGTAAATCGTCATGTCTTCATTGTTTTCATCCTTGGTGTTTTCTCAAATTGTTGCCTTCATGTTTTGATAACTTGACTGCTACAGGTTACATTCTTCTTAAATTCTTTCTCTCTATTCATAATATATTGTTTTCCATTGGATATGGTCGATTATCTTATATGTTTGTTTTATTTCAGGCAAATTTCTTTGTCAACGTTTTTGCTCCAGCTCAATATCGTTCCCTGTTACAGAAGGCTAGTGATACTTTTTACCAAGTAACAGAATGTAAACCATAACGTTCGCTGCGTAACAATACAGAAACATATACTCTAAGCATATAAGTTATTAGCTAAACTATTGTTCTAATTGCAGTAAATAGAAAAAGCGATCTAAAACTCATTTTAGATGATGCTTTGAGTTGAAAACTGCCATAGCGAAAAGCCGTAGAAGAAACTTGAGAAGGTTCTGTTTATGATATATGCAGACAACGTGAACAAAATTGCCTTATGTTTAATTTGATTTTGCTGCTTTATAGTCTTAACAGGCTATATGAGCTGATGGGCATGAAAATGTTCAAACATTGAATGTTGATATTGAGTATGATGAGAATGCAAAGCAGCCTATGAATGAAATCAAGCTGGCATGTTGAACTAGTATTCATCTTAAGCTTTCAAGCAATCAAGGTTCAACTTGCCACTATCACTGTCACTGAATATGTGAAATCTAAGTGTGAATGATACAGAACAAAGTTTTCTTTATCATTATAGATGCAAGATTTCTTAGCAGGAAATTTAGTTGTCTTCTTGAACAACATGAGAGTACTCCATGCGTATTGTGCTATTCGACCCTCAATTTTGCAAATGCAAAATACTTACTCTTATCATTGTCTCCTATACATTTTATCAACGAAGTTATGTTGCCATTATTTCCCTGGGAATAGGAAGCTCTGAATGCTTTGCATTTAAATGATTATAGTTTACTAAGTAAACAAAATACTACTTCCTTCTGTGAATAATGAACTCTCCAAAACCAAATAGACTACAGAATAATATGTAGTTATCACTTCATCTTATTATGACATGCAAACAAAGAAATTAATTTTGTAACTACATGAAGAAACAGAAGTCAATTTGAACTTCCATTGGTACAAACCTTTGATAAATATATGTTTAAATACTCCTACCACTAAATATTCATAAACTTTGTATGGCTTCTCTTCAGTTCTCAAAAACATTAGAGGACAAAACACTAAACAAGGATATGATACCGTTCTCCAATGTTGAACAAAATGGATGGGGCAAAACAAAATTTCCATGCAATTTGCATCATCTTTAGGAAGTCTCCATGACATTGATCTCAATGCCTGTTTCTTCATGAAGAGCTTTCCTTGTTGAAATTATTTTAGAGCCATGGAGACTCCAACCTTCGGAAACTTTTCTTTATCTTTCTCATTCATATTCATCTCTCCAGCCAAGGTTATTGAAAATTTTCGCCCAAAATTTTGTCTAATAAGAGCACCTACCTTGCCATGGGAGGTAATTCGAGCTTTTAGCAATGTACAACGAAACAATGCATGCTGAGCGCCGACGGTGACACCAGTAGTCTCCTCATCTCCAAGGTTATAGTTCACCTCTGCTGCAAGTGCTGTCCTGGTCAGAGGATTCACTTCAAAATAACAGGAACCTTTCAAAGTTTGAAAACTGTCATGCCTGCATAATTAACATGCACCAAACTTCATCATGATACAGTCATTTGGTCTGACGACAGAAACATATGAATACTGAGCACGGAGCAGTAACAATGCTTCAATTAGATATAGACATGCACATTGCACAGTGTCTTAAAATCTTTGTAGCAGTTACCTTTTGTGTTTCCTAGTATTGAATAAGTTTGACAGATTTCATTATTTTGTTTTGGAATAAAATTTTCATGATGAAATTTGAAGTTTGTGCTTTACGTACAGGTGCATATATGGTCATAAAGTAGAGGTGGTAAGTGTTGTTCTTTGTTGATGATAGTTACTAGAAAGGATGAACTATAGAGATTAAAATGGATTGAAATTGAGATTGGCTATGTTTGGATAGAACAGTTGGAAACATGCTTTTGGGAATTTCGATGCACATTCCCTGAATTTAAAAGCACAAAATGAAGAAGGAATAATTTGTTACTTTGTAAGTAAAAGTACTTTTTTTGAGTTTCCCCAACTGATTCAAACACGCTAAGCTGAAGGCACATTCAAGGTGTTAATACCACAGCTTGTGCTGTAGCTTTTATATAAGATAAATGAATTCTTAAGCAAGTATACCGATCGCAAATCTTATGCTAGTTTACATTTTCTGATAAATATAATCTGTATCGCAGGATGACTCACAAGGTCATGGCAGCAACAAGGTAGGGACTGTTCATGCTCAACCCAGCATTCAGATTATTAGTTTCTCCTCCTGATAAGTCATAGGCAAGATTCGCTCCAAGGGTGAGAATTCTGGTTCCTATAAGACCAGAGATGTTTGAAACTGGTTTATATCCTTTTTCTGAGTCTCCTACTAATCCAATGCTTGCAGAAAACCCACTGAATTTAGTCAAGTGTTGAAGTTCCACCTGTAATCAAATTCATTTTGATTCCGAAGGATAGTTATATGAAATGGACATCAGGATTCAAAATTACTAAAGATGAAATTAATTATGGTACATAGACTAGTGAAATCTTGTTGTACCTTCCCAGAGTCAGGTATGTTACATGAGAAAATGCCCCTCAGTCCATGCACAAGTTCTTCTGCTTCAACAGATACAAAATCAAAGCAGTACAGTCAGATATGAAATTCTTTAGCTATTTCAGGCTACTCAGATATTCAAATTTTTCTTATGTAGTAGACATCTTAGAGGACTAAGGCTATGTTCGGATTCTCGTTTGGGGTGCTCCAGTCTCAGTTTGGAGAGTAAACTCAGTCTGGTATGTTTGGTCACCTTCAGAAGTACTTTTTGCCTATTTACAGTGTCTGGAACCTCAATTTTACAAAAGTAAGACCAAAGTTCCTTTTGCCAAACTCAGTTTGCAAAATTAAAATTATTCCAAACCTAAATTTACTAATGGTTATCCAAACATTCACTAACTAGTTAAGTCTATTTTTCTGCTCAAATAATATACCAGGCTATAGGAACTAGCAAGGTTGTAACAATAATTAATTTTAACTACTATATTAGGTTCTTTAGTTCCCTGATGAGACTTAGAGAGATTCCCACAAGCTGCAATCCTTTAAGCTAGCTAGGAGACTAATCTTAAGTCTGAAACTTATTCACGCTCAAAACTCTTCAAAGAATCAAACTAAAGTCCCCCTCAAGCTCAGTGTCTGTTCCAAACTGAGACATAGGTTCACAAAAAATTCTTATATGCACTAATACTAGGTCTTATGACTTTTGTCTAATAATATGCAACTTATTGTGCACTAGTTGGACATAAAAATTCTCTCCTTGACAAATGATCATAATTCCGAAATCCCACCAAAGGAAAAAAGAACTTGAAGTTCATATCTAATGGACCCTCTTCAGTAGACAAAAGTTGTAGAATAAAAACAGAAACAAAGTGAAAAGAAAGTGTGTTTAAGATGATACATTACCTTGACAGGAGAGATCTAAATTCCAATTTAAGAATCTGTAGTTAAAGTGAATTGGTGGTTGTTGAGCATAATCCTTGTGAAGAACATCTAACATAAACAAAATATTAATTTGCAGAAAGATTAATTAAAATGAAAATGGAACAGACTAAATAATTGGCAGAATAGAAATTTGTAAAACCTCTGGCCTTCTTTCCAATATCAAAATATAAGCCCGGACACTGGCTCATTTTGCCATGAAGAATGCTTACAAGTCAATTATACACTCATTGTTTATTGATTATTGGTAAGGAAAAGTGGCAAGAATATGCTTGGCATGTGCATCATGCGATGTTTCCTCGTGTGAAAAAGGACAACCTTTTGAGCACCGTATAAAGCGAAATTTCCATTTACAATTATAACATCATTTAGAACTGTGAACATGAGACATGGAGATGATGACAAATAGAACAAGAGTAAAAATTAAGCTAGCTAATAGCTAAATACATATTAGTGCTAATACAATTTGAAGTGAGTAAACTACCCAGAAACAAGTTTGATTATTATCATCATTGCTTCATCAGTAAGCTGAGTTCACTTATTAGAGATTAGAGATTTAGTACATTTTTGGAAGTATTTAATCCCAAAATCATTATTTAAGTTCAGTGACATTCATGAATGGTACAAATCCCTTAGATTTAAAATTTTCTCCGACTTATTGCTCTTGTAACCTTGACGAAAGCACGCTTTGGTTGTATAGTCAATACAAGGGAGATTTGTTAACCAAAATACTTTTAACGCAACAATAATTCAATATTGCTACTTAATAATAAAGCAAATTAGAAAATCACAATAATAAAGTGTAACAGTACGTACATTAGTACTAAATAAGGTCGAACTGGAAAATGAACAAATTATACACAAATTCAGAAAAACCTAAGTTATTGAAGTGAGGATATTTTAAAAAAGAGTTAATATCTTCAAATTAATTATTTCAGTGACAGTAATTGTGGTCAATTGGGGCAGAAATTGCATTTCATTTCCAGGCGCATTCTACCGTGGAACAGTGATGCAAATGTTTTACTGGCAGGCAAGTAAAAAAGCAGCTAAAGTCCACTTTAAACTTTTAATTTATACTATAAAATGACAAATAATCCCCTTTTTAAATAAGCCCTTCCATCATGGCTAGCCCAAGGAGTAACAGCTCTGATGAATGTAATCGGGCATATTTTAAGATTTCTTTTGTTGCGTATTAATTTTTTTTTTTTTTAAGGCGGGAGATTAAAAACTATAAAAGGATGTGTATGCAGCAGGTGGAAAAGCGGGTTGGCTCGTTCCATTTCCCGCCCACGTAGGGCCACTAATAGCTTGATCTGTCATGTCCCGCTCCGCAATGTCAAATGGATTTAATTTGGTGGTCCATTCCCGCTGGCAAAACAAGCTGGCCCACTGTTAAATCTGGAATTTTTTTAAAAAATGTTAAATTTTACCTCTTAAATTCTTAATAAAATAAGTTGACAACATAAATTTTTAATTATCTCCAACAACAAATTTAAATTCTTAATAAGTCAACAACGTAAACTTTTAATAGTGTTTTGACTCTCGAGATCCATACTAAAGTGAAGTTTTTCTCATTTAAGAAAGAATTTTTAAGCATTCATTCAAGTGAATTATACGAATACCAACACAAAAGGTCTTTCTTGCTTCACCTAGAGCAGCTCACTCAAGCAAAAACATGATTGAAAGTTGTTTATAAACAAAGATGTGGGGGTGTGCATTTTGGCTTCCTTGTGAAATGTATACCTATAATGAAGTTCTTGTTGTTTTCTTACCTAAATACATTTTTATTTTGCCCTTTCTTCTTAGGTCTTCTTTTATTTTGTTACTTTTGTAAGTTTATCTAAAATTTTACCATTCTTTTATCTTTTAATTGGTTAAAATGTGCATAATCTCATTTTAACAGTCATAAGGAAAGTTGTCTCTTTGCAAAAGTAATTATATATTTGTGATCACAGTCATATTTTGATCATGAATATGTACTTAGATTTGGAAAAAGATGTTGTTTTGAGACATTATTTTTTCCTCCAAAAATATTTTAAGTATTTGGCTTAAATTATGGGTTGGGGCATAAGTTGCCTATTTGTGAAATAAACTATATTTTCATGATCATGGTTATGCCCTGATCATAAATATATAATTAGTTTATAAAAATAATATCCTTAAAATATCTCTATTCTTCCCTAAAGTATAAATTGAACCAAGTTGTTTAGACTTATTTATCAATCATTTTGACATCAAATTTGAGATTTGAACTGATCAAATTAAGTCTAAAAGAGGTTTGTTTGGACCAAATAAAGATGAAAATCAAATGAGAAAGTTAGAAGAGAAATAGTTTGGTATGAGAGTTCCAATCAAATTACCAAACATTCCATTGAGAACTCAAAAACAAGAAAAAGAACTAAGTGGGTCGAGACTTGCAATGTTATTACAAGAAATTTCATTACACATCCTAAAGGCAAAAATAAGTGTGGAAAGTCAAAGAAAAGGAAAAATTGTTTTTTAATAGTTATAAGAGAGATTAAAAGAGAAATCTTCGTTAGAAAATCCTTATTTTTATGTATTTTTAAATCCAATTCTTTGAGTTTACAATGCCATGATATTCATGTAAATTAGGAGAACTTGATGATTAAGAAACAAACTATAGAGAAGTACAAGTTTCATCTTGTAAATGATAAACTTGCCTTTGATTATTTTAACTCTTGCTTTGTGAATGTTGTTAAAGGTGATCCAAAAGGAAGTGAGGCTAAACCAAGAAGCCGTTCTTGAGTGCAAAATCGTGAAGGAAACAAGACCTAAAGCACATTGTGAATTGATTAAAGAGCTCACTTATAAGAACACATGTGTCTTAGGTCCAAGTGGAAATTTATGCGAAAAGGAAACATGGAACAATGCGTGTAGAGGGAAAGAAGTTCTTAGGAAAATTGAATTATCAAAAGGGGCTACTTTAACTCTTACTTATTTCATTACTTTTGAATTGCAAGCTATGACTTGTTACATGTAAATTTTCTAGTTTAAATATCTAATCACAAGGTCCAAATTTAAATTTAAAATTAAAGTGCTCACATGACTTTTTGCACTTTAGAATGAATCTAAGCCTTTTATTCAAAGTTAATCCAACGATTGATTTTGAATTTGATTTTCATCTTAGAAGTGCGATACCATGCCACTTCTATGAAATCTGTTAGAACAAGAGTATATTGATGACTTCAAAACGTGTAACAATGCCACTTTCCTAAAGAAATATTTGCACTCTATTCTACACGAGTCCAACAAATCTCCTTTAGGATACGATGAAGTTTTTGTTTGTACTTGCAGAGGTGAAAACATTTGTACAAGTTTTCTCTAATTAATTTTTCTTAAGTTGTTTGGATATATATATATATATATATATATATATATATATATATATATGTCTGGATCTTTAGAAATGGTAAAAAAAAACTGATTCAAAAACCGCCAACGGCAAAAAATCGCTTTGGTAACCGCAGTAACTGCCATCTCATTTAACATTTGAAAATAATCTAACAAAAGCATCATGACCACACATTCAAAGATAAAACTCACTCTTAAATAATTAGCCTAAATTGCACTCGAGTCCCTATTTTCTCCTAGAATTTCAACGCCTAGTCCTTTTTTCTTTTAGCTTGCGTTGTAAGTTTGTAGTTCCTATATAAGGTTAGGACGTCCAAACATGTAACATTTTTGGTAAATTTATGAATGAAACTCAATGTTTTTTGAGAGCATTTTTTCTCTAAGTTTTCTTGAGAACCTTTGAATTTTACCAATGGAACCTTGCTTCCTTATGGTGATTCTACCTTCGAGTTTATTAAAATCTTCCATGGCGCTCTTTCATTTCCATATCCCACACTTTCTATTTTCTTCTTTGTTAAATTATTATTTGAATTCCATGCGTGTTCTTGGAGAAAACTCGTTAAAGAATTGAAGATTGGGGCAAAACCTTGCAAGTTGAACATTAATCTGTCATTCTCATGATAGGCTTGCATCAAGGGAGCAACTTACAAAATAAAGGGGGAGTCAAGCCAAGATGAAGAGGAGATGACCTTAATTCTTGCCTTTTCTTTATTTTTGTTTTGTATATGCAAGAACAAAGTCTTGATGTAAAAGCATTGTAACTCTTATATAAAATGAGGAATTATTCAATCCAAGGTTAAATATAATATGCCACATTACCCTGTTGTTTTATTCACTAACTTGTAATTCAAATTATCCAAGTCTAAAAACCTTAATCTACTTATAAGTTACTAAGTTTTATCGCTATGTCTAGTGCATGAAAATGACTTAAGTAACAACTTTTATCTATATAATCTATAATCATAAAAAAGGGGGGAGATTGTTAAATTAAGATTAATTATGACCCTAGATTTTGATAATCAGAGTATTAAGGTAAAAGTCCAACTCTATAAGACGAATAAGTGCATTTGACTTATCAGACGAAGGATCTACTTGATCAGAAAGAGCTCACGTTCAAGTCATAAAAAGTCAACCTAGTACTTAAACGAGAGTAGTACGAAAAGCAAAAAAAATATTTTTGACACTATAGAGATTTAGAGCAGAAAGTGAACCTAGTTTTTGTAATCTTTGAATCTCATATGAGAAACTTGTTGTTATGGAAGTGACAAGTGTTGAACAATTCTTTAACATGTAATATAAGTCAGGGATTAGATCATGTGTACCTTATAGTCCCGTGAATGTAGTGAGAGATAAGACCATGATTTCGATGATGATCGAGTTCCCGTTTAGGGTGTATTGTTATGATGGTAGAGTTGAGGTGCAGAGGAGAGGATAAGATTGGTGTGTCTCTCTTTTCCTCTGCCTAATAATCTCTTTATATATACAGGAAACCCTGATTAGGTCATGAGGATAATTACGTCCATCAAATAATTATCAATTAAATACGTGGGTATTCATAAGGTCAATGATCAATTAATTAGATAAATGATAACTTGGGCCACATAATAAACAACGAGTCTTACATTCTCCCACTTGGCCGAGTAATCATTTATGATGAGCATTAGGTAAGTCTGATCAGATTTTAATACTCATTTTAGTTTTAAACCGAAACTGTAGCAGAGAAATACAGTCATTGAATCGATATTCAATTCAAGACCCTCATTAATCATACTACAATACCAAATTCAAAACTTAAGTAGACTAAGGATCAAATTGACAAATAAGCCCTCAACAATAGTTTGTGTATAGTTGTTGTTTATATGTATTTAGGCATGCATAGACATATTTAGAGACAGACAAAACAAAATAATGAGGAAATTTTACTATTAAACGTAAGCAAGTACAATATGCAATTGAATAAGGTCTTTAGAAAAGCCCATCTTCGAAACATGTTCTTCGAAAACTTTAGGTGGGCAACCTTTAGTCATCGGATCCGCAAGCATATTTTTAGTACTTATATGCTCAATACAAAGTTTATTTTCCTCAACTCGTTAACGTACGAACAAATATTTTGTATCAAGATATAAAGCAGCGCCAGTCGAATTGTTACTGTTCTAGAAACTAACGGCAGCTAAATTATCACAGTATAGCTTCAATGGTCGAGATATGGAATTAACTAATTTGAGTCCAGTGATGAGATTTCTAAGCAACATTCCATGACAGGTTGCGTTGTACAGCGCAATGTATTCTGTCATCATTGTGGAAGTTGCAGTCAACCCTTGCTTATGACTCTTCCATGAGATAGGTCCGCCTGCTAACATAAAAATATACCCCGAAGTGGATTTCTTGTCATCTTTGTACTTGGCAAAATCAGAATCAGAATAACCAACCACTTCTAAATTATCACTTCTTTTGTAAGTCAGTTTATAGTCTTTTGTCCCTTGTAGATATCGAAGAACTTTCTTAGTCACTTTCCAGTAATCAAGACCAGGATTAATCTGATAACGACCTAACATTCCAGCAATATAAGCGATATCTGGACGAGTACAGACTTGTGCATACATAAGGCTTCCAACCATTGATGCATAAGGTATCATTCTCATCTGTTCTTTTTCAACTTCTATTTTCAGACATTGAAATAAACCGAAAACATCTCCCTTAACTACTAGAGCTACAGAAGGAAAGAAACGTTGCATGTTATAACGTGTAAGAACATGCTCAATGTAGGTCTTTTGAGATAATCCTAAAACCTCATTGACTCTATCTCGGTGTATTTCGATGTCAATAACATAAGAAGCCTCTCCGAGATCTTTCATGTCAAAATTATGGAGAGTAAACGCTTAGACTCATGCAACATGTCTAAACTATTACTTGCCAATAGAATGTCATCTACGTAAAGGACAAGTATAGTAAAGTTGCTCCCACTCATCTTGAGGTAGGTACATTGATCCACTTGGTTTTTTACGAAACCTTCTGACTTCAAGACTTGATGCAACTTTAGGTACCATTGACGTGATGTCTGCTTCAACCCGTATATGGATTTCTTCAGCTTACAGACTAGATGTTCTTGACCTTCAGATTTGAAACCTTCAGGCTGTTTCATGAACACTTCCTCATCCAAATTGTCATTTAGGAAAGTTGTTTTGACATCCATCTGATGTAGTTCTAAGTCAAAGTGAGCTACTAGGGCCATAACGATCCTTAAGGAATCTTTACGAGAGACAGGAGAAAAGGTCTCTTGATAGTCAATTCCCTCTTTCTGAGTGTAGCCCTTTGCAACCAATCTCGCTTTGTATCGTTCAATGTTTCCATTTGGATCCAGTTTTGTTTTGAAGACCCATTTACATCCTATGGGTTTTACGCCATTGGGTAATTCAACCAAATCCCAAACACCATTTTTCTTCATGGAGTCAAGCTCGTCAATCATGGCTTTATTCCATTCAGGAGACTGATCACTACTAATGGCTTCATTATAAGAGGTAGGATCAGTAAACTTTCCAGCATCCATTTCTTCTTCAGTCAGGTAGGTAATATAATCATCAAAATTAGTATGCCTTTTGGACCTAGATGACCTCCTGAGTAGATTATCGGGTTGAGCATTATCAGGTTGAGCATTGTCAGCATTGTCTTGATGATGGTCATTTGAGGTGCCTTCATTTCTAAGTACATTCGGAGTGGAAGGTGGTGCAGTGTCCTGCGGAGTGGTGTCGAGTACAAGAGGAGTAATTGGAGGTAAAATAATCGACAAGTCTCTCCCCCCTGCATCTTGTACTTCTTGCAATTCATCATAAGGGTCTTCACTGCTCCCACTGACCTTAAAGTCCTCAAGGAAATGAGTATCTTTGATTTCTACGATACGAGTGACGTGGGAAGGACAATAAAATCTGTAACCCTTTGAGTGAGAGAGATAACCAATGAAGTAACAAGTTGTAGTTTTCATGTCGAGTTTCTTTAAGAAAGGATTATAAAGTTTAGCTTCGGCGAGACAACCCCATACTTTCATATATTTTAGACTCGGTTTCCTTCCTGTCCAGAGTTCATAAGGAGTTTTAGGGACAGCTTTAGAGGGAACCCTATTGAGTATATGAACGGTTGCTTTTAAGGCCTCGATCCAGAGGAATAGGGGTAAACCTGAGTTGGCTAACATATTGTGTATCATGTCCATTAGGGTCCTATTTCTTCTCTCAAAGAACACCGTTCACGAGAGAAGTACCGAGCACGATATATTGGTTCACGATCCCCTGGCCCTTACAAAACTCATAAAATGGACCAGGAGCTTGACCCACATCAGTATGTCTACCATAGTATTCACCTCCTCTATCTGATCTCACAACTTTTATTTGACGATCAAGTTATTTTTCAACTTCAATTTTATAATCTTTGAAAGTTGTAAGTGACTCAGATTTTTCCTTAATAAGATACAAGTACATATAACGAGAATAATCATCAATATAAGTGATAAATGAATTATGTCCGATTATGCCGATGATAGAGTAAGGACCACTAATGTCAGTGTTGATGAGCTCCAATAAATTTGAACTCCTGGTGGTACCTTTTTTATTTACTGATGTCATTTTACCTTTGAGGCATTTGACACATGTTCCAAAATCATTGAAATCGAGAAAAGGTAACACTTCATCCTTCACGAGTCTAGACAAACGTTCTCGTGAAATGTGGCCTAAACGTTGATGCCACAACATGGACGAAGTTTCTAAGTCTCGCTTTCGTTTTCTTTTTGATAATGTCTGGTTGATATTATACGACAATAAAGATTTGGAAAAATCATCATCTAGTTCTAATTTATAGAGACCACCATCCAGATAACCACAACCAAACACTTGAGAATTTAAACTAATAGTAAGTCTGCCATGACCATGAGAAACATCAAAACCGTCTATGTCTAACTTTGGCCCTGATACTAAATTCCGAGTAATCTCAGGAATATATAAGGTATCATAAAGTTTAATACACAAACCAGTTTTCATTATTAATTCTAAGGTTCCTACGGCTTCGACAGCTAGTTCATTTCCATTCCCCAATTTAAGCGTTCTTCGGTTCCTTTCCAGCTTCTAGATTGTAAGGAATCCCTGAAGTGAGTTGGTTACATGAACCATAGAACCAGAGTCAAACCACCATGTATTAGTTGGAACATTTAAATTAAAGGACTCAAGTATCATGTAAAGATGATTACCTTTCTTAGTCAGCCACTCCTTAAAGTCTTGGCAGTCTTTCTGTATATGTCCTTCCTTACGACAGAATTTGTAGTAAGACTTCCCTTTGGAGTTCTTAGAGCTGGAAGTAGCACTTGCATCATGTTTCTGGACCTTAGAAACTTCTTTCTTATCGTCATTTCCCTTCCTCTTCTTTGGATTAGCAGTCATGAGATAAGCCACATTCGGTTTGTCCAGCTTCAGACGCTCTTCTTCTTGTACGCACATAGCAATCAACTCATTCATCGACCACTTAACCTGTTGGGTGTTGTAGTTGACCTTGAAAGCTTCAAAAGATGCTGGAAGAGAAGTCATGATGAAGTGCACTAAGAAACCCTCACTGATCTCCATGTCTAATCCCTTAAGCTTACGGGCCATGTCGTTCATCACCATGATGTGCTCACGAATGCCGTTATTTCCGTCATATTTCGTAGTTACCATCTTCAAAATAAGAGTACTGGCATGTGCCTTAGAAGTTGCTTTGAATTGTTCATCCACAGAAGCCAGAAAAGTTTTAGCATTAGTTGAATCTGGAATAGCTCCCTTGATGATTATGCTGATGGAATTTTTAATGAGCATAAGAGCCATTCGGTTGCATCTCTCCCATCTCTCATGTACTATTTTGTCTTCAGCAGTACTTTCATTAGTGAGAGCAGGAGGGGCATCCTCTCTCAGTGCATAATCAAAATCCAACATGCCAAGAGTTAGCATCAGTGAATCCTTCCATGAAGAAAAATTCGCACCATTCAAAGTTTCAATTCCCATATTTGGGGCTGATAGTGAATTTAGATGAGAGAAATAAGACACTTAATTAGACAAGAACTTATGGTGATCTGAGGGGTAATGAATTAAGGCAGACAAAGATAAGGACCATTATATTCTAATGAAGCTGTGATAAGAGTCTATTATAACACCAAAACAATAGACTAAATTAAATTCTACTTAAACAAATGGCTTTCACTTTGGTTATGACTAATTATTTAAGTATTATGAATAATAAAATTATAATGTGCAATTTGAATGTAACACATCACCTTTGGGCAGAAATGAGATATCCAAATTTTAATGCACACATATGCATATATATACTTAGTTCACAATACACAATCATAGCACATCATCTTTGGACAAAAGTGAAAAATCATGTATTTAAGGCGAACGTCATGCTTAAGGTGAAAAATCTGTTTAAGGATATGCACTAAGTGAAAATGCTTAATCAAACTTGAATAAGTTTTTACAAATGTAACACATCACCTTTGGGCAGAAGTGTACTCCAGAGTATTATTCAAGTCAAGAAGAATAAATCAAAGATTTCATCAAAATAAGGATGAATAATATTAATATATATTTTTCTGGAATCAGTAAAAACATAAAACCATAATGTTTTGATCGGAAACATATCCCTTTTGTTAAAACCCATAATACTCAAACAAATCGGAAACAGAGTGGAGAAACACAAAATCAATTTTAGTTAGGGCTAAAACATGTTTCATATCTGAATTCCAGTATTTAGAGAATAAAACAGAATTGATTAATCAACACAATGCTCTGATACCAGATGTTGAACAATTCTTTAATATGTAATATAAGTCAGGAATTAGATCATGTGTACCTGATAGTCCCGTGAATGTAGTGAGAGATGAGACCATGATTTTGATGATGATCGAGTTCCCGTTTAGGGTGTATTGTTATGATGGTAGAGTTGAGGTGACAGAGGAGAGGATAAGATTGGTGTGTCTCACTTTTCCTCTGCCTAATAATCTCTTTATATATACACCCAAGGAGAAACCCTGATTAGGTCATGAGGATAATTACGTCCATCAAATAATTATCAATTAAATACGTGGGTATTCATAAGGTCAATGATCAATTAATTAGATAAATGATAACTTGGGCCACATAATAAACAACGAGTCTTACAACAAGTCCTCACTTGCATTGAATGATAAAAGAACATTGAAGAAGCTCAAGATGACCATTGAAAGAAGATTTGAACATTGCTATGATTAACAACTATTTTAATTCTTCTTCTATATAAAGGCTAAAGTTTGAAAATCTCAAGTTGGTTTTTCAATGGAAATAAGAAGAACATGTTCAAAAAAATTCCAAATCTTTTAAGCCTCAAAGAATGAGCGAACTCATAAGAAGCAACACAAAAATGCAAGAAAATATCCTAAGCCCATTTTTTTTTTATTTTTGCCTTAAAAAGAGAGCATATAGATTTGTATATCCTTTTGTAATTACCTCTCCGCGTAGAGGTTGAATTTTGAGTGAACTTTCACTTGTAAATTCCTTTATGTGTAGAGGGTAAAAACTAAGTTAGACATCCTTACTTAAAATACATATTTGGTGGTATGTAGCCTGGAAAGGCTAGGGTAAACAAATACTTTTTTACATCCATTGTGATGTACAACATGAAAAGGCTGTTGTCAAAAATACTTGATTCTGTCTAGAGATGCTAGAATAGAAAGAATACTCGAGTTCATCTAAAGAGGCTGGAATAAAAGAATACACCTCCTTGTCTGGAAAAGCTAGGATAAAAGAATAATCGTGTTCACCTGGAGAGGCTAGGATAAAAGGAGACTCATGTTCTCCTGGAAAGGCTCAGATAAAATAATATGTGTGTTTTCCTTGAGATGTTGGTACAAAAGAATACTCGTGTCCACCTGGAGAGGAATTCAACTTGAGGAGGCTAGTTGTCAAAGAATACTTGTGTTAATCAGGAGTGATTGAGTTTAAAGAATACTCTTATATTTTTACTTAGTAGTAGTGAAATTTTAGCAATTACTAAGAATCTAGATGTAATCTCGTTGAGATGAGCCAGTGTACAATCCGTTGTACTATATTTTCTTCTCTACCCATCTTTTTTTTTATCGTGACCATAGTAGGGTGAGATTGATTGAAGTTTTTTCTTCACATCGATTACAACATTTAAATAAACATTTATTTTGTCTGCATTTGCTTCTGCATCTACATCTAATTTTATCAGATTCAATTTTTCAAATCATTTAACTTCTGCGCCTGGTCGACCCTAAGTTTCAGATCAATAAAATGGGTTTGCGAAAATCTTTCAAAAGAACAATTCAACCTCACCTTTTGTGTTTTCATCTCTACAATAACTTAGCCAAATGACCATCACAAGCAAAAGTAATAAAACAGACAGAGGCCAATGGAGGATCATAGTTGAGCACAATAAATGACATTTCTGTGAGGAACAATTTTAGTGCCATCGATGCTACCAGCTTGAATGGGATGGTGTGATTCTACATAGAATATAAAGTTTAAAATGTTGGCCCTAATAGGAGCATTTACATAAGAAAGAAGAAGATAACAAATTCCCTAACCCTGATAGCGAAAACCCTAAACTCGAGTCCATAGGGCAAAACATTAAAAAACCATCAAAATTATTAGTAACTTTAGTTATTTTGATTAACAATAGGTGAAAATAAATTAGAACCGAAGTAGATGAATCACATCATTGGATGGAGGAACAAATTGAAGTCCATGAAGTGCGGTTTCTGCTTGATGGTAATGGATCTCACTTTGGGGAACTAGTTCATGACAGTGGCTAGAGATACGACATAGTAGTTTCCAATGAAGACTTTCCTGCGATACCATCGCTCAATCTCGTACCAAGACTTGCATATGGGAGACATCGAGCCTCAGTCCTCATCACACTCAATGAAGGAGCACACGTGCTTTGTTAGTTTCAATAAATCTGAGACTCCATTGAAAGAGTAAAGGTTGTGTCATGTAAAATTGGGAGAGAGAATGAGAAAGCAATGAGAGAGAGACAATAATAAGAACGCGCCAAGTGAGAAAAGAACAATACCTAAACAAAGATGAATAAGGATAGAAAATAACAAAATTTGAAAAGTGATTTTCCACGTCGAATAAAACTACAACTGACATTAATTCCACAAATAACGTTAATTTTTTAAACAACCAACAGTAACTCCACAAACGTCAATTTTCTATACAATTGATGAAACGTGAGTTTTCTTTATGACATACATAAATAAAGAAATGTAAAATCCTTATTTTACATTGATGCTCGTTCCTTTGTATATTCAACATTACACACAAACTATCCTAATTTTTTTTTATACATAAGTTTACTATATATTAGTCACTATTTTGTTTCATTAAATTATGAGTATGCTTTAGCTGAAATATTTTATATTTTACAGTGAATTTTTTAATATAATTTCAATTTTTATCATATAAATTTTTATATTAATATTTATATAAATTCATTTTTTCAGTGTATCTTCTGAAATGGGACGCCGAGGCCCATCTTCACCATACTACTCAAAACCTTCGTTAGTTTCATATAAAGTATAGCAATAATCATTGTTGAGGTTTATACTTTGTATTATACCATGAATAATAGTAATTGCAACACACTTACTTTCAATCACCCTTTCTAATTTACATTATCCATGAATTTGTATCTTACCTTCGCTTAGCCTTCTTATTCTGTTAACATGTGTACCTAAATTAAATAAACAAATGATCATTTGCTCTCAACATGTTCTAAAATATCTAAAAGATGAAAAAAAGAAGCAAAGAGACAATTTTAATTGAAAAAAAAAAACAGAGACTATTAAATATCTAGCAAATCAGGGAGAAGGTTTCCGATTTTCTCTCAGCACGCTTCATTTTTGTATCACCCCTTCAATTAGATTTATATGACTGCTATATGCAATCTTGAATCTATTATAAGATTCAAAATTCCTGATATTTCAACGCCATACTATCTAAAAGGCTTATGATCGCAAGCTAATATATAGTAGACATAGCGAAATCAGTGCATATTCACTCCTTTTGTCAATTTATCAGTAACAAAGATATATCACCAAGGATCTTGCAGTACCATTTATATAGGGTCTAGCGCAAAGCACGGGAAATGAACATATATATAATGCTTTAAAATTAAATACATAGATTGCAAAAGCACAGAAAATAAACATAATCTTATAGGCAAATACACGGTTAAAATATTCTTCAAGAGAAAGAATAATCAATATTGATGAAAACTATCAAGTTCAGTTTGCTCTTCTTTTATGTGTTTTATCTTGTAATAATATTCCCTACCATCAAGGCTAATATAGCTCACTTCGACCAAGTATGGCATAGGCGATTAAAGGAAGCAAGGAGAGCTGCAAAGGAGGCTTACAACCCCAATCCCATGAGAGTTACCGCTGAATTCAATACACATGTCAAAAGGTATACATGTTCATTCCTTAATTTATACTTCATTGGTTGAAACAATATGAAGTTGTTAATCCACCATAATATCAATTTTTTTGTCCCATGCTTCAATACAAGCTTGCATTGTTTTGATTAGGGATTAGGGAACAATTTCATGCTTTTTTTGTCTTTCTCCCGTAAGAATTAGAGTTTCATTTCTTTAATCCACGTTACGTAAACTATTAAACCAAAATTACAATTTTGAATATCTATTCTGCATTTTTAATAATTTGGTCTCCTACTTTAGTACTGCATTATTTTGATTAGATACTATTTGTTGCACAAGATTTTCTCTTGTCAGAATAAGAATTTTATGTTAGAAAATATTTAACTGATAATCAGTCATAAAATATGAAGAAAGAGAAAGAATTTTATGTTAGAAAATATTTAACTGATAATCAGTCATAAAATATGAAGAAAGAGAAATATATATATTTTTATAATTAAGTTGACTGATTAACTGTTTATTATAATATGTCAATAATAACGTGCCACACGAATTATCAAGTAATAGTAATATAATAATTTTGCTTTATATTTATTGATTGATTAATTGATGAACATGAAAATTATAAAAGATTTTTTTCCTTATACAGGTCTCAAGAAGGCTTCAACAGCACAAGAAGGGGCTTAGCGAAGTACGATGGTCCATGCAAGGCGAACAACCCCATTGATCAATGTTGGAGATGTGACCAAGACTGGGAAAAAAATCGCAAGAAGCTAGCAGATTGTGCTATTGGGTTTGGCCAGGCCACAACAGGGGGCAAAGATGGCGAAATTTATGTGGTAACCGACCCTTCTGACAATGACCTTCAGAACCCAAAACCAGGAACATTGAGATATGGTGCAATTCAGAAAGAACCATTGTGGATCATTTTTGCACGAAACATGATCATTAAACTTAAAGGGGAGCTTATGGTCGCGGATAACAAGACCATAGATTCACGTGGGGCCAATGTTCACATTGCCAATGGTGCGCAAATAACGTTACAATTTGTTAAAAACATTATCATTCATGGGCTGCACATCCACGACATTAAGCGTACTAGTGGTGGCCTTATAAGAGACTCAGTAGATCACTATGGAATTCGCGGTGTGAGTGATGGTGATGGGATTTCGTTGTTTGGAGCCACTAATGTTTGGATTGATCATGTTTCCATAACCAACTGCGACGATGGTCTCATTGATGTCATAAGCGCATCAACTGCAGTTACCATCTCCAATTGCCATTTTGCCAAGCAAAATGACGTAACCACTATTCCATTACCTTTTTCATTTTTTCTATACATATTTATTTATAGATATTTACTTTCTAAGTCTAACTTACTCATATACTCATATAATATATGTTAGACTCAAAATATATATATATATATATATATATATATATATATATATTTTTTCAGGAATTTTATAATTAGTATCTGATGTTATCGTAGATATTTTTCTTTCTTGTATGTTTAAGAGTTATTTAACACAATTTTATACTCTAATAACCCGGAAAATGTGATATTAAGAAGTACTTTTAATAGTGAAACATGGTAAAATTGCTGGACCCCTTAAATAGTGAAATCTTTATCTGAGAACTTAAAATAGTTCACTTAATTGTCACACAATTCTTATGAATTATTAAAACTCACTTGGCATGTCAGTTATTTCAACTAACCTTGGTGAGTAAATTATGATTATGCATATGTAATTTCATAATCATGTTCAAACAAATCACTTTGAAAAATTCAATTATATTTTTTTCCTTAATTTTTTAAACTTTATATAAATTACAATGTTATAATATGAATTATTATTATTATTATTATATTTGTTGCATGTCTCTTCTATATATGATTCTTGAATTTTTCCACATCTTTATAAGCTATATGTTCTTCTTCCTCGTGTACTTGTGTGCCACTGGTTAACTTTGGTTCATATTGTCATATAGGTTATGTTATTTGGTGCCAGTGATAGCTTCTCAGATGATAAAATAATGCAAGTGACTGTGGCTTTTAACCATTTTGGAAAAGGATGTATTCAGAGGATGCCAAGGTGTAGATGGGGCTTCGTTCACGTTGTTAACAATGACTACACTCATTGGCTAATGTATGCCATTGGTGGTAGCCAACACCCCACCATCATCAGTCAGGGCAACCGATTTATTGCTCCAGATGACAGAAATGCAAAAGAAGTATGCATTCAAAAAATGAAACATAATAAAGATAACAAATTCTTAAAACATTTTTTATTTGTCTCAAAATGCGTTTACTTTTGGAAAGACATTTCTATTTTTATTACAAAATTGTGTCATTATTTACAATTCAATGTATATTTTTGTAGATTTATATTGAAATATACAGTGAAGACAAAAGAATAAGATAGCAATTAATTTGTAATTAAACGTGAAAACAAAAATTAACAAGAGAGGTAAACATATCCTTAATATTTTTGCACTAATGAGATTGCGGTGCATGATTTAGGTGACAAAAAGAGACTATGCACCTGAAAGTGTGTGGAAGAATTGGAATTGGAGATCAGAGGGTGATTTAATGATGAATGGAGCTTTCTTTGTTGAGTCTGGGAAAAATGCTGAACAAAATCCCAATGATCATGTTGAAGCAATGCCCGGAAAATCCGTATCAAGTCTCACTCGCTTTGCAGGTCCTTTAAAATGTATACCAAACCAACCATGCTAAACCAAATATATAGAGCAGTCAACACTAGAATGTAGAAAGGATCTTTCCAAAATAAGTCAATAGTGTATATTAAACCCAAAGTTAATGATGCTTTCGTGGTTTTTTAATTTCTTCATTTCCCTTGGATTGTAATTTGAACGATTAGTGGGGGAGATATATAGAATAACTAGTTAAGATGTACATACAGTGGTAAAGAATAATATAAAGCAGTGTTTCTTAAGACGTGTGTGATTATCAATCCTATTAAAGCATAGTAAATCAAATGTTCATCTTCCTAGGATTTTTTTTCAAGGATTCTTCCACGCACATATAAAGAAAAATTATTAGATATAATTCTAAATATATATGATTTTAATCACATTGTACCGTTGTGGGAAAGAATAATTATTGAATGTAAGTCAAATCACATTACTAAATTAAATGGTCTTTATCATATCACTGGTCAACCAATTTAGACATGACACATGTCTACCTAATATCGCTGCTCACTCCTCACCATTTTTTGAAGCAAAGTCTGCCATACATCAACAAGTGAGGGGAGTTGATGTGTGATAGAGATAATATTTGTCGTACTTGATTAAAGTTAGCATGTTAACTCGTGAAAGGTTTTGACTTCAACCTCAATTTATAAATACGTTAGGGATTACTTCCTTCTACTTTGTTGAAACTTTCACTCGAACACTCATTCACTCACTCACAAATTCTCTCAACTCTCACTCTTATTGACTTAAGCGTCAGAGTATCTTTGTAGGTACAGCTTCCTCCTCACACGTAAAGACCAACTCTCCACACTAAAGGACCTCTTGACCGAGCTCTCTCCAAAGCACCCTTAACAACTCGGTATACATCCCATGTGTGCTCCGAAGCTTATCTCTTTATAAAAGAACAAGAAGATCCTATGCTTGAAGTTGTCCCTAACCTTCAAATCTTTGACAAGTCTTCTAGTGAAACAAAAATGATTTGTGGTCAAACAAAAGAACAAGTGGAACAGGAAAAATGTGGAAATAGCAGTAGTTATGATGTCATGGAAAAATCAATAACTCCATGAAGAATTGTCACTCTGGGGATAGATGTCATTAATAAAATCCAAGGTCTCTATCCAATGAACAAATAGATTAAATTATCATCCAATGAGCAAGTGAACTATATTATTGTCCCGTAAGAAAGATGTTTAAAATTGAGTTATCAAATTAATAAAGAGAGACTTTTGTCCAAGGAAAACATGTGAATATATATCTTCGTCTAAGGAAAGTACATGCTACCTAAATATTGAGATGCATCCAAAGGAAATATACTCTTTCATTTTATCTTTTCTATCCCATTACTTAAGCGCGAAAAAGATATTTTCAAATCTTAACTAAGTACTCTGATTTAATTTTATTGTGATATTTGTACTTTATTCCTTTATAGATTATTATATTTATTGTGATTAGAAAAATAATGTTGAAAAGGTTAGATACTCTATGAAATAACATTAAAAAAAAAATAAAGTATAACAATATTTAGAATTAAAAAGGACTACATGTGTCATATATACTTAACCATTCCAATTGCCGCTTTTTCCAAAGACCTTTCTACTTGTACTACATGATAATGGTAACTATTCATCATATAAAAAAGTCAACTTATCAAACATTAGAGAATTACGAAAGTAAAAAATCAAGAAAAAAAATAGAAAATAACTTTCAAAAGTTCTTATTCGCTGGACAAAATCTCTAGTTTCACACTAAATATATCTAGTGTAATTCGCTGTAAATTTTTTGCTTTGGCAAAGTTTGTACTAGAAAACTAAGAGTCATACACAAATTTCATTTCATTTGTAAAATGCAGAAGTGATTTGGTAGGAAAAAATACTTGGTTAGTAAACTTTGTTATAAGTTTAAGTGAGATTAATGAAAAATCCTTGAAGTATTTTAAAGGTACTAGACATACATCAGTAAGTAAATATGTTTTCACTAGACAATCTTTTAGAAACAAAGTATGTTTCAATATATTTATTTTTCAATTGGCTCACAAAATTTTTTTTTAAAATTTTATATAAACACAATTCAACTCCTCTTCTTATTGTGTTTAAGTTGGCTCTTTCTAGTACTTAATATAAATTAAATATTAAAAATACAAATTGCCAACTAATATATGCTAAGCAAAAATCACATCATTCCTCCATGTATGAGAAAAATCAAAGTTATATACACACTAGTGAATTGTGATACTACATGTACATGTAAATACTTAACCTCTACATATATGAAATTATGACAAGGTGTCAAATGCTTGAGCCCCACGTGCAACTTTAATGAAGACATCTTCTAAAGTGGTATCAGCTAAACCCCACGCTGAAACTGTGAAGCTTCTCTTAGCAGTTTCTACGGCTTTGAATACATTTGCTATCTTAACCTCATCCTTTGGTAGCTCAAACTTTTGTGTTCCAGAGATATGGTAGATCTTACTGGCATTTGGGGAGAGCTGCTGCACCAAATTCTCTACATCCTTTTCATGATTCATAGATGTCGTCATCGTGAAGACATAAGTTCCTCCATACCTGGCTTTCAACTGCAATAACCAGTAAGGATTTTTAATCTTTCATTTTATCATACATGTAAGGAAGAATGTAAAGAAGAGCCTAAAATATCTTTATTTATGGATTTATTCTCATTAACCGTGTGGACCAAACTTAGCAACTTCAATGCTATTGTTTAAGTTGGTTCCCAAGCAACTTGAGAATACCATCGGAACAAATGAATTCTTTATGAAAGTTATTTATACAAGCAATTTCTTAACCATTAAAAACTTCCAACTCAAAATAGGGGTGCTCTTGTGTGATTAGAAAGATAAAATGAGACTCACTAAAAGTAAGTTAAACATTCAAATTGGATTCTCGGCTATTGTTATGAAAATCAGCGTTTTTAAATCCTACAAGATAACAAGGGACTCACTAAAAGAAAGTTAAGAACCCAAATTGATATTTACATTGGAGATGGTCTAATAGGCCATATCAATTAAGCAATATTACCTCCTTTGGATTTCCTATGCACTGCAAGCTACCGTCTGCAAATATTCCTAATCGATCACAAAGGACTTCTGCCTCTTCCATGGAATGTGCTGAAAAGTTTTTGGAAAGAAAGATTTATTAATCTATATTTTCTAGGGAGAGAACACATCCATGATATTACAAAACCAGAAGGTAAATAAGCTTGTATCTACGCTAATATCTACATCATATTCATCAACCAGATATTGGATAATTAAAGCAACAGCTTGGATCTGGGCTTCGAAAAGCATAGAGAGTGAGAGCGTACTGGTAAGAATGATTGCACGACCCTGTTTTGCACGCTTAACAACATTCCATAAGTTGTTTCTTGATGCAGGGTCTAATCCAGTACTTGGCTCATCCATATAGACAACCTTACAAAAATAAATCATTTTGAGCGTAACTAAACATAACAAAAATCTTTTAGGAAAAGAAAAAAGTAGTTTAGTGAAACAGATTGAATGGAGAAGAAAACTACTTTAGGATCTCCAATCAATGAAATTGCAACACTAAGCCTCCTCTTCATTCCTCCACTGTATTTCCCGGCTTGTTTATCAGCAACTCCTCCATGGAAAAGGTTTACGCTTCTCAACGATTCTTCCACTGCCTGCAGCATTAGATTGGAAATTAAAATTTGACCAAGTCTTGTCTTGTCAACTAAATCAATGCTGAGAGAAAGTGGTTCAATTGTATCAAGTATCTACACAGTAGCCATGTCATCTAAAGATTTATAACTTCGTAAGTGGGCAATGAGCATAAACTAGTCTGATAACATGGACAAGATGTTTAATTTTCTGTAACTTGGACTAAGTCGTAGTCCCTGTTCCCCCATAGTGTTTCCCACACTTTTGTGATCTTAACCCAATATACAAGAATTCTATAGTACAAAAGAATGGTCAAACTTTTAACTGCCCAATGTTTTTGTCACTGAAAAGTAAAAATTTCAGAAACATGAATATGACAGACAATGGCCATTGATCTATTTTTCTCTTTGCTCCAACTATAATGCAAGATTTTCCAAGTCTAAACATTCTCTGCAGTCAGTCTCCAATGGACTTACCTGTGTTAAGGCTGAACCTTTAAGATTTTTAAGTCTTCCATAAAAAATTAGGTGCTCTCTTCCTGTCAGTGATTCCCACAGCAAGCTAAAATAATAAAAGAAAGAATAGATATACAATTTCTCAATTGCTATAAATTTAATTTAATATATTATAAAATATAAATTGGAGGAAATTCCATCTTACTCGTGTTGTGGACATACACCCATGCTAGTATATATTCCATCCATATGAGTTCTTATGTCAAGACCTTCAACAAATGCTGTTCCAGAGGTTGGCTTGGTGAGACCAATCATCTGTAAGCATATACAAGCTGGTTAATCGAGGAGAAAACCAAATAAAGAAAACAAAGATTTATAGAGAAAGAATTTCATACAATAATGAAGTAAACCAATCAGAGGTCCATAGTTTTCTTTGTTTAAATTCTTACATCTCAAGCATTAACTAATTAGCAATTATCATTGATAAAGAAAAGATACTTAAAAAGGTAATTTTGAAAATCATTCTTTCCTCTTGAGAAACTGAATAGATTCTTTAAGAAACTAAGCAATTATAGGAACTAAAATGAGAAGTATAGGAGAGGCTGATTGAGATAGAATTTCGAATAGAGAGATGGTGAGATTATAAAAGAATAAAGAGAGATGGAAATTCTAATTCAGGCTTGGGATAGGAGAGAAGAGGACTCTCAAAGTTCCTCTATTACCCTAATTCTGTATGTCTGCATTTCATATTAACAAATTCCAGCAGAGACATGACCATTTATGTTCTTTGGATTCAGTTTCATGCAATTGTGTGAGTGAGAGAACTTCTGAATTAATACCAGTGCAACAAAAAGCAACATCAACTAACCATATTGATAAAAGAAGTCTTGCCAGCACCATTGGGACCAAGCATGCCAAAGCATTCCCCTTGAGGTAAAGCAAGGGACAACCCTCTCACCGCAACTTTCTCTGGGTTACCATCCCTCGCAGGATAGACCTTTCTAAGGTTGTCGCACACAATTGCATGATTAATAGCTGGTTCAAGAAGCAGTTGCTCCACCTTCTCCCTCTGAAGAGCAATGGGGAAAAGAAATTAATAAATCTTGCATGTAATTAAGACATGCTATATATTAATACAATAACATGTTCAAAAGAAAAAAGAAAACAAAAATAGTGACATCCAGGTCTTCCAGTATAAATACTTCAGAATTATGATATAGAAACAAACTAATAAAGTCTAGCCTTAGTTTACCTTCATGTAACAATTATTCCCTAGAAACAATATATATAGCGTTTAAAATTAAATGATTGTGACTAAAGAAAGTTATCGGTTTCTCAAATGGAATCTGTACCTAATTAGAATTTCACCAAATTTCATAAGTTATTCAAGCATTGTATATTACACTACTACTATTACTGAGGTGGAATTATTAAATCAATTTCTGAAAGCAGTCAGTGAAATCCACCCATGGAAGAATATATAATAATGAGTACATATATTCAATGCAACAAAAGTTACCTCTTGATTTACATCAGGTTTGTCTAGCTGAACAAAAACTTTAGAACCCTGCCTTTGGATGCTAGGCTTCCGAAATGATGAATGAGGCTTTTTCTGAAACCCTTTCAAAAAGAAGAGAGGACTTTTCCTGCTTCCTGATGACAAAAATTGATCGACATAATATGCGAAGAAAAGCACAAATAGCCACTCCACGAACATGATAATTAAGATCTCTTTCATGCCATTTGCGCTATCATTAAGATCACTCCAGCGCATACCATCAGTCCCCAAAGCATCCCCATTAAAGGCATACTCAGAAAACTCATATAACCCACGATATAAAGCAAATCCAGGATACAACTCCATAACAATGATCCACCCTCCTGAAGAAATTGTACATGCAATAAAAATCCCAGAATAAAGATTACAATGAGCAACATGTTGGCACAAGATACAAATATGAATGGTATGAAACCCAATTATATATATTCCAATCACAAGGATCATATTAGTATATTCTGTTCAGTTAATAAGAATGAAATAATAACTGAATTTGACAGTGATGCATCACATTTACCCTTAATCATTAATACAACTATAAATGCCAGTTCATATGATTCATCCTTATGTAACTAGTCAGAAAAACATCACACTCCTCATCCTATCTTGAACAAACTTATTACTCTCATTTGTTTCTGTCATTGTTATTACTTTTACCAGTATAAATGAGTGGAGCTAAAAGAACAAGAAGTAAATTTACAAAGAACTTCATCTCCAGGCTAAATAGTTGCTGCAACAAGGGTGAATGGACAAGGCAGCAAAAAACATATTTTATACTGGTATTGGTAAACTGGTAGTTTAAATATTGCAGAAGGTAGTGAAGATCTATTTTATAAATGAAACTACGCTACAACTGTCCTTTGGCTTGAAATTGAACAACAGCTGGCTTCCAGCCACTAGAACAAAAAAGCTTATCTTGACTTTGGGGCAATAACATGTTGGTAAAGGTTGCGAAGACACTAGCAGTTTATGCTGCATAGTATTCAACCTTATTTCCTTTTTCGGTTTCATAAAAAGATTAATAAAATTTAAAGGGAAAATTACATAAAAGAAATTTGTAGGTAAAATTGTTTCCAATTAGTCACAGTCAATAAAATGTTAATAATGATTGCAATTTTTCCAAAAGGTTGCTGAGAACAGAAACAGTTATTTGAATAAATACGGCTATAGTTATTTTGACTGTGAACTGTGATATGGTACATTGCTATGAAACTGCCAATCTAGAATCCAATCCAAAGATTCCTTTAAAATAACCAAATCAAAGTATATAGCATGACCAACATGGGTATCATTTCAGTCACTTTTTGACTTACTTGGAAACGATGTGTCTTGAACAAAAAATTGGAAAAGAAAGCCAGCTAACAGCCCAGTTCCAAACACACCTATATATGCAATTACTGCAATTAAATAAAAAAATAAAAATCAGTAATCAGATCTGATAAAAGAAAATACCAATAGAACATCATATAGCATAGAAATCATCAAACCTGTAGCAGTTTTAACATTTGAAAACAGAGAAGCCAAAAAAAAAGCCAGTGAAATCTGTAAATTTATGTAGATGAAATAGAACACAAATTGGATGCTGTAGTCATTCATTGTGAAGAAGTTTAAACCTGAAAAGAAAACACAGATGTATTAAAGAGAAATAGAAATTCTCAAGAAAGAAAACAGTTATACCAGTTGCATTCTTACCTATGACTGAGCCAAATATCACAAAACACAGCATGTAGACAATGGATAGGGCAAGAAAATAACCATACGAAATCAGCCAATATGGCCCATCACCAAGACCATGCATTTTCATCATGATTCTTAATTTTTGTTGCTTCTCGTATACAAGCGATGTGAAGGCAATCTACATCAACAAATAAACATGTTCAAAAAATATAACTAGAAAATAAATTATTCCATGTTGACACAAATAATTTTGGTTAAAATTGCCGCCTTTGACTTTGAATCATGTATTTTTCTGAACAAACCTTATGCAAAAGGAGGGCCTGCATGGTTACACATATATAAAGATGATATGGAGAGAAGCAAGAATATGCACCAAATTCAGCATTAAAATTTAGCCAACAGATGCCCATTCTGCAATCTATGTCAGTTCTTTCCGCTCATTATGCTAAATTCTATAGTTACAAACTTAGTTAATTGGATGTATATTTTTCTTCATATATTTATGTACTTACAGGGAAAAGTTGCAGGATAACCCATGTAAAGAAGAGAGCACCCAGCAGAGAAGCCAAATCAAACTTAGTTTTGGTCTCAGGTTTTGGCATTTCCTTTACAAACTCGAACAGCATTTTGGTGCTAGCTCCCAACAGAAACTGAAGGTAGGCATTTGATACCTGCAATAATAGATGTCAGTCCCTATCATAATCTATCAGATGCACAAAAAATGTAACACAAATGTTATTAAAATGAAAAGTGTGAAAATGTACACAAAGGAAATTACAATCATATATATTCATAATGGCTCAAATGAGTTTTTGACATTTGATTTTTAAGTCTACTTATTTTTATTTTTGGAAGGAATTTTTAAATCTATATTTCAATAAAAATAAGTTAATATTGCAAGTAACGTGTAGTTATTTCATAGATAACAGCATGATACACAGTTAAAAAACAATCTATTAGATGTTTACCAAATTAACAGAACGTGGAATTCGCGCCAGTGCAATAGGACTAGAGCCAGTATCATTTTTGTAGGTTGAATTGTACCATATGCTAACATTAAATATACTCCCATTTGAATTTAAAAAATCATATCCTGTCAAAAGAATATGAAAATAAGTATTGCCTTCCACACTTTATGTAAATCAAATATAATTATATACCTACCTGCAGCTATCTCATTGATTTGTCTCTCTGAATTACTTTTCCGATAACCTTTATATAGTTCATTGTTCACCTCAGAAGAACTATTACGCCATAAACTTAAACCCTGAGCACATATTACCTCTACATCCAGAACAAAGCAGAAACCTTAATTAGTGAAAATTTTTGGGCAGCAGATGCTAAAGCCTTGAGCATAACCAACCCAGAGAGAAACATGACAGTATATAAAAAGTGACAAGTATACTAAATGTGGACATATTCAAAATAATTTGTGGGAGCGCTTCTTGGACACAAGATTGCTATCTTTGTGAAAGTGTTTCACAAGCATCACAAAGATATACCAAAAAATACATGCTTTCTTTTGATGGTTCCTAGTTTGGAAATTTAGCAATAAGACTGTTATCATTATGGGAATAACATGGCAAACAAAATGCATGTTTTCTTTTTATTGTTCCTAGCTTGGCAATTTAGCAAGAAGACACTTATCATTATAGGAATTACATGGCAAACAATTTATTTGAGAAAGTGCAATGATCCTATTACTAAACTTCTTCACTAGAAAATTATATCATTCAACCTGCCATTGTTAGACATGCATCAATCTTGCACAACAGTAAGAAAAGATATAATAGTGTAAACCTATAAAGGTATCTTGTGCCTGTTCAGTGCACGGTATCCCCCTTCCTCCTTTGAGCATGCACACACACACAATTACAATAACTGTAAGTTTCGCTTAAACTAAAGACCAATTCCAAGTCACAGACAACTAGTATTTCTTGATATTATACCATAAATTTAACTTTAGTTTTAACTTTTTAGCTATAAATTACTTGTTTGACCCAAAAAACATTAACACAAATCATATGGAAGCTGAAAAAACATGCTGTCCAAAGCATGCAAGTTTATCTAACTAATTTAATCAAGCATCACCTTCTTGATTAATAGACAGAACTTGGTTATGCCTATTAATAGTTGTAAGAACATTGCATTGCCAATACAAGAATGCCACATACCTTGCTGCCTGCTAACGCCTGATATCTGAACAGGAACAGAGAATGTAGAGTTCTGCGTGCACTGATTTTGTAGATAATAAATAGGAAGATCCGAAACGAAAGCAGATTCCAGAAAATTGGTGTAATCCGGCTCTGATGATGATCCCTTTATTTTCATAGACAAGAGAAAATTAAATTTAAACCTAAAATAAATAAGAATAAATGATACATTCACAAGCAATGTAAAGTTGTTTTATATTACAGCCAATTATAAACCATTGTATATGTAAGTTTGATCCCTTTCATAGTAACTACCTTAACAATCACACCAAAGATAATTTTTTATTAGTTAATAGCATAAAAACTTTTACGTACTCTACTTATTACACTGATCATTTACACTAGTTGGTTGAGTCAGTTAAATCAGAGTTATTGATTAGCTGAAATCTTTATGAAAACTCACAAAGTTAACTCATCAGCCTGATATTGCATGCCCTTTAAACTCAAAACAATCCTACATTTTCCACTTACATAGAGAAAATGGTGAAATGATAAATACTGACTAACCATGACATTTGTTGCCAAACTAGCCATAACATCAGAGTTATTTATATTCACGGTGCTTGGGATCATACTAGCAGATATAACTGTTAAAGAGGAAACATGAAGAGATGGTTAAGTAACAACTACGAAAACAAACAATTTTAATTTAGACAAATTCCAATGTCTAATAAATTCATGTTTTTTACTTCCTCCAAAAGATTGGTTGGTGCCAGTGAAGAGTATGGTAACAGGGCAAGAGCCATTCCTCCTGCAGGATCCGTTTGGAAAATCAGAAAATGGATAAAAGTCTGTTCTGACAGCACGATACTGTGGAGCCGGCACTTGTAACAAAGGAGCCCATTCTGTTGGGTTGGGAATGGGACACGTGCCAACTTGGTCCAAATCCGAATACTGAACCCCACACTCTTGTTCAAGACACGTGTCCCCTTGTTTCCTCGTACAAATGCAGCCACACTTGTTCTCAGCCTTGTCGAATTGAGTGTTCAACACCCTTTGCAGGATAACTAGCAACAGACACAAAAAGAACGGGAACATGATGAGCCGAACGTTTGTCTTCACATTTCGCTTCTGAAAAAGAAAACAATACCTTATATGAATCACACAAATAAAGCATGAAAACTAAAAACATGTTTAAACAGTGAATCAACTAGTGTTGAATTAATGCATGCCAACCATATAACTGTGTTAAACACTCAAAAGAAAAAGTTTGTCACACATATTAGTCTTATCAAACTGATCAACTCAAACAGAATTGTCCTTCATTAAGAATAACAGTGGTTTAGGCAAAAAAATAAATTTTTTAATAGAGATGATAGAAGTTACCTGAAAGGTTAAATTCTTCCTAAGGAGAGCGTTTGCTTGAGTCCAGAAGCTTGCGTGTTCGTTGGCTGAGTTTCCATTTTCCATGGCTTGTGTGTTTTGTTTATTCTTTTTCTGTGCTCAGTGCTTTTCTTCAACCTCTGGATTTCCTAAGCCAGAGAGAAGACAAGACACACTTGTGTGAAACTTGAATTGAAAGTGTTTAATATAATTTTTGGGCGCGTGAATAAATCACCCTTGAAACTTGCCATTATTTTCGAAAATGGTATTTCTAGAGTTTGAATGGGAACGCATTAACGAGGTAGTTCATTTTTCGTCTCCCGAATAAGCCCTTCGTTAAATGACCACAATGCCCTTCTCTGGGGTGATGTTGACACCCTGAATCCAATTTATGCATAAACTATAGCCTTGTGTACCGAGCATGCAACTTCCATGGAAACTAACATCACAGGTTTTAGACTTTTCCGTTATTTGATTGTTCCTATAGTTCACCGATTGGATTTCGGTGATTAACTTGCCGCGTTTTTTCCTTCGGCACGTAATCTAAATCACATCAAAATCTTTTGACCAAATATAAAATTTGTCGAGCTTGTATACGACGTAGACAAAGTCATGTGAGAACATCAAAACACAAGCAGTTTGCAAAATTGTCTCTTAGCGTGACCCATCAGACAATAACCCGTAGACAAACTGAAAAACAACGTGTTTTGTTAGTTTGACAAATGCAAGTGTTTTGTTCACAAGAGAAATTACTTAGCTCCTTCCCAGGAACTGGGATTCATCAGATGGTACCTACGGTCAACTCCTGAAAATATAACACATCCAATAACCATCCTTTTTGTTAGTCAGACATATTATTGTTTTAATTAAAAAATCAGATTAATGATCAGTTACGTGTTAATTATAAGGTTGTTCGTTTGGATTAAAGTGAAAATAATTATTTTAAAATTGTAATGTAGGGCTTGTAAGATTTTCAAATTTATGAACCATAACCCACCCACAAGTATTCACAGAGACCACTAGAACCACCGCCACCAACCGAAACTCCTCTCACGAATAGAAACTGCAACCAAATGCCCAAAAAATTATTTTAAAAAATTGTGGATGGAATGTCTAATTCAATTTTATGTGGTGAGAGAGAGTTGTTACCTTTTATGTATTATAATCTGCATGTGTGATTTGAGTTTATTTTTCAAATACTATTTTTTGTGTTCCATGTTAGACTTGGGTGCCACTACCTATGTATTATAATTTGTGCTTATTATTTTTTCATTGATGCCTACATTATACAGCAGGTGAATTGCCCTTTTCAAGAATTGGCTTTTGATACCATCCCACTTTCCTATTTTGCTTTGACGTGCCGCGTGGGATGCATTTGAATGTGAGTATTTGTGTGAAATGTGATGGATTTGTTCATTAGCTCTGGTGATTTGGAGTTGCAATGAAGATGTTTAATTAAAGCCAGTAAGACTATTGTGATGTTGGAATCAAGATTTTGCTTAGGTTTGTTGCTCAAAGAGGATTCAACTCTAAAATAACAGCAAGTTGGCAAATAATTTATATCTAAATCAAAACTAAGATTTTACTGCAAATCTCTACACTACCAAGGTCTTATGACAGCAAGCAATTTATTCAATTTTCACTACTTATATTCTGTATCACATTAAACCAAAATGAAGATCCTAGAACAGCAAGCGATTCATTCAATTATCACTGCTCATCTTCTAAACAAAAACCATTTTAGGAAAAACATGCAATGTCCAATGCATCAATTATACTGAAACAGGAATTTCCAACTCCAAGTACATAAAGTACAGATACCTCATCATTACCTCATCATTATTTTTCAAGTCTATATCAGCAAATATCAGTTTTTAAATATGACCGGCAATTACCTCCTATTATCGATCTAAAATATCTGCATTAATTATTTCTTTAAAAAAAAAATTAGAGTTCTTTCTCCAAATAATTAATTGATAGTACAAAAGAATAGTGTGTCAGTTGTATCACTAATTAATGTTACTGATTGTTATTTATAAGAGTAAGATTGGTAAAAAAAAAAATAATACTTTCCGTGTATAAATAAATAAAATAATAAAACTTAACTAATTCTATTCTATTTAATATCTTTATTCTAAAAATACCCTTAAATTAATTCAATTTTTTTAATATAGACACTTTCTCTGATAAGTAATTAATTGATTAAGAGTAATTTTGTAAAAACAGATTATCAAGATAGTTTAGGGAATGATATTTTTAGATTTGACTCCTTGTGAGCTAATGCATGTTAAAAGATAAAATCACTTATTTATATTTTTAATAAAATAAAATACATATATAATAAAATATAAAATTAAAAAATATATTAATTATTAAATTTTAAATCAATAATTAAAAATATATTTTATTCTTTAGGATACATCCCTCTCATTTTAAAGAAGTCAACTATTTAATTTATATATATATATATATATATATAAAGTTAAATATACTTAACTACATTTCTAACTCTATTAAATTAATATTTTTCTTATGTACGTATGAGTACAGAAAAAATGATAATTTGAGACTAATTTAATACTTTTAATTAAATTAACCATTTTTTTTTTTTGTAAAATAGTTATTCAAAGATCTAGGGAGTAATATGCACCAAACATATCCCAATTAATGGTAGGAGAGAAACATCCAAGATGTCACACAAAATTAATATTTAAGATGTATATATTTCCTAACAATAAACAAAAGTGGATAATTAGAAAGATATTTTTCGTTTTCAACACTCTGTTTACATTAGTAAGAAAAATAGACATGCATTATTAGCCTACAAATTTAGTTACTGATATTTTAAATATTTAATATTACATTCAATAAACTAGTATATATACTAATTTTTGTCATCTAATTCTAATATTTTGTAAATTTTATCATTTTTAATTTTTTTTCATTTAAATTTTCAAAATTTTACAAATGTTTTCACTTAATTAATTACGAATTTCATAAAATTTTAAATTTTGAGTGACGAAATTTATAATTTTTTCAAAGTTTAATGTAAACGTTACAAATAAAATACTTGGGGTAATACAATATGCAAATATAAAAAATTCAGTTTTATAATTTCTAAAAAAAATTAAATTTGAATAGTAAATATGTAATTAAGTCAAAAATATTAATAAATTTTAAAAAGTTTATGTATAAATAATAATATTATGAAATCATCGATCAAAATTTGGGTAGGACGAGTAATTTTTTACGTTATTCACCCTGCAAACAGATGCGTATCAACCCTCGGGAATGTAACGTTCGTATATGTTTTCAAAATCTGATTGATTAATAGCCAAGCAGCCAAATTGGAAATAGGAAAAAATATAACAATGCAAAATAAAAGTGAAGCCAAGCACAAGAAATCGGCACAAGACTACAAAAGTTCTGACGATTAGATTAGCAAAGTGATTTTGACCAACATATATTTTAATAAATAAGTGATTGAATAATTTTTCTTGAACTAAAGTCTTAGCTATTGTATTTTTAAATTACAAAATTTTAATGTTGATAAGTTATTTTTAATCAAATAAAGAGTTCAATGAGTTGAATAGGAAAAGTGTGTATAGACAAATTCAAGCATTAGTTAAATCACTTTGAATGAATGGAAAAGGCACCTTTCTCCCGTACACAGTTTCCAAGAGAGAAAATGGTCTCACATTTAAAGAAATGGGAAAAGCACATTCCATTTATATAACTTTCTAAATAATAATAAAAATTGTCATCTTTGACTAAGTTCTTTCTTTTTAAACTTTCAAATTATAGATCATTTTTCTTGGGAAACTTCTGTGTGTCACGTAACATGCAAATAAAAGCGATGCAGTGATTTGTCCTATATAAAATAGTTACATATTTTATTAGAATGTAATCAATTTCACACTTGACTTGCTGAAGGGAGTTTATAAACTAAATTAACTGAATTTTAAAAATTGATATTGTAAAATAATTAATTTAAATCTAATTCAATTAAATATATTTAATGTATATTAAATAATATATTATATTGTTAAATTCATGCAATTAAATTTTTAATTCATTTCTTATTAATTTTTATATAAAATAAATAAATAAAAATGTATACAGCGATTATTAATTAAATTTATCAACTTAATAAGTTGAATCTGGCTATATATAAACTTCAATCCAATGGTATATATTGAACTTAATTAGTTGATTTCAAACTAAATTAATTTTTATCAAATTAAATTAAATTTAATTTGTTTCAACTCAATTTATTTTCAATTTAAATAAAATATTTGAAATTTTCCTATTTTTTTTTTCTTATCTCTTCCTTTTACATGAAATTAGTATTCAACTTGTGCATACGCACGAGCTATTATCAATTTTAATATATTTATATTAATAGATATTTTTGAAAAAAATTAAAAATTAACCAATTATGTTTAAAATAATTAAATATTAAGTTTATTTTATTTTATTTAGATTATTATATTTTTTAAAATATTTTTTTTATTTGAATGGGATTTTAACATATTTACTCATATTTAATTTCATGAATAACAAATAAAACTCGCATTAGTAATACATGTGAATTACGAGTTAATAGTTAAGAGTATACATTCATATATATATATATTCTTATGATGAAATTAAATTTGACTAAAAAAATAAATAGATCATTCTATTATGTTATTTTGGATTGTAAATGTTAAAACAGGTGGTATAGAGATTGAATTATGTTAAAAAATATTTGCAAACTTTTTAATAATATTTTTCTTAACGTCTATAATATATTATATACATTATCACAAAATATTTAAAAAAAATGTAAAGACAAAAACATAAAAAAAAAATTATATAATTTAAAAAATTTTACAAGCTTTTTTAAAGACCGTTTAAGGTAAATTTGATAGAATTCATACTCAAAATTTTATTCAATAAAATAAAATATTTTTCAAATGAAATGTTTTACAAACAACCCAAGTTAATAATAAATAATAAAACAATAAAATATAATCAGATAATTTATATGAATTCATCTTACAAAAGATTATATCTAACTTTTTAAAAAAGTTAAGATTTTATTAAGTGAATATAAAGTATTATTTGATCTTAATCACTTCTGACTAATTCAAATATTTTTTAGAACACAACCTTTTCAAGTTAATATATTAAAATATTATTTGAATTCAGTCTCTTAAAGTTAACAACTCTAAACATTGCTTAAAATTAGTCTCTAAGTATTATTCTTCATACTACCTACCACAAGGATGAATTTAGAAAAGGGTGTCTAACTTATAAGATTTAACATCTATACAAAAAGGGATATGCAATAAAGTTTTGATTATGGCTTTTTACATAAAGGTAAAGAATGAAGTGGTTCGGGATGAAAACTTAGAGCTTCTTTGAAGTAGAAAGTTCTTGGCAATTTTTCAAGCAAGCATCCAACTTTAATTCTTCAATTTCGAGTTTTTATATAGATTAAGCTGTTGAAATAGTCGTTAGACTTAGCAACTTCAAAAGCTTTACTTCATTTTGATGAGAGTGTTCACAATGTTCTTTAGCATTTAATGCATTGCGTAATTATTAAAATCAACGCAAATTTTTTTTTCCAATTCAAGGTTCAGATCCAAAAAAAAGTCGTTCACTTTTTGTAACAAATTTTTGTGTCAGAAGACATCCTTTTTGACTCTAATAGACATGTCTTTTAATGATGATTTAGTTTACTTTGTTTGATTTGAACGTTGGGCTCGGTTAGACATATTCTTCCTCTGAACAAACTCTACACAAAATAACAGAAAAGTTAAAGTCTGAATGTATGATGATAAAAAACAGAACTTATACTTTTTTTGTTCTTTGACAACCTTTATCTCCTCATTAATTTAACCTAATTTTCATTTGATGTGGAATTAAAAATATTTATTTTTAGACCTAATTGCACATAATATGAAAGCTCACTTAATAAATTTCTCGTTTATTGAAAATTATAGAACTTTCATATCAAGATGAATTATTTTTTAATACAACAAATGAAAGAATAAATAATAAATTTGGAGCTTAAGCATTATGAGTCGATTATGACTTGACCTACCCCAACCTTCGTCATGGGACAATTGATGTATACTCACAACACTTTTTTTCTTTATTCAGAACTTCTTTTTAGATGAAATAACTATATTCAGGCATCTCAAAGCTTGGTGAAATATGAATTTGACTCCCCTCTTATTTTAAGCTTCGGTATCCTTATTGTATGGCTCCCTCTTGAATAAAAACGAACCCTTATTTTAATCCTCTTTCCCTTTATTAGACTATACAAGTACATGCATATGCCTTTATCAACACACTCCTCGTTGAAATAAAATCATTAAATGAACCATCTACTACTAGAAAAAACAACACAAATATAATGATACTGAGCCCTTAGATTACAATTGCATAATCATATTTTCTAACTTTTAAATCTTAATTTTAGAGACTTGTGCTCTGTCTTCAGCTCAGAGTGTTGTCAAACTCTGAAATTGAATACTTTATTTTCATAATTCTATACTCATGACTAGTGATTTTCAATAAATTGGATGGTTATGAAAAGCAAAACATTATTGTCAAAAGTTATTTTATATTTATTTTCTAACGTTATTTTTATTTCAATTACATAATTTGCCAGTTTTATCACCGTCAATCTAGTATTATTACATAAACTTTAGCTTGATTTAGATTTTTTATAAACGGATTAGAATTCCAACTTTAAGTTTCAAACTTGAAAAATTTGGAAATAATTACTTCAAAACTTTTGATTATCGGAACCTATTTCAAATTTATCAATTAACTTTAAAGTTAATTTTAAATTAAATTAATTTTCATGGAACTAATTTAAATTAAATTTAATTCAATTCAGCTCAATTTATTTTCAATGCAAGTAAAATATTTGACACTAACTCTTACCTCAATCACCCAATAACTGTTTGTCATATTTGTATACATTTACAATAATTTATTTTTCCTTTTTTTTTTTTTGTCCTTCGTATCTTTTCCCTTCGTATGAAATATCTTATTATATTTATTTTATTTTTCATGATATATTTCACTAAATGTGCAAATCCATGCATATAATTATGTTTTAGTTATATATTTTATGTCTTTTAATATTATTACACCTACACGCATTAAGAAAATAATTAAAATAGTTAATTTTTTCATTTATATTAATTATGTGTATTTATAAGTATATTTTTTATTTCTTTTATTTATTACTTAAACATTTGATACAATAGAACATTTATTTATATAAAGATATGTTCACACATATTATATCTTTATCTTAGTCATTACTTTTTATATTATACATATTTTTATCTCTTTTTTATTTGATAAATAGAACATTTATTTTTATAAAGATATGTTCACACATATTATATCTCCTTATCTTAGTCATTATCTTTTTTATTACACATTTTTTTTCTCTGTTTTATTTTCATGTAAATTAAAAGTCAGGTAACACTGTATTCTTATAAAAAAAAATTATATTTCATTTTTATCTTATTTTTTCATTCTTTATTTTAATTAAATATAAAAGTATTTTCAAGAAAAACAATTTTTTATCAAATAACTTGATGCGAATGCATCAATAATAATTCCAAAAATATCATTCTAAAAAGTATAAATTAAATAATAAAGCTAACATGGGAAACAGATTTCTTTTAGCGCGTAATAACAGTCAACCTCTCAAACAGAATATCTTAACTCGTAAAATTCAGCGCCTGACATGCTTAAGGTGCAAGTAGTCTGATATATATATATATTTTGATTTATTCTTTTCTTTTCTATAATATTTGTCTCTGGAATTACATGATCAATGTAGCACAATTTCCAATGGCCTGTCTTTTCTTTACATAAAATTAATAATATTTTAAATGTTGTAAACTAGTTATAATTAATATAATGAATATTTTCTTTTTTTTTTAATTCAACAAACCTTCTATACCTGGACAGTAGTACCTTTCTTTTTTACCCCACACCAGTGTCTTAGTTTTCTTAACCTATAAATGACTAATTTGTCCTTAACCGTGTCCTGTCTAAATGACCTAAATATCCCTTTGTGTACTGTGCACACTGCACAGTATGAACCCTTGCACTCAGTTCATAAAAAGCTAAAAAAGAGATAATTCGTATTTTTAATACATTATTTTTTAAAAACTAAAACAAAAAGTTTTCACTTTATGAAAATGATTTAGTTTTTATAATTCAATTCAATTTTTTATTAAATTGATTTTTAACTCACTCCTTCATTTTCTTCTAGATAAAATTGACAGTGGACAACTGATGAAAATGTAAAAAATGCTGAAAAGAAAGATCGGGTTTAATTAATTAGAATGTTAAGAGTATTAGATAAATTTTAATTATAAATCATGCTCAGGTATATTAAAAAAAATATAGAAATATACTAATAATATTTTTAGTACAACTTTTAACTTCACATTCATATGCATTTATTTAAAGATAATGTAAAATTATAGTTATTTATTAGGAAGTTAATAACTCCATACATATACAATAAAAAATTGGATTTATTAATATTTATATTCATAATTTTTTTAATAAATCTTAATTTTATCTGCTTAAAGTAATTTTCTCTCCTTACTTTTGCTTAATTATTAAGTATTTTACTTTCGAGTTTTACCATTTATATATATTCTAATTAATTAAGAAAATATATTTAAAAATGCCTGATAATTATTAAATTCGAGAATTGTTTTGACAGCTTATGAACTAAGAAATTAAAATATTGATTTTGTTTTCGTTTATCCAGAAGCATCGTAGAAAATATAAGAAGAAAAACTATATTAAAGAAACTATTTTAAATATTAAAGAAATGAACCCTCATAAAAAAAATTTGAAAGAAGTTGACTATATGTTACTCTCTTGTGAATGTATGTATTGTATTGTTTGTGTGATGGTTAAGGTTCACTATATGATTTCTGTTTTGGAAAAACCAAAATGTATAAGTAGTATAGCAAAATGATTTAGTTTTAGTTTCATATGACATTGAACTTAATTAATTATTTAAATAGTTAAATTAGAGTGTTATAGACTTAGTAATATTTTTAATTTAGGGTTTAGGATTTAGACTTAATAATATTTTTAGTTTTGATAGAAACGTCTTAAATTATATTTTAATATGAAAGAATATGTAACTTAGTATTTTTAATAATTTTGAAGTATATAGAGGTTTTTTAAAAAAAATTTAGAAAATTGGATTAATCTTGAATCTTTGAAGATTTGTAAAATAGGAATTTCGACTTGTTAAGATGTTTAGGTGGGTTGTGGTGAAGGGGTAAGAGTTGAAAGAGTCAAATCTTATAAAATGCAAAAAAAATTCTTCATTTTTTCTTTGTCATCCCACACGCTAAGTTTAAGTATGGACTAATACTCAGTTTCAGGATCGTAAGTTCATAGAGGTGTGATGCATTCATGTCAATCATGAGCTTAAGTTGACGCTCAACGTGAGGGTCTAAAATTTTTTTCAAGAAATTTCTAGAAGTTCATGTCGAGCGTGCCATATAGGTCAAACTTAGTGTGAGGAGTTAAAGGTTGGGGCTACTTCTAGATGTTCACATCAAGCATCACTCTATCTTGTAGTTATGTGTGAAGCCTTAAAGACTCTAATATAATATCTAGAGCTTCACACTAAACATAGGATGAAGCTCCCTGTTTCTAATTCTTTTACTTCTGTTTAGCAATGATATGATGTCATGTATATGCAGAGGTGGTAGGAAAGGGGGACAATGGTCCCCCAAACTTTATAATAATAATAATAATAATAATAGGTTTTAATTTTTCTAATATATTTTTTTCTATCCCAACCTTAGAAAATATTATTACGTGATTAATGTACTTATTCTAGGAAGCCCCTATATAGTAGTAGAGCCACATGAAGTAAATAGGGGAGGGCAGTAACTCCTATTAAAAATAAATTTTAACTCCTTCCAAATTTATTTTAATCTATTAAAAAACATTATTGTGTGGTCAATTGGTTTGTGTTTAGCCGGTTCTTACCTAAAAAATTGAAAAAAAAAAAAATTCACCCCTCCTAACCCTAAAGTCTAGCTCTGCCCTTATATGCATGATTGAATGATGGTGAATGGAATGTGGGTATGTTGAGCCTATGATCTATGTTATGAGACATCTTTTATAAAATTTGTGAGGGTGTATGTTAATTATCATAGCGTGATTTGGTTGCCCAATTTAATTCATATGTCATGGAACATAATTATGATTAACGAAAGTATCACGTAATTATCATAATTATTTCATGGAAATTAGTGTTTTCAAAATGTGAAGATATATGGAACTAATATAATAGATCTTTTATTGACTTCTCTAAAAGAGAGTAGTCTTAAGACCTGCAAGGGTGTGTTACTAGATGGGGAAAGCTTCGATATAGCCGATCACCATGAGTTGGATAGTGACATAGGTGATATCACATTCAACAATAGGGGGGTCGTGCCCTTCCCCCAACTTTATAATAATAATTTTTTTTAATGATAATAATAATAAAGTTTTACTAACAGTAATAAATTTTAATTTTAAGATTCCCTAACATGAGATTGAACTTGTTTTTCGGGCAAGTATTTGATTCCTTCCAAGTATAGTTCTCGCGTAATTTTGGCTTTTAGTCTATAATTAAACGATAAACAATTGAAATAAGACCTTTTATGATTTAAAGAAAGTTAAAACATAATAATAAACATTTTTTTTTGAAAAAATTACTATTCTCTTTATAATAAACTAATTTTATTTTTCAAACAATTACTGGAGAGAATAACCAAATGGGAATGGAGCATTCTCTAATTGAAGAGAAAAATATAATATAATATTAAAATGAAAATTTATCAAAAAAATGAAAAAAAAATGAAAATGAAAAAAATAAGAAAAAAAATTCGGCCTCTTAAAAACCTAAATCCTAGCTCCACCCCTGGATAATAGGTACCATTGCAACATTAGTGGCCCCGACTATTACTATCTAGTGAGATTGTTAGCAGTGACATGTACTTTTAGACATCCCTTCTTAATTTTGAATGGTACTACATGACATTTAAATGTATAGAGAATATTATGCATCATATGTATCATATTGGGAACTGTATTATTTGTTGTGTGTAATTGGATTTGCCTATATTTGATTATATTATATTCTTTTTTATACTTTTATTGTTGTTTTGATGATTTTACCCTTTTCATGTCTTCTGTGTTCAACACCTACTACAACCTCTAGTTGTTAGGTGAAAATATGACTAAAAGGTTTAGTTGGAGTTCAAACATTAAGAATGAATATTTTGGGTTAAAATATTCCTTATCTATTTATTGGTTCTATTTTTATTAAAAATTAAATTACATTTTCTAAACTATTCTTACTTAATATTTATTAAAGAAAATTTCTAACATTAAAAGGTTAAATTAATTTAAAGATACTTTTGAAATAAGAGCATTAAATAAAATTAGATTAGTTGAATTTTGTTTATATTAAGTTAAAAAAATTAACCTTCTTTCTTTTGTTTTTACTTATATTTAAATCTAGAGAAACTATTTTTTAATGAGAGTAATATATGATTAGCAATGTAAAATAATTAATTTTAATAGTAGTTAATTACTTTAGAAATCATTCAAATAGTAATATATAATTAATTAACAATTTAGAATCTTTTACGCCATCCACTGTATTTAATAATCGAATAATTAAAAATAAGTTACAACAAAGTACTTAAAAATATCATAAAATATTTTAAGATAATGAATAAGGATAATCTAACTGTATAAGTTAAATATTTAAAATCTTAAACACTTATGTTTTTGAAATGGAGAAAATGATAAATGACATTGCCATCAATGCTGGTATCAGATGACTTTTGCGACACATACAAAATGAAAAGCTGAAATAACTTTTAACGGAATATTTCTTTTTATTTGTTATTATGTCATATGTAAGAATTATTCATCAATAGTATTAATAATTAATTTTTATCAGAGAATTTAATCGATTAATTTTAGTGAAATATTTTTTCTTAATTACTATTTTTCATTTACAAAATTCTAATAATTCAGAACCCTTCTTAAATTATCATAGTCAAATTCTACCTAAATTAACAAAATGCTGAAACTTTTAACTTAATATGACAATTTTTTTTTATAATATGAAAAACACAAATTTTTATTCTATGCATCCGTTTCTCTTGTGATCTAGATCGGTTATATTTTGGACTTTTTTTTATTTTAATAAGAATCGAATATGGGTGTGAAAAAGTTTATCTTCATATTTCATATTCAACCAGTTTAACTACATTTATTTGACGATTATATTTGGATTTAACGTTACATAATAGCATTTCAGTTTTATCTAGTAATTTTTCATACTTCATATTTTAATTTTATTTTAAGAATAATATGATTTTGGTTAATATTTAATTCTACACGATTATATTTTGCATTTAACATTATATAATAACATTTTCTTATAATTTTACAAGTAACGCTGTTATCTAGTAATTTTTAATACTTCATATTTTAATTCTATATGAAAATAATACATTTTTGGTTCATATTTAATGCAACACAATGTCATCAAATATATCATTAATAACTAATAAATAACGTTTGCATTAATAAATAGCATTCTCATTAATAGTCGCATTAAATGAAGTGTCACTAAAAATATTATTTTAAATATCTTTAATAATAACTAATAACTAACTTTTGCATTAATACCTGTGTCAAATGAATTTTACCAAGGTAAAACTTAATAAAAAGTTATTGTTAATTTAATTTATATGATAAATTCTCTGTAGAAAAATTAGAATAGCTACTTTGATTGAAAATATTTTAATAATTATCCATGATTGAGCATGGTTTAATATTTTCTAAAGAAGATATTATTTTAAGAGTTTTCTCAATCTTATCTCTTTCAATCTATTATTTTCATTTCAATTCATATAATACTAAAATAAAAATATAATAAACTATCCATAAGATTTTCCTTTTTTATTTGTTTATAATAGATAATTTTATATTTTTAAACTTATAATCTATTATATTTTTAAGATTCAATAACTATTTTTTATTTTCATATTATCTTCATAAAATTTACAAATTAATATTTTATCCTTCATAATTATTAATTTACTTAAAAAATAAAATGATTAAATATCGTATTATTTACTTTTATCATATCATTTTTCTTTTATCTTTTTCAAGTAAATTTCAGTCACATAAAAATATAAATATTTTATTAATAAAAAGATATTAAAAATAATTTTTCTTCACGGTCGTTGACCAGTTGCAAGCACGCACCGTGAGATCCAGTTCAAATGAAAACATTCAATGGCAAGACTCGTAAATTTTATAGTATTCGAGTGTGAAACTATAAGCGAGATTGCGTCAGCGCAATTACTCTTCTCTGAGATACTAACGACGGAAAAATAAAAACCCGCGCTTTCCATTGTCGGAATTACGTTTCACAAAACCTCACACAACAAGCACAGCACAACAAACTTCTTCTATATATTCTCATTCAACGACAAAACACACACAACATAACCCAAACCCAATGCTATAACAACCCAACGGTGACTCACGGACAGTGGACTCTCGACAATTCGCACGCCGAAAATGACGAGCACTGTGAGCGGTTTCCGGTTGGTGGCGCAGCAATTCACAGCACTCTTGAACAAGAACTTGTTGCTATCATGGCGGAACAAGAAAGCAACTCTTCTGCAATTGTTGTCCCCTCTCATCTTCATTTTCCTCATTTTCGCTATCGATAAAGCAATTAAGGCTCAAACCTCAACCTCTTCCACCTACAAAAGCATCACAGACCCTCCCGCTGAACCTTCTCCACCGATCACACCTTGTGAAAACAAGTTCTTCATCAAAAAACCTTGCTACGACTTCGTTTGGAGCGGTGACCAAAACTCTAAGTTCCAAACCATTGTGCAACGCATCATGAACAACAACCCCGGCAGACCCATCCCTCCTTCTAAGGTACCAACACTTTCTTTTTTCCCTTTCCGAGTATCAAATTAAAATGTGAATTATAAATAGTAAATAATTATTTTGTGTGTGCAAATTCAGGTGAAGTCGTTTAAGGATAAGAGTGAAGTGGATTCGTGGCTTTTCAGTAACCCTATGCGTTGTCCAGGTGCGCTTCATTTTATGGAGAAAAACGACACCGTTTTAAGCTACGGCGTTCAGACGAACTCCACCAGTCTTCAGAAGCGAGGAAAATATCAGGATCCTACTGATTCCTTTCAACTACCTCTTCAGCTTGCCGCCGAGAGGGAAATTGCAAGATTTCTTATTGGAGGTTTGCAAAATTGAAAATTGGATAATTGTTCATTTTCAAGCAACTTTTTTTTTCTTCGATTTTATTCTTGTTTGAAATTGGTGTGATCTAATTGATGTGTTCGTGGAATTTCAGACCCGGGATTCAGTTGGAATGTGTTTCTAAGGGAATTCGCACACCCTGCCGAGAGTCCTTTCTCTGCTGTAGCGACGATTGGTCCTGCTTTCTTCCTAGCGATTGCCATGTTCAATTTTGTTCTTCAGATTAACTCTTTAGTTACCGAGAAAGAACTTAAACTTCGCCAGGTACATATGTCATATAAATCATTAGTGTGTTTTCACCTAGGTGCATGTTTCATTCACGTTGGATCGTCAAAAATCATGTTGAAGCCTCATCAGCTAAGGAGATTTTAAATAAATGTTTACATGTTTGATATTAGGTTGAGAAATTGATTCTTGTTCTAGATCTAAAACAGATTCCAGTTTAAGTAACTTCAGGCAGGGTATGTTATGGATAAATTTTTACACTCGAGTTTACTACTAATTTGGATTTAGGAAAAAAAAAATAAAAAAAAATCTATGCATAAATCATTTCCCTTCAAAATCAACATCAACCAAAATCAATTTTATGAATGGTAACACAAATGCACACTTAACTGCTTAATTTTTAGGATAGATGACTCGTCATATATAACATTTAAGTGGACACTTCATGGAATTGCTATTGTTTTAGAATTGTATTTGGTGTTATTGTGTGGTTTTTTGTTTGTGCAGGCAATGAATATGATGGGCCTTTATGACTTCGCTTACTGGTTGTCCTGGCTCATCTGGGAGGCAGTTGTCACAATCCTATCGTCCCTTCTCATAGTTCTTTTTGGAATGATGTTCCAGTTTCGTTTTTTCTTGAAAAACAGTTTTGTGGTTCTGTTCTTTTTGTTCTTCCTATTTGAACTTAATATGGTGAGAATGTATATGAATTCTGCTAAGCTTACTGTGTTTTTACACCTTCTGCTAGTTCTTTGGGATTTGTATGTATGATGTGTAATATGACTTCCCTTTTTTTTAGACTGGCCTGGCCTTCATGTTATCCGCTTTCATTCAGAAATCATCTTCAGCTACAACAATGGGTTTCTCTATATTTATTGTGGGCTTTTTGACCCAGGCATGAATCCTTTCTGTCCTTTGTAGACAAGGTTTATTTAGAGACAGAAAGAAGGAATGCTCATGTTCTTTTATCTGTTGTTTTTCTATTTGCAGATTGTGGTACAAGCAGGATTTCCTTATGCTGACAATTTCTCTAAAACTTTACGGAATTTGTGGTCATTATTCCCACCTAATCCTTTTTCTCAAGGTATACAAGTGCTTTCAGATGCAGTTGCAACTTCTGAAGACCATGGTGTTAGCTGGAGTAAACGAGGAGAATGCACTCTTAATGATACAGAGTGTGTGATAACTATTGTATGCAACGATTTGATCTCTAAATCCCTACACTTTAAGAATCCTTTTGTTGCTTTTCCCTTATACTTTATGTTCCATGGTTCTACATTTTGTTTGAGCCCTCCCTTCCCTTCAGCCTTTGTTTTGTCACTGTAACAGATACTCAGTATTTTTTCTTTCCATTGACAGGATGATATTTATAAATGGCTAGCAGCTACATTCTTTCTCTGGTTTGTTCTAGCCATTTACTTTGACAATATAATCCCAAATGCATCAGGTGTTAGGAAATCAATGTTGTACTTTCTAAATCCGAGTTATTGGATGGGGCGAGGAGGTCAAAAAGTGAAAGGTTAATAATGTTGTGATTTAAGTTGTGTTTTTTATTTCTTCCTGCGCTTCTTGGCTTAAACTCTTCTTCCTCGTCCCCTCATCTTTTTGTAGAGGGTGGGGTATGTAGTTGTGTAGGTTCATCCCTGCGTCAAGAACAAAGTACACCAGATGATGAAGATGTACTTGAAGAAGAAAATAAAGTGAAACAGCAACTAGCAGAAGGTCTAGTTGACACCAATGTTGCTGTTCAGATATACGGCCTTGCAAAGACATATCCTGGTACATGCAACATTGGTTGCTGCTGTAAATGTAAAAGAACTGCTCCTTACAATGCTGTTAAGGTAAAGTATTTCTTATTAAAAAATTTATCCTTGAAGTTGGGATGTTACAACAAAACTCGTTCTTCTGTCTGATTGCTTGAAACAATGTCTTCATTTTTAAGGCCTGTTAGATATAAAACCATTTTGGTGCCTTTACTTTGTATCTTAAACTTCTTGGGATAGTTAATTCATGATATGATATTAGATTTTCTACGAGTGAGCAGTCATGGTTAGATTGTTATTTCCTGTTCTTCTCATTAAAATCTCAGGAGTCATGACAAGGCAAAAATGGACCTGCGTCTTATCCATGCTTCAAGTACAAAGGCTCTATCTCTTAAGCTCTTGCAATTAGTTGGTTTATCAGAACTTTTGCCTAAGTAGTCTATTAAATAGTCATAGGAACTACAAATATGTATATATATGTTCTCAGCTTGATTTCTTTTTGGTTCATGTCTTCATTGTTAAAGCCTGTTAGATATAAAACCATTTTGGTGTCTTTACCTTGTATCTTAAACTTCTTGGGATAGTTAATTCATGATATGATATTAGATTTTCTATGAATGAGCAGACATGGTTAGATTCTTATTCCCTGTTCTTCTCATTAAAATCTCAAGAGTCATGACAAGGCAAAAATGGGGCTGTGTTTTATCCATGCTTCAAGGACAAAGGCCATATCTCTCTTAAGCTCCTGCAATTAGTTGGTTTATGAGAACTTTTGCCAAAGTAGTCTATTAAATAGTCATACAAACTACAAACATGTATAAATGTTCTCAGCTTGATTTCTTTTTGGTTCATGGCTACCAATTTTCTGTTCCCCCTAACTCCAACAACCCCTCCCACCCCCCTCCGCCCAGAATTTTATTAATTTATCTGCGCATATTTCATGTTTCAATCAGGTTGGTGGGAGTTAAACTTTATTAGGATGATGATTGATGTGCTATTCTGAAATTATATTCAGGGTTTGTGGGTGAGCTTTGCAAAGGATCAGTTATTTTGTCTTCTTGGACCTAATGGAGCTGGAAAAACTACAGCTATTAATTGTTTGACAGGGATAACTCCAGTAACTGAAGGAGATGGTGACATCCTCTATCTGCCTTTAACTACGTTAAACATTCATTCATCTAAATTACTATAGTTAGGAGGAGCGTGTTAACATTTTCAATTTTTTCAACAGCATTGATTTATGGACATTCAATCAGAAGCTCTACTGGCATGTCAAACATTAGAAAGCTCATAGGAGTATGTCCACAGGTGTCTCTCCCTCTCTCTCTCCCTGTCTCAGGCACACACACATTACATAGATATATGCTTTTAATGTTAGGATGTATATCTTAACACATTAAGAATGCATAAATATGATCTTCAAATGCAATAAATTTCTCTTCTCTCCTATTACAGATAACTGACCTGTTATTGAAATTTCTAATCTACAGTTTGATATCCTATGGGATGCACTGTCAGGTCAAGAACACCTCCAACTCTTTGCTACTGTTAAAGGCCTGTCTCCTGCTTCCATTAAATCAGTATGTTTGCTGCAGTTCTGAAATTGTTTTGTGCAATCATTGATTATGTGTGTGCGGACATGTGTGTGTAGTTTTTGAAATTATTAGCTATTAGGAATACTGTCTCTCATTCCTTTTAATTCAAGTTATTCTGAAAAAATGTAGATTACCCAGACGTCATTAGCAGAGGTGAGACTCACTGATGCAGCAAAAGTGAGAGCTGGAAGTTACAGTGGAGGAATGAAACGTCGTCTTAGTGTTGCAATTGCCCTTATTGGTGACCCTAAGCTAGTCATTTTAGATGAACCGGTATGCAAATCAGGATATTCTTTCATGCATATATTCTATTGACATGATTACAACATTAATCAATAAATCCATCATTTTAATTTCATAGACTACTGGTATGGATCCAATAACAAGAAGGCATGTGTGGGACATAATTGAAAATGCAAAAAGAGGGCGGGCCATTGTTCTTACAACGCACTCTATGGAAGAAGCTGACATTTTAAGTGACCGCATAGGAATCATGGCAAAAGGAATGCTTCGCTGCATTGGCACCTCAATTAGATTGAAGTCACGCTTTGGTACTGGTTTTATTGCTAACATCAGCTTCAACGGAAACAATGTTGACCGTAGTCCTGCCAATGGAGATGCAATATCCACAGAACATCGCGAGGCAGTGAAGATATTCTTTAAGAATGTGAGATGAATTATTATGATGATTTAAAATATTTCCATGACAAACAAAGGATTGGTTATTAACCCCTGAACTATTTTGACAGCATTTGGATGTATTTCCAAAAGAGGAGAACAATAACTTTCTAACATTTGTTATTCCTCATGACAGAGAGGCACTCTTGATGGTTAGCTTTCTTTTCTTGGCTTTGTCCATTTCCTTTAAAAGTGCTCTATCATGGGGTTTGAATCTTAACTGTTGTTTAAATACTGGTTGACATGGAAACAGATCTTTATTGGAATTTTCTAGTTTAAGTTGGTCCCCCATTGGCAGAAAATTTTGCTGAGTCACAACAGTGACTCTAGTTATGCTTATTATGTAATTGTCTGTATCTTTAGTCAATTCCAAACTTGGTGAACTTATTGATAGATAATTAGAATAGAGTGTAAATAACATCTTGTGAACTACCTGAGAACAACAATAGTTAATTTGAAATGACAAAATATCTGACAAATTAGAATAGACTGTAAATAACAATATTTTAAATGAATCTTGTCACAGTCTATGATTATATTCAATGATAAATCCTATATTTACATTTCTCATGGACTTAAAAATTGCATTTGCTATCATGTCTGCATACTAGTGTTTGATATAAAGCGGAAAAATTTTTAGGTAACATAGAAACAGGAGGGCACCAATGTGGCAGATATATTAGTGAGAATTATTAGCACATGCCCAGTAGCCATAGGCACAGATCATGCTTAATTATTAAATTATGTAGGTTACATTGTCTTTTATTCCTGTTGTTTCCCAATCAGAATTTCTTTTCGGAGCTCCAAGATAGAGAAAAGGAATTTGGCATATCTGACATCCAACTTGGTTTAACAACTCTCGAAGAAGTTTTCTTGAATATTGCTAAGCAGGCAGAGCTAGAACATGCTGCAGCTGAAGGGAGCAAAGTAACCCTGACCTTAACATCTGGGGAATCTGCACTGGTCAGTGTAATAATATTTTGCTTTATAATTTTCTACAGGGAGGTGTATACCTCTCAATGGGTTGAGTTGTAATCGGCTCTATTAGTTTTTCTAATATGGACTGAATAGAAAATATTTGTGGAAAAACTATATTTTTGGCTAGTCTACAATTCTAAATGTTTGGTTTTATTCCCTCTAAATTCTTTTGTCTTATTTTAGTCTCTTAAATTTGAAAATGCATCACTTCTGGTCGCAAAGTGATTTAGATAGTGATTTGTAACTGTTAGTATTATTTACAAAGTATTATCTAAACTACTTTGAAGACTAAAATTGATGCATTTTTAAATTAGAAAGACTAAAATAGGATAAAACTTTTTAGAGGGAGTCAATCCAAACATATTCACCATATTTATTTATATCCCAGCACAATAGTCAAAGTTTCATGCATTACTTCCTTTTCAGTTCAATATAAGTTGCTTTAATCATGCAGGTTCCTATAGGAGCTAGGTTTGTGGGAATTCCGGGAACAGAGTCTGCAGAATACCCCACTGGGTTTATGGTAGAAGTGTACTGGGAGCAAGATGATACTGGTGCCCTATGCATTGCTGGCCACTCGCAGAAAGTTCCTATTCCTCAAAGCGTTCAACAATCATCCTCTTCTTCCGGACGCCGTATACATCTAGGCCGGTCAGGACCAGTTCATGGTTTTGTGATTGATCCAAGCCAAGTTAGTTCAGTCGATTTTCAGTGATTCATCATGCCCTATATACATATTTTTATTTGCTCACATGTATCCTCGTCTGGAAGCAATCGTGTTTGAGGTGCTATCAGATACTAAATGAGTAATCCTCCCAACACTTTTATTGCCCAGCAGTGTGTGTGTGAATAACTACTACTTTCATAGGGAGACGTGAAAAAAACTATGATTCGTCAAGCTCTATGCCTGATGTATTCACTTTAATTTACTAGTAAAATTATGCATGGATAGTTGGACACCAAACTTCCATGCTAAGGTAATACCAAAAAGAGAAAAAATTAGAGAAGAGAGACCAATAGAGGATAAGTTATATGTTGGAGCAGAAAAAGACAGATAGACAAAAAAATGGAGGGTGTTAATAGTGGGTATGTGATATTAGGGTGTTTATATATAATTTTTTTTTTTTTTGTAACCATATAATTACTCTGTTTAGTATTTTACTTTATTGAAATTTAATTTTTTAATTTTATTTTATCACATCATTCATTTTATTTCATGTTCTTTTTATTATTTCTCTTTGCAAAAATGTATGCTGTTAAAATAGTATTACCCAGAAAAGGATAGAGTACTAGTGTACATGCTTTTGGCACTTTGCACCACGTTGGACTTGCATATAGAATTAATATATATATTTGGAAACTCACAATAAAGCATAAAATTGCATCAGTTTAGTTATAAAATATGGAACTTATAACTATTAGCTTGGTTGAATAGAAAAATCACATCAGTAATGTGGAATCAAACACGTACGTTAAACAATTTCCTCTATTTCAGAGAGTTTCTTTTATCTGAAATTGCTTATGTTCAAACCGTTTTTCTCAAACGTTTCTGGATAGTCACAGTTATTTTAATTCATATATAATTGTAATTTTTAAAAATCATTAACGGTTTGAAATTCGTTCTTACTTTCTAGTTTGAAATCTAGAAGGAAAATAGTTTCACATTTCTTAGTTTTTCACGAGTTTGCTTCTACAATATGGCTATTAATTGAATGATTATTATAAATGTTTCTTAAATCTTGTCATGTTCTTAAATGTGTTAAATATCCATGTTGATTGTAAATGATAAATTTATATACAAGTTTCTTCATCTCTTCTATCTGTTTGTACTTGCAATGTCTGCGATCGAGTTTCTCCACTACTACGAATGTTTCAAATGCGACTTGAGAACCAATTTTATTTGTATGACCATGTCTAAGGTGGTCCTGCTAGGTTAGTGGATTAGAGTGGTCAAATTAATGAGAACCAATAACTATAATAATAAAATATTAGAGGGTTGTGATTAAGTGATGGTGACCTTTTCTTTCAACATTTTCTAATTTAAATTAAAACTATAACTTAAATTTATCTTTTTAATAATTACACATTTGTCTTTCCTAGGTGTCTCTCCTGCACCTGCAAATGTGAAGGTGTTTTTACCTTAGATGTGTTATTATCTCCTGCATCTAAAGTTCTCCTCAAACTGGGAATGTGATTTAAAAATGCTATAAGGGACCCTTTAACAACTACAAGATAGAAAAAAAGAAAGAAGGATAAGTGCCTTCCCTGGGTCTATAAAAGCAAAACACGGCCACAAAACTTGACCCTGTAAGGGAAAAAATTGTAGTTTCACCCGCCTGGGTTCTCTTATCATCCTATGACACACTTGCAATACATATCACGTTAATTCACGGTGAAATATCGAGCCAATGATTTCAGCTTGCAGCAATACCGATGCTTTCGGGATCCAGCAAAAATTAATACACGTAAGAATCCTAGTATAAACTTCTGGCGACCCCTCCCTCGCGTCGTCGAAGTTGTCCACCTCTAAATATTTGGTCGAGAACATTTTATTCAACGCTGGCATGAAAAATGAGAAAGAGATACAGTAGCTAAGACGTCAAATTTTTAATCTTTCAATTCATAAGTATTGATAATAAAATTATAAGTAATTATAATTAAATTTTGTTCGGTGAAAACTTTACATGTTAAATAAATTAATCCTCCGTTCAATAAGTAAAAGATTCATAATTTTTGTCTAAAAAGAAAGAATCATCCATTAAAAGAAATAACGTGTTTTATCATAGGTATTTGTTTAAGAAAAACACGTAAAACCACATCATAGATCTTCGTTTAAGGAAAGTAAGTATTTGGATTGTATAAATTACTAGTCATGTCATTTAAATCTTTTAATGTTCCTAGTACTTTTATGAGGTTGATGAATTATGTGTTAAGAGATTTTTTAGGAAAATTTATTGTTGTTTATTTTGATGATTTATTTATTTATAGCAAATCTTTCTATGAATATCTAACACATTTGAGAAGTGTTCTAGAAGTACTTAGGAAGGAAACATTGTATGCCAACAAACCCAAGTGTGTGTTTTCAATCGAAAAGGTTATCTTCCTTAGGTTCGTGGTGAGTGCACAATGAGTCTAAGTTGATGAAGAAAATGTTAAATCAATCAAGGAATGACACACCTACTTGTATCTATGAGGTTAGAGGTCTATGGACTAGCTAGCTTCTATAGAAGGTTTGTAAAAGACTTTAGTTCCGCTGCCTCATCTTTGAATGAGCTAGTGGAGAAAAATGTATCATTTATTTGAGGGTCAACTCAAGGAATTGCTTTTAATTTACTTAAAGAGAAACTAATCCATGCACCTATTCTTTAGGTGCCTAATTTTTCTTTGTTTTTTGAGATAGAATGTGATGTCTTTTAACATAGAAATTGGAGTGGGTTTGATGCAAGCAAAACACCCCATTGCATACTTTAGTGAGAAGTTTAAGGGTGCCTTAATTAAAGTACTTCACCTATGACAAAGAGCTTTATACATTGGTGAGGGCTTTCAAAGTGTGGCAAAACTATCTACTCCTTAAAAAATTCATTGTGTACATGGATCATGAGGTATTAAAACACCTAGAGCTTAATACGAGGTATATCAAATCGGTGAGTTTCTAAAGCAATTCCTTTATGTGATCAAATATAAAAGAGGAGCTTCAAATATGGTGGTCAATGCTCTTAGCAGAAAGGTACACCTTAATTTCTATCTTCGAGTGTAACATGCTAGGATTTGATCACATAAAATTGTTATACCATGATGACCATGATTGTGGCCAAATATACTAATGGTTCTTACAAAGCTTTCTTCATGCAAAATGATTATCTTTTTAAAGGAAAGTGTCTATGTGTGTCTAAGAGTTCTTTGAGAGAAATTTTAGTAAGTGAGGTACATGATATAACAACCTGACTTGTCATTACTAAAATACTTCCAATTTCTTTTATTTTATTATTATTAATAGAATTGCATAATAATATGTTAAAAAACATCACCATCATTTTCTTCTCTTGGAAATAAAACATATCAATTATATCGTAAATTAAGGACTCATTATTTTGCATCAAAAATTTCTTTGCAGAGTCTCAAAAAAAAAAAAAAAACGTAATGTTCATTACTTGTGAAAATTAATAATATACATGATGTTCATAAGCATCCATCTTTTTGCCATAAAAGTCACTCATTCTTCCACCAACCATTTATGTAAAAATATTGAATCTAACATGTTAATTTGTTCCCCAAATAAATTTCAAGATTGTGTCAAACCATAGATACAAGCAAGTGAGGGTAAGTTTCAGATAATCAATCTTAAAAGTTTATTATCTGCATGAATGAATATTATCTTATCTCCCTTCTCAAAATAAGTTTATTGTTAATTTAATCATCACCAACCCATTGCACAATTATGGTATTACAAATCCAATCCACCATCTCAGTTTACATCATAGATTAATAATTTACAACTCAAATCATCCAAGTTCACAACATAGGCAATCAATCATAATCAAAATTATCATCCAAATTCACAACACGAGTTATCCAAGTTCACAACATAAGTAATCAATCATAATCAAAATCATTATCCAAGTTCACATTCATCTAATTAAGTTCACAACATAAGTAATTTATTACTATGAGTTTAAAATTTTAACGTTTTAATTTAAGGACCATCCTTTAATTATTATTCATTAGTGATTACCATTTCATTTTCTTGATTTAGAATATCTTAACTTAATTAATTTAAAGATATTATACATCAATAGTTACTAAGATAAGAATTCACCCATATAAAAGAAAACACGTCAATCATAATATTACTATACACTTATTTATTCATTAACTTAAGTGTTAAAATATCTTTACAAATACCTCCACCACTTAAAAGATGGATCATGTAACTACCACTTTCAAGTTTTGGAGTACCATCAATTATGATAAATATACTTTTGATAAAATTCATCCAAATTTTCTTGGAGTAATAATTATTTTACATAAATTACTATAATTTTAATTTATAAAAATAATGAAATTTAAAAAATCTATGAAAGTATAATTGATTTTTTTTTTTATTGTTGTTGCTGATCGATTACATACTATCACTAAAAATTGTAATAAATATAAAGGTAAATTAATGGTAAATAAATATTTTTAAAGATTAAAATAATAGATATTTTAAAGAATTGAAATAATTTTTTTTAATAACTTTTAAATTACAGTATCTTATACTTTAAAAAAAATTAAAATAACTAACGATCCTAATTATCGTTTAAAAAAAATAAAAATTTCTTTGTCTTCTCTCTTTTCTCTTCACACATTGATTAACCAATACCATAAAATAAAAAATAAAAAGGAAAATGCGAAAGGAAATGGTGTCATGATACCACACCGACAGGCGACAAGATCTTTTGCCCCATATATCTCTGCTGTTTGATGTCCATGCATGAAACTTACAAAACAATTCATATCAACCATTACTTGTTGATGATTGCTCCCATACTAACACCTGTGTCGCATCTACTAACTGCTAGTTTAAAAAAAAGTCATGTAGTGCATATTCATCTTTTCATTAGTGCATTTTTAAATGGACTTTTGCCCACAAACATTAAACATACTTCATTATTGCATTTTTAAATGGACTTTTGATACAAACATTAAACATACTTTATTTTATTATTTGATTCAAACACACCCTGATGGAATAATACAACAGCACATTAGATACGTGTCATTGCTTCTTAATTAGTACTTACTTTAGGTTACCTTGCAGTATTACTGGTACAAGTGGTCGTCCCTCTCAATCTTACCAATTATTTTGTATATTAACCATTTCAGTATATTATATATTATGATTATATTAATGTGAGTGATAATACTTCGTGTTAATTAGTCAATTTACTTTTTTAAAATATTAATACACGATTATATTAATTTAAGTGGTAAATATTTTTTATTTTATTTTGTTTTTATTAATTTTACTTATTTTATTTATAAATATTCTCAATATTATCTAAAATAAAATTAAAATAAAATAATATATAATTTAGTATATTAAACGATTAATATGTCACATATCTCAAATTAAATATAACTACGTAATAGATGCCTAAAAAAATAATATAATTAACTAAAAATTACTCTTTGAAAATTTTTAATTTCTTTTAAAAGTAAACTACCAATCTAAATACCAAAATAATTCTACTTAATTTCTAACTGCCGAGACAGTTATAAGCGTTTATTACAAGGTCAAGGGCAATGACATATAACTGGATATATAAAATATTAGTTTAATTAAAATATATTGATGGCGAAACAATTGTTTGTATTTCCATCTAACTATACAAAGTTATATAATTAAAAGGCATTACCTTTTGATATTTTAAAGAAATTATTACATGAAATAGCTTTTGATTGATTTACATTATAAATTTTTTATATTAAGATCCAAGGAAATAATCTAATGCACTCACCATAAAAAAAATATATACATTGGCATGTAATAGTATATACATACTAATACTAATTTAATAAGTTTATTAAATATAAATTATTATGACTGATTAAGAATATAAAATTATTTTACGTTACAATGGGAATAACATTATGCGAATAATTCAAGAGAATTGATTTTTAGCTAATTTTATAAGAAAAGTATTAATGTCAAGTTTAATAAAAAATAAAGAAGGTAGGTACTAAGTTAAAAAGTTAATCATCATATTTAATTATTTAATTAATAATTAAGAAATATTTTCACAGCAAAAAGAAAACTTATATCTCACCTATATACATATAAATGTAACATATTTTTAATTTTGGATTGACCGGTCTTCTTACTACGAAATAATGATTTAAATCTTCTTTATTATGTTCTTTCATTATTTTACAATTTTAATTTAGTGATAAAAGGACTAAATTTGTTATTATTAAAATTAGGTTTCAAAATGCATGTGATTGAATAAGATGATCTATTAAAAGATATCGTGGAGAAACTAGTTTATGAGTCCTTTTCAAAGGGAGCTTAGTTTTCTTGAGGGGTGACAGAGTGGTCATGTAAAGACAACGTCTAAGTAAGAAAGAGTTTGATGTTAAGTGCTTAAGTAAATAAGAGTTTGTAAGTGAGAGTGTGAATATGAGTTGAGGAGATACTTGTATTGGCGCCAACGTCATGCATAAAGACATGTGTAACATTAAATGAGGGGTTTGCCTATGTTAGACATGGACACCTTTCTTTGGACGAGGTCAACATTAAAATAAATTATTATGATTGAATATCAAGTGTAGTGTTAGGTAATGTGACACCTATTTAGGGTGTTAATTCTTTCATTTCTATTTTAATGTATTGTTTTCTATAGTTCTATCTTTTGTTATGGTTCAATTATGTAATGTTACAACATTATGCCCATAATTGGATGGTGGTGAATAAAACTTAGGTTGTTGAGTCTATGATGTATGTAGGACATATGTGCATAATGAGATCTTGAAAGATTATGATGATCATGGTTCTTGTGAAAATTATAAGGGTGTATGTCATTTATTAAGGTGTGGTAGCGATTGAATAAGTGTTGAAAATTATCATAATTATCCCATGGAATTAAATATTTTGAATTTGAGGATGAATAGGACTATGATACTTGGTCTCTGATTGGATTTTTGTGAGATAGACCTCTGAGACTTGAGAAATTTGTCACTTGGTGAGGAAAATATCCACTATAGACGATTACCATTAGTAGGGAAAGTAAGTACCGTTGTAACATTGGTGGCCCAGACGTTGACTATATAAGATTCTCTAGTGAGAGTGTCCACAACAACATGTATTTCGAGACATTGCTCTTGATTTTGGATGTACTGAGCACAATGTTTTGAACATTCATGCATCATATTAGGAATTACATCATTTGATATAGAAATGTACTCAATTATGTTGATTTAATATTGCTTAATTATTATTATTGTCTTTATGAGCTAACACTTTCTATGTATTGTGTTGAACACCTGTCATAATCCCTAGTTGTCGCATGAGCATATAATTAGTAGATTTAGAGGTTATCAAGGCGTTTAAAAAATAGTATTTTATGCTAAAGTACTCTCTTCTTTTAAAACCCCTTCTATGCTAGTTGTGTTGTTTATGATTTGATATTTTTTAAGATTATAATAACTTAAACTTTATGCAATAAATTCTCAATTTTTAACCATGTATTTATGTTAAATAATGCACCTTTAAAACTTAAGAATCATTTTATTTAATATGTAATATTATTTATTTATGATTTCCATTTATCACACAAATTATTTATTCCTTCTAAAGTGATCGTTTGTCATGATCTTTATTAATTAAACTTAATTAAGTTTTAAAAAGTTAAAATAAATACTACACTTAAGATTAAATAAATCAGTATACAATATTAAGGATCCTATCCTAAAACAAGGAGATAAATAAATCATCTTAATTTATTAATTTCATAAGTTAAACCTCAAATTACTCTACATGTCCCAAATAATACATATTCTATTTTTTTCATATTTTTATTACAAATATTAAATTAATAAGGTAATTAAAATATAAGATATTAATTAAAACAAAAATCATATATCTATCCTTACATCTTAACTAAAATAAAAAAAAAATAAAAAATTCTTATTTGATACATATAACCAATGATTTCACTGAATTATAACATAAACTGCGGAATTTTTTTAAATAACATTTTAAGAATAAAATATTATATTGATAAAATAAATTCTTTCAATTTTATCTTAAAGTGAAATTTAAGTATAGTAATTAAATAATTAGGTAATATTTATTTTAAAATTATTTGAGTCAATCTATTTTCTCTTAAGTGACGTATTCTTAAAATAGTCTAAAAATTATCCAATTCATTTAGATTGAGAATTTAGTATCTAAAGAAATGTAAAAGACTGGATAAGGATGTGCCTTTCTCACCCCTAATTGTTGTTGGTAGAGTAAATTACACTAGAGCATAATCCCGGAATCAGTCTAGCTTTTCTAAAATAATTCTACCTCTTCAACAAAAATAGAAAAAGTGTTTCTTTTGTCCCTCTCTAATTATCCACTATTAGTACCAACCCGACACAACAGGTCCCACATGCCAGCATGGCTCCCATGTACCAACTTTCTCATTCCAATCCCCACCTACTTCACTACGAAACCCCACGCGCTTCATCAGCCCCGTCACCATCTCCTTCACACATCAACGGCTCCCATTCCCCAAAACGCCCCACCGCGCGTGAGATTCGCATTTCCAGTCAAGGTCACTAAAGTCATTTCGCATTAAAGGAGCCAGGTCACTTGATTCCGAAGTAACTGCACCAGCACTCCCACCGCAACTACTTCGCCTAAACGCACCGTTTCATTACCTTCACGCTCACTGTAGATCAAGTCAGGTCATCACATTTAACGGCTGTGATGAGAATTGCCGCCAAATCTTCAGCTAGTGTTGATCACACCGCATTGTTTCCCAAGCGGAACGAATAATCCAAGCTTTTCGGTTTCAGTTTCAGTTTCAGACATTTGTGCTGTGTCACTGTGTCTTTCTTTTTTCATTTTATTTTAACTCTCACTTCACAGTCTTCAGAAACATGACAGCATGCAAATGCAACAAACGCTAATAAATTCATGAAGCTTTAGGTTACATTTTACTCTGTTAATTCTCATTTTCAGCTTCATTCTCTCTTCCATGTTTTATCTGTTCTAAGTGTCTTGTCCATTGAATTTTTTATATAATTGGAGAAACATAGGAGAAGAAGAACAGTGAGTGTTTTAATTTTGTAGTCTCATACTTCCAATGTGATTGTGTTTCTCAGGAATTGTAAGATTTGAGACCAAGAGCTTCCTTGTTTACAAGGTAATTGTCAGATCTAGCTTCACGCAAGTTAATTCAGCTCCAATTTTTGATATTGATGGATGAAGCAGTGTTCAGTGTGTGCTAGTTCTTGCTTTGCTTGTAGTAGATCTTGTTGATTCTAATTCTGTGTGTTATTCTTGTTGTGTTTGATTTTTATTTTTTATTTTTTTGTTTCGGTTTGAGGACTTGTCGGTGTTTGTGTCTTTCTTTTATTATTACTAAATTATAATCGTTGAGGTTTTCGTTAAAATTCCAGTTGGTAATTGTCAGTGGACTTTTGTTTTTCGTTTGATTATATCATTTTTCTTGCAGTATCATTGTCGGTGACACCAACATATTAAGGTAATGAGTGTGGTGGCCCCATGATTAGGTGCAGTATGGTTATTGCGTAAGAGAATAGATATGATCAATTTTCGATCATTATGTCTTTGTATTGTTTATAGTTGTTGGTCATTATTTCCCTTAACATATAGTTTCAAACCGTTTAGGATTACATTGGCCTACCTTTCTCTTTTTGATTTAAAATTGGCTGATTGGTGAACGTGCACCCACTTTGTCAATCATTAGTGGGAAAATCATTCTATCGTTAATTACCTATTCATTAAGGAAAAGGTAAGTTTTTATTATCTTGAGTAAGAATGCCAAAGGTAAGGCTTTGAGGTATAGTTCTTAGCATAGTTAAATCGAATGAGATATGTTTCTCCCTTCCCAATCCCAAGAAAAAGAAAGAGATATAGAGCCCCTTTGATTCTCTTTCTTATTTCTTGGTCTTTGAAGATATTTTCTAAAATAATTTCACAATATTCAACCATCAATTTCTAATCAAATCTATTAAGTTTTGAAAATTGTTTCCAGAACAAGTTTTTCAAAAATCAAAATGCAGAGACAGCTTGGAGATGATTTCCCATTTTTTTCTTTTATTTTCATCTTGTTCAACCTCGCCTTCAATTTCACACTCTACTCTATGCCTTGCACCGCCCTCCATCAGCTGTTTGAGCAATGTTGTTTAGTTGTATTTTGAAATCTGAAAACATTTATTGAAAATAGAAATCACAAAAACTCATAATTTCTTAAACAGGGGCTAGTTGATTATATTTTTCTATAATATAGTATCTTTTTCTATAACATAGTTTCTAGAATTCCTACAATCATGTCTTATCTTAGTATTCCTTCTTATATTATCTGAACGCTTCAGTTAAGGATATCTGATTTTTTTCTTTTATTGTATTGTGGTCCACTGATTCTAGGCAAGCTTATGAATGTTAATTATAACAACATCCCACAACTTCCAAAATTTGCCTTGCTACTTGATGACCATAATGATTCATGAATACAACCATACAACACGTTGGGGTCATAGTATATGGCAACAGTTCATTGTTTAATCATAGTAGCACTTGCAGAAGTATCTAAATTTTTGTCGATCTTGTTTAGTTTTCATCTTGCATCATTGCAGGATTAAGTGTATTTTTTGTTTTTGTCTATTCAACCATGTGAAATATAGAGATTAGGTTCACTGTTTTTCTGCTGCAGGTTGTGATCTCTCAGAATGGGGAAATCACCTGGAAAATGGATCAAAACTGTACTCTTTGGGAAAAAGTCATCCAAATCAAACATTTCAAAAGGAAGAGAGGTAATGCAATTAGTTAAACTGTTAAAGCAACATCAAAACTCTTTTCAATGTTAAAATATATTTCACATGTGTGCATCCACAATTTTCATTTAAATGATATAATGAGTGACATAACAAAAATAATCAGATCCAGATAACCCTGGCATTAAAACCTAATTGGTTTCATGAGGATTATTAATAAACTGTACTTATGATATAGAAAACAGGACTGGAAAAAAGAAGAATATGGATTTTGTTCTCCAATAAAAGACAATAGTCAGTTTTCTGTCTGTGACATTTATTGCCGTAAAACCACGTTCTGATTTGGTGTTATTACCATTAGACTATTCTTTTCCATTGCCAAACAGCTTAGGTTGTACTTTTGAACCTGAAGTGCAGCTAGGGTATATAAATGCTGTTGTACTTTTGAAAATATGACTTCCTTGGAGGAATAAATCTATGAACTTTCCTGAGTTTAACTTCTGACTTATTTTGCTGTAATTTCATGTAGAAGCTTGTTAATAAAAATGAAGCAGTGATTGCTTCTAATGTGTTGGAACATAGTTTGGCCTTAGATCCCACACCCAATGAGATTGCTACAAACGAGGAGGACCTTGAACGGGAGAATGAAGAATCAGAAAGTATTTTACCTGGGAATCATGAAAGAGACATTGTGGGATCTGTTGACCCAGATGCAACACCTGATCCAGAAAAAATCAGGCAGGAGGAAGCAGCAACAAAGGCACAAGCTGCTTTCAGGGGTTACTTGGTAGGTGTATTAGTGTTTTAGAGAACCTTAAGTGATTAATTTGTTGTTGTTGTTTAACATAAAACAGTAGAATTTTGAAGTGTACTCTGGGAATAGATATCTAGAAGTAGACCACAAAAGGATAAACAAACTGTGAAACTTATTTTCTATTATGATTGATCATAATATCTCACTTGAAGGCTTGTGGGCCTTTGGCACCTGTATAATAATAATAATAATAATAATAATAATAATAATAATAATAATAAAAAAAAAAAAAAAAAAAAAAAAAAAAAAAAAAAAAAAAAAAGAAAAAAAGAAATGGGAAGTAAGCCAGACACTATTGGGTCAAGGGAAATTATCTTTATGAGAGTAGAAATAGGAATGCTTCTAGGAGTTAGGAGAAAACAATGGTGGGAAACAGGTGCCAGAAAGGTATTAGAGAGGAGAATTGTGCAATGATGGAAGAGGGAAAAGGAAACACAAACTAGTGGGCAGAGATCAGTGGAGGATCATATTAGAATTTTGGAGGTGAATTGGTTGCTTAGATCATGGAGGGGGAAGTCTATGTATCGGCTTTGGTTGTTACATTTTATTTCTGCGTTTCTTCTGTTCAGTATGTGTGTTTCTGTTTATTAAGCAGTACTTTTCCCTTGTTACAGATCTCTACTGTCCTGTAATCTTAATTCCAATTTGCAATCTTAATTTCTTTTCTTGTAAGAGGTGGCATATCAACATCTTTTAGCAAATTTGAATTATCTTTGTGAAGTTTTGATTGTATTAGTTTATGAAAATTGTAATATTTGATATTGACTAATGGAAGTATCTCTTGTGAAGGCTCGCAGGGCATTTAAGGCCCTAAAAGGAATAATAAGGTTGCAAGCACTGATTCGTGGACACTTGGTTAGGAGACAAGCTGTTGTCACATTATGCTGTATGTATGGGATTGTTAAGTTACAAGCACTTGTCCGAGGAGGAAGGGTCAGGCAGTCTAATGTTGGATTTGAAGTCCATGATAAGAACAATCCATTTAAGGTTAATGAATAGCCACTTATTTACTTAACCACTTCAGTGATTAATTTTTCCTAAATTAAAAATAGTTTTTACCAAGAATTCCTTTTTCTTCCATTTTCCCAATTTTTTTCTATTTTTATTTGTTTCAAGGTTTTTCTTTCTGAATGTGTTGTGCTTTTGTGCTTCAGGACGGCAAACTTGGTAGGCCAGTTGGTATCACCACAAAAATTTCAAAGCTGTCTGCAAATACTCTAATCCGAAAGGTGAGTTAAATTATGCCATGCATGTGAGACAATTATTAAATTTATATTGAAGTTTGACATATTCTGGATATGGATTCCATTGGAGAATGAACAGTTCTATAAATTTTGATATTGAGAAAGGTTAAAGAATGATGTGTTTTTTTTAGACGAACTGACTATTGTGAGCCTTGAACATGAAGCTAAGCCAGAAAGTTATTATACATTACTGAATATTTATGAATTTGCTGAAGTGGAATTCTGTGGAATACTGGTCTTGTCTTACCATAATTTACTTCAGTCAAATCTGAACCTGAAAACATAGGGAAATTCTCCTATATTGCTGTATAATTATTTGGCATACACATTTCTATAAAATTTGTGTTTTGATTTGTTTTATCCAAATTGGGCATGTGAAAATTCTAGTTTGTTGTTTCAGCTTCTTGGTTCATCAACTACGATAATGGCCCTACACCTGCAATATGTCAATGGAGATCCAAATTCAGTCTTAAGCTGGTTGGAGCGCTGGTCAGCATCTTACTTTTGGAAACCAGTTCCCCAACCAAAGAAAATTCGAGACTCCAAGTCTCAAAGAAAGCAGGGTAATATTTCAAATGGAGAAGCTCAAATTACCAAGTCAAAACGCACTCACCGGAAGCTTCCTGTTGCAAATTTTGAGCCAGCCCCAGCACAAACAAATCCTGAATTTGAGAAACCAAAACGTAATTTTAGGAAAATATTATACCAAGTGTCTGAACCAGAGCAAGAAAATCCACAAAGTGAGCTTGAAAAGGTTAAGCGTAGCTTGAGAAAGATTCATAACCCTGTTCTTGAGAATGCTACTCAGCCAGAAGTTGATTGTGAGACCCCAAAGCAGCATTTGGAAAAATTGGCAAGAGTAATTACAGGTCATGCTGTTTCAGAACAAGTGATCATAACTTCTGATGAAAAGATCAAGAAGGAACTGATTTTGACCATCTCCGATGTACCTGAAGTAGAAATTACTCCAACACCACTGGTTATCAAGGAGGTGACTGACATTCCAAGCAGATGTGAAGTGTTTTTAGAATCAAATCCCTTGGTCGAGACTACAACTAATGATAGAAACACTTCATACGAAGAAGTTAAAAATGAGCTGGGCAATCTACCAGAGACTATTTTCAAAGATGAAAACTCCCTATTAACAGATGGTGATTTGAATCATAAAGATGAGAAAACAGGTAATGAAAACCAGAAACCTACTCGTAAATCCTCAAATTTGGCGAAGCAGGAGAATGGAGAAGATGGCTTAAAGAGCAGTCCAAAATTACCTAGTTACATGGCTGCAACTGAATCTGTGAAGGCAAAGTTGAGGGCACAAGGATCCCCAAGGTTTGAACAAGATGAAGTTGAGAGAAACAGCCCTGCTGGTGCTGGGAGACAACTTCAGCAATCTTCAACTAACAAGAAGATTACTTCGCATTCACCTAGGACCCATAGATCAGTCCAATCGGGTGGCAAAGGGGGCAATAGAAGTGACAAAACAACACCATCTTCTAAAGGAGGGAATGGTATGATATAATCCTTCCTAAATATAGTAATTCGGAAATACGTCACATTATGATTTCACCTGGAAAATTACTATTTTTAAGTAGTTTTAAAAAACAGATTTATTAGTTTAAAGTCACTTATCCAATATTTAGTGGGTTAAGTTCCATCTTGGTCATCTCAAACAAAAAAAGTCATTGAGAAGGTTTTGGTTCTTAAGAGTTTAGTGTCTTGATCACAGATTCCAAATTAGTCAGTTCTAGTTATTATTCATAGTAAATCAATCAACTGGGTAAAAATGAAGTTCTAATTTCCATAATGACTTTCACTATATGCTGGTGTAAGCTTTTGTTTTGTCATGATTGTTAATCATAAACTAGTCCCTTCATCTTGCAGGGAAGGTAATTCAAGCAGAGTGGAGGAGGTGAACCAGGGAAACACAGGTTTTCAGGGGTGAACATGAAGAGGTTGAAAATCGTGTGTGTGGTCGTCTATGATGAAAGTTATTGAAATGACAGGACCATTGCATGAGCTGGTTTGATCAGCTTATATTTCCTGCATTCTGGGTGTTGAGTTGTACAATATAGGTTTTAAGTTCTTTATGCTAGAACTTTAAAACTCTACGTTCTATTTGTTTCTGCATGATTCCTTGGTTGTCCATATTGTGTTTTTTTTCCCTCTCCGTGTGTATGATCATTAATAATTTAACATGTACCTTGATTTGTGTTCCTAAACTTCTATGTTTGAAACATGCATGGTCTGGTAACATGAATATGTCATACGAGATTTCTTGAGCCTTCCAAAAACTTCTTTTGGCATTTCAACTCGTCAGTGTCCGAGTACTGAAGGATGCCACGTTCACTTTTACATGCCTAAGATGCACGGGGAGGGTCTAGCTAGTGTAACGACTCGAAATATTACTTAACACAGTGACTGATATCACTATATCAGTGGAACGTAACTAACAAAATACAGGGGAAACGTAAGGGGATTGTTAAAGTTGAAATTTTATATTGTTTGTGTGGGTGGATTTCTTCCAGAAACCACTTTAAATGGATTGAAGACCAAACTATTATGAAAAGTAGTGTTGTGTTGTACTAATATTCTGTCCTTATCGAATAGAAAGTATAATAAATACAACTTAAGGCACTACAGTGCTTCTTATGGAAGATTAAAGTGGAGATAAAAAAGGGTATAAATAAATTAATTTAGGAACAAAATCTTTAGAAGATTGAAGTGGTAATATGAAGAATATTTAAAAGACTAAATTAATGATAAATAATTGAATTCGCAGAGTTATAGTGAGACTGGTACAGAACACGAGCTATTAATTATAAGTTCCATATTTTACGACTAAATTGATGCAATTTTATGCATTCTTGTGAGTTTCTAATTCTATATGCAAGTCCATTGTGCCAACTGCCGAAAAAGTCTACATCCTGAATGTACTTTGTCCGTTTTCGGTAATATTATTTTAACAACATATGTTTCTACAAAGAAGAGAAATAAAACATCTAAAATTAATTCAACGATGTGATAAAATAAAGTTAAAAAAATTAAACTGTATTGAGTAGATTAATTATATATAAACATCCTAATATTACATATACTCTAGTAGCAACCATCCTTTTCTCTCTATCTATAGTTCTTTTATTGCATGATATTCCTTATTCTGTAGTGTTTCTCTCTTCTGTTGGTGTGTCATACTCTAATTTCATTAGAATGTAAGCCCTATGTTTTGAGTGCTTTCATTGTATGGAAAATGTAAGTCATCCTAGGATAAATGACATCTTTAATCATGTCACAAAACGATTTAGAGCATAAAAGCAAATCCACTTTTAAGAATCTCTAAATCTCGTATTAAAATTTTTTTATGATAGAGTTTATAAGTCCTTACTTGCATTAAATAACAAAAGAACGTCTGAAGAGCCCAAGATAATCGTTGAAAAAAGATTTATAACTTTTATTATTTAAGGACCACTTCCTTCCTCTTTCATAAATGATTGAAGTTTAAAAATCTTAAATTAACTTTTTCGTAGAAAAGAAGAAAATATGTCTAGAAAAACATCAAATCTTCTAAACCATATATAAAATAATCAAATTCACATAAAATAAGGCGAAGGTGTTAGAATTATGTCCAATAAAGAAAAAAGGTTTCATAATGTTTAACCATACTCAGGTTAAACTATGAAATTATTCATTAAAATGTAACTACTAAAAAATTTAAAAATTATTCCTCTAACAATTACTTATTATTATTATTTTGGTTTTAAAATTTAAAACTGAATTAGCATTAAATAATTACATTTCTGGAATTAAAATAGTCATAAGTAATTAAATTCTGAAGCTGAACTTACTTCTTTTAGATTTCTTTATGTTCAATATTACGTAAATCGGTCCTCAAACTTAACACAATGAGATAGGATATTCAATTGGATAACCATATTTGGTACCTATACGAATTCATAGGAAATCTTAAATTTGATTGAACATTAAATATTAGCAATTAAGGAATATCTTGTCGGCATGTCAGAAACAACATGCTTAGGTCATCTTTACCCACCTTGCAGTTGAAGCATGGAATAAGAATGTTCAATCATGGAAAGCAAGCCATCCAATTTCATCAAATGAGGTATAAGCCTAATTCTATAAGAGCACTTAGCTTCCTCTGGTTTTCTATAAACCGCGGAAGCAATCGCAGTCAAGTATCTCTTCAACACAAACATCTTCGGAATTTGGAGGTTTAGATCGGTTGCTATATATTTGTTTGTTTGATTAATTCTCAATGGCCAATGAGAGAGGTAGAGATACAAGACGGGTTGGAACAAGAACTAATTCATCGTCACCACAACTGTTGGTCGAAGAAATCGTACCTAACTGGGGATGGACAGAAGACAATTCGGGCCATTTTCTTCTTGTTGACCTTCCTGGTATGTCATGTTCAATGATTCTAATAAATTATTGAATGATATCATTTTCTTAGTGTTTTTTCTTAAAAAGAACAGATTTTAATTAGAGTTTTCTTAACTTTTTTGTTGTTTATATATATATTTAATTTTTTAAAAATAAATTATTAATGGTTATAAATAACTTTATATTATAATATTACTTATTTTTCATAAATCTAAACTATAATTTACATGTTGAAAAGACGGTAAAAAAATTTATATGTAAATTATAAATTTTAATTATGATACAATTTACATATTTAAAAATATTTATCTATTATAATTTTTTATTATATAAAATATATCTCTATCCTGTGCCACAGAGTAATTAAGGATACTAACATATAATATTAATTTTGTTTGAAAAAAAATAAGAATTAATATATATTATCAATACATCAAACATATTGTTTGTATAGATTCATAATATATTTATATTACAATTTAATGTTTATAAAGATTATACTAATAGATAATTTTAACCGTTTAAACTTTTTGTCTATTATTAAATTAAATGGTCTTTTATTTATGCCAAGTTTTTGGGTTGATGTACCGTTTTCCATGAACCTCTGTGTGATTTCTTGGTTTAGAATTCAGTAAGGAGGAGGTGCAGCTTCAAATTGATGGTTCGACTCGCCGTATAATTGTAAAAGGGGAAAGACAAACAAATGAACAGAAACGTGTTCTCTTTGAGCTTACATTTCCGGTGCCAGCGGATTCAGATATCGATAACATATCCGGAAACTATGATAGTGAAATCCTTTCCGTGTCCGTTCCCAAGAGAACTGTACAACAAGAGCACAGAGTAAGTGAGCTAAATAAAGCTTCAAATGGCAATGTTGGAAGGCCAGAAGAAATTGAAAGTGAGGATCACAACAATGCTGTTAATAATGAGGGGAATGATCATGGTGCACACCACGATGAAGATAATGAAAGTGCACAGTATGTGGAGGGCTTTTCTAGAGAATTATCAAGGAAGTGGGACACAAAACATGATATTGCAAGAGCTCTACTGAAGGTTTTGATGCAAAACAAGGGAGTTGTTATAACTGCTGTTATGGCCTTTTCCTTTGGGTTGTATATATCTCATAAGTTTCATTCATGGAATACATCATAAGTTAAATCCTTTCACAAACATACATGACTATACCACATTAATGTAAACTCCCTTCATGTCTCTAGCATACGTAAATTAATACTGTGAAACTAATAATATAAATAATCATAATGTGTACTTTTTCCTTTTTCTTTTTTTTTTTTCTTTCCAAGTTATATGCAAGCATAAATTTTTAACATTTTTTTTTCTTTTCTTTCCAAAGTTATATGAGACTATATTTTTTAATAAAAACGATATGTTACTGGATAGAGATAATTCTATTGATACGATTAGAACTTCACCTCAACTCGACACGGTATAGTACATAATAATTTTATATCAAAGAAAGATTTTTCTTTTAATGAAAAATATTAATAATTGGACCTTTTTGATTTTCCCATTTCAATAATAGATAACCAGATAATCTTGTAAGAAATTTTGGTAACTTGTAAGGCATCCATCATCCATCCTCTTCTCTTATTATTTGGAAAGTTAAATAAAGTAACTAAACCAATGATGAATTAGGAAAGTTAAATAAAGTAATTACCTAGAAGCCTTTGGCTGTGAGTGGAAACCGAATTTAATGGTAAAATTTAAAACCACAGATAATTAGTGAATGATACTCTGCCAATGCCATACAAATAGAGACTGCTCTGCCGCTTTCTAAAGCAATTTTTAAGTTTGCAATTCAAACCACCATTGCTGGTATGTTCTTTCATTTGTTTTATTCATCTGGATACCAATTTCCACTCTTGCTCATTCTTTTTGAAAGTCCTGTTCTTTGGTTTAGTGATATGACACCTTGTTCTTATTTGTAAATTACATTGTAGCAGTTTATTTTGAGTAAAATGATTTACTTTACCAATTTTCAAGAAATTATGTTTAAAACTACCATGTATTCGTGGTTCCAGAGACGCGGTGAATTCTAGCATGACAAGTTATCGAATTTCTCTTTTTAGGAGAAAAATATGATAAAATTTAACTGTATTATGTGAATATTCATCTGGACTCTGATGCTTTTATACTTTGTAATAATTTTCTTTTCTATTTTTAGTATGTATATGAAGAAGGAAGACAGAATTAAAGAAAGTGATATTTGTGATAAATGATATAATAGAAAATGAAGCAAGGTTGATAAAAATAAAAATAAAGAAATGAAATGAAAGAAAAAGAAATGTGCAACAATAATAACTCATGTTTGTTCATTTTCTATTGGGTTGTATTTTGGTCTAATAAAAAAAAACAGTATTTTAAAGTCCATATTGCTGTTAAATAACTGATATATCAATAACTATAATCAACTTTTTGTTATTTCGAAATTAAAAACTATAACCTCAGTGCTCTCTTACTAGTTTTAACAGTTGCTTTGAATGGTTTTCAGAGAAAAAAGTTGAGAAGGAGAAGCGGAAGGTTTAAATATGGGAGGAACGGAAGAAAATGAGAAACATGAGGACGAAATTGAGAAGAAGCATAAGAAGGAAAAGAAAGAGAAGAAAGAGAAGAACCCTGAAGATAATAAGGATCCTGCGAAACTCAAGCAAAAGCTTGAAAAATTAGATTCCAAGATGCAGGCTCTAGTGGCTAAGAGAGATGAAATACTGAAGCTGATTGAAGAAGCAGAAAAAGCTGCACCAAATTCAAGTGAGCCCCCCGCGGAATAATGAGTGTATCCCCAAGTCTATGCCATAACTGTAGGGACAAACTGTATTTAGTTTTACCCATGTTAAATTCGTGGCTTATATAATTTCTTGAATTAAAGTTAAATAAGATGTATAATAATAAATAATTAAGTATTTTTGTATTTAATTTTACACCGAAAGCTTTCTAACTCTACGTTAAAAGTGTCACATCTTTGTAAATATAACATGTTACACCATTTATAAATAGAGAATTATTCTAATTTTTAAAATTAATTTTATAAGAAGGAATTAGTTCATAATCTACATTTCTAAACCTGGTATAATATAAATTGATATAACTCCCGTGTACCAATGATAAACAAACCTCCCAGACAGCGATAGTGTCTCACTTCCATTTCGGTATCTCTAAAGATTGCAGCTCCCCTTATGGCTTCTTATGCTCAACCCTGGTCTTCTGACAAGTTAGACATTTAGCCACAAATTTTTTCTACATCTCTCTTCATATCATATCACCAGAAACTTTTCTTTAGATTTTGATACATCTTAGTTGTTCTAGGGTGGAAATTAAGACTACTCTTATGTGATTCCTCTAACACGGCTTCCTTTAAACCACCATTATTCTTCGGAATACAGACTCTTCCTTTGTACCAAATTAGTCCAGGAGCATGTGCCTCATATTTTCGTTCCCCTATTTAAACCATTTGATTCAACCTCTCTTGCAAAAACTTGTATTCCTTTTGAGCTTCTCTAACTTGATTCAGAAAATCATTGGTGATCGTCAACGTCCCTAACCACACCCTCTTACTTCAACTCCACTGCTAGATCCATATCTCTAAATAGTTCCAACATCTCCAACACTTTCACCATCATATCTGACATGGAATGACTTTCTGCTCAAAGCATCTAAAACCACATTTTCCTCCCAAGGTTGCAACACCTTTTCCACAATAAAGAAATATACATCGACAACATTCAAATTAATACTAGTTTTTATTATGTAGAAATTTTGCACCATATCCTTTAAAGAGAGAGAAACATTTCGGCACATGCGAACCAATTATCAAATTATGAAGATATTTCGAATGTAATATACACAAATAAAACATATAGAGTGATTTTTCAAATAAATGTACAACATTTAAAAACTTTACATTTCAATAATATAAGTTCACACGATTCTCTATTGGAGAATTTGAAAATGTCAATCACAACCTTATATATTATTTAAGTCACTTAAAACATCGTGTCTCATAATTAATATAACGATTTAAAAAGAACCTTAGATCATATACCTTCAAATAATAAAATAATATACGTGATTTTGACTTCAAAATAACATAGTTTCATAAAAGTTTATAAATATATATATATATATATATATATATATATATATATATATATATATATATATATATATATATATATATATATATATACTCATAAATCATTATAAATACTAATATTTAATCTTTACGTAATCATAAAATATTAGTATACTAGAAGTATAAATTAAACTTTTAACTTAACTTTTTATTCCTTAAGAAGTAACATAATACAAGTATTAATAATCATCAAACATTATTTTCAACGAGAACACTCTACAAATGAGACGCTAAATATACAAAAGTATATAACATAATGACACGAGTCTACCCGCCTATTACAAAAATGATTAAGACCCAGCAATGACTCAACCACAATAAATCTAAAAATCTCAAATCAACATCATTTAAAACTTTTTAGCTAAGTCATCTTCCCTTCGTCTTAACCTCACACTTTAATTATCACGATCAAAATATCCTTGTCTCATTGTCATACATATTCCCTATCATTTGTCATGAGTATTGAATAAGTTCTTACTGTTAGATAATATTATACACTTGTATTTTATTCTTTTTATTTGTCTCAAGGATAGTTTAGTCATTTTTTGTTATATATATATATATATATATATTGTATTGTTTTGCTGAATGCACGTTAATGAAATTCTAGCTTCTTGTGCTTGTATTTTCCTAGCTTCTTGTGCTTGTATTTTCCCTTTCTTCTCCTCTTCTTCTTATGATTGTTAAGTTTTACACTTATAACAAGAAATGAATACAAACACTAAGCCAAGAGCCTGACAAACAAACGTTACCCTATTGGTCACTTATCCCTCAACCACTAACTTCTCGTCATCAATCAAGGTTTAACTGGGCCCATGCCTCATATCTCTCTCAGAAGGTATTACATTTCATACTACTGGGTTACATTTGAGGTTACAACACCTGGCTGTTATGGACCAAATTGTTCCATCAGTCTGGCTAGTATAGAGTTTATTGAGAATGTCAAGCTAGTTACATGAATCATCTTCTAATGGTCAGTATTGAGTACTATTTTAAGGGATTTTTCAAATTAGTTGCTTATAATTGGTGAAACACCATGGAGAGTGTTTATTAGATTAATTTGAGTTGGATCATTATGCATTTGCATATATAAGCTTTTAATAAATTCAAATAGTACATTTCTTTTTTATAAAAATTTATCTTTACATTGTTTTGCTCACGTGATTTGTGCTTGTGATGATTTTGAAATATAATTGGTTTGAAGGAGCCAATGAGGAAATAATGGGTAAGGGACAAGTAGTGCCTAAAGACCTCACGAGACTATGTATAGATGGAGTTCATTAGTGAAGACCTTTGAATATTTTCATGTAACTAGTGTTTTGTGTTGCTGGCTCTAAACTCTAATTTATATGTATGTTTAATGTTTATGGTTTAATTGTAAGATCTTTGGATCAGTCTAAACTCAAATTATAATAATTATGATGTTTTGATATGCACGTAAGCTTATGTATGTTAAAGTTTTATTTTGAATATTTGTCTTCCTGACTAGTGAAAAAGGAAAAAATTCCACTCATATTTTCAAAATCAAATTAATAATAGTTTTAATTGAAGTGTTTTAGTTTCAAGTTTTATTTAGCAAGTTCTTTACCACCTTTACTTGAAAAAGAAGGAGAAGCTTGCCCAAATAAGGAAAATTATGAAAACTCACTTTTGCTAGAAAGGCTCGGCGAATGGGGAAAGAATGGATTGTGTAGCTCTCCTAGGGTGTTTTTGAATTCAGCCACAAAAAGAACGATAGTGGGTCAAATGAAAACACAAAATAATGAAGAAAAAGGCACTTACTCTAGATGTTCAAGAGAAAAACATGCAGGAGAAACAAAGGGAATGGTGAAAGAAATGAGCTCTCTAACTTGCTTTAGTCGTGTTGCAAGGAGCAAGGGAAAATGGGTTGCAAGAATGAAGAAGAAGAGTTTATAGGTTGCAAAAATGAAGAAGAGTTTATAGGTAAGGGAAAGACAAATAGGAATATGGTAGTGAAATGTGAAGAGTGAAAGAATATGTAAGAACACAAGGGGAAGTGATGGTTGATGAGTTTAAGAGGGTCAAGACAAAATAATAAAGAGGGAGAGACAAATTGATGGAAGGTAGAAAATCAACTCAGATTGTGTGTATCAAGGGTAAAACAGAGGAAACTAACTAAATTATTTCAAATAAAATTTTTAAAAAAAAATCAATTAAAATTTTATCACAAATCTAAAAATATATACCATTTAGTAACTAACATATTCAACTTATATAAAAGAGTATAGAAATTTAATAATTTAAATAAAAGGAAATATAATTCTGATCTGAAATTTTAATATATTTAAAATTATAAAAATTAAAATTAAAATTAAAATTAAACTAATAATTTTCTAAACTCAAAATTATACTAAAACAATTAATCAAGATATTTAACACATGCAATTACAATTAAATTAAATTATATAAACATATAATAAAATAAGAAATGAATTTCCCAGGTGTTATAAAACTGGTCAATACGGATAAAAACTAGTTTGAATCGATTATATTAAAAGAATAACTGTTATATTTTCAAATATTTTGAGAATTTAACATGCACAGCTAATATAAAGTTGTGTAACTTTTAGATAATTGTTATTGACATCAATAAACTTACATTTTCAATTAGAAAAAAAAAATAAAGGAATTTATACCATCCATACATATACATATCCATTGCGATTTAAAGCGACGGCGATAATTAAATTTTTAGTTTATGTATTTATACTTAATCATAGAATAATTTTTTTAAAAAAAAAACTATTTAATTGCTTAAATGAGATTCATTGAATTGTTTAGTTTCATAAGGCAATTAAAATAAATTTTTAATTTATTTATTTGCACAAAGATGTAATATGTTGTTTTGTTTTAATTTAACCTTTTTTAACACATCTATCTATCACTTTATTATTATGCTTTATTTTTTTTCCTGCATTATGCTTTAATTTACCTTAGGATACATATAGTCCCGGCCAAACGGAACTCAAATAATATTTTTTAAAAAAACGTGGACAAAGGAAAATTTTTAGACGTCAACGGAGTTGATCTTTACTTTATTATAATTAATTTAAGAAAAGGTAAGAAAAACAAAGTGGTCTATTCATATACAGTGTTCATGTAAAGTCCACGGCTGATACAAGTGGATAAGTTTTACGTATAAATTTTAACACTTTCAAAATTTATATTGTGTCAAATTTTTTTATGCATGTGACATATGAAGCTGAATTTGGATCTGCTTATATACATTGAATAAATATCCAATGCATGTCATACTTAATTTGTTAATTGACCAATAAATTATGTAGCGATCCAAACAGAATTTATTTAATTTGTTTGATCGTTCATAAAATAAAATTTTTGGCCAACACCTTTACAAGGCAAATACGTTAAATAAAGCAATGGATATCTAACTATTATGTTGTTAAAAATATTAACTACACCAATGGGGCTGAGTTTGGGTAAACGGGCTAGTTCCTACGGTATGACCATTTAATATTCAATTTCTTATTGGAAGAAGTACTCACATTAGGGGCTAGTGTTTCGCCCAATCATGAATAGGATTGACTCCAAAAAAAAAAAATTATGGTAAACCAAAATAAAAATTCAAATTAATTTATACGTTGCTAAACTATTTGATAATTTTTAATTAGATTCTTGATTATTTTTTTTTTCAATTAGAACCATGAATTTTTTATTTTTTTTTTTAATTAGGTCCTTATGTCTAAATTTGTTATAAATGCGCATGTAATGCAATGCTCTCCTAGCATGTGTGGTACCAATTTTAAACTCAAAAAGTTATATAGGAGTGGATACTTAGCCATAATAAGCACCAACCAGTGCATTCAACAATAGTACCACCACACTAGAATGATATCTGCCAGTGAATAGTCAAGATTATCACACTTTCGAAATATGTCTCAGTTCCATGGGATTAGCAATAATTACGGTTTCTCAGACCAATTAAGTAATGATCACCATCAAGGTCAAAGCTTTTAAGATCTTAACCCTAAACCTTTTAAGATCTTAACCATTCAGATTGACATGTATTTTTTCTCATTATGATGCTTTAAACACCATATACATGCCTACAAGTATCACATTGAACTTCTCTCTTTACAAGAAGTGAGTTTATTTTTTCTCACTAAAGAAACATCAAGCATCCATAATTCTTGCCTCTCATCGACTAAATCACCATCGCAGTATATACTAAAGAAACTTGAACGAGAGATTGTTAAAAATATATAATTTAATTTCAATCTCATATTATATAAATAATAAAAAAGAATATTATTATATTTTATATAAATAATTTCTTATAAAATTTATATATATACAACAAATATAATATTTACATGCGTTTGTAGACACAGTAATTTGTCAAAGTCATTTTATTTCTCTTTCTTATCCTCTTCCTTTATTATTAACCTCTTATATCAACTAGTTCAGCATCCCCGTATATAAATGGGAAGGTGTACTTATAATTAATATGGGATATAAAAATATCAAGCTGACCCTACTTATTTTGAGAATATACAAAATATATGCATGCATAAAAAGGGTAAAAGACTCAACTTTTTTTTTCTTTTTTAATTGGTAATTCCAAACTTTGTTAAATGGTAGAATTAACCACTTTAACGAAGTTAGTTACATTCCTAGTACCTAGTCTTAAAAAACTAATACTTAATAAATCAAGTAATTATATTTTAAAATAACAGTACGAATAAACTAATATTTTTGAAACCCAAGATATCTACCCTAAACAGATCATTACGTGCACCTATTGCTATTAGAAACGTTATTCTCATATGTCCTATTTTGATCCATCTTAATTCTCCATACATATATAGATTTACGTGTATGTGTTGTGTTAATCTTTGCCACAAAAGACAAAGTGAAACAAAGACGAAACATATAGGCAAACCCAAAGGAGAAAAGTATAAGGGGATAACGTGGATGTATTAATTATTGTATTGTTAGTAAAAAAAGTTGAAGAGAGTTGGTATTATTTTATTAATTTTAAAGTCAGCACATGTAACGAGTCTCATGGATGGTTTGTTTTATCTATGGAGTCAGCCCTCTTCGGCAGATATTTATAAATAGTTAATTACTAACAAGCCAAGTCAGGAAAAAGTATCTCTCACAAAGGTTAACAAAAAAATTCTTTTAAAAACAGAAATCGAAATTCATTGTCAATTTTCTCTTTTATTTCATTTAATTTTAATTCTCATCATTTTTAATCATATTATTTATTATTTATTTTTATCTCTTTGTCTCGTATTTTGACTCATTATAATCTTTTACTCTTTTTTAAGAGTTTTGCTGTCACAGTAATCCTATCCTACTCAAATATAATTTATATCTAATAAAAGATATATGTGATAAAAAAAATATATAAAAAAGGGGGTTTACTTTTATCAATATTCTTTAGAGTTTTTGTAGGTTAAGAAATATTGATGTGAATGAATAACACAATAAAGGGTTAATTTGGTGGTGAGGAAAAGGCAAAAAGTTTGACCATGAAACCTATGGAATTTGGGCCCATGTGACTCTTGCAATGTTCGAAAGTTCAACGATGCCACTTTGTATAATAGGCGGTGTCCGAGCATTGCGGCTTCAACCCCTCTTTCACTTTCTCTGACATATTGTCTCAAACGTTGAAGTTGAATTCTTCCACTTATAATTAGATATATTCTCTGGACTCAAACAATACTTTACTCTTACAATGTCTTTCGTTCTTTTCTTTTATCGCAACTGGATTGGTCCATGTTTGACATTTTAATTGTACGTGTGTATCCGTGTTGGCTACCTAGAGCTTGAACAAATAGTTGTCTTTTTTTATTCATTTTAATTGTTAATTATTTTCAAGAGTCAAATACTTCATGCAGGGTCCTCTCTATATTAACATAGGATGAGGGGCCTTGTTTGCTGACCCAACAAAGAAAGAAATCAAGAAAGAAAAACTATGGAGTTTGGTTCCGAAAGATCTGGCTTTGGAGTCAAGGATGAGAAGAGAAGTGAATCTAGTATTGCCGATGAAGAAGATCGTCGTGAACAAGAGATTGTTATGCAGGTCAAAATTATTTCTATGTTAATAAATAATTATATATATCTAATTAAGTATATATATATACCATGATGAACTTTAAACTTTACAGACCATGCATCTTATCTGATCTTTCTCTCTATATATGTTTTTGTTAATATATGATTCAAAGATAACTATGTATATGTTGTGGTGTATTTGTGATCTGGTAGTAAAAAGGTTAAATAAAAACAAATTAATCAAACTTTTCTAGTCTCCAATTTTTTTTCAACATCTACAATTCATTTAAACAAAGACAACGTATCATTTTCCCGTGTTGAATCCATATATATTGTTTAAACGTCCAGTTCAAACATATTTTTTTCTGTTTATTTATGCAATATATAAATAAAAGTTGTTCAATTGTATATGCAAGGGTCTGTGTTTTTATATTATATTAGATATACAAATAGAAACTAGGTAATATATTGGTGGAATTATTGAATTCCGTATAGCTCAAGAATTTGGTAAAAGGTTATAAATTCGTGTTGTGATAGCTGCTTGATATACTAAATTCCTTTATGTGATATAGTTAGATAATTCATTGTAATAATATTTATGAAAATTTTCTCATCATTATTTCTCTTTTCCATTTTTTTCCTATTGATCATATTATATTTTCCTAATAATTGAAACATATTAAAAGAAAAAAAAAAAAAACAGGGCTTGTCTGATTAAAAACATAAAGTATGCATTTAAGGTTGCATTAAAGCAGCTTAATTAGCTTATAAGAGATCTAATCGCATGCCTCTAAATTTTACTAAAGATAGATTGAGTTTCTACAGTCATTTATGTTTTTTTTCAACATTACTTACTCTATTTATATCTTATCATATACTCGATCGATGTCTGGACGCAGAAAACTGCTTATTCTTAACATATATAAATTAATATTTAATAATTTTTTGGTTGGATGAAAAATGGAAACTCCGTTGAAAGTGTTAATACACATGATGATCGACCATGCATATATATAATTCAACACATAACCATTTTATTTGCCGCTTACATAGCTTTAAAAGAATTTTAATAACTAATAGCCTTTGATAAGAGTTGACTCATGCATGTGCGGGAAAGCTAGCGATGATATTATTGATATCTAAAATATGACAATTCATATTGCATGCAAAACCAAAAGATTCTCAGCTTTTTCCGATACCATAAAAGAAAGGCGAAAATTCTCAGGTTTTGATACTTCATCATCATTGCATAAATTTGCTCTTTGTTTCATTTTGCTATGTAATGGAATTTTCAGTTTCCACCGGCATTAGAATGCAATATTCCCAAATTTACATATATTAAGGAACTAAAAATCGTTGGTAAAACCCTAATTATATATTGGCTTTGAGGGGGTACGAAAAGGAAAATTAATGTACTAGAAAGTTTAATTTGTGCAATGCATATATATTATATACACACATATATATTGACTTTTTAGTGCTGTGTGGTGATTACAGGAGCCACCCCTAACTACTATTGAAAGATCCACGGTTGAGGCTGGGCAAAATTCTTCTTCCCTAACCAAAAAGGAAGAGGTAAGGAATAATTATTATTATTTGTCTTTTTCAGTGTTCGGAGTTCAGATATAATTAAAGGCAACTAATTATAGTTACAATGTACTGGATTAGGTGTAACTAGAGAAGCGAGCTTCATTAATTTTACATGGTTGTGTTAATCTTATGAAAAGACAATCACGTTCTTTCATTTTTAATAATGTGTTTCAGTCTCTTTCCTTTTATACACGGTTTTCATGACAGCTCATTTTAATGAGTTGTATTTGAAGTCATGATGGGTCTTATAGAAATTAGATTTTAAAAAAACTACTGTAAACCATCAAGACTTAAATTCGGTCTAACCATACTTGGGATGTGGGAAGGGACTGTGCCTGCCTATAGCATAAATTCATTCCATCCCTAGATTTAAGTTTCGAAATCCAATAAAAAGAAATTAAAAATTAAAAAAAAATAAAAACTATCTAGATATATTTAGTTAAAAACAATTCATATCATTTTGATTTATAATTCTAAAATTGATTTAAATCGAATCGAATTCATTTATGTAAATTTTCATGAAGCTAAATTTCTTTGATTGTTAGTTTAGACGAAGATTATATAATATTTACTAAGAGTTATCTTTTTTTTTTTGGTTAAAACTTGTTGCGTGTTTAAAAAGTTAAAAAATTAAAAAAAAAAATCTAGGAGTTTCGTATTATTATTCATATGTTTAAGAATAAATAAAAGATTTGTTATTTTTTTTGTAATGAGAAGAATTTAAACCTATAATCTCTTCCTCATTCTCCATATTTATTTTTAATTATTCGTATCATAATTATTGCCTGTATATATCATATTTATAGTTCACTTTCTTTTCCTTTTTTCCCCTGTCTAAGATTCAAATGGAATTCAGTGTCTACGGAATTTTTTTCTTTAATGAGTGGAAGGAAAAATGAAAATTTGCCTGATAGATAGTTGCACTGTTGCAGGTTGATGATGAACTTGAAAGTGCAAAAGCAGAAATGGGTGAAGTGATGGAAGAAAACCAACGACTAAAGATGTATCTGAACCGAATACTAAATGATTACCGTGCACTGAGAGTACATTTCAACAAAATAGTTGAACAAGAGACAAAAGATTCTTTTGATGATAAAGTGAAAAATGATGAGAATGAAGAAATAATAGAGGAATCAGAACTAGTTTCCCTCAGTCTTGGAAGACTTCCAACAAACAACGAGAAAGCAAAAGTCTCAGATAAAACATTGAAAGTGGAAGAAGATGATAGAGAAGGCTTAGCCCTTGGTCTGGAGTGCAAATTTGAAACATCAAAATCTGGAAGCACAACTGAACATGTGCCAAATCAAAGCCCTAGTAATAGTGTTGAAGTGCCAAAGGAAGAAGCAGCTGGTTGGCCACCTAGCAAGGGAACCAAGACTTCTAGAGATATTGTAGATGATGAAGTTTCTCAACAAAATCCTGCAAAGAAAACAAGAGTTTGTGTGAGAGCAAGATGTGACACCCCAACTGTAAGCATCTCCTTGTCCATTCAGCTTCTATTTTTTACTTTGATATATAAAAGTGTTCGTTTTTTTTTTTACCCCAACGTATATAACTTGAGCTATTTTTTGACATGCTGGATTTCTTGAAACAGATGAACGATGGATGTCAATGGAGGAAATATGGACAAAAGATTTCAAAGGGAAATCCGTGCCCTCGAGCTTACTATCGTTGTACAGTTGCACCATTATGCCCCGTAAGAAAACAGGTATATATTTCGGGAAATAATTGTCATAATGTTGATCATGAATTTCTAATGGGACTTCAGATGATGAAGATATTTTTTGACACTCTTTCTAAACACATTTTTACCTGTTTGTTATGGATATCATAATTTTTTTTTTAAAAAAAAACTTAAGTCTAATTTGAAATTTTATTTTAATAATTTATATAATTATTCTTTTATAACAGAATTACGAACATTATTAAGTGAAAATTTAATTTTAATCAGAGAACAGCGTAAAAATTTTTACCTAAAGTTTTATAAATATTATCGTCCACGCAGTATCACACCCTACGTTCTCATTTTTTTTTTAAATTTCTTTTTTTTTTATGTAATGATAGAACAATCGATTAATACTAGTGTTCATGTATTGACATACACTATTACTATGTATGCAACATTCAGGTGCAAAGGTGTGTTCAAGACATGTCGATATTAATCACCACCTACGAAGGTAACCACAACCACCCTCTTCCTCTTGCAGCAACAGCCATGGCATCCACCACTTCTGCGGCCGCATCCATGCTATTATCTGGCTCATCAACTTCACACTCAGGATCAAGACCTTTAACAGCCATGACAACTTCTGCAGATCTTCACGGAATGAACTTTTTCCTATCTGACGGTTCCAAATCAAAGCAATATTATCTCTCCACCCCTGGACTCTCATCTTCACCTTCACACCCTACCATCACTCTTGACCTCACTTCCAATCCATCATCATCATCATCCACTTCAGCTCCCTTTGTTAAATTCTCTTCAAACTCAAACTTCACCCCACAACAAAGGTACCCTCCAAATTCTACAAGCCTCAACTTCGGTTCCTCCGAATCCAATGCAACACCTTGGAGCAACGGGTTCTTTAGCTACAACACTCAACCATATAATAACAACAATAGGAATAGTAGTAATAATGTCCTTGGTAACATAAACCTTGGAAGACAACAACAACAACCAATGGAAAACATCTACAGTTCCTACTTGCAAAGGAACAACAACAATGTACCAGTTCCTCCAGCTCAACAATCTCTGCCAGACACCATAGCTGCTGCAACAAAAGTAATCACAGAAAACCCTAATTTTCAGTCAGCTTTGGCAGCAGCACTCAGTTCAATCATTGGCTCAGGAACCACACAAGGAAACAATTACCAGGCTACTGGGGAAAATCTGAGTCAGAAAATGAAATGGGGTGAATTGTTTCCATCATCTTCTGTTAATTTACCTTCCTCTTCAAAAGTCAATAATGGATGTGCATCAAGCTTCTTGAATAAATCATCGGTTAATACACAACAAGGAAGTTTGATGTTTCTTCAGCCACCTTTGCCAATTTCTAGCCCCGAAAGTGCTTCTGGGTCACCCGGTGAAAACAGAGACAAGAAAAATTAGTAATTGGGATGTTTGAAGAATGAATCCTCTCACGTACAAGCATGAGAGGTCATGTTCAAATCTTGCGTTAAATTTATTTAATTTTAATAGAATGGAAGAAAGACACATGATTTTAATATGACCTTATCATGCTAAAATTAGACTAGCTAGCTGGAATGTATATTGGTTTGCAATTGTGCTATTAAGATGAATAATAAATTTGAGAATGTATGTACACATAAATAAAAACTGTTGGACATAATTTTTTCTTCTTTATAGTGAGGTTATATATCACATAGTTGCTGGTACGTTGAAGATAAGAAAATGGCTGTGTTACCCAATTACTATAGTTTTAATTACAAATTTTATCTTTTAGTTAAAAATAATTATTTTAATTCATTTAATTTAAAAAGTGACATTTTTAATATTTATAATTTACAATTTAATTTCTTTTTAATCCATGTAGTAAAAAAATATAAGAACTAAAAGATGATTAAAATGTAAACTATAAAGACAAAAAAAAATGTCACTTTTAAAATTATAAAAATTAAAATAGTTACCTTTAAACTATATAATGAATAATTAATTAAACCTAAGAAATTTTTTTGACTTGTCTTAATCTTACCTTTGTAACTTTTTTTTTTTTTTTTTGTTAATCTTACCTTGTAACCTAAAACCTTTGTGTTATATATATATGATTGTGAAGAAACATCTCGGTCAATCATCAAAATTTTATTTTATAGATGGGTTATTTCTTCTCAACAAAGTTTTTTCAAACATATGTTAAGGAACTTGAAATCATGACACTCGAATTAACTCCTTTCTAGTTATTGATTTGGGTACTTCACCCCCACAAATTTATAGAATTTAATTAAATATAAAATGAAATAAACAGAAAATAATTTATATTTGATGGAGAATTAAATTTTTTGTATTTATTAATAATTTTTATCATGAGTTAACTTTAAAAATTATGATAATTTATGCTGTATTTTATTATTATTAATTTTTATTTTTAAATAATAAATTAATAGATTATAAATTACTTTTTAACAAAGACCGAGTTTTGTGAATTAGTTTATGACTCGTCCATATAACCCATCACCCAATAACATAATACATCGACAGAGCCAAATGAATAGGATAATGTTATCCTATTAATTACTTTTTTAATCTTGTTCAATAGTATAATTCTGTCTTGTTCAACAGTAAATAATATAATTTAATTTAATAATTAAAAAATTTAATTGTAAAATAAGTTCTTGATTAAAAGTTAAAATAATTTAATTTTTATAGATAAAAGTTTTACATTTAATTTAACTAAAATTAAGTAGTTATCATAATTTAAAAATCAATTTAATATAATTTACTTTATATTTAAATAATTGACATAATTTAACTAAAATTATAACCTTTTTATTAAAAATTAACATGATTTAATTTTAAAACTAGAATTTAACTATACATGAATTTAAGTAAATAAATATATAAAATAAAATAAAAGTTAACGTAATTTCATCATTTCAATTGACAGAGAACTTCAATTGATACCCTAAATGACGTTAGTGTAAGATTGGCATTCAACGTGACTCACATAACGCGGGTTAGATTAGTAATTGTAAGTATTTTAACATTGATTTCTTTTATAATCAATGTGATAAGTTAATTTTTTTTTTTCGGTTTTAGTAACCATCGATGTGAAAGTATTAATTTTAATTCCTAATTTCTTTTCTCGTGTTCATTTCTTCCCGCAAGCATTATTTTTTCTTCTATTTCTTAGTTTCTTTCTTTCACTGCGGTCATTTTTCTTCATTTTCGCTTTCTTTCTTTTCTCTACTTCATTCTTTCTGCTTTTGTAGTTGGAGGTTATCGAAACCACCATAGCTTCCACCTCGCGGTCGTTATCTCTCTCGTCGTGAATTTTTCTTTTCTTAATGTAACTTTTTTGGTTTAACTGTGTCTCGGTTCTACAAGAAAAAGGTAAAGTTATTGTTCATGTAGTTCAAAGCAGTAACATATTCTTGCACCATTTCATGAATTTCATTTTTAATTTTGCTTTAACCTTTTTTCGTGTTAATTGTTTCCATGGGTTGTTGTTTTGTGGTTTATGGTCGTAGATATTGGGTTCTTTATTGTTTGATTTTTTATTTTTTTGTGGTTTACCCCCACAAGTGTTTTATTGTGTTTGATTTTTGTAGGTACTTTCATGTTAGGGGGTCAATAACTTGTAAGTTCATTTGTGGGGGCTTTCATGTTTTTACTTGTGTTTTATGTTTTGACTTGTGTTAAAAGACACTCAAACACACGTATGTACACCTCTTGCCTAAAATATGTTGTTCAATATATAAAAACTAAGGGTTACACTGTTTATTGCTGAACCTAATATTGTAGAATGTTTACTTTCATATGAAATTGAATCGGGAGAGAAGATGTCAAGAGGAGCTTTAACAACTAAGATTCCTCATAAATAATTTTCTACCCAGGTAAACCAGATTCTCAATTAACCAAAACTCTTAATTTTCGGTGAACTATTGTAATTTATTTAGTCATTATCATATCATATCATACAGTTTTGGTATTATCATATTAAAAAATTAATAATAATCTAATAAAATATTAATATATTAAAAAATATAAAATAATATAAAATTCTATTACGCGCGGCTACCAAGTGAGTTAAAAAGTTGGATCAATGAAAATTTTTAATCCAATCTTAGGAACAGTGCGCGTGCGACCAGTCGACAAACTTCAATTCATTTACCCATCATATATATATTATTTTAATGTTGATTAGTTCAGCATAAACGATTGAGTCTCTTCATTTATTATCCGATGTCGAATCCTTGTGGCTTCATTTAAATATTTTTTGAAGAAAAATGCTATGCACCTATCCCAAATCGTATTTTTATTAAAAATATAAATAAATTTGCAAAATGGCGTAGTTTTGTTTTAGTAAAAAAATAATAATAATAAAATAACCAAAACGGTGTCGTTTTAGTCTGCCCTAAAATTTAAAAAAATTAGAAACTTAAAGAGTAATATATGAAAATTTTCATTCCCCGCGAAATAGAAATCTAAAATAAAAAACCGTTCTCTTCTAACCCAAAAAATCAGAAATTATGTCTGTTCTATTCACTCACATTTGAAGGTTTCTTCATAGCTTCAACTTTTTCAACTGAAAAATCCAAACACTTCTTCTTTTTCTAAATTCTTTATCTGTAAGTATTCATATACCATTCTCTTTTTTTTTCTCTATTTCTTTGTCTTTGTTTTTGCTTGCAATTCAGTTCTGTTCTTATTTTTATGTTGGATTAAGATATTGGCTTCATTTGGGTATTGAAAATTTTCAGGGAAAGCTTTGTTTTTTTTACTCATCCTCTGCTTTGGGATTTTTTCACAGTTTCTATTATCATGGTCTGTTTGAGGGCATAATCTGAATTTTATTTGGTTCATTTTTTCATGAGTTTTTTCTTTTGTTGAAGAATGAAACCTAGTGCCCACTTTTTCTGACCCGTTCATATTCAAAATCATGGTTTTAGGGTTTCTTTTTTATTTTTCCTTTAAATGTTCTGTTATTGTTCTTACCTCTTTTGTGCTCAATATGATATGTTTTCGCTGGCACCGTTGTTTTTTGCATCACATGATATTGTTTCCAAAACTGTTTTGTGTGTAGCGTAAGTTGCTTCTTGGTTGTGGATATGTTTTAAGAATGCTATTATTGATGATACAAAGGGTTAAAAGTTGAAATCATTGCAACTTATAGTCACAATACTGTAGGAATAGGCTTCAGTTTAATTATACATCTCAGATGTCAATGCTTCAAAGTTTCATCCTTTTCCATTTTCCCATGCTTGATTTCAGTTGCAAAACAAATAATGTTAATTTAACATATGATTTATGGATTAAACTAGTTTTAAATGTAAGATTAGAAGCCTTAGTAGAAGATTATCCAGTGTCTAACTCAGTTTTTCATATTCAAAATCATGGTTTTAGGGTTTCTTTTTTATTTTTCCTTTAAATGTTCTGTTATTGTTCTTACCTCTTTTGTGCTCAATATGATATGTTTTCGCTGGCACCGTTGTTTTTTGCATCACATGATATTGTTTCCAAAACTGTTTTATGTGTAGCGTAAGTTGCTTCTTGGTTGTGGATATGTTTTAAGAATGCTACTATTGATGATACAAAGGGTTAAAAGTTGAAATCATTGCAACTTATAGTCACAATACTGTAGGAATAGGCTTCAGTTTAATTATACATCTCAGATGTCAATGCTTCAAAGTTTTATCCTTTTCCATTTTCCCATGCTTGATTTCAGTTGCAAAACAAATAATGTTAATTCAACATATGATTTATGGATTAAACTAGTTTTAAATGTAAGATTAGAAGCCTTAGTAGAAGATTATCCAGTGTCTAACTTTGTTTTTCTTTCAGGGCTGTAATAAGTATCTAATAACCTGGTTAAACTTTGCTGATTTCTTTACTAACCTTAAATTATTGCAACAAAGCACTTTTCTGACAAATTTGTTGTAGCTAACATAGGATTATTTAGAAACACTCTTTGAAAAAGAATATGACTTACTACTTATTAGCATTAGTTTACAAATATGACCTTCTTGAACCTTAGAAAGCCATTCAAATAATTTTTATTTTTTGTCTTTTCCTTTTGAACATTATGATCTGTGACAACCTGAGTTAGTGTTTCCTCTCTCAGGAACAAGGCTTCTTTCTTATCCTATTGTGTTCATTTCGTAGGCATGTTGTGTACTTTTATTGTCCATGTTGTATTGTTTTGCTTGTGTTTGTTGTATAATTCTTTGTTTCAAGTTATGAAAGTCATATTCTGAATATTGTCAATGACTGTAGTTTGTTGCATCTAAATGTCTACTGTTGCGTAATTTTAGTGTGGGTGTTATGTACATTTAAAGTAAATTTTGGGTACATTTACTGGGCATGTTGTGTACTTTTAGATTGAAGGTTGAGAACTTTTAACGTGGTTGTTGTATAGTTATATTGATCATGTTTTATATTTGTTTTGTATCAATTTTTGAGAGTGATGTTGTTAATATTGTCAATCATATAGAAATGACACCGAAGCGGATAGACCAAAAGGGAAACTCAAATAAAATCAAGCCACCATGAAGAGAGGTAAGTGTATTTAGAACCCAATTATTTAATTTTGTGTTTTTCTGCAACAATTAATGTGTGGTCATTTTTTTCAATGCAGATAGCATTTGTATCTTGTTGTTTGTCAGCGCGAATAGCAAAAATCTGCATGATTATTGAAAATAGCAATAAGCACAAAGAAGCACTTTTGGCAATGAGGTTTGGTGCTTTTTTCCATATCCAAGTTCAACAACTTCCAAGACAGTTTATTCAGTCATTGGTCTTGGCTTATAATGTGGAAAACCATTGCTTAGATACTTCTTATGCAATGATTAATTCTGTATGAATAGGTGAGAAATTTCCTATTGTAGCTGAAAAGGACCCTAGATTTGAGAAGTTTGCAAGAAAATCTTTCGGGTGGATGCATACATTCATTGAGTCAAAGGTAAAAAAGGTGTAATCGATGAGGACTTTCGACGAGCCTTTCTGTTGTATATAATTTACAGTTTTTTGTGTCCGACATCCAGCTCCTACATTAGCTGTAAATATTTTGGAGCTGCTGTCGATGTTCTGAACCCAACAAGATATAATTGGTGTGACCTAATACACTAGACATTGGTAAGTGAGATAAAATCGTACAAGAGGAATTCTTCTGATTGTGTTGGTGGATGTACATTTGCGTTAATGGTAATTTTTCTTTCATTTTTTTTTTTGGTACATTGTTTTTATTATTCAATTCAATTATTGATTATAGTCATTTAACCAATACATGAATCATACTTATGCAGATTTTATATTTTAACTTCAAAGTTTTTGGACCGGCATTGGATGATCGTGTCCAGCAACCATTGTTAATATATTGGTGTAAAGAGAAAATTATGACCTATCTCCATAAAGAGTCGAAATCTGGAACGGTGTGTTATTTTTTTTGTTTTACTTAATCCATATTTGTTTATTCGAAGAGATTCACAGTATAGGTATAATTTGTTTTAAAATGTTGGTTTTCTTTTCAGCGGCCTTCTACAACAAGGTCAAGGACAGTAAAGGGGTTTGCTAAAGTTGATAACAAAAGTACATAGGAACATGGACCTGAAGAGGAACATGCACCTGAAGAGGAAGAGGAACATGCACCTGAAGAGGAACATGAAACTGAAGACGAACAAGCACCTGAAGTAGAAAGAGAGATGGGTCTTCAAATATTGCTAGTTCCAACACCTCCATTTGAACAATCAACTTCCCCTAAACTGTTTCCCTCTACACCAGTCGGTTCTTCACATGAAGCCATCCCAGAAGAACACCATTATCCATTTCTTGAAGATGACAAAGTCTAGAATTTGCCCCCGGTTGTGGAAGAAACATGTGACGAATATGATGAATTCCCTTTAAGTCACCCATGCAGTTTGTCTGGAATCGATTAGAAGGTATACAGATGGGCAACAAAACATTTTGTTACAGAAGATGAAAAGTATGAGAATGTGGGCAAAGTTATTGGAACTAAATGCTACCTGAACAGGAATGAAGTGCGGACATTATTGCCTAGGCAATTTGTGTCGAATTTCGTAAGTACTCTGAAACAATTTGTTAATTCATATAAATTTTAACGTTTGGTTTGGAAGTTTTGTACTTATTTGGTATGTTTCACATATGTGATTAGATGGTTGACTATATATGCACAATGTTGAATCATTCTGGTTCTAAGAGGTCAAAATACTACTTCTGTATTAGCCCATTTGTTACGGTTAGTTGGTAGAATTTCTTAATTTCAGGCATATTGGGATTATGTAACCTTGTTTCAGATAAAACCAATTGATGTTTGTGTATTTGTAGGCTGCAATGCATACTGGATTTATTCATGTGCTTGAGAATGAAAGTATGCCACCATTTCAATTTCTCTGGGATAGTAATCACATGAAGTTGGAGGAATTGGAAACAAGAAGATGGGTTAGCAACTATGACATAGAATTGAATAGTATGGACTTAATCTACTGATTGATGAAATTTTTTTCCCATACTTTTAACAGATTTTAATGCCGGTTGTTGAAAGCGATCACTGGTGGCTATATGCCCTAGATCGAGTGAATATGGAACTATTTGTCTTGAACTCTTTGCGTACTAGAACCCCTCCTTGACACTCCATGAAAGGCAAATTTGATGACTACATGGTAAGATTTATTTAGTTTTGACAAATTTGTTTTGATATTGAGAAATTGGTAGTGAAATAATATATTTGTACTTGAATTTTAGTCTTTGAGTGTTGAGCTAGTGTTGGAGTTACTGACATCAACCAAACCTCATCAACGTGGGACCTTAAAGCCCACTTATTTGAATATACCGCAACGGCCAAATAGATAACACATTTCTGTACTATTTGTTCTTACCTTTCACTTATGTTCCTTTTAGTAGAATGGTTTCAGTTAATTTCCATTTATTTAATATTTTTTCATTAGGCATGATTGTGGCGTATATGTTATTATGTGGATGGAGGTTTGGGAGAAGGACAATGTAATGGGAGACTGGAGTCAAGTAAATCATATCTTTCCTTTTTTCAATAAATGTTTATCTTTATTTTTAACATGTCCTATTTCATACAAATAATATTCATTTGTGGCAATTAATTTAATATTGGCTAGGATACACTTGCTAGAATGCGTCAAGAAATTGTTGTTGGTTGTTTACTGCATAATACGAATGAACTCCGCGACACCATAAAAAAATTAGCAAATTCAGGAACGGTTGCAGCAGAACAATGCAACAGTCAAATGTGGGGACCCGTCTCAAGCAATATAGGAGAAAAAAGAGAAAAGGATCTCAGCTAAAATCCCCATATACTGCACCTAAGAGAAGGAAATCGAAGAGGTGTGTATATTTGTCTTGCATGTTTTAGTGGTGATATTTTTAATTACAAATTTCACAATTGATATTTTGACTCGGTTTTGGTTTAGTTACGGTCCTTATAACTTGATGTACAATTTGCAGGAAATGATGAAGGAGGATTGTTGGATGAAACATGCAGATTTTGGGATTCAATGTCAATTTATATGTTTCCAAAACTGATACACTGATTTGGATGTAATTGTTATTGTCTTATTTGACATTGTAAATATTGTTTAGTACATGTGTATTGAAATCAGGTTTTAGGATTCAATGCCAATTAAATGTTTTCAAAACTGATACACTGAATTGGATGTAATTGTTATTGTCTTATTTGACATTGTAAATATTGCTCAATACATGTGTATTGAAATCAGGTTTTGGGATTCAGTACAAATTTATATGTTTCCAAAACTATACACTGAATTGGATGTAATTGTTATTGTCTTATTTGACATTGTAAATATTGCTCAGTATATGTGTATTGAAATCAGGTTTTGGGATTCAATGCCAATTTATATGTTTCCAAAACTGATACACTGAATTGGTTGTAAACATTGACGCAAATATTTATTTTCAAAAATTTCACCAATTTTTTTATGCAAACATTTATTTTCAAAATTTCACCAATTTTTTTATGCAAATATGTAAATATTTCCATAAAGTACTTTTTAAAATTGTGAAAATTTACGTGCACATCATGAAGTTATAATATACACAAAATCAATATTTCCTGATAATATGATTAAGTAAATCACATTAAGTTTATTCTAAACAAATATTTATTTATTTTATTTATTAGTCAAGTATATAATTATTAGTAGTTTAATATTAATTTATCAGTTATTAACATAAGATTTTTCATTGTAGTTAACTACATATAAAAAAGTATTAACAAAAGATTATTGACTATATAACACAATTATAACCAAGTTTATTAAGAAACATGTACACAACCATGCATTTTAAATTAACGTATAAGTAACCATATGAATAATTCAAATATTACAACTTATTTCTTTATTTATAGTTAAAAACGTCACTACATTAAAATTACAAGTAAATTACAACTAAATTACATATGCATAAAAAATACACAACACCTCTCAGAAATGTACACAAACCCTTTTTTAAAAGTACACAACATCAAACTTTATATTTAAGTGCAATAAAGACTTAAAATACAAGTATTTTATATTCATCACTCTTGATAATTTTTATAGGGATTCAAATTAGAGGATATTAAGATTAGAAAAAACATTAATTCAATATACACAACATTCTATATAAAAGTACACAACATGATTTACAAATGTACAAAATGTTAAACCTATTATTAAATCCTTATTAATGTTGTACATGTATTGCAGTCTTATATAAAATTTATAATTGATTCCTGTCTAAAATCAGAACTAGATACACTTAACATTGATTTCTGTACAAAACCACCATACATAGAAGTATTAATTGGTTACAATTGTACATGTATTGCATTCTTATATGCAATTTACAATTGATTCTTGTCCAAAATCAGAACTAGATACACTTCAACATTGATTTCTGTACAAAACCACCATACATAGAAGTATTAATTAGTTACAGTTGTACATGTAGTGCATTCTTATATACAATTTACAATTGATTATTGTCCAAAATCAGAACAAGATACACTTCAACATTGATTTCTATACAAAATCACCATACATAGAAGTATTAATTAGTTACATTGACACCATTCGAACATCATTAGTTGAACATTAAAAATAGAGTAATTGTTCACCACAAGGTCTGCTTCAAAAAGACTTTTAGTGTGCAAATGGTTGACTGAAAAAAATAACACAAAATTATAAGTTAAGAAAATAAATGTAAGTATGAAATGTTTAATTTTTAAAGATTTTGTGCATTGTGTGCGTCAGTCCATACCTAATATATTGAACCCTTAACATCATGTCAATGGGAATACGACTCCATCACTTTTTTGTAAGGTTAGCAAAGCAAATAACCACCTCTCAATGGTTAAATAGTTCGTACTATACATTCACAAATCATCCTTATGATTCAATATGTTAATTTAGTATAGTTAACTAAATCTTAGTTAACAAGCTACGTATTCAATCGTGCAGGATCTTGTGAACTACTTCAAGATGTCTCTGCATGATGTGTCACCAGAACTTCCATGCAAACTTGAAACACCTTGGTGTTCCATTGTCTGCATCAATAAACTCATAAAACCACTTGACCCTTCATGTTGATATACTGACTGTTGTGTGTCCATGGGAGCTGCAAGTTCATTGTCGATGCAGACTTCCATTGACTGTTATGGAAACAATTAACCCAGCCATGCATTCAACAGCAGTAGTTAATAACAATATTAACATCATTGTCAACAAAGTTAAAAAAGTAAGTCTTTATGTTTAATTAAACTCACATCAACCCAAGTTTCAAACAATTGACCTTGCACATACAAATCACGCTTATACGTATATAAAAGCATGATTAAGCTAACAATTAATAAAATAACATGTAACAATAACCAATTTAAAAGAAATGAAATGCCATTACAAATGAAGATTATTAACAACTATCAGAACTACTAGTAACCTCCATAAATTCAGTCATTAAAGGAGTCTATGTACTTGTAGTAATCTGTAGATCACCAACACTATCCGCCTGCATAATGGCACAAATAATTAGCATGTAACTAACTATGACACTTAATCTATAAAATGCGATGTTAATGTAAGACATGAACCACACTTTAAACTTACATTGCTTGTAGCCGTATTAAATTTTTTCCTCTTACATTTTTTAATCATTCGCTCTGCTGTAGAAACTTTTCTCTTAAGTGATGGACGACCCTTCGTTGTTTTATGGACAGGATTTCGGATAGCAACTTCATTATTACTATAATCAAATGATGTCAAATTTTCATTATTAATAGTATTTGCTTTGTCCATCCCACCCTTAAAACTGGAAGACAATTACTCTCAAAAGCATTGAGTGCATCATGAAGCTTGGAAGTATGTACTTCAGACATCACCGCACGTTCAACAACATCATAAAAATGTCGGCATAAACCATCATACCGATCACTGGTTTCCTTCCCATGCCCATTATCATGGCTGCTCTTGATCAGTGTATACTTGCGCTTGACATTTTTACTCCACCGACTGAAGATGTATTTGACAAGTAATTTTTTCACTTTCTTCGTTCCTAACACAGCTAGCAAATGTCGACAAACAATTCCTTTAAATTCAAATAAGTGGCATTGACAAGTGACATCCTCATTGGCTCTATCAAAAACCACTTTATACGTCAACTCTATTTCCTTGCCAAATAACTCTGTTTCCTCAACAATAGAATATGTACAAGCAGAATCATCAACAGAAGAAATTGTTACGCAACAATTCATGCGCCCTCTGAACTCACTCTGGATTTCGGCATACTTAGCATGCGTGTACTCACTTTGAAAAACCTTTTCCAAAGGTGAAGGGGGAAGCAAGAGGAATTTTAGTATTAAACGAATGATAATCGACCTCTATTTCCTTTTGGACTTTGTTCCGAAGAGCATTGTCATATTGTGTTACAAATTGTAACAGGTTCGTCTTCGGAGACAAATATCCATCAAAAAACGCACGAATGCTTTCACTCCTCTGCGTGCTGGACATGTCTGCCCAAAAATTGTCTTTGCTGTAAATTGCTACCCACCTATGTCATAAATTGAAAAAGAAAATTACATCAACATTTATAATGAACAAATACTTGACTGAAAAATAGTTTTAAAAAGTTATTCAACAATTGTACCTACCTTTGCCTTTCTTCATAAAGTGCTTTCAACCATTAATTATCCTCCAATTCAAATTTTTCTATAAAACACATCCATTTCTCCTCAAACTCTTCAATTGACAGAGAATTATATATTTTTTTTAACATTGCTCCAATTTGATCCTTTTGATTTTTCTATAAAAAATATACTTACGAAGTTGTTCTAACTTATTAATTTTCATTAACCTTAGATACTTGCCCCTGAAACCTTCTTCATTGTATCTTTGATTGATGTTGCGGCAGAATAACCATTTAGTTTCGTTGGTATCTTGTTCATTATATGCCATAGACACCACTTATGCTTGGTTATGGGAAGACTATTTGCAATTGCCTTTTTCATTGCTCCACATTGATCAGTTATAATTCCTTTGGGTGCTTTGCCACCCATACATTTGACCCAGCTATTAAATAATCATTCAAATGTGCAACTATCTTTCACTTGACAATAAACCACAACCAAGCAAAATAGAATGCTCGTGGTGATTAATCCCAACAAATGCAGCAAATGGCATCTCGTACTTATTTGTTTTATATGTACTGTCAAATGAAACCACATCCCCAAAATACTCAGCCGCAACTCTACTTCTAGCATCACACTAGAAAACATTTTTTATTCTTTGATTTCATTCACATCAATTTCATAAAAAAAAATTGCGGTTTTGATCCTTCATTCTAAGAAAGTACTGGATTAAATCTTTAGCATCACCATCCTCACCAACCACTCGCAATTCTTTGTTCACAAAGTTTCTGACATATTTTTCATTGAATGATAGGTTTTCATATCCATCACCTTCAACTGCAAGAGCTTGCATCGTCTTATTAATTCTTACCTCAGCTTCATCATTTCTCTCAATAATCCTCTAAGCATGTAAGCTCAAGGATCTATTTTTCTTTAGTAATCTGTCTTTGCTTGGAGACATGTCATGAGAATGTTCATTCAATACTATTCTTATACACCAAAGTTCACTTGCTTCTCTTGCTACTGTCAGTTTTGCTTGGCATTTTACTCTGTGGGATGGGTTCGTCTTTTTTGATAGTTCAAGGTTTGACACATGTTCTCCTTCACAAGTACATGAAAGAATCTGATACCATATTTCTCCATCGTTGTTCTTCTTCGATGTTCTTATCTTGTATGTAAAGCCAACACGCTTTGCATACGCAGTATATAAAACTTTGACTTGTTTCAAACTATCAAAAGTCATTCCTACGGTTGGAGTCTCATCAACTTTAATAGTTGAATCACTTGCATCATTAACATTATTACTTGAACTCCACACTATATCATTTTCCATCTACAAACAATATAACTAAATTTAAACTTCATCATAAAAATTTACAACATGTTTCCAATAAATATACATGTCATTATAAAGTACACAACATGTCATTGACAAGTACACAACATGCCTTATAAAAGTATACTACATGTCCATCAAAAATAAAAGCAGGACCAAAAGTAATTCTTCTTCAGAAACTCTGCAATAATCGCCTACATATGCACAAATCAACCAACATGCAAAGAAAATAATAAAACAACAAATAACCTAAACAAACCCCCTTTTTCATAAAACATTTTCTCATACCTCGTTTAATCACACATGCTTCACAACGAAACCCCAAAACTCAAGCTTCACAACAACACTGTTCTATTGCAAAAGAAAAAAGTTAAGGGGTGCAAGAAGGAAACTTACTATGTGAACGGTTTTTGAGATTTTCGTTGAAGATGACTGTTGCATGTGAAGATCGTTTTCCTTGCTTATGGATGTTTCACGGTAAACAAAAATGATGGTCTTTGTGGGTTTTGTCTTCTAGGTGTTAAACTTTTTACTCCGTCAAATAGAGGAAGAAGAAGGGGTTGTGGGTTTCCTTTTCGAGAGGTAGAAGATGAGGTTTCCGTTGGGTGGTTTCGCAAGATGATGCAGAAGAACGATAGTGGAACAAGATAATGGAGATTTTGGGTTTCGTAGTTAGGAGGGAGAGACTGCTAACATGGTGAAATGACTCCTTTCTTTAGTAACACATTTTTACAAAAACGTAAAACGATGCCGTTCCACAAAGTAAATTTATTTTTTTTTATAAAAATACGCTTTCATGTGACTAGTTAGCCCCGTTTCCCCAGTTATTAGCTTAACGGAACTGATTTTTGAAAGGGTCTAAACTTCAAAAAAAAAAAAATCACAAAAATAAGAATAAAAAGCATAATTAGCACAACAGGTAAGACATCAAATGGTGGTGATCTTTGCTCTACCTATACGGCCAGGGATAATACTTCATTTCATGCTTTTAATAACATGGGGATCTTCAATTTGGCTCAACATGTATAGTACAGGACGACGCGCTTTCTTTAATGAGACTATGCAAAGATTGCGGAAGATATTGTCTGCATGTAAATATATAACAAATAATATTTCAGTTACTTAATTGTCAACTTGGGGATGTAGCTCAAATGGTAGAGCGCTCGCTTTGCATGCGAGAGGTACAGGGTTCGATCCCCTGCATCTCCACTCAACATTATATGCCTTTTTCATCTGTTATTTTAACTTTGTTAATTTTTAATAATTTTATGTATTCCTTAGGATTAATTTTGTGTATTTTCACTTAAAATTTTTGTATTGTACAAATTTTTCTTCATGAGATTATGAGTGAATTGATTTTTAAATTATTGAGTAACTTTAATAGTAATATATCTTTATTCTATTATGAAAGTAACATTTTATTTCTTTTCTATTTTATCTCTTAGTTAGTAATGTATTGTAAGTAAAGATGAACGTTTTTTTAATTATTAATATTTATAAATTATAAATATTATAATAAGAATATCTCATTTTGATGTATGTGTTTTGGTCGATATTTTTCATCAGGTAACTATTATGAAATTTATTTTCATCTATCTTGTTTTATATAGCCTTTTTCTTTATTTTTCTCTTATTTTATTTAAAAAAAGTTAAATACCTTTGTTAAACTTTTTTTTATTAGCTAAAATTTATTAAAATCATAAATTCTAATATATCTTATATATAAATTAAAAGAATATTAAATGAAATATGAAACTCACAAAATTTTGCTATTTATAATAAATTTCAACTTAAAATAATTTATATATATATATATATATATATATATATATATGTATATGAGAGTGATATTAGTATTCATATTTAAAAGATATAAAGAGACTTGAAGTGTTTCTCTTTTTATTTTAATATCTTTAAATAAACAAAAAGAAACAAATCCCAAATATATTTCCTATGTACAGAACTGGGTCCAGTAAAAATTGACTAATTTCTCATAAAGTGGTGAATGATGTTTAAATCTCACTTGGGAGAGATGTTTATATATAGCATTGGACTGTGTGTAAAATAAAATTATACTAAATTTTAAGTTATAATTATTTAATGCGTGGATCAACATAATGCAATGTTTTAGTTCAATAGTAGTTTTAAGTTCAAGCATTTTACATAGACTTGTGTTGAATATTTGGACCAAAGATTTTACTATTCATATTAGTTCTATATCTACCTTGAGATCATCTTCCATAAAGAATATTTAGGACATTTATTTAAAAGTATAAAATTGTAGTTCAAAAATTCACATCCTCGAGAATATTACGTCTTGAAAATATATATTATACCTGTGAACGGTAAACATTTATTAATTTCAAAAGTAATATGGAAAAATAAAAATGAAAGAATGGTAGAAAAATGAAGGAAGATAGGTAATTATTATAGACAATTGCTTCCTTTCTCATAGAATAATATTCTCCATGAAAATAACAAATAAAAATAATCATATATGTAAGTAACTGATAATCTCAGAATCATGATAATAATTTTTCAAAAAAACTTATATCAAGAACATGATATTTTCATGTACACTTTTTCAAATTTTTTTTTTAATTAGTTTCCACTAACAAAATTGTAAGTTATGGAGATATCTTTAACACTCTAAAATAGAAACACTAGGAAGACACTCTTTACTAGACTGCCACACTCTTTTAAGCACAAAGTCTCTAATTGGTTGTAATTTAACGAAAATAACAATATTTTGTGTGTTTTTCATATTTAATGATCCGCATCTAATTTTGTAGTTTGAATAAATTTTAACTAATTCAAAAGAGAAAATATGTTAAATAAAATAAAAAAAAGGTTATAAGTGTATTCTTAACACTTTCTATGATAAAGAAGAAAAAATGTTACAACATAACAATAACAATACCAAAAGAGGACATAATCATCAAATGAGATCTAAAATCTATACAAATTATTCCATGGTTTCTAATAAATTTTAGTTAATAATAAAATGTTAAAAAGAAAGTCCAAGAGAGGTGTTAGGAAAATGTTAAAAGGAGTGTTATGAGTAGGAATAAATTTTCCAAAAAAAAAAAAAAAAAATCCAAAAAAAAAAAAAAAACCATTAAACACGATGCTAAATCCACGCACATTTTTTCATTTTCAAAAACTTACAAGGGTAAATTTTTAGTATTTGTGTTCCTAAACATTATGATTTTTCTATAATATAATTTTAAGAATGAATAACTATAAAATATTATCTAAATTATTTAAAAAACAAAAAACAAAATTTTAAAATAAAAGAACAAATAAGGAATTGTTTTAAACAGACTAAAATTAAACATTGAAAATCCAAGAATAAGGAAAACAGAGATTATCGTATCAGTAGTTTCTTAACGAATATCTTAAAAAAGTTACCTGTCAACAAGTGCGTAAAGTAAAATTTAAGAAGAGAGAGATCGAAAAGAGAATAACCCCAACTCAACCGAACCCATATTACGCGAAGCCGACAACGGAGCAGTCACATTTTGTTACAACAGGAATCAAACAAATCAACGATAAATATCATTTGCTTTTGCCTAATCATAGCCCCTTTCATCATTCCCATATAATTGTCGCCACTCACAACACAACCCTCGCTCTTTCCTTTCTTCCCTTCCTGGTAAGATATTTTCCTTTTTATTCTTTTTATTTTCCGTTTATATTTTCTCTTCCGCTTTAATATTGCATGCTTCGTTCTGTTCTGTATCGTGTTGCTCGAAGATACGTACGGAGGATCTCTGCCGAAGCCCTATGTTTCTTTTATATTTTTTAATTTTTTTTAATGTTGCTGTGGTTTTGGGGTTTCGTCAAGTTTTGAAATGAAATTAATGCGAAATTTTAATGATTCTGTTTCTGTCTTGGGCTTCTAGTAGTTGTTCAAATTTGCGTGGTGAATTCTAGGGTTCATGAGACGTTTAAGTTTAAGTTTGCATTTTTTTTGGGTTTTGAATTCCCTCGTTTCCTCCATGTATTCTAGGGTCTATTAATGCTATTCCTATTTGATTGTGTAAATCTGATAATTTTTCTGTTTACTTATATGTTCTTATTAAATTAATTATGACGGATTCCTTTGCAATCAATTTAATTGGAATTGTTTTGCTGTGGTAAAGGGCTAATGATTAAGTGCGTCTTTGGATATGAGTTATGTGTTCAACATAACTGGTTTTCATTCTAAAGCAAAAGAGGAGTTGCTTCTGCTTTATTGCTTTGGAAAATGGGAACACCCTGTTGAACCTGGTTTCAACGGGAAACCAAACACCCTATAAGTAATATTGATCTTATGTGGTGGTGTTGGGGTGGAGCTTTTTTTTTTTTTTTTTCTGTTTCTAAGAGAACACAATTGATTCAGGTCTATTGCGTTTTCCTTTGTGTGGGTGTTGTTTTCTGTAGGTGGTGACAATGTCGACGCCTGCTAGGAAGAGGCTGATGAGAGATTTTAAGAGGCTGCAACAAGACCCGCCTGCGGGAATCAGTGGTGCACCCCAGGACAACAACATAATGCTGTGGAATGCTGTCATATTTGGGTTAGTTGAATTGAAATTGGACATAGATCCATTGTTGTTTTAACTTATAGTCCATTGGTCATTTTGGTTTTATTTCTCGTGTTTAATTATTGATGGATAAGCAATTTCTGTTTTCATGTCTGCTTTGGATTGCAGTCCTGATGATACTCCATGGGATGGAGGTGAGTGAATTCTTGTACCGAAATCTCTAACTAGAAACAGTGTTATCAATGGCAGAAGTTGCGGGAAAGCCAAAATTCTGCCATATAAACATGCCGCTGCGGCCTATGGCCTACCTTCATAAGTTGCTTATTGTGGTTTGCAGAAAACCTGCCATGCTATTCCACCATGGTGGGAATGCGCTGCCATTTAACAACACTGACTAGAAATCAATTTTGAAACATGTGTTAAGTGTCAGTTAAGTTTGTTTTTATCTTGTGCATTTCATAAACATATGTCATGTGTTGAGTTATTCAGGTACGTTCAAGTTGACTCTCCAATTTACTGAGGATTATCCAAACAAACCACCAACTGTTAGATTTGTGTCTCGCATGTTTCATCCAAATAGTGAGTATTTAGGTGGAAAATCCTTTCCTTGGTATCAATAAATTATCTGTGTACCTATAATGTTATTTTTAAATTTTGTGTAGTCTACGCTGATGGAAGTATTTGTTTGGATATATTGCAAAATCAGTGGAGTCCTATATATGATGTTGCTGCTATACTCACATCTATCCAGGTATCATATTTTGTTTCAACTTTTAAAAAGTGCTTTTCGAAAATTGATTCTTCAAGAATTGTTTTTTAGAGAATCAGTTTCAAGTTGTTTCTCAAAATAATAGCAAGCTCCTTGTTTTCTGATTCTTTTTATCGAAAAAGTTTACCCAAACATCTAGCATTTTTTTCTGAATAAAAAACCATTTCTTTTAAAAAAAGAAGGTTTAAACAAATGCGCTCAGTATTTATATTCCTTAGTCGTTAATATCTGCTTTCTGTTTGTATATTTTGCAAATGAACTAATCAAGAGGATATTTTGCAAATGAACTAATCAAGAGGATATTTTGCACGTCATTAAATGTATCTCTAGAAGTTTCATTTTCTTTCAATCCCAAAATCATATATTCCTCTTCACAAATTAGACTCATTTATCTTTGTATCTATAGATAATGGATGAATAGAGATAGACATCATGGGATTTGTAGATGACAGAACCATGTTTAAGTTTCTTGTCCACTCTCTCTTGATAAATATTATCTAGATACAGAATTAGTGAATTATCCATCATGTAGCGTGTGGTTCCTCTTCATGTGATTTGTGAGATGCCTACTCTTTTTAAAAGCTTAGGCTAACAGGGAGCAGATTTTATCGTTTTGCAATTTAACACGAGGGCTCAAGTTAGGTCATGTTAACTGTTAACTATAATGAAAAGTTTATCAATGGATGAAAACAAAGATATAATGAAAGACTCCATCAATTCTCAGTTCTCATGTCCGTCACTCAACTCTCCAATAAGCTCCAACAACAATCACTTCCATGAACACAACTGTCCTTCCAACATATCCAAAAGGCCAAATCCCTCTTACTCATCCTCTATCCCCACTTCAACAGAGACAGAATCTCATTTCACTATGACCCAGAATCTCATTTCACTATGACCCATCTGTTGCTCGGAGGCTGATTGACCAAAAGTATGGTAATATTTGAATCAAAATAGGGTTGTCTTGAGACCTATTACCAAACTATGGCTGTTGATGGGGTCAACCTGCAAGTCAAATTAGCGAGTTCCACTTCCAGGTCACATCAACGTTTTCATTTTTTTCATAAATTGGACCATGTGGCATGCCCTGTTGGACTGGCCTATCAGACTCGGAGTGGGGTTCCGAAACATTGGTGCAGCTAAGGATATGTGGCAGTGCTTGACACAACATGCCAGTAAGGTGAAAGGTGGCAGATTCACTGCATGCATGGCACGTGTCTGGATGTGGAGAAAGGTGGCACTGCCACCTGTGAATATTTTTTCTTAAACAAATTGGGTGACTTTGGGGGCATAGCAGTGGCTGGATGACAAGCCAGTAATTTATGTCATACTCCTTCCTACCCTTTGTTTTCCTAGCTTCCTCCTATTGATCTTTGAAGCAAACTCACGGTCCCATCAACATTGTGTAAAACCAAAAGGCCATCTTAGTTTCTGTTTGGTATCTGCACATTATTTTATTTGGAACTCTGGCTCCTTTTCTTAAAATGATTAAAAAAAAGTACTTAATATATATGCAGCTATGTAGTTGTCATAATGTTATAATTATTTTCTAAACAGCAATTATTCCACTTTTGCAGTCATTGCTTTGTGATCCCAACCCAAATTCTCCTGCTAACTCTGAAGCAGCTCGAATGTTTAGTGAGAACAAGCGTGAGTACAATCGAAGAGTGAGGGAAATTGTTGAGCAGAGTTGGACAGCCGATTAAGTTCATCCTTGTATGCTTGTGGGTCACATGTCTATCTGAACTCTGAAGGCATTGATTAGGTTGCAGTGGCACCTTTAAGAAGAATGATTGTGCAAACTCATATTCCTTGCTGATATGAATGATAACATCATCTTATCATCATCTTATCTTTAATTTATTGTAGCTTTTGCATGACACGTGTCAGATAATGTAAAATAGAATTATGCATGTCAATTTACTTTGGATTGCTGTCATTATGGTTCAACATAAAAAGTTGTAGTTTGCTGAATTGGTCATGATCACAAAGGTTTTTAAAAATTAGCTTCAATTCAATGATGGTTCACTCTGCGATATTTTCTATAGCCTTCCATTGTGATTGTCTGGGCCATAATTATTGTACCACTAAAAGTGGGATTTTTTGTTTCTGGTGACGATAATTTGATCTTGGATATTTTCAAGTGACACGGGGGTGCTGTGCGCGTCCATTCCATTTTTTGCTTTTGATACCCTAATTTTACAGAATGATTTATTATCCATTAAAATTCTTGTGTTTATTAGGGATGAGAAAGAAATAAAACCGATGTGGGTGAATTGTCCTGCACACCTTGTCGTCCTGGTCAATTAAGATCAAGATAATTTATAATTGGGTTTGTTTAGACAATTAGAATTGAAATTCAGATCAAGTTATTGCAAGCCAAAATACGAACGGAATATACATATTGAAAATTTGAAACTGAGAACATGGGTTTAATTAGAAGTAATTCTAAATCTTACAACAACTTTTAGTTTTAAGTAATAGAATAAAAATTTTGGCAGGTAAATAGTGATTTTTCCCATGTTGACAGTGTCGCAGCATTTATAAATGTCGCATAACATTAACTCGATTATTTAACATTTGACAAGTTCACATAATCAGAAAGTAGGTTCACGTAAATATACGAGATGAAATTAATTAATGCAGAAAAGGAAAATACAATCTTATTACGAATAAATCTATTCTTCACAAAAGTATAGCATAATCTATAGACACAAACTATAACATTCAATACACAGTATGATTTGATTAGCAAGTGTATAAATATTGATAACAGGACACAAACACAAAATATGCCTAGTGACCAAGCGAAGAGAAATGCTCAGCCTATACATAAAGCACGCTCTACACAGAGAACACCAAAGGCAAACTTCAAGTTGGGGAATCACAATTTCAGAAGTGCAAGCTCATGATGTTGTTTACACAACTATTTCTGTCACGCTGATCTCTTCATTGGTCTGAGCATCCTACAAGAGTAGCAAAAAACCATTAGCCATATACTTTACTACATCAACTCTTTAAAAGCAAGACTTTTTCACTTAGTAAGACGTTTACCATATTTTCTTTGTTTTCCTTTGGAGTGCTAACAGTAACTGTGAGCAGAAAAAGAATTAAGATAAGTGTTAGACTAACTTAAATAGAAATGTATCATAAATTTTGCTGTGCAAACTTGATCACTTGCCTTCTTTAACATCAGATTTTCTTCCCTGCCTCTTTACCATACCCTTTTCCTTAGTAGGTTCTTGCTTGCTTGGCTTCTCAGATTTTTTAACCAACCTATCATTCCTGTTGTCTGGAGCAGGCCTTGGCGTTGTAGTGTTGGTGCAGAGATTTCTTCTCAACCTTGACCCAGGGTTACTCTTTTGACCTGTCTCCTTTTTTGTTGACTCTGTTGAAGGTGTGACTTGAGTAGAATCATTGTTTAAGCTCTTCGGTTTCAGTTTTCTAGTCCCCATGGTAGAAGAGCTATGCACATCATCATCAGAAGACCGAGTTCCCTCTTCTGGCACATGTGAAATGGTCTCAGACACCTGCAACTGCTCCATGTTTTCTGAAATGTTATAGCTCTCAAACAATGCTTTCACAGTTTCTCCAAGGTCATCAAGCTGATGTCTTCTCACATAGGATTTTAGCCCTTCTTGCATTGACCCGAGAGGCTGTAGTGTGGTTGATATTCAAAGAAAAACAAATCATTAAAAATTTTGGTTCAGTTAATCAGCAGCATACAAATGAAATAGCTGTATTTGAATACAATTCACTTAGCCATTAAGCCGTATTAGAACTGCAAAATAGGACAAATTACATTCGAATTCATTAAACAAAGTGATATTTGCACACAAAATCCCGTCCTTTTTATAACCTTATATCGGAGAAATTATTTGATTCATGTTGTACTCCTACCTCACATCCTGCCTCCAAAGCTAGTCTGAAGAAGCCAAGTGAAATTGAGTGGTTGCCTGCGTATTCAGAGAGCTTGATCTGGTTCAACCAATATGAAGCCGAAGTTAGAAGGTTTAACTTCATTTGTGAGGATGTCTTGGCAATGCCAGAAATTGGAGTCTTGGTTCTGCCTTCACCCAAAGCACTCCTTCCTGTCCTAGTCTCTGATATTGGGGTAAAGTTTCCACTTATTTTGGGTTTTGAAGTGGCTGATGCTTTGGCAGGAATTGAGAGCCTTCTGGGTGGTTTCGCACTACTGGACTTGCCATTCCCAGACAAATCAAGCACATTCACACTTTTACTTACACTTGAAACAGTTTTCACCCTGAATAATATGAATAAATTATCAACTTTTTGAAAGATATATACTCATATAAAATTGAGTTTTCCAGTCATAAATTCTTACAATTGGTTATAATCTATCTGAAATTACAAAATTTTGTGTCTCAAAGTGTATTGTTAATCTACTTCAGAATATTTATATTGACTATAAAATATTTACATTAACACTATTAATCAATTAGAATAAAGTAAATGTAAATTTTAAAGGTGGTTATCGTAAAAACCTACCATAAATAACATTTTATAACTGGACGAGAATAAAAAAAATCCTTTATGTTGTGCTAGACTGTTTATTTGATTCAAAGTAACAGTGTATAAAAATGAAACTAAAAGCAGTTATTGGGGCAGGTTTAAAGATGAGAGTCTTAACAGCAAAGTAATTACCTCTTGGTTTCAGAAGGATTGGAGCAATCCGGTGTATCTGACTTCTCTTCCTTCGATTTAGTAGATGAACGCAGCGCGTACTTCTGAAGCATGGTTCTGGTGGCAGTGTTACCTTAACCACAACACATTTAACTTATTATTCAATATTATACACTATATGATTATATGATATGATTATATGGACATAGACAAAAAATAAAAAATAAGTAAAAACATATAGAAAGTTGGCTGCGAGAGTGAGTGAGTGATACCAGAGGATGGCTGTTCCTTAACGGGTTCTTCCATATCTAATTCTGAATTGCAAAGAAGTTGAGAATTGAGATGATATGTGTGTGAGTGACTATGATGTCATGGGTCAGGATTTATAATACAAAGGTTGTCTTGTCTCCTTTTGTTTAAGGGCGGGAAAAACTCAAAATTTTGAGACGTTGATCTTGACCATGCTGACGTGGAAAATAGAGGCTCCACGCGGGGGAGGAAAAGGATGATTTTTTGATGCGTTTAAAATCGAATCAGACAGCCATGAAAAAATGATATTAGAGGGTAGAGTGGACCCATATAGAGGGCTTATACATGTGAGGCTCTGGTTTTTGAAATTCAAATTTCAAAATTATGCATACGTTTGTGTCAAGCCAGCATGAGTAGTGAGCCGTTATAGTTAATTTGTCAAAAACTGCTTTGCGGTTGGTAGGAACTTGGAAACCGGCTTATGGCATGAACCAATCAAATACAGATGAAGGCTAGCCTGCGTTAGTTGAGCACCTAAATCATTTATTAACCGTTAGATGAAGCTCATACCCTATACGTTTTTTTTTTTTTCATTATATCATCTGGAAACTCATGTTTATTTACACTGAATATAAAAAAAAATAGATGTGCTGGGAAACAGTGGACTCGTGGTTGAAGAATGTCCAAGACGTATTCGCTTATGTTTGCTTATATATTGACAAACGACTATATAAATAAATAAAAGTGCCATGGTTGAATAATAAAGATGGTTTTAGTGTAACAAGGAGTATATTTGATTCCCCTTGTGTACAGTGAATCATTGTTTTATTGTATGGAATATATCTAATATCACAAGCAAAATAATATTTTTAATGTATGTAAGTAAAGTCACATGGAAGAGATTTCTGTTTCACTTAATTTAAGATTAAATATAATTTTTTATACATATTATATTTCTATTCACAATTTTTATGGGACTAAATTGATGGATATATTATTTATATATTTTTAATGATTTCATGTATTCATAGACAAATTAATTTTATTGATTTTGAATCTCCCAAAAACTAATCTTGAAATATGGATGATGTTACACATAACACTCTGTATCTGGAAAACAAAACATTAAGTAACAACTGAATTAGAAATAGAAGAATGAGTCTTAATGAATACATTTGTGAATTATAATAAAGATGTCAATTTACAATCTAATCAAACCATCTCTAGTTTACGAATAGAAGCTTGAAACACAAGCACACTTAAAAAAGAAAAAACTAAATAAGTGAGACTCTTACCTTATGTCTAGAACTTTTATTACATAAAAGAAAAATATACTTACCTGTAATTGAAAGATGTTACTGAAATATTAAGTTGAAGAATTATATCCTCAGTAAGACATGTAAGTTAGTTAAGTGAAGCTAAAGGCTCTCCAACAAATCTCATCATAGAGAGTTTGACATCAATTTCAGTTCCTCTGCTGATAGTTTCCAATGATCCCCATTTCATATTCTTCAGTAAGACTTGCAAGTGCCGAACAAACCTGGGAAGCATCCTGTTTAACTAAATAGAATGTGCCACCTGCATCCACGTTCAGCTCAGCATTCTCCTCAAAATACATGTTGATGCTAGGTGTGTTTACTTCCTTATGTCCAGTTAGATTAAAGAAGATATCCGAAATTGAAAACCCTGATATAGAACGGAAACTAGAAACTTGTTCAAAGAACTTTGCCTTCAAAGCCTTATACACAGATAGAGCCAGCCATGAGATCATTGTCCCGAAATCAATTATTACCCCACCATTCCCAAAACTTTGAACTTGTAGAGCCTTTACACCAACATCTATGCAAGTGAGATTAAGTACATAGAAGTTGGATAACTGAATATTAGGAACCATCCTAGTGGCCTTCCCAGAAGGACTGTGATGACGAACCTTGTGTGTTGTTTGACATCACTCCCTTTCACTTGAATCACTCTACAATATCCAGTGACCGATTAAATTCAACTCCACACAGAAAATCTATAACTAAACAAATCACTTGCACCCAATTCAATTCCACCAGTTTTATCAACTAATTTGAACTTTACCCATAAACATTAATCAATTATCGGGAGATGATTATACTTTACTAACAAAAGTACTAAACAAATCATCACGTGCACAGTGCATTTATTTCAATTCCATTAGTAGTGCTTCCAATCCTAGTTTGGAGAGTATATAGAGTACCTTTATCAGCAGATGACATTGGGTGGGGTGATCCCTGAATTTGGAAATACCAAAAATACATATGGTTGCTCATTTACTTCTTTTCCTTCTTTCTTTTTCCGTCTCTCCGACAACTTCCCCATTTCACTCAACCACTGTGCCCCTCCCTCACTTTCTTCTGTGCACCCTACTTCTCGTCAAGTCACTCTCATCTCTTTGTCTCTTCTCCTTCTCGTGCATTTCCTTTACTTCACACAAACAACTCGATCCCCTCCTTTATTTCTTGCAACCATCAGCTTTTTCCTCTCATCTTGGTGAGCACGTCAAGGACAAGCTTGAACTGTTTTCTTAGTCTTCTTCTTCTTCCACGTGCATTCAAGTCTTAAGTTTGCTGTTAAGGTTTGGAACCCATCCTTCCTTCAAGTACTTGATTGCATCCTTGGATAACTCTCTTCTTCTTTGAGGCAGGGGTAGTCTACATTTTGGGCTGTGGTGTGTGAGTTTTGTGATGGAGATGATTGTGTAGTCTCATTTTATGGTTTTATTGATGATAGGATGTGTTATGAAGGTGAGATTAGAAATGATATTATGAGCCTATATGCCTTGAATTATTTATATGATAGAGATTGTTGTGTTATATTGAAATGTGGTGTTTGTTGATTGGAACGTGTGAATGAAGTTCTGTTAGTTGTAGGATGGGTTAGATTAGGAGAGTTGAACCTTGGTAGTATTAAAAGTTTACTTTTAGTTTTAATGAGAATTCAGGTCAAAAACCATTTTGGATAGTCCAATTAGAGCATACTAGATTTGTTAGGATTCTTAGTTGGGTTAGAAATGTCTTAGGATAGAATTGGAGTCATTGAAACCTTAGAATGTGGAATTTATTAAAGAATTAAGGATTAGAGATTCATTTTTTAATGTAGGCCATTTGGATTGGTTTATGCCCTTGAATTAGTCTTAGAATAGGTAAAACCACTAGTTAGTGTTAAGTTAAGTTGGGAGTAGAAGTAAGTTCGGAAGTTTCAAAATGGATTTCCAACTTAGAGAGCATCTTGTTTTGTCATCTCATGCTAAGCATGGATCCTAGGTGGCGCTCAGTGCGAGAGGTTAGAGACCAAAGGTGGGTCTTTAGAGTGTCATGCCAAGCATGCCATGTTGATGTAGGTATACTTCAAACCAAAGCTTTGATACCAAATAAATGCAAGCTTCTTGAAAAGGAATGAAGATCTCAACAACTACTTGCAAGTGATGTCCCTATCTTCAATTCTTCAACTCAACTTCCTTGAGACTCCACGACTCATGAATTGAAGCAACAAAGACTCACTGATTGAACACTAAACACTCACAAATTGAACTAAAAGAAGAAGTAGAAAATGGATTAAGACAAGAAATAGAGGAGCACCATGGTTGAACCAATAAACTCAAGATAGAATCACTACAAAGGAAGCAAAGTCTATTGATAAGATTCAAAGGTTCTACAAGAAAACCTAGAGAGAATGCTCTCATAGGTATAACTTGCCATAAATATAAGTTTAAATTTATGAATCATGGTTTGTATTCTCCCTTTCCCATTCCTACCTCTCATTGGATAGATATTTCCATGGATTTTGTACTTGGTTTGCCTTGGACTACAAGAGGTATGGATGTTATCTTTGTGGTTGTGTGTAGGTTTTCAAAGATGATACATTTCATTACATGCTACAAGGTAGTTGACACCACCCACATAGCCGAATTGTTCTTCAAATAAGTGGTGGCACTTCATGAAATACCAAAGACTATTGTAAGTGATAGGAACTCAAAGTTCTTAAGCCATTCTTGGAGGAGTCTGTGGAGTAAGCTTGGAACAAAGCTAGTGTTTTCCACCACCACCCTCAAAATGGTTAAAACGAAGTGGTAAATAGGACCTTGGAGGAAATTGCTTAGAAGTTTTATAAGAAGAAACATCAAGTCATGGGAGGAGTGTTTACCACAAATTGAGTTTGCTTCAGGGTTATTAGTTCTACTATTCTTCATTTTCCTTTTGAAATTGCTTATGGTTTTAATCCTCTCACTCCACTTCATTTAACCCCTTTGCCACTTGAGTGTTCTTTAAGTAGGGATGGCTTAGAGAGGCCGAGAAGGTGAAGGCCTGGCATGCAAAGATCAAGGAACAAATTGATAGAGAGAATGCTAAGGTTATCGAATACATCAACAAGAGAAGGAAGGATGTGTAATTTCAAGTTGGTGACCTAGTTTGGCTTAATTTGAGGAAGGAGAGGTTTCCTAATCTTAGGAAGTCTAAGCTACTTCCTAATGCATACAACCTTGAGTTACCTAGTGATTACATTGGTAGAAACTTCTTTAATGTTAGTGACTTGAGTTTTGTATTTTGTAGGTGATGATGGTGTAACTTTGAAACAAGTTTGCCTCAAGAATGGGGTTTGATGAAAGACTATCCTCTTCCATGAGAGATATAAAAGCAATGCAAAGGAATATACAAGAGGAGGTGGAAAAAGAATTAACCAAGTCAAAATCAAAGTCAAGACCTATATCTTATTATTAACCCTTATAATTTTCTTTCTAGTTTGTAATTAATTTGACATTTAAACTTGTAAAGCTTGTTTAGCTTGGTCCTTTAAGTGGATCCAAAGTCCACGACCAAGCCTTGTTAGTGTGAACCGAAATTACTTAGTGTTTCTAAGTGGATAGTGGGTGCCACTCTCCCAAGAGAGTGTGGGAGAGATTTTAGAGGAAAATTATTGTTTTCTCCACTAACTTAATTTGTATCTTAGTCTTAGAATTAAATCTAGATCTAAGGGTTTCAATTCAAATCAAGTTAGTCACATTTTTTGCACTAATTTAATTTAAATCTTAACCTTAGAATCAGATCTTAATCTAAGGAATAGAATTCAAATTAAATCACATGTTTAACACTTCTCTCATTTGAATTAAAATCACTAGATTAAATCTAAATAGCTTGAAACGTGGAGTGTTAATCTGTGTGCTTTCTTAAGAAAGCTTAGAATCTATTAAACAAGCTACTAATCTAAGGCTTAAGATTGAATTGGGAATGGACACCTAATTCAAATGACTTCTCTTTAGTTGGCGCCGCCCTTAGTAGTATATATAGTTTATCCGAAAATTATATGGCACTTTTAGCAAAATTTGAATGTCAATTTCAAGGAACCACCTTACTAAGAATATGTAGAAATCATCTTTACAGGTCATAGAGTCCGCCCACACAAGTAATGACTCCAATGAGTACTCACCCAAAGTCTAATAACCAAAGACATGTGTGACAGGGCTATAAAATTAACCCTTGTAGTAAGTTTCATTACACGTTTTGCCTAATATAAATAGTATAATATATACAATCAAAAATTAGCGTTATCCTCACATTCCTATTGTTTTTTCAAACAAGAATCTAACAAGACAATTCTTTTGTTACATTCAAACAAAAACATTTAATTAACATTTAACATCTCACTTATATTTTAATTTTTGGAATTAAATTATCGGTTCGAATTGCAAGTGTATTTGTTTTTGTTCTTCATTGTTACATATATATTAAAAGAAGTATTTGGTACTCTTCTATATACGTTATAAAAATATCAATGCTATATGTCATATACTAGTTTATATTAATAATAAAATAAATTTAATTAATGATCACCAACTTCGTGACACTTTCTCAAACGGTACCATGTTAAATTAAGTAATTCAGGGAGACTAAAGAATGTAGAAGTACACAACCAATAAAAAGCTAGTTACGTGCTCAAAATTGAAATTTGACAAGTTAGTAGGTTGAATTAAAACTATTAAATCTTAAACTAATTGATAAGTGAAGTTACATATTAAAGAAAGATCCTATGATAAACTAATAAAATAAAGATATAATCTGTACTTTCAAAGTGAGGTGTTTGATACTGCGTGCCTGATCGTAGTAGCAATTTAGTATAAGATTACCAAAGTATTATAAATTACTAAACTAAACTTCCGTAAAATTAAACTAGTTGGATAATACTTAAGTAACGTCTTCTTCAAAATTAGAAACTTCAACAAATACATTCGTTATGAGGCTGAGTGATTCAGGAACAACCCGTTATTTAACAAAAAATGTTCTTGCATGCACACATAAAAAAGAAGAAAATAACATAGTTAGTCTGTTACTTGGTTTGATATTATTCCAACAAAATATTTCACATTTTTTAGGGGTTGAAAGTAGAATCAACGAAATTTTAGGGTTTTTTACCTCATTAAATATCAGAATGAATTACTTCTTACTCTTTTATGCACACACTTAATAGAACCCCGAATGACAATGCAACTAAATATCACTACATTTACATTAATAATAAAATAATTCACTACATTTACATTAATAATAAAGTAATTCCAGAAGAGCAAAATATTTCACACACTTAATAAAACTTTTTATCGTAGACCTTGTCATTAAAAATAAAGTAAATCAGAAAGAACAAACAATTTTAAACGTACACAACAAACAAAAGCATTAAATTTCTTTTAATTAAAGAAAAACAATAACATTAGCATTAGAACAGACAAATATTAAAATTAGTTAAACATCCGAATTAAAGATAAAATGGTAATATTATCTTTTTTAAAATTAAATTATATTATTTTTTAATGAGATAAATATTATTTATCTATTACAATATCTTTAAATCTATAAAAAAAATATAAGGCTATTATTATATATATTTTTTATAATTGTTTTTATCTTTTTTAACTAAAAACGGTCTTTTATGATTTTTTATATATATTTTTTAAAAAATTATGATATCTGTGGTGATATATACTTTAAATTTCATGGTTTTGATATGATTTTGTTACAAATTTTAAAAATTAAAAAAGATATCGATAAGGAAATTGAATAATCTCCTAGTTTGGACTGGGTTAGTCCTTTTTGTGCTCCGACCCTTCCTCTCTCTTTGACTTCAAGTCCTATATTGAACAAACAAGACACAACAAACTTTATATATAGAGTCTCTATCTGACACTCACAACAAAAAAAAACACCCTCATTCCATTCCCATCTTCCGGCGACAGCAGAGAAACTCTAAGGTTTCATTCTTCTGTCTGTGTTGTTGTGTGTCTTATATGATGCCTCGCCCAGTTCCTCCGCCACCCGCGCAGGCAAGCCTATTGAACAAGAAAATGTGGAAGGAGTGTGCCGGAGCATCAGTGGAAATCCCAACGGTGGGTTCAATGGTTTACTACTTCCCACAGGGACACATGGAACAAGCCACTTCACAACGGCAAAACCTCTCCTCTAGCGTTCATGCCAAACCCTGCATCCCCTGCCGTGTCGCCTCTGTCCAATTGCTCGCTGATCATCTCACCGACGAGGTTTTCGCTAAACAAATTCTCCACCCTGTAACAGATTACAATGCCAACGGTGCCAGTTCTTCCACTCTTGCTATTTTTCCTCAAAACGACGACGACGACGACGACGACAGGGTCGTTTCGCTTGCCAAGGTTCTCACGTCGTCGGATGCGAACAATGGGGGAGGGTTTTCCGTTCCAAAATCCTGCGCTGAGGCTATCTTCCCGCGGCTGAACTTTCAGTCCGAGCCGCCGGTGCAGAACCTTCACGTTACCGACGTCCACGGCTCCGTCTGGGAGTTCCGTCACATTTACCGCGGCACGCCGCTGCGGCATTTGCTTACTTCCGGCTGGAGTAAGTTTGTCAACGCCAAGAAACTCGTCGCCGGCGACTCCGTCGTCTTTATGAAGAATTCTGCCGGGCAGCTGTTCATTGGAATTCGCCGTGCTACACGGTTCGCCACCGGTGTCGGCTTGAGGAGCTGGGTGGCGGTGGAGGAGGAGAATGCGGAAGATGAGGAAGAAGAAGAAGAAGAGGTTAAGGAGGTTTTCAGGAGGGACGGGAAGGGTAAACTGTCGGCGAAGGTTGTTGCGGAGGCGGCGGAGCTGGCGGCGCAGAACATGCCGTTTGAGGTTCTTTACTATCCCAAGGCTGGTTGGTCGGAGTTTGTGGTGAAAACTGAGGCGGTGAATAACGCAATGAGCGTGCCTTGGAGACAAGGATTGAGAGTGAAGATGGCTATGGAGACTGATAATTCTTCCAGAATTAAGTGGTACCAGGGTACGGTTTCTGCTCTCAATTTTAACGAGAATGGCCCATGGCGCGCTTCTTCATGGCGCATGCTTCAGGTATAATAATAATAATATATAACTGCGTGTTTTATATATAATGTGAATTTTACTATCTTAGTTTAATGGTGATTGATGATAGAGTGACACTCAAAATAGTTTTTTCAATTAACCATTGAGAACTATATGCATAGAACTCTGCATTTGCTTGTATAACATTTGGCTATGTTTCAATAGGGTACAATTGTTGGTCTGTTGCGGAGTTTCACTAATCTTTCATTTTCGTAAGGATTATGATTCGCATTAACATTGCATCGAATGTAGAATTGTATTAGTCAAAACACAAAACTGATGCCGAAATATGAGAACAGAAGAGTTGCATGTGTTTTTTGGGCATAAAAACATTGGAGAAGGTTCAAGGTAGTTTATATTTAATATTTTAGGCTTTTAGCTATAATATGTTTTAAATGCATCAAGAGATTGAATTAACATAATTACAGTTGGTACCCATGTTTGTAGCATTTTTTTTAACATTTAATGTGTTTTTGTGTCTTGTCGCTTATCTTTTCTGTCTATTGGATTTCTACATTTTTGTCTAGGAGTTCCAATTTGCAGGCTTTGATTCATTTGATAGGGGTGGGTTAGAAGAGTAATTTAGGATCAGCAAAATTTTATGAAACCAATGGATGCTACTGTTTGTAAATTGTTTTCTGTTTGAATGATATTTCAAATTTAATCGCAACGATCTTGATTCATTTGATCAAAATGAAGGTATATTATTTAGGCCATTGGAGGAGTTCACTTGTGGCACCAACATTTGTTTTATTTTTTTTGGAAAAGTATTTGATATTTATTTTCTTTGGTTTCACCGAATAAAGTCTTCATCATAATCTTAATCTTTATCGGAAGATCTTCTTTCTTGTGTTACTATATGTCAGTCTAGATTATATTTGCGATGTCAAATACTCAACAATCTATATGTGTTTTTTGCACTTGTGTTTTGTGATTGAGTATATGCGAATTTTTTTGCTAAAAGAAAATTTTGTCACAGAAGTTGTAGTTTAATAAAAAAAATTCCCTTTCAAATGACTGATACTGACCTTTATTATTTTTTCTGGTCTTAACATCATAGATTACATGGGATGAACCTGATTCTTTGAAGAATGCAAAGTGGGTTAGCCCTTGGCAGGTGGAACTTGTTTCCACCACACCTGCCCTTTATTCAACATTCCCCCCAATGAAGAAGTTAAAAGCTGTTCATGGTTCTGGGGTGTTTACTGATGGAGAGGAAAATCCCTTTTCTAAGATAGGATTCACTAATTCAGCAATGGGAAACCTAAATCAGACATTGTTGCATTATCCAACTTCTCCTGCTGGCATGCAGGGAGCCAGGCATGATGTACTTTCTGCATCATATTTTTCCAAATATCAAAGGGACATTTGTAACTCTAAATCTGATGAATTTTCACATGATAGTAAAAGTTGTCTCGGTTCCTATGACACAGAACTTGTTAGGAATCACAACAATTCAAGTAAACCTGAGCGCAGTGTATTACAAAGTAAACCTAAGTCCAGTGTATTACAGCTATTTGGTATTCGAATTGAAAAGCCTGTTGAAGATGGTTTGCACGTTAACGGTAGCACGGGAGATGATCATGATGATGGTCAATGTCAAAGAGCCTTGTGAAAGTGGCTGTGACTATGTCATATAAGTAACTGTACAGATAAATATACATATCTGATTTTTACCAGCAATAAATGAAATTATACAATCAATTAATGATTCTCTATTGACTAATTTATTAGTTATTTACTTTTTCGATGTCTAACGAGCAGAGATGTAAAAAATTTGTTTTTTGTCAGCATTTTTTTTTTTTTTTCTGAATTCCCTGAACCTTTGCAAGCCTTTTTATTATGTCATTGGAAAGAATGAAAGGATAAAGAAGTATTATTCAGAAAATTTGAAAATCTGTAAGTATTTTCCTTGTCTCGAATTCAAGAAAAAATTATTTTAATTCTTTTATGTATTAGTACTATTAGAGTGTCCACTACAGCAACATTTGCTATCATAGATATTAGTATGTGTGAAAAAAATTTATATAGGAGTTGATAGCATGGTAGATAATGTAATTTTTTTTAGTGATATGGAAATGATAAATATACTATTTTTTGTTCATAAATATACTATTTTTTTTTGTTGGTGATATGGAAATGATAAATATATATAACACAGTTTGTCATGGGGTTACCTTGTACTATGAGATCTCAAATTCTTGATAACATGTTAACCTTTTTGTGAGAAGAAGATAAGTAACTAACTTATATAAATAAGTTTTTCTTCCAATACATATTTAAGTTAGCTTTAAATTTCAGTTATCAACTGTATTTTTCTTCCAATACATATTTAAGTTAGCTTTAAACTTTCAGTTATAAACTGTAGGTATACAATATGATTCAACAAATTTTAGAATTTGAGTGGAGGATAGTTAAGGTTCAAATGTTTTAGTTCAAGTAATTTTTAGTATTCTATTAGAAAATAATTATATATTAATATTGAATTAATTAACCTAAATAATTAAAATTTAACTTAATTTTTATAAATTATAAATTTAATTTATTTAAAAATAAATAAATTATCATAATTTAATTACAACTAAAATTTCTAACTTAATATCAATATAATTTAATTTAATTAATCAACATATTTTAATTAAAAATATAGGATTTCATCTCAAATTTAACACAATTCAGTTTTTAAAATAAAAATGATTAACATAAATAAATATTATAATTTTATTTTTATTATTACTGAATTAGTAAACTAAATAAATATTTAAATAAAATATTTTAGACAAAACTTTCTTAAAAGAAAAAAATATATATTCTTTTTCATATAGGTCATTTGATATTTTTTTCATAAATTTTATAAAAATATTTTTTGATTAAAAGTATTTATTTGTTGTAATTATATGATATAGATGATTTTCATTGTTTTAATGATAATTATAAGTTTTTTATATTAAATTAAACCTTTCAATGTCCAGAATAAAATATTAGTAATATTGATATTTGTTGTCAAATATTTTTTTAAAGACAGTAAATATTTAAAACAAAATAAGAATATATTTTCATACTCTTACGTTAAAAAATTATTTTATTAAAATTAATCATATTATATTCTTATATTTTTAGATTAATTTTTAAAGAGAAAATTGTTCTTTTTAATGGTTTTTTTTACCGTATTAGTCAGTCCATTTTTATCTCACAAAATACTTTTCTATGTAAATAAATATTATTTTACAAATAAAAATATATACTTTATACACATCTTTTGATTTGTTAGAATATTTTTATACGTAATATACATTATTTTATTTATATAATATAAATATAACATGTACAGTATATGTTAATTTACACAATTTATGTAATATTCTAATTTTTTATTAAAACTGAACATAATTTATGTTTTATAGTAGAATTCAATTGTGTATAAATTATTCAAATACATTAATATAATAGAATATAATTTAGCATAATATCATTGTAATTATAATTTTTGACAATTTAAAACAAAAATTACTGTTAAGAAAATAAAGTTATTAATAGTAAATTAATTATCTACAAATCATTGTATTAGATGTTATCATTAATGAACATCCTTTGTGCTATATTATATTATTAATAAATTTATCTATTATTATTTATGTGCTAAATCTGATTTCATGTTTCTATTCAACTCTAAATCATTTAATGCTGACTTTGTTAAATAGCATAAATGTAGCAATTTTTTATCATTTTTGTTTTACAATTTCGTCATTTTTATTTAAAAATAACAAAAAGATTGAAAATGAAAATTCAGTAATTAATAAAATAAAAATGGAAAAATTCCTGATTTCATAAATTTAGTTATATGATTGTTTACTCTTTATAATATATATATATATATATATATATATATAATATTATATATATTCGTTTTAGTTCTCTTAGAAAAAATAATTTTTAGACACCTAAAATATTATTGTACATCCAAGAGAGATTGAAAAATAAGAAAAAAAAACATAAGTATAATAGGTGATGTAATTGAATACAAAAATAAATTTAGATAGAGATAAATAATTTATGCTGACAGGCAGAGATCGTTAAATCTAATGTGATAAAATGCAATTTGTTAGAAAAAAAAAAAAAACTGTAATACATCGGAAATAACACAGCAACAAAAGAAAAAAAAAAAAAAATAGAGCACAAAAGAAACCTGAATTGAAGTACGCAACACTGCCAGAGAAAAAATGTTTCGTTGCACTGCACTTATTCTTTAAATCTGACGCGCTCCCAAGGTACACATAGTCAAATAACCAAGTGCAGTGAAAGACCCTGAGTTAATGAAACATCAATTCTGTAAAGAAACTGGGAATGATCTTGTACTTGTTTTACAATAGCATCAGACTTTTTACAAGAAGAGGACTGAAGATGTGTAAGTTGAGTTTTTTTTTTTTTTTTCTTTTAATGAAAATTTGTTTCCATACATAGAGATCACAAAATGGGAATTCAAAAATCAGTTACTTGACTCAATGGAAAAATATAGTTCATTCCTATAATAATGGACACAATCAAACCACATATCTATCAACAGTAACAGATTATGATTTCCAGAAAACACATTCTTTTGAAAAAAATAAAATAAATATATTTGCTTTTCTTAAAAAATTAGGATATTTTTTATGGATTGCAAATAAATAATTCATTATCGAACTACAAAAATCATTTAATTTTGAACTATGGATATATTTTCCAATGCCACTTTGACTAGTCTTGATAGAGTCTATTAATCTTTAAAGTTTAATTTAAATCAATAAAAAATAAAATATATTTGTTAAAAATATTCATACACTTTTTTATATATATATATTGGAAATTTACACTTTTATATTTCAGTGTAATAATAATTGTTTCCTGCATAGAAATTTTCAACTTTTAATTCCTTAGAATCGAACCTTAATCTATAATTTAAATAAGAAATAAAAAACTTAAACTGTAAAAATGTTAAAGAAAAAATATGTTTAATAAAAAAATAAATAATACACACCGACTGCACATCACTAAAAATTAAAGCAAATTAATATCCAATCTGACCAACGCAAGAACTGATTGACAAACTTTTATCATGGTGGGCAATTTTGAGAGAACCAAGCAGCAAATTAACTAAAGCAGCAACAAAGAGAAGAAGATATCTATATTTTGACCGTTAAAATTTATTAATGGGTTTAATTTAATTTTATTTGATGGTGGACATTAATTTAATATTAACTTAAATGTTATAATTCTAAATTATAATTATATTTAAGAGAATATCAATGTTTGGATTGAGAAGTTTTATAATTTAAAGAAATTAAAATATAAGTATTATATTATATATAATTTATTTTATTTTATTTTCTAAATATATTGTTTAGAAGAAAAATATAAAATAAGGAGAGAAAGGAGACAGAGGGAAGAGAAATAAGAAAGAAAGGAGAAAAATATCTATATAAACTTGTGTTATAAAAATTTTATGTATTTAAGTCATTTGAAACATTTATCCTCGTTCATCAAATCACATTTTATAAGAATTACTCATGATTCATCAATTAATTATGAAAAAAGTATGAGGTCTCATTTATAGTGCATGGGAAGAATAACAAAACCGTTCTAAAGTTATTTTTATATCTTAGCCGCGTATCCAAGTGTTAAGTGGAGCCACATGCATTGCCGATATTCGTTGATTATTCTATGTCAATTCGTGACTCGTAACAAGACGTAGGGAAGTCGTAACATTTTAATTCCAAAGTAATTAACATGTAGTGCAAAAACAATGATACTCTACCTTCTTCAATATTCCAAGAAATGGAGAAAAATATCAAACAAAGAATTATCTCGCAAAAGACGAACTTATTTTATTGCGAGATAGGGTTCCAAGAACATCAGATACATTCCTACATCACATTTCTCGATTTGGGATATTGTTACACAATGTTTGTCGTACGCGCGTTGAAAGTCATCATCTACACTATCACATGGCTAAGACAGAATAATAAAATGACATATCCAATACTTATAGTAGCATTATATGCATAATTAGTTTAAAATTCATATAATATGTCAGAAGAATTTAGTATAATGTTGGAATATAAAAACAGCAACATTACACATGTATTGGGCTTGAATTTCATGAATTATGTAATAGAAGCGTGTGGTGAAATGTTCATATATGAAAATGGTAATTTATCATGCATGTATGGACTGAAAATCATGTGTGTTAGATCAAGATGATTAACGTCTCAAGTTTTGATTAATCCCAGAACAGACGAAACTTATCAGATTAAAGCATTGCAAGCCAAAGTCAGACGGAACAAGTACATGTGAAAGATGACCCCTCAAAGATCATCTTAGTTCAAGTCATTTGTTTGTCCTAAGTCATGCCTTAAGACGAAAAGTATAAGACGATATGCTTAAGACGAAGTCTTCAGACAAAGCTCTAGAAGTCAGTTCAAGACGAAATATTAGAATGAAACTCATGAAGACCAAATCGACTATGAAATTTGAAGAAGTCCAAGTCTCTTCATCTAAGTAATGCGTGTCAAACTCAAACGTTTACGTTACTCAAGAAGCTTCCAAAGTCAGAATGGGAACTCGTTCTTAACCTCTGCAACACGAAAAGTAAATTTACTTTTCGTTGTTATCTCTGTTAAGTCAGAAAAAGGTTCTGACTCCGTTGTGCAACTTGTCAAATCCATGATTATACTCTGACACAGTTGAAGACTTCAAGGACGGAAAAGACAACGGTTAGATTTATGGGTCTAACGGATCTATCAAATCACTGCCTATATAAAGGACTTCTCTTGCAACTTTTCAAGTTGGCGAACACGCTACAATAGCTATTCATTTGTGATTTCGCTCACTTGCTCTGTACTTAATTTTTATACCCCTCTCTGCAAAGAGAAACTTGTTTCTTAGAAACTTTTCTTAAATCCACTTTTGTGGTGTCTTAGCCTGAGGAGACTGTGTTTCAAAGAATACATTTTGTATTAGCCTAAAAAGGCTGCGTTCCAAAGAATACCTAGTGGTTTAGCCTGAGAAGGTTGTGGACAAAAAATATCTTGTTTAGCCAGAAGTGGCTGGGTTCAAAGAATACTTGTAACCATTCACGGTTTGTAGTGAAAACTCAGTAGTTGTTGGGTAACTGAACGTAGTCTTGAATAGACAAACCAACATAAAAATAACTATGTTTATTTTTATTCCTCTTGATTGACTAACGGGATAATCAAAGTTAAATGTTTGTTATTAAAATCAACATTTAAAGAAGAACAAAATTCCGTCTGATCTTTTTTAAAACAACATACGAAAGGACAAATTTTTTTAATTAACACAATTCAACCTCCTTTTTGTGTTTTGTCTTTTACAATGTGATTATATCAATATTTAACATGCATTACAGCAACACCAAAATAGTCATTTGAATGCATAAATGTCCAGCAACAACATTTTTAACATATTAACACCAAAGCATACAACAAATTTTCAACAACGATATTTTAATAAACTAACAGCAAGGCATAGTACAAATTTCTAGTAACAACATTTTTAACACATTAACGACAAAGCTTAGAATAACTTTCCAACAACAACATTTTAATATATTAACCGCAAAACATACAACAAAATTTCTAGCAACAATATTTTTAACATATTAACATCAAAGCATAAAGCAAATTTCCAGCAACAACGTTTTAATATTCTAACAACAAAATTTCTAACAACAGCATTATTAAAATATTAACGTCAAAGCGTAGAAAAACAAATTTCCAACAACAACATTTTAATACTTTCATAGCAAAACGTACAGTAAAATTTCTAGTAACAACATTTTTAACATATTAACATCAAAGCGAAAAATAAATTTGTGTTATCATCTTAAATTTGTGTTATAAAGTTCCTAATACTTGGTTAAAATCTACACATCATAACTTGCTAGTTTAATGCTCAATTTATGTTCAAATTTAGCTTACACTATGATGCTAGTATTGATTTTAGTAGTGGAATTTTGAATGCATGTTTTAGGAGTACTAAAGTATTCGGTCCAGTGGTGAAATTCATTGAAAAGAAAAGAAAACAAGTGTACAAGGAAACAAAAAAAAAAAAAGAAAAGGAAAAGTGAGAAAAATCAAAAGAAAAGTTAGTAAAAATTTGCGTTAGCAGAGATATTGGAAAATTGTATTTTAGTCGAAAAAATTGAAAAAAAAAAAAAAATACATACAGCAAGAGATTCTAAAAGACAATATACAAAAGTAAAGAAAGAAAATTTGAGACATTATTTGAAGCTTAAGACATTCCACATTTGTGAAATTACTGAAACTTGGAATTTTGGACGTAGTGTATTAGATTTGGTTTGCTGATCTCAATTTTCTTGTGTTTGGAACTTGTTGTGCAATATTTTATCTTCGTCATAGTGTTGCTAGAATATATATTTGGTAACTTGGTTGTTTTGGTGACGTTTCGATAGCTAAAAAAATCAGTCTTTAAAAGTAGTCACAAAATCGGTATCCAAATTCAGTTGCTAATCAACTTTGAGTATTTGTACTTTTTTTGTTTAGTGATTGATCCAATAATATTTTGTGCCATTGTTTTCCAGTTGAGTGCCATTGTCACATTTTAATTTCAATCATTATTTGAGTCTTTTATTGTTTGTCTTGATTTTGGACTTCTTTGGTTTTGTTTTGAGTTTTGTATTTCTTTGGAATTCTTAAGTCAACTTTGGAATTGTTTCTCTTTCACAAGGACATCATCTATGGTAATTGATTAAAGAGGTTCAATTAAGAAACTATAAGTGAGACTTGAGAGGGAAATGACAAAAGTGAATCATCATAGGAAAAGTCTTCTAAAGAGTGATACACGAGTTGCTACTTGAGAGAAACACTAAGTAGGTGACATGGATTTTTTCTATATATATTTTTTGTTTATCTAACTTTTCTTTGTATCCATAGAAAGCTCTCTAAATGTAGGTAATGATATCTCACCGGGGACTAAGAAGATGGTGAACTTGATGAGAACCATGATTCACACTAGTTTAGATGAGAGGTTTAAATAGGAGAGGAGAGATAAGAAGGTGAGGAAAAAGTATGAGAAAAGAATCCTTGAAAAGAATAGTAGAAATCGTGAGGAGCAAGAGAGAAAGAAGAGAACATTGAGAGAAAATTATGAGAGAAGAACTAGGGAAGAGAATAAAGCAAAAGATGAAGATAGGAGGAATCACCATAGGAGAGATGTGGCTTCACCAAGGGGAAGTGAAGAAAGTATTATAAGGAAGAGTACACCTATGGGGAGAGAAATAGGGGAAGGGGAGGACCTAGGGGTTTTGGCCGAGACCGATGAGTTATTATTTTGATCACTTTCTCTGCATATTTTATATCCTAATAAAGCATGATTAATGGTTAATTAGCATGATTTAATGCATTTATGAGTTTGGGTTCATTTGGGCTTTAAATGCTTAATTTGTTTCAATTTGCTATATTTTTCCAGATTTGAGTAGTTTCACTAAAACAAGCATAACTTCCTCCACATATATCGTTTTGAGCTCAGGTTTTTTGCACATGGAAGAGGATTGACAGAGCTACAAATGTCATGAGACATGAAGAGTCAATTCGAACTTCATCTTAGGTGATTTTGGCCTTCAAGTTGGCGTGCGGAAATTGGATGGAGAATTTAGCAAATTTAGGCCTTTTTATTCATGATTGGTCCATTTCTATTTTTGTTGTACTTGGGATTCGAATTGGGACCCTTTTCTCATTTAAGTGGCATGTGCAAGGCACATGAGGGACTACAAAATTGCAATTGAAAACTGATGGTGAATGGGCATTACGGGGGAGACTTCATAATTTTTCAATTTTACATTCCAGCATAGGGTTTTAGGGGTTCTCTTAGGTTCCCCTTTCTTTTTCTCTCTTCTCTTCTTCTTCATTTTCTTATGATTCTGTAGTGCATATTTCAGAATTAGGAGCTTTAATTCAATTTGATTTTCACTTTCCATTTCATTGTTGAAGATCAATTCGGTTTGAATTCCTTTCCTTTTCTTCTACACTTTCATTTTGCTGTTTCATCTATGTTTGATTCTGTTTGGAAATTTTTGGTGTTGATTCAATTCATCTAGAGTTGATTTGGTGATTGGTTTATTTCTTTTAGGGTTGATTCAATTAGGTTTAATTAGTTTTCTATTTGTTTTTGAATCAAATGGAAGGGTAAGTTTATGATTATCCTCTTGAATTAGATTGTAGTAGCTTTGAGGTTTTGTTCGTAATTTTTGCTTGCTCAATCTGTTATTGACTCTTAATCATTTATTCCAATTGTTGATTCATGCTTAATGATCTAGTTTAACAGCAATTTATATTTTGGTTTCATGCTTAATGGAGGGAATTATAAGTTGTTGTAATTGGAGTGAATGTTATATGTGATTACTTAATTCGCATAAGGAGAACCATAATTAATTTCCGCTTAGTTAATTGATTCTGGTTTGATTGAGAGGTTACTAAATTGAGCATGGATTTCAATAATCAAGGATAAGTAATTTGCAATCTAACCAAGAGGTTAATCTGTTTTCGTTTATTATTTCAACTTGTGTTAAGTATCTTGTTTAGTAATTTTGTTCTGATAATCAAACAATCCCCCCCTTCGTGTTCTGTATTTGATGGAAATAAATTGATAGTCCTCTGAGAGACAACCTATGAGTCACTTCTTAGACTGCATTTTAATTGCATATATTTGACCGAGTACGACCTCGATCAAATTTTTGCGGAGAGAATGTCAAGATGATGGGACAAGGCAAGGTGGAGTTAACACCAAGATTAAGCTACTTAAGTTCTTAGGAAAGAGTGGGGCCAAAAACTACCTAGAGTGGGTAATGAAAGTAGACCAAGTGTTTTCATGCTATCCCATGTTGAGTGAGGAGAAGAAGTTGAACCTTGCAATCTTGGAATTTGAAGGCTATTCTTTGATTTGGTGGAACCAAGTCCTAGGAGATGTTATGAGGAGAAGGAGGCAACACATTACCTCTTAGACCTAATTAAAGGAGGAACTTAAAGAGAGATTTGTACCAAGATCATACACTAGAGATTTGTATGTGAAGCTTCAAGGACTCATCTATGACACTAGAAGTGTTCAAGATTACTACAAATATCTTGAGCTTACTATGCTAAGGGCAGATTACCAAGAGGAGAGGGAGGAAACCATAGCAAGATTCACCCATGGCTTGAACCATGAGATATAAGATGTCTTGGAACTTCAATCTTACACTACATTGGAGGAAGCAATTCACAATCTGAGAAGATTGAATCCCAAATTAGAAGGAGGCACACCTTAAGAAAGACCGCAACATCAAACCATACAAGTTGGAAGGAGAAACAAAGAGAAGAGAGCACATCAAAGCCAAAGTCCAAGCATGACCATGAAGAACCCAAAGGTAAGGAAGTTCCTAAACCTAGTTCTAAACCAAGTAACATATTTTTTAAATGTTTAGGTCATGGACATATTGTTTCACAGTGCCCCAACAAGAAAACTATGGTGATGAGAATGGATGGTGCAATAACAAGTGAAGAGTCTAGCTCATTTTCTAGTGAGAATGAAGCATCAAGCTCAAGTGGACAATCCTCATGTGAGCCACCCGAGGAGGGAGACTTGTTGATGGTGAGGAAGTTGCTTGGAAGTGCATGCAAGGAGTTGGAGAATTCAAAAAGGGAAAATATCTTCACACAAGGTGTACAATTGAAGGGAAGGTATGTGTTTTAGTTATTGATAGTGGTAGTTGCATTAATGTAATAAGCACTAGGTTAGTGAATAAATTAAATTTGAAAACTTCTTCACATCCAAAATCATATAAATTGCAATGGCTTAGTGATAAAGGTGAACAAGTAGTTGATACAAGTCTTGATAGCTTTCATAATAGGCAAATATCATGATAATGTACTTTGTGACATAATTCTTATGGAAGCATCGCATATGTTACTATGAAGACCTTGGCAATATGATAGACATGCATTACATGATGGATTATCTAACATGTATGGCTTTTCTCATGGAGGTAAAAAGGTTACACTTAATCTATTAAGTCCACAAGAGATGAGGATCAATTAAAGATGAGAATGAAAAGAGAAAGCGAGAAAGAGCATGCTTTGACCGAGAGATCTAATGAAAGCTCAAAATCAAGTAAAAATGGTGGGTTAGCTGAATTAATTACAAGAAATGTCACTACACATTCTAAGGTAAACAAGTGTGAAATGTTAAAAGAAAAAGAAGCTAACTTGTTTAAAGCTACCCATGAGATTAGGAGAGAAATCCTCATTAAGAAATCCATATTTTTATGTTTACCTAACCTCATTTCTATGAGTTTGCAATGTATAGGTAATCATGAGACTAAGGAGAACTCGATACTTAGAAGGCAAACTATAGGAAAGTTTGAGCTTTAATTTTTATATGATGCATTTGCTTTTACTTATGCTAATTATTGTCTTAAGAATGATGTTAAGGTGTTATCTAATGAAGCATGGTCGAACCAAAGTGGTGATTTAGCGCGCAAGGCCATGAAGGATACAAGGCTCAGAACACCTTGTGAGAAGATTAAAGATTTCACTTTCAATAAATTTTGTGTTGTAGGGTCAATTGAAAAGTTGTGCATAAAAGGACTATGGAACAACACAGGTGGAGAAAAAGAAGTACTTGGGAATTTTGCATTATCGAAATGGAAGATTTCTTTAACTCTTACTTATCCTACTATTTCTATTTAGCATAACACTATTTGTGACACAGTAGACTCTAAAGGCGTTAGGCCTTTGAAAGTGCTTGGAAATGATGATTTGAAATTCTTGATGAAACCTAATCATGTTTATCTTTTTTATGTTGAATGCCCTTTTAGGTGGACAAAAGAGTTTAAGAATGAGGGAATATCACATGTTTATACACATAAAAGGAGTATCTTAAACAAGAGTTTCCACCTAGTTGATTTCACATGTGGTGAAGGATTAATATCAACACATCTTAAGGAGGAATTAGAAACTCCTTGTGGTTTCGGTTATACCATAGAAAATCACTTGAATTCTTCCATTACTTCTCTAGATTGTGTTATTGATATTAATAGGCAAAAAATTCTTGTTATTAAATGTTAAACTTGATAAAGTTTGTTTGATCTTTGATCCAGGTGTAATTTGTGTTGTAGGCAAGAGACTAGGGCAACTTGAGGACAAGTTGGTCACAAAAATGAAGGTTTGATGGAGTACCATCCCCAAGAGCTCAACAAATTCTCCAAAAGGAAGATAGAGCTAAAAGAGAATGTCAATGTTAAGTGAAAGTCAAAGAATAATAGTCAAAGTCAAAGAAGAATCAAAACCTTACTCTTAAAATTGAGCTTGTAATTTGACATTTAAATTTGTAATTTGAACTTGTAATAATTTTCCAATTGTGATATAATTTTGGCCAAGGTGGAGCTAATAATGCCTAAACTGAAATTCACAAGTAAATGTTTGTAAGGAAGAGTGTGTGCCACTTGCCAAGAAGAGAGTGAGTCATGTGCATGCCCACGTGAGTGGAATTTCCACTAACTTAAAGTTTAAACCTTAGTCTTAGGATAGGATCCAGATATTAATGACTCAAGTTTAAACTTAATTCAACTAATTAATTTAAATTCTATCCAATCGGATGAGATCTAATCACATGGTTAGAATTTAAACTAGCTAGTCACATTTTTGGCACCTAATTGATTTGAATTTGGACCATTCAATTTACATCTTGATCTTGTGGTTAGCATTAAATCATGGTAGTGATCCTCACCTCAAGGATAGGATCATGTTTCCGGCCCTTGATTATTATTTAATCCTAAGATCCAAAATGCATTTCGGATTTTTGGCACCAAAATGAATCTGGCACATGCTTAGGCTTTTCCTTAGGCAAGTTTGGTGCCATACACTTCTATAAATAGAAAGAAATTCAATGTGTTAGGACTTTTTGGCAAATTTTAAAAAATTGTATATAGCTTGAGCTATTTCTTAAGAAAATCTTCTCTTTAAGTTTCTTTTTAGAACCTTAGAATTTTTGCAATGAAGATTACTTCTTGTGGCGATTCCTCACTTGGCTTATTACATTAGCATGGTGCCTATCATCTTCTACTCTACTCCATTTTCTATTTTGCTTCTTATTCTAGATTTGTGATTGAGCTTCCGTATCTATCCTTGTGTCGTGGAGAATTCTAATTGAAGAATGAAGATTGAGATAAATTCATGCAAATTTACAAGCAAGCTTTGTTACAGGAAAAGAAACGAATGTGTGTGTTTGTCGTGGCTCTCCTTGGGCATTTCAAACTTAAATGGTTTGGGGCCCACGGTTAGGGTTTTGTTGCCTAAAATATTAAGGTTAAATCACTCTTATGGGTCCATAATGAAAATGCGAGGCTCATTTAACTCTCGAGACTTCTAATTATCTCTGTTTCAATTTGTTTAAGTCTCTCTGATTTACATCTTCTCGATAATGAATCTCTATTTTAATTCTTCATTCATTTCAAATCTCAAAATTTCAATTTTTAATTTCATTCCTAATAAGAAAATATGTAATATTTACATCTTTATCATTGATGAGTTTTACATTTGTCTTATATTTTCTATAATTTTCGATAATGATTCATTTCAAATCTCAAAATTTCAATTTTTAATTTCATTCCTAATAAGAAAATATGTAATATTTACATCTTTATCATCTTTATCATTGATAAGTTTTCCATTTGTTTTATATTGACTTTCTCATCTTTAACTCTCGTTAATTTACCATTCATTTGTATTTACAATTTTGTACATTATATTTAAGGTTATTTAATATTTTTGACCCAAAATTTCATAATAAATAGCAAAATAATTGTTTTGCCCTTACTTCATAAAATAGCAAAACACTCGAGTATATTTTCACTAACTATTTATCAACTTCTTAGAGTTATGTGGAAGGTTATGACCCTCCCTAATTCCAACTCACCCATACCTATCGTAGCAAGCATCGTTTTGATATTGTTCATAGTGACCTGACCCGTACTTTAAAATGAGCATCACAAACTTTATTATATTAATGCAATTATCAATAACCTCAGAAGAAGTACACAATTATATTGAATAATATAATGTTACAGGCACAACAGCAGGTTATAACTGACCTGGACTGTAAATGTGACTGCATCTAAATTGACACGGAAAAGTCTGGGCACACTTCAGCTCAAATGCTACGTAGGCTAAATCATAAAAATTGGTTCTTTCTCCATTTTATTGACGCAAATGAATCTGTTTTGGAATTTATTATAGGAGGCCAGAAATTGGCAATTTGCAGGACAGTATAAAACCCAAAATTAACAATTACGGGATGGTATAATATCTTATTCCAGTGTAATTGATTTCGAATCAGACCATTTGTGTAATTAAAATGCAAAAAGGAATCCATTTTCGTCATTTTGCCACGCATGCAATTAACAGTGGCATATGCAAATAACGTTACTTAGTTATACACTATCCCATGCAAAAAATCAACGAAAGATTCCTCCGAACAGTCATTGGTAAGAGGAAATAGACTGGATATGGATAACATTAAAATAGTAATTAACATTTGCCTAGGGAATCATTTCTCATTTGTAATATGCTTCCCATGGTAATTGTGCACTCCAAGAAAAACCAAACCGCTATACACTAATTAGTAAATACTGCAATTCTACTATGTAGTTCGACAACAATGGGTTAAGAAAAAAAGGCGATGTACCATTAGTATCTGAGAAAGTGCATAAGGGATGAAACCACAAATAACTTCATGGACAATAAATAAACTATAGTCACGGAGAACCAATAACTGCCATTGGTAGCTCCACCTGCTGACATAAGATGACAACCACAATGGATCGCCATGATCATCCCCTAAAAGAACACATACTCCTACAACCCAAAAAAACGGTAATAAGACCATAATGTAATTTTCACTTGCCATCATCCTCCTCACCCTCATCATCCTCCTCTTGGTCGTCATCATCATCTTCGGAGTCATCATCCTTTCCCTGCTAATGAGGAAAATATGCACTTTAAAAGTAGTAAACTAATTATAAATGCAAAACCAAAAAGATTTGGTCGTTGTTAATGAGATTGAGAAAGGAAAAGACTAAATAATGCATTCAGTTAAGCCTCCTTTGATAAGGCTCAAGAGCCCAAAGTAGGGTCTAGTTTGAGGGCCCAATGGTGCAGCAGTGAGCAGTCAAGTCATGGCCCCAAGATAAAGAAGGTATATTCCATAAAAGGGAAAAGTAGGACATGTGGAGTCCTACGGGGAGACTTGGTTATGCTGAGTGGAGATTGAGTGGGCCCAGGGTCCAGAAGCAATGACAGATAGGAAGTGGTTATGAGGAAGGCATGGACATTACAGAAAGGTAGGGCATAATTTGGTTTATGAGAATCGGCCTATGGATAAAGGCACTTGGCATGATGACAACCATCCATGGCTACTTTGTGATCTATCTCTTAAATATTTTGCTTGATTTCATTTCTAGTGATATACTTTGTTTTTCACAATTTGGTTTCTCTTCTTAGATCACTATTTTTAAGGCCCATCACTATTTAGAAAATTCCTTCAATGTAATGGAACCATGACTTAACTGCTAAAATATTGAACCCTTACTTCAGTCACTGCATTGGGCACCTGAGCCTCTTCATACTTCCATTAAGTTTTGCTTCTTTCTCTTCTAATTTTAGAATTCTTTTAGTATAATTCCCATCTCACCTGAAACGCTCAGTCTCACACTACCGACTAACAGTGGTAGGGCACAATACATGTTAAGGATATAGCCACAAACTGTCACGTTCCATAGAAGTATGAAAGTAGAACACTACAACATTTGCTAAGTAGAAAATTGTACATCAATTACCTCATCATCAGCTTCATCCTCATCACCCTCCTCTTCATCAGGTTCTTCCTGTTCCAATGTAACCAATTATTGTAAGAGATACAAGGAAAGAAACAACAGTGAGAGTAATGGAATGATGACGCACAACCTAGAAGCAGAATTGTCACTGTAGAAAGAAAAGGATATCAGAAATGGAAGTTAACTCACATTGTTAAAATAAGTAAGGGGATTCGGCCATAAATCATCCTTGATTAACTCTGCAACCTGCTATATAGAGATAAAGATTACAATAGGATCTATTTTTGGTGAGTATATTACCCTAGGATTTATGTGACACTAATACACAAACTAAATAAAGTCAATATTATTATAATAGATGTATGGAAAATCAATGGCAGCAATGCAAAACTAATTATACAGAACCAGAAAAATTATACCTCATCAAGAATGTCATCCATTTCATCTTTCTGCTCGGTGTCACTAAACCAACTAAAGAAGCTGCACACATTATTAGCGCAAGAACATCAAATAATGATTTATTAGTCTTACTAAGTGTTTACAAAAGGAGTTTTGACAATAATCTTTATAAAAATTGATAATTGAAAACTGATTAACAAAATGAAGAGTAAACGAAAATGTTCTATTTATTCATTCATCGTCCACTTCGGTAGAATCATACATTATAGAATTGTCAACAAATTGAATTGATTTACAAATTACAACAATTAACAGAACATTAGGATACAAATACTCACAAAGCAATGCCCATTAAGTTTTAGTTGGCATATATAATGCTTTACAAAAAAAGAGCATGTTTATAACAGAAAAAGCAGCTACTCCACATGATATTAAAATTGACCTCATAGCAATACAGTTAACAATTTATTGATAGTTGATAATTCAATAATCTGCTGTAATTCCAACAGATCCAACTGTGATCATGCCAAGAATATTTTTTATCTCCCCTGAAGAGGTCAACAATAAACAAATAAATTCAAACAAATCAAAAATACCCCCTTGATATGAAGGACTGTTTTAGTTCAGACCCTACAGTCAGGTAATCAATCATCAATCATATATAAGAATGGGAAGACAGAATAAATGTTAGTTAAACAGTGCTTGCATGAGCATTGCTTTCTTAGCTCCAAAAATTTTCTGGAGAAACGATTGAACATATTAGGCACCAACCTGACATCGGTAGGAGCCCGCTTGTTCCCTTTTTTCTCATGATTATCTCCATTTGGTATGTCCTTCATGTTTAAGGATTAAGTTTTCAGAAACAAAACAAAAGCTTTGCGAGCTAATAGAAGAATACCAAAAATGCATTCATAGCCTTACTTTGCCCTCTTTCCATCTTATGGGAGTCGCAGTAACCTTTGTTGTTCCTTCCTCAAGGAAAGTATATGTCTTTACAAGTTTTGTATCCTCAAAATAGGGATTGACATTGAAATTCTGAACAAAAAATTAATTCCAAAACTGGTTATTATTCATATAACTGGACAGTCCAAGACAAATTCGTAAAATCAAACAAGTGGTTTACAAAACATCCTGTGAGGTATACACCAAGGGGAAGATGAAATAATGCAACTTACAAAAGTGATTGAATAGCCCGATTTGACATCTTTAAAATCTTCAACCTCAAGAGAACTCAAATACTTAAATATCTATCAAACAAGAGGGGTCAGTAATGAATTAGAATTACTCATCAAGCATCTGTAACCAAAGCAACAACAATATTTGAAACATGAAAGTACTTCCAATAACCTTTAAAGCAAGGTCCCAATTAATTACAAAGAAAAGCATAAAAGTAAAGACAACTTGGGTACTTATTAAAGTAAAGCTAAGGTTTTATCCATGAATAAATCAATTTTATGAAACAGCATTATAAAAACAGCCACCACCTAAGCTGTTCTGCCTCTCCATTTTTCAAAAGGCTTATTTTCATAAGCATAAAACTGGTGTACGAGAAGAAGACTAAAACAGCTTACAAGGGTTTCAAACGCTATTTAAACAACATCATCCAATTCCAAACAAGACCAAATCACTTGACAAGTGCATATCACAGTATAGACAAACTCCAACAAGCCGAAAATAAGCCCATCCAAATCTAAAAAAGGACCAGACCTTCTGATCTTCCTCGTTCAAAAGATCACCAAGAGCAGGATGACTCAAAAACTGCACAAGGACAACAACAATAGTAAACAACACGTGCCCAATATCATAAAAAAAAAAAACAATTTCACAGTTGAATTTCAACACATGCATGCCACACACACACATATAAAAGGTATAGACTCACAGCAGTTAACCAGAAATCAGGAATGGCCTTGATGATATCATTCCTCTTATCATAGACAGGCTTCCGTATCTCATTATACTTCTGCTCTATTTCAAGAACTTTGTCACTCGCTTCCTCATTGATCTAACACAAGCCTCAACCAAAGAACATGTTAGGCAATTCACTCACAAAGATAATCAAACATAATTAATCATAATGGGAGCCACAAACTCGGAGGCTACAAAAACAGAGTATGTAATATAAAAACCTTACAAAACCTCAGAAGATCCAAATTTCGCGAAATTGAAAACAGGATTGGTACCTTTTCGAGCTCGTCTTGGATCTCCTGCAACTTCTCGATAGAGAGAACGAGCTCTCCATCGATTTCGTCGAGATTCTCACCTTTCTCGGAAACCTTCAACTTCTTGGTCCTGTCCGACACCATTCTCTCTGTTTTGGGGTTCTTAGTGCGGTGGCGTGACTTGCACGAAGAGATTAAGTGTGGTATAGTAAAACCCTAGCACAGGCTAGAACTGGTAAGTGAAGTGGAGTAAAGAGTTAGGGTTTTGGGGGGTTTTATATGTGTCATTTGTGCGTCACACACAGTGCCCGGGGTGCACCCAATGAATCAACTGCCGCGTGACACCTGTCCGTTCTAGGGTAAAATTGTCTTTTAGTCTTGACCTTGTTTGTTTGATGTTTATGAGTAATTATGCTTCGGAAAGGAATAGGATAGATATGCTTTGGTCAGAATTAAGATCAGATTAAGATATCTTTTTTTATTACTATTATTATTTATTTTCTTCATTATTTATATGGGAAGGTCTTGATAGGAGGGGAGATTTATTAGAATATTTTTTTATTTTTTTATTTTGTAAGGGAAGTAAGTTTTGCGACTTCTTTTTGTTGAATGAATATTTAATTATAGCTAGTAATTTTATTTGAATATTTAATCATAACTAGTATGTTATCTTCTAACGTGTCAAGATTATAATTGGAAAATTCTCATTATATATTATTAGCATTTTTGAATTGTTTTTTATAATTTTATTTAAACAGGAAATATCAATAAGAGATATTAATAATGAGAATTATTAATATGTATATTCACATATGATGCCTATACCCAGTGTTTAGAAAATGGGTTTATCCACTCAATTTAAATGAATTAAATTTTATTTAGTCTGCAATTGAAACAGAAGACTTATGGTTCAATAAGCTAACTCGAAAAAAAAATTATAAAGGAAATTTAAAATTTTAAAATATAAGTATTACATATATGAATGTATAGGAATAAATTTGTACAATTTTTAAGGTTAAGTTAGTGTATCTTATTCATTCTATTAAATTTTTTTTCACACACTATATCAACAACTTCATTTAAATCATCAACAAAATCAAAAACGTAAAAATAGAAAAGTTGAAATTATTAATCAAAACAAAATAATTAAATCAAGGTTTTAAAAAATAATGTTAAAACAATAATCGATCTAAAATATATATTCCTAATTGAAATAATAACTAATTTTAGAAAATATAAATTTTTAAAATAATCAAAATATACAACTAGCAAAGTAAAATTAGAAAAGATAGAAAAAAGTAAGTTAAGTATTAAAGTAGTTGGATTGGGCACACCAACAAATGGTAAAAGTCTAAGGTTGAATTACACCATAACAATGCCATTTGTAATAGCAATATTGAAGAAAAAAAATTATCTTTTAAGAAGGAAAGCATAAGTCTTGAAAATCTTAAAGTCACACATTTATGCACAGTCATGAGATTAACTTAGATTTCTGAACTTAATTTATATTTATAATAAAAGTAATAACTAATAATAATTTCTTTATTAAATTATTTGCATGTACTGGTTCGCAAATAAATTATTTAACATGCTAGTTAAGCATAAGAGGTTAAAAGTTTGTGATTTAAATGTATTAACAAAAATTAGGAAATGTCGCAAATAAACAAGGAATTTAAGTCAAAACTTCCAACTCTACTTATATCATTTTAATTATATCAACGTGTATTTTAAAAGATATTATCTAATACTCACATTAGTATATAACTTTGATATACTTGAAATATACATAATTTTAATAAGAGATATTAATAATGAAAAAAGATTTTAAATTATGTTTCATAATTATTTTTTTTTCTTTTTTTAGTAAAGATAAGCAATGATTAATAGTTTGTAATGAAGAAAAATAGTGATGAGTATAAAAGTAAGATGATACTTACATAATAATTTTGGAATAGACAGATCCATAAATTTTTTTAACAATTGTAAGTTGGTTTAGTTGCTTTTCAATTCTGTTATATTTTTGTCATATGTATAAAAATAATTAAATATCATACACCAATTTATTTTACAAGTTTAAGCATACTCATTATAATTCAATATTTATACAATTTAAGAATTTTCATAATGATTGAAAGTTAAATCTATTCCTTTTTACAAAATGAAAACATTTCAAGTAAAGTCCATTCACATGTACTTAGACTAGGCAACTAAACCACTCTTAATTATATTTCTGTCCAAGGAACCTTGTTTTTTTCCAAATTTTAACTACATTCATATAACACAGGATGATTTGGAGCACTATTCATCCACATCCTATTATTTGAGTGATTTTAAATATTGTGGGTGTAGTTTCATTTTTGACAGAATTTTAATTAAAATAATTATATTTTTAACTTGAAGGTAAAATAAATAATAGCACAAGATATTTAAAAAGAAAATAATATTAATCAACTGAAAAAACTATAATATCCTTTTGTCAACAAGTAATGTGAATATAAAATATACACAGTAAAAAAAAGGTCTCTATCAGTAGTAAAAGAAGAATGTGAAATAGAGAAAATTTAAGCTTTAACACTTACAATGTAAACAAAATTCTATAATAGTCATTTTATTACAATCCATCAGTTATGATATGTTTTATGACATTTACGTAAATCTTAAAAGTTATATCAACCATAAATTGAATCAAAATGTAAGAAGCTTTATATTGACTATATATAATAATTAAACTAAATAGATAAAAAAATCTATGTTTCTATTTTCACATCGTTAGCCATTGGTTTGCATTAAACTTTCATGATATTGTATTGACTGATATGTTTCTATTTTTAAATTTTGTAGTATTACTTTTTTTTTTTTTTTGGCAAATGTTATGATTTCAATTTCTAGATGTTATTTTAAATATTTTTAATTTAACTAAAAAATAAAAAACAATCTTAAACAAAAAATTTACTCAATAAAATCTAATAAATTTAAATCTAAAATATTATTAGTATCTAAATTTAAATTGAAATAATTTATATCATTTCATTATTTTTATAAATAAATAGAACAAAAGAACTACAATATAAAAAAAAAATTATCTGTTTTCTCAAAGAGAAAAATTAACTAATGCATCAAATTTCATCAGATTATGCCATTAAGGAATATAAGGATGAGAATATTAAAAGGGAATGAATAAATATTCCAAGATATAGTTTATTCCAAAAATATTATGTACCCAAGCTTTAAAACCTCATTCGCAGTAAACTTAGAACTACCTGAACCATAAATTCATAATACAGCAGGAGACAATAGCTAAACAAAAAGAAGATGAAAATGTAAAACCGAAACCCAGCACTACGATGACCTGAGTTTCAAGATCATGTACATAGCTTGATGATCTTATCACGAGTCTTTTGTTGTTTGTTTGCTTTAGAAGTAAACAATATGTTGGAGAAGCCAGATAAAGAAATCTTATGACTATAATTTATGCACTCTAAAAAAATAGGACACCTATTAACTCTACATTTTAACAAAAGAATCAAGAAAAACCTATGCTCACTGAAGTTAAGACAACAGACAATTTCATTCCTCATGCATCTTACTCAGCCGGAGATATCTTGAATCCAAATAACAAGTAGAATCATTTTGTCAACTGTAATTTTGGAACTGTTCTTCCATTTCAATACTGCTTGGCCAATCACTCTGAGATCATGGTGTTGTCCCCCGCAACCCAATACCGCTTGACAGCAAACAACACCTTCTCTGATATCAGTGGACCATCCTCATGATCCACCATTTTGGTATTCCATCTCATTCCTTTCACAATTCTTTTCACCTTCATTAGCACATTGGCTTGATCTCGGAATATTACTGCTCCTTCAGGCCGCAAGATTCGGTCCATCTCCAATAGAATATCTTCTGTACTACATCTGCATTCATCATCATTTGAGTTAGCAAAAACCCTGAAGTAGCTTGTTTCTCTTGCACACCTGTCTCTAAGGTTGTTCCACACAAGTCTTCTAAAAAAAATTAGCAGGCTTACCAAATTGTAATTAGTTCATTATCTTTCCGGTTACTGAATTTCATTAAGTACAAACTAGCCATGAAAACTACATTTCATCTGGGAATATTAAAAAAAAGGTCTAATTATCAATTTAATCCCTATAATTCCATAGACTTTACTTTTTAGCCCTTATAGTTTAAAGTGACTATTTTAGTTTCTATAGTTTAAAGAGTGATCTTCTTAACCCTTGTAGTTTACATTTTAATTCTCTTTTAATCCCTATACTTTTGGCAGCTGGGACTAAAAGGGAATCAAAATGTAAAATATAGGGATTAAAAAGGTCACTTTTTAAACTAAATGGACTAAAACAATCATTTTTAAACTATAGAGGCTAAAAGATAAAGTTTGTGAAACTGTAGGGACCAAATGGATGATTAAACCTAAAAAATATGAGAAAGAAATGAACTTACCTATTATTGTTATACAAGCTGAAAAGACCATTTGCATGGATAAGGTCATAGGTCCTTGGATATGTTGAGAAGGCTTCACACCTGGTAGAAAATTGATAGTTATTAAACAGAACAAGGCTCTCTTTCACCCTACCTATTAAAATTAAAAATTGATGCAGGGTAAATCATATGGAAGTCCATTGAAAGCAAAACTTAGCAGAACCTATAGCAAAATGAAGAATTCCTGTATGTAATCCTTGTACGCAAAGTTCAGCAGTGATGTTTCTAATACAATAAACTTTGACCAGCCTAGAAGTTTGGAACTCTTGTGTCTCTCTTGGGTTGTGTTTTGTTATTTGGTGGTCAGATTTGACACATTCTCTCTCCAACATGTTTGATGCACTTAAACAATTTCTTGGGGCTTTTTGTGAATTTTATCTGTAGTTTGTCATTGTTTTGACTAATATATGGCTCTTTACAATGCTAACATACCCGTTGAGGGAAAGAACATGGAAAATGATTGTCATGTTGCCCTTTTGCACTAAGGAATCATATCAATGCCAACTTCTCACATCAACTAACATTCCAGATAAAATTTCTTTATCATGGACGAATCATACTAGCACTGACTTATGTAACTAACCTAAAACAGTAACCTTTAGTTTTAGGGAAAGTCTTAAAATATCTCATAATATCATCATTGTAATTTAGAATATTTAGAGTATTTTGCACAAACTTCTTGAAGTGGTTTCCATAATCCATGACTTGCTCTTTAATTGACCAAAATTAAGACTGTAGTACAAGTATAAATTGAAGTAACTCTGTTTTGGGCCAGTTTGGATGAGCTTCTCTAGAAGGACTTCTAGGAAAAGAAAAAAAAGAAGAAGAAATTACTTCTTCAAGAGTTAATATTAGTTATTCATTAACTAATTTGTAGAAGTTCACTCTTAACTTTTCTAAAAGAGGTGGGACTTCCTACAAATTAGCTAATGAGAAGTTAATTTTAACTTTTGGAGAAGTAAATTTCATTTTTTTCTTATTATTTTTTGTTCCTACGAGTCCTTCTAGAGTAAAAACACCCAAATAGGCCTAACATAGCATTACACACCATATATGAATGATTTCATATTTTGTTTCTTTTCTATAATTCCTATAATTTCAACAAACTTCTTCTAATTGATAAAACCTACGGACCATTCCAAATTCTGATTAAATCACCCAAAAATCCCTATTTGTTTGGTTTATAAGTTCCAAAACACAAAATGCCAACTATTTGCATTTCTTTGTCCAGCAAGTTATCATCTTAATTTATAGATAATCAAACTTCAGAAAAATGTAACCAACTGAATGAAAAAATTAAAACTGCAGAGACCAAAAGGAACAAGATAATGAAACCATGTCACAGAAGTTACCAGTCATGATAAATGCCAATAAATCCACGCTCAAATATAACACCCAGATTAGCTTTCTCAGCAATTGTAGGCACAACATTCATAACCCATAATTTGGGAGACTCCACTGCAGCAGCAAAACTTCCCAGACCAGCATTCATGTCCATTATGTTGCGATACCTCCCAGAGGTAAGGATTTTATTGATTCGTCTGTAAGCATTCACATGCTTCTTCCATAATCGGTTGTCCTCTTCAAATGCTTCCACAGTTACACCAGGAACGGATCCACTGCTAATTCTGGAAGGAACAGCATTGAGTCTCTCTTGGAATGGCTTCCATGAACCACCAGATTTACTAGGAGTTACACAGGCTTCCATTTTCTTGTACCTAGAAATTGTCAGACCTTTTAGACAATTACAGAAACTGGTAGTACAAAATCCAAAGGTTTTATGACTACACAAGTAACTTATTTCATATAGGATTAAATTAATCTGATTAGTGTTTGTCAAGTACTCAATCTTGAAAGACACCATTTTACCAGCCATGAAATAAATAAAATTCAAACTTCCCGTATCCTTCCAATGAGAAAGCTCAGGAAATAGTATGGGACTAGCAAGAGAAGTAGCAACTCAAGGAAGAAAAGGGTGGGTCATCATTTTTTCAAAAACAGTATATTATTGTTGCTCACAAAATATGAACTAAACAAGAAATTTAAGCAGTAATCTAAACTGAAATACACATTGTCCTTCCAAGTTGACAGAGAATTTGATACAAGAGTAATAATAGGTATCTGACTTTCTGAACATAAAGTATTAACTAATCAATGAAATGAAAAAACGAAAAGGGGCTAAAGATGAGCGAACTGATTTACCAGACATCTTCAGAATATGTGGTTTCACATATTGTAGGTTGAGTATCTTGTTCACTGCAATCATCAGTATTTAATCTTTTTCTCCATATTGCAATTTCACCCTTCTCATATTTCTTTTCCCAGCATAGAAGTTTAGCAATATCCTCAATCTGCTGTTGCTCCTCCCGAAGCTCATCTTCAGGACGTTGCCATGCTCGGTAGGTACTCTTCCAATTTATAGGAGGGCCAGCAAGTACCCAGTAACCACCAGGTCTAAGAACCCGATCAACTTCCTTCATGTATGTTCCATCTGTACAAAGAAATTCCAACAAGTAGAGTTTAAAGATATTTCTTACAACCAAAAAGCCAGAATAAAAAAACAGCAAATAAGGAACCAAGAAATAAATTGAATAAAAAAATTCAGATATTATTCTGTTATAAGAAAAAAAGGACTTTGAAATCAAGATAAATAATAACCAAGCAATAGTTTAAGTATTTGAAATTAATTTAGGTTGTCTAATGCCAGTGTGAACAAATCCAAGTAGCTAACAAGCCAACCATTTAAGTTGTTAACTTCACAATCAATACAAGCTGAATCAGGCTTTGAATTATCGTTATGTATACATATATCATAAAATATGTTTACTTGCCCTCCTAACATATGGAATCATCAACTGAAGAGATACCAAGAAATTTATTTATTCCAAAAGATATATTTTAATTGACATAGGCCAGAAACATCATAGTTATTCTCACCGTTTCCACCCCATGGAATCAAGCAGCGAGAACAATGTGCCATATCAAAAGCTCCAGAAGGGAAAGGCAGCATTATTGTTCCAAGAACACCAATGATTGCTGGAACACCTCTTTCCAAAGCAAATTGAACTTGAGCTTCATGAGAATCCCTTGGTGCAATTGACATTGCAACAACATTTTTTTTAAACAGGTATGCACCAAAACTAGCAACCTAGCACCATTAATAATCAGCAAATGAGCTACAATATAATAAATGGGCACAACTATGGGCTCAAAACTTGAAAGAGAAATGGGAAAGAAACATTTGTATTTCAATTTTCAATAAATAAGAAAATGACGCATATAGAAGGTTATCCTAGGGAAGCTAACAATTAGCCAAGAATGTCTCATTATGGGCAATAACGTCTTCATGAAAACATTATGTATAGACCATCAAAATATATGCAACCAAAACAAAGATGTTTACTTATGATTTGACGTACCCCACAGCCAGTATCCAATGCAGTTCTAATCATCCCATTGTCCAATGGGATAACAGATGCAAGTTCAGCAATGTAAGCATCAGCTCCCTTGGGAAACTGCGTTCCACCACCAGGGAACCTGAAAACATTTCCTTCATACTGTATCCAATTCTGCACAGCCTTCTCAACTGTCAGGCTCTTGTAAGGCGCATTTGCATATGGTACATAATCACGACTCTTGGGCCATGGAAATGGTGTTGCATATCCTCTGGGGGCAGGTATGAGACAGTACAATTTTTCTTCATCAGGAGGGCAGTGCCTTTCTCTATAAGCCATATTTTCTCGAGGAAATGTCATTGCTCGTGCTTGATCGTGACAAGGTGTGTAGTCAATATAGCGATCATCACACGGCTTGAACTCCCTGATATTTGAGTCAGAGCCATCAAGTGTTCCACCATCGTCATCATGGTGGGTCTCATAGTTTAGATCAGAGAGAACACTGCAATCTGTCTGTTTAGTAATCTCAACAGCTATGCTGTCTCCCTTTCCAAAACCACTTCGTTGCCACAAACCCAATATATAGAAGAAACCACACAAGCCTACTATGATGAAAATAGACGTTGAACTCCTGTTATTTCTATTGTCCCCAGGGTTCCCTTTCGTAACCATGATGAATCTTTATATATAAACGCTGCATGGTTAAAGTGAAACATATTAAGCATAAATGCTAACTGAACTAACTAGCAAGATGGTCCATTCAGACTAATTCATCCAATGACCCCAACAATCAATGCAACCAAAAATCACTATAAAAAAAAAGTATATAATTTAAAGACATAAAGATTTCAAATTGTGGCTTGCATTTACATTGCAGCCATCTAAGTTTTCCAAAAGTAGTTTGCAACCAAAATTGCAGCTACAACGTCTTTGCAACTGCCCTGGACTGCAATTGCCACCCCATTTGTCTGTAATTTTTTTTGCAAATCAATTATAGCAGCACAACCGTAATTCAAAACCTCGATGCAGTCTGTAATCACATTGCGATGCCATCCACTATTTCAAACCCTTGTGCCCAATTAATCCCTACCCCAATCTCAGTTAATTCAACATTTAACTCATCAAACCATGAACTAATTAAATTAACACTGACTGCAACGTCATGTTATAAAGCATAACGAATCAAGAAACAACGCAAATTCAAAAGAAAATAAAATGAAACAAAACATTGGGATTTTAATTCAATCAAACAGTTCCTCGAATCAAACCACCCTCCTTTTTTATAATTAAAAAATAAAAAAAAATAAAATCAGTTACAACGGTTAACAAAGGTCGTTAAAATAAAAAGATGCGAACGAAGGGAGAAAGAGAGAGAGATTGGTGGCTTACTTGCACGAGTGGAACAAAACGCAAATAAGAAATAATGAGAAACTCGGGTAGTGGTGGGCCCTACGAAATCAAGTCGCGCATCTTCATCATTAACGGTGAACAAAGAATGATCTGTGTGTAGCGAAAGAGAAAATTTAAGAGAGAAAAAATGGATTTAGAATTGTTGTGAGTTTGGAAGGTAGAAGTGGAATGATGGATGTCTTGTTACGCGTTCCGAGAGTTCCGAGGGTACGGAAATGTCTCCCTGCGGTTGCTTCAAAACTCTTTCGAAAGAATATTTTATTTATTGGTCGTTTATCTAACTTGTCGCTTCAAAATTTAAATTAATCTTATCCTATTATTATTATTCCAAAGGTGTGACTATTTGTTTCACTTTTAGTCTCCCTTGGAATTTTGGAATTTGCCCCTTATTCTATTGCCACCAAATCCGAATCCAGGTGGGTTTTAACTGGGTGATTTTGTTGGCCTTAAATCCAAATGACAGTCATGACAAACGGAAAAAAATTAAACAAAATTGGGCTTTGGTCGATGGAACTTCCATATCATGGAATGGGAACAGAATTCAAATTTCAGAAGAGGAATACTAGGGCATGTTAGTTTCACTTCTCATTTTTTTTTTATATTTTAAAATCTGTTTTGTAAAATAAATTTGAAGAAACTGTTTTTCGAAGAAAAAATTAAATAGAGAATTTGTTTGAAAGAAAAAATTAAAAAGATAAATATGTTTTCAAAGGGATATTAGGGCATGTTGGTAATATTTTATGATTTTTAATTTACTGACAAATACCTTAATATATTTAAATTTCTAGCCTAAATATATTTTTAGATGGACAAATATTCAAAAAATAAACAATACATCTTAGAAACTTATCTAAAAATTCAGAGCTCAAAAATGAGATAACTATCAATTTTATCTTTTGTTTTTACACGCACAAACTTCAATTATCATAATTTTATTTTATGTACAATTTTATCAAAAAAAACTCATGTTCCAATTTAATATGACAAGATGTACTAAATTAGAGTCAAATAGGATGTTTCTTGACATGAAAATTTATTACAAAAGAAGTACAACTTTTTTTTGTACCTAATCCTTAAATTGTGAAAATACTTTGCAACTCTAAAGTTGACAGCTCAAAACGTATTAAATGCAAATAAATGGTGAGAACAATATCAATGGATGGAGTAAAGAATTTGAAGTTGTTGAATCTAGCCGTTATTTTGAGCTTTCCATGTATTTAATGGCCAAAAAACTAAGATTTGAAGTTAGAGAACACTCTGAAATATTGTTTTGTACAACTCTATAAAAAGTTTTTCTTTAATATACCTCATTGTATATCCCTCTTTGTATAGAGGTCGATTTTTTTCTAAGTTAGATAACCCTCTATAAATTTATACCCTTATTGGTAGTTTAGTTTAAAGAGGTTGAGTTTAAACAATATTTAGATTGTGTTAGCCTAAAGAGACTATGATCAAAGAATATTTGGATTAGCTATAAGTGGTTGTGGTCAAATAATACATGTTTACTTTAAAATAATGAAATCTTAATTGTTACTAAAAAATTAGACGAAGTATTGATAAGACGAACGAATATAAATTTCTTAATGTTCTCTTAACTGCTTTACTGTTTTAATTGCTAATTGGGGTTGCTTTGTAAATCTCATCTTTATTGAAAAATCTTTTATATTGTCGGTGAAAATTTGCATTTGAAATCTACTAGACTCATCTTTAAACAAAAAACAAAAATTCCTAAAAACAATGTTTTAAAATACAATTCAACTCACTTTTGTGTTTTTATCTTTTATAGTTTGGTATCAGAGCTCAACCTCAAATGGTTAAGCGTACCATTACTGCTAGAGGAAAAGATTCGAAATGGTAAGCTCGTCAACCATGTTCATCATAGATAGGTCTCTTGGTTAACTACCCCTATTCTAGAGATGACTTTTTTAGAGATAACTACCCTTATTAGGATGAGAAGATGGAGATGTATATCAAGTCAACACAATACAAACTCTGGAGAATTATTACCAAAGGAGACATCTTTCTCACAAAGCCAAAATCAGAGTGAGAAAATGAAGAATACTCTATTATGGAGTTAAATAATAAAACTTGTTATGTTATCACCTATGCCCTTTCAAGAATAGAATATAACAAATTCTGCTACTATAAAATTGTCAAAGAGCTTTATAATACTGTCAAAATATCTCATGAAGGGATAGAAGATGTTAGACTGAGGAAGAAAATTACTTTTCAACGAGAATATGAAATGTTCAAGAAAGGTGACTCCATTAAAAACATGTTTGGAAGGTTCCAAAGTATTGCGAATGGTCTAACAACTCTTGGGACCACATTTACAAAAACTCAAAATAACATAAAAATTTAGGATAGCCTTCCAACTGCATGGGAAGTCATGTCCATTTCCATCTATGTTGGTATGGACTTGAAAACTTTGACTCTAGATGAGCTTATAAGAGCTCTAAGAGTCCATGAGGTACACCTCTACAAAAGGGAAAAGATAAAAGAGCAAGAACCTATTGCTCTACAAGCTAAGGAAGAGTCATCAAAACAGGAAAACTCCAAGAATGAAAAGAAAAAAGTCAGGCCTTCAAAGCTGAAACTTAGCCAACCACATTGGATAACTTAGATGAATCATTTGAAGAAGAATTCTCCTAATGGCAAGGAGATTTAAAAAGTTGATTTTAAAGAAAGGTAAAGGTAACCATCTTTACAAGAAGAAGGGAAAAAGACTTCGGTATAAGAGAGTCACAAAAGAGGAGAGGTCAAAGATTATTTGCTATAAATGTAGAAAACTTGGGCATACCAGATCAAGATGCCCTAAGCTTAAGAGAAGATGGAACTCCAAGAAGGACAGGAAGAAGAAAAACCTACTTACTTGAGAAGACCTGGATAGTGAGTCTAACGAATTGTCGAAAGAAGAGACTGTTAATATTTGTCTAATTATAGACTTTGTTGAACCTCTAGGATATTTTCTTTTAACTCATATCATGATTTATCTTCTTCTTCTTCCTCCTCTAAATTAGACTCTGTAAAGTACAAAAACACACAAGAAGGGGGTTGAATTGTGTAGACTTGTTTAAAAACTTTTTCTTTAAGACGATGCGTTTGCGTCTGTTGTTTTCAAAGCTTGATCAGACGCAAGATTATTTTCTTCTTTAATATTGATTTTATTATCAGACTGTTCAAGTTATTATCCCTTGTTAGTTAACAGATAAATCAATAGAAAAGACAACAATATTTTTATACTGGTTCGTCTGATCAAGATTACATCCAGTTCCCAGCAACACACTGAGGTTCCATTAAGAGTATTCTTTGAACCCAGCCATTCTTGGCTAATTACAGATATTATTTGAACACAGTCTTCTCAGGCTAAACCAGTATTCTTTGAACCCAGCCTCTGCAGGCTAAACAAAGGTATTCTTTGAACACAGCCTCCACAGGTTAAACAAGGTATTCTTTGAACACAGCCTCCACAGGCTAAGAGCACCACAATAGTGGATTTAGGAAGATGAAAGAATAAGTTTATCCTCTATGCAGAGAGGGGTTTTACAATGAGATCTATTCTAAGTTCAGGGCGAGTGAACTTTGCTTGAGAGCTTGAAGCTTGAATATAATTTCTTTGTTATGCAGTTCACCAACCTTCTCATGAAGTAATGAAGTCCTTTTATAGAGAGCTTCTTGAAGTATCCGTTAGACTGAAGATTTAAACGTTGGTCATTTATCTTAGGGTCTTCAAATGTGTGACAGAGATCAATCAGAATAATTAATGTTTGCACAGAACTTTTTCTCGACTTGATTAGAGACATCAACAAAAAGCATGGTTGCTTTTTGTGTTGCAGGGGTTTTGCACAGATCTCTATTCTGTCTTTGGAAGCTTCTACGAGTAACGGTTAGATTTGAATTGGGGCGCGAGTTACTCCGGTTGAACTTCATTAAACGAGGTAGACGAATGAATAAATAAATGAGTTGTGTGTTGAATTCATTCATTTGTCTCCTTCCTTCGTCTTCTACTTCAGTCTTCAAAGTCTTCCTTCTTGAACACTTAACTTGAAGTTGAGATGAGCTCTCTGTCTTGAACAATGAAGGTTCTTCGTCTGATGTGGCTTTGATGCTTGATGACTTGAACACTTCATCTTGTGCGTCTGTGCTTGAGAGTGCATCTTGACTATGCTTATTAATGATTCGTCTAATCATTCTTAAATCCGCATCTCGATGACTCTTGATCGATGCTTGATCTGATATTGATCTATACCTCTTGATCTGATGCCTTGATCAGTGTCTTGATCTGTTCTTTCAGTTTGAGTCTGCTATTCAATCTGATCATTCAGTCTGCTCTTTCTTCCGTCTACAGGCATAACATACTGTTCTGTAATTATCAAAACTAAGATGCTAAATCATCTTGACTTAATAGACTCAAACTTTAAAGAAATGTCTTATGATGTTGTTTTAGCTAACTCTCACTCAATAGTCCGTGAGTATAAAAACTATAAAATTAAGTTAAAATTAGGTTTGGATGAGATTTCAAAAATCCAAGCTATGGATGAAGAATTGACCAAGATGATATCATCTAATAAAAAGTGAGTTTCTTTTGAGTCTAATAAGACACATTTTCTTTCCAAAATTGACAAATTAAAAAAAGAAAATGAACATCTTAATAATAATTTCACTAAATTCACTTATAGTTCTCCCCAATTTGAAAAAGTCTTAAAATAAGGAAAAATTCTAACTGATAGAAGTGGATTGAGTTTTAATCCAAAGAGAGAAGAAAACAAAAATGTTAAAACATCCCTACATCTATATGTAAACAATATGACAAGGTAGATCACATTGAAGTACCTAAAGTCTATCTACATCTTATGTAAAGACACATTTCAAAGATGAAAATAAACAATAAAACTTACCTAAAAACAAAAGACAACCAAAATTCTTCATAGCAACTTTGAAACACCCTAATTAAAAAAAAAAAAAAATAGAAATGGGTGCCAATTCAAATTTATTAGAGAACTTCTAACTTTATTTAATTACTTCAAGGTTAAACAAATTAATTTTAATAAATAATTTTATATTCATTTTAAGTCTAAAAACATGCTAAACCAAAATAGCATGATATAATAATAATCTTTAAACCATTAATATAGGGTCACTTTTTCAAAATTAATTTTACTCTCCTAAATTAAAAATTAATTTATTTAAATACATAGATATCATGTAGATTTTTCATTTTAACTTGTATATAACATCATACCAATAACAATAACCACTAAAAATTAATACATAAAGAACAATAAAAAAATAAAAATTTAATTAAATAATCTCAAAATATATTAATTTTCAGTCATTTAAATAAAATAGACTACTCACACGTTCAAAATATATTAATTTTGAAAAAGATAATATTATCATAAATAATCATTTAAATAAAATAGACTACTCACACACAGGGATGGGGTCAAAAAATAAGGGTGGAAGGAACAAAAATATTTTTTTTTAGAAATTTTTTTATTTTTAATTTTAATTTTATTTATTTTTAAATTAATTAGACGTAAGTCTACAAATTATATAATAATTTTTTTTAAGAGATTAAAATAAATTTGGGAGAGATTAAAATTTATTATTAATATATACATAAATTTATTATTAGTATATATAAATTAATATATATATATATATATAAATTAATCTATATAAATTTACTATTAATATATATATATACAAATGTTATTTTTAATATATATATATATATATATATATATTTAATATTAATATATATAAATTTATTACTAATATATATATATATATATTTATTATTAATATATATATATATATATATAAATTTACTATTATTAATATATACATATATAAATTTATTATTAATATATATATATATGTTATTAATATATATATATATATTAAAAAAAAAATTAGGGGGACAACCCCAAATCTTAACTGGCTCCGCCACTGCTGACACGTACACGTGAACTGACTAAAATAGGGCTATCAGTTTGGGCTGGTCTAACATTTCAAGCTTAGCCAACTGTGGGCCAGAAAATATTTAAGTTGGGACGGGCTGAACGAATTTCATTATTTTGTTGTAATTTTTTCCCCACCAGCTAGTGCATAGGCTACAAAAGAATAACGTAAAATTCTATAACATTAAAAAAATACTTTTTTAATACCTAAATATATTTAAATTAAGCTTAAAAAATTAACGACTTAAATATTTGCTATTAAGTTAAATGAATTATTTTTATCTATTCTAACTTTTCATTTTAAATATTTTTTAGCCATCAGGTTTGAAGAATAGTAGTACATGTAATCGTAATAACAATGTGATACACTAAATGATATCGGACAATAATTTTTATGCATGACAAGCATAAGATACACCTTCTGTAATTTTCACGTCATCTCTTGCAAATATGAGCGACTGGGTTCTTCTAGGTGACTATAGCAAATATAATATTAAACTGTGTACCCATATTGTAAGATTTGATTGAATTATTCTCTTATAGATTCATCACACACAAGCTGTTTGATACAATGACTCTCTAGATTATACAGTCACGCAGAAAAGGGAAAAAAGTGGCGAGATACCACTTATGAATTCTTATTTATACACTGCCCAAATATAGTGGGCATAAACTAAACTTAAAAACAGGAAAGCCAACTACTATTTAGTTAACCCTGCATTCTAGTTTCCTTCTGCATTTCCAGGGTGCAGATTTGTTCCTCTTGAACAATTCTATTTCAGTGTTATTATCTTTAAAAGGAAACTTTTTTTCAACAACGATCACATTTCTGTAAATCCGCACTTCATTGTTTGTAACATCCCTTCTGGGATTTAGAAGATTTTGGAAGATCATAGTTTTTTGAGCTTATACTATGGTTGATTTGTTTTTTCTTTTCAATTGAGATGATGTAGTTCATAAATTTTGAAGAGAAAAATGCTAATTACTTGTGAATGAAATATAAATAGACTAATGGATGACTCCGATTCACTTTTCCTCTGCCACTTCATATCTTACTTTCATGGCACACACCATGGCAGAAGCATCACTTACCCACTTTTCATGGATCACTTGGTTGCTTTCCTCATCAATTACAAAAAAGTTCTAACTCTAGCAATTCCGAAATTTCACCTTAATGCATTGCGAAAGCGTAGGACAATGGATTCCAATCAGAAGCTCAGGAAGAAAAGGTCAAAGTCAATCTAACACAATAAGTGTTACATTGATGTCTAAGATGAATACATGTTCTACTGAAACCGCCACTAAGAAGAATGGTAATATGGTTAGTCTTTATTATATAGAAGTGTAGAAGAAATGGAGATTAAAGAAGGCTTATAGATATTTTTGTCAAATTTACAATTTCACCCAATGATTTATCATTTGGAGGACTCTCCTTAGAGCTTGTAACTTGAATGGCAGGCAATATTAACAATTACATCCAAAGATTCTGGTTGGCCCACCAAAATCAATTAGATTTGTTGGAGTATGGATCAGACCAATTCCATATCCAAACCCATTATTCCAACTTTGACTCAACGGAAAAATCCAAATGCAATAAGAATAAGGATTATATTATATTTGTCAACAATCCCTTTCAACAGGCTAGTTGCCAAGTTGGTCTATAGTCTATAGAAGCTATTATTGACCTCTCTTATTTTACACAACGAGATAATGAGAGTACTTAGACAGAGAAAGGACATGCTACATATAAAGCCAGTTGAATTCAAAGCCTGCTTACGTAGATTATTTAATTTTTTGTTATCATCACTTGGACCATAAGCAAACATTAGACAAATATACAGTTGCTCACATAAACCAAAGTTTTCTTGGGGAAAACGTTCGGTTATTATTTAGCACACATTCACACTCACATTTGGAATATTATATTCTATCTCCACATGGAAAACTTGGGGATCAAGTTAAAAACAATTTATATAAACATGGCCGTTGGTCTAAATGAACTCCATCATCAATTCATCATATCCAATACAACATACAAGGGAAAGAGAGATGGCAGAGCAAAACAAAGTGATCCTACACGGAACGTGGGCTAGCCCTTTTTCGAAGAGGGTGGAATTGGCTCTTAATCTGAAGGGCATACCCTTCGAGTATGTGGAAGAAGACTTGGCGAACAAGAGTGATTTACTTCTTAAGTACAACCCTGTTCACAAGAAGGTTCCTGTACTAGTTCATAACGGAAAGGCATTAGCTGAATCCATGGTGATCCTTGAGTATATTGATGAAACATGGAAACATGCTCCTAAACTGCTTCCCAGTGATACCTACAAAAGAGCTCAAGCGCGCTTCTGGGCCAAGTTTATCCAGGAAGAGGTAATTAACTTAACTAGGCTTCCTTAATTATTTTCATTACTCACTAATTCAACCATATCCATGTCTTGCTTCCATAATGTTCATGTTAGTATTAGTAGATATATTAAAAAATGATAGTATCAGTCTCTTCAAGACATAACCACTAATGAAAAACTTTGCTGATTTCAGTTGAGATCTTATTATACTATTCCATGTGTCACAATATCATTTACTATCATATAATGTAGGGTTTTGTTTTTTTTTTTTCACCTTTTCTCTCACTCTGTTTTTTATTTTTTGAAAACTATACCCCTGCAAAGCTAAAAAAAGAAATGTATCGGATCAGTTTTAAAAATAAAATATGAAATGGGATTTCTTTTGAAACTGTACATGAGATGTCTTTTTTAACATGAGTAATAGAATTGTGAGAAAAATGCTTAGGTATTTGTAAATAATGAATGATAGATTAAGTGAAAAGAAGATATGTAGTATGTGATACTAGAGAAACTAAAAATAATCCTCATTAATAATAAATTTTTAAATAGAATTCTATAACGCTATTTTAGCATAAAACTTACATTTCTAAGCTAGTTTATCTGACTTTAAGATTGAACAATAGATAAAGATAACATTAATATATTATGTATGTAAATTGGGTTAATCCAATCATCTCTATATAAATATTTGGGGTTTTATTTGGGTTCAACTTAATAATCTAAACAAAATTTTTGGTCAGATTGTGACAAGGATAAATTCATCCGAGTCTATCGCGTGAACATCCTGCTTAATTAAAAGTCATAATTTTGAATTGGTCACAGTTTAAAACTCAGCGCAGAACATTTATACACAGGTGCATTTTAATTAAATTCAATCAAGCTTCTTGCATAAATCATACAATTTTGTTCTAATGCATGTCTTTTTCTTCTCTCTTTATTTGTTGTAGCTTTTTGATACCACTTTTCTAGTAGTGAAAACTGATGGAGAAGCGCAACAAAAGGCCATTGACAAAGTATATGAGAAACTGAGTTTACTAGAGGATGGAATAAAGAAATATCTGGAAGAAGGAAATGTTGGAGTGGAAAACAATATCGGAATCCCGGGCATTGTGTTTTGTTCAATATTTGGTCCTTACAAGGCTCAGGAAGAAGTTCTTGGCCTAAAGTTCATAGTGCCAGAAAAGTTTCCTGTGTTATTTTCGTGGTTGATGGCTTTAGTTGAGGTTGAAGCCGTGAAAACGGCAAGTCCTCCACATGAAAAGGCAGTGGGAATTCTTAAGCGTTTTAGACAATCTGCGCTCAACAGTTCTTCCGTGGCTTGATATATACTTACCCCGTTTCAATGGCTTTGGCAATTGGCATATCGCTTGCTTCATTAGTGTATCTTTCAATAACAGGATATGTAATGTAATGTATTGTCAATGTGAAAATGGTGTGTGGTTCCGTTTGAATTGATACTTAGGGATAAAATAATCATACGATTTGATCAATATAAGCATCATCGTTTATTTCGATTTGATACATGCGTGTCACAAACTGAAAAATGTCACTTTAATATTGTTCGCGAGCTAGTTTTCTGGTCAACGCCAAGTTCAATATACAAGTAACCAAAACCTGTTCATATATGCAAAGAAAACGAAATCTCTACTTGTAGTCCTAAGGAAGAACATAACAGGCGACAGCATATGTTCATAAGTTGCTGCAAATATATATATATATATATATATATATATATATATATATATATATGTGTGTGTGTGTCAATACCACCGCAAAAATTTTATATGATAACATGATTAATTTTGGAATAAATTCCCCTAAAATATATAAGTTGATACTATTTATTCAATAGGATTTACAGTACCCGCAAAATTAACTTAATAATTTATTTAAGAAATTTTAGTATTGAAGTATAATTGTGTGTATAATACTTTATTCTATATAACATTGTTGACCCGCAAATTAAATTTAAAATAAGTAACTCATTTAAATATACCTAAGTGTTATAAACATTTTAAATGAATGTAAAAAATATGATGGTTAATAATATAAAAAAGAAAAGAAATATAGACAAACATGGAGTCAAAATTAGAATATAAATAAAATAATTTTTATTTAAAGTATTACGTTTAAAGATCTTAGATCCGTTTTTCATTTACATCCATTTTTAATTAAATTTTAATCTGTTGGAATTGGAAATATGTTTAACAGTTTAAGGAGATCCTGTAACAATTTATGCTCTCTCCTCAATTGAACTAAACTCGCATGATAAGTGCTTAAAATTGAATTATATATTAAATAAAAAATTTAAATTTAAATTTGACTTGTTAAATAATATGAAGTTTTGAGTCTATCTTATTTAACTCCTTCATACCTTTATTCTTAACCTTTTATTTATCCAACATATTCTTGAAGTCTTTTGTATATTTAAGACTACGTATTTAGATATTTCATATTAAAGGATGGGATATATAAAAGTGAAAAAAATAAATAAAAGAATATTTTTCAACGTAAACTTGATGTAAAAATATTTCTAATGATACTATGACAATTATTAAATATATTTCTTATATCTATGCATTATGTTCAAAAGCTTTAAATTTAAGTCGATGGCATCACTAAACACAGATCAATTAGTATGGATTCATAGATATAACATAATTAGTGATTTGAATTTTGAGTATGAACTTATGTTAAATATACTCAGAAATATATAGAATTTCACGCAATAAAAATCTTAATCATCTCCAAATAAAGGTATCTCGTTAAAAGAAATGTAAAGTAAATAAATGTGCTTGACTCATTTATAATTGATTTTAAATTTAATCTTAAAATTATTTATTTCAATTAATAAATAATTAAATCATCTCCTTTAACGTCGCAACCATAACTACTTATCTTTGTCATCCACAACGGTTGTTTTCGCTACTACTAATATTACTAAGATTGCCACAATTTACACCACCATAGTTTTATGTAAATAAATTTCACTTGTCTAATAATATTAAGATTTGGTTTAGTTTATTAAAGTTTGGCCTTTTAGAAGCTTGATTAAATTTATTAATCTATTTTAAAATCTTTTTTCTTATTATTAAAATCCATACATATAGGCTAATGAACTAATTTTAAATAGATTGACCAGCCAAATTTAATTTGAACAAGCCAACAAGTAAAAAAAAAAGCATCGGGCATAGTTTTATATACTTGTAAAGATTATTAATTAATTTATTAAGATATTAAAAATATTATATAAATATAAATAAAAAGATGAATTTACCTTTCTATAAACACAAACCGAGCCTATTTAATTAAATAGATTTTTTTAAAGTTTAAACCTTGTTTTTTTCTTAAAATAAAACACTTAAGTTAGATTAGATTTTAAATATGTCTGGTCATAGATCCCATTGACGGTGTGACCTATTTACATCCTCTACACACGTGAAGATAAATGTTATGATTCTAAATAGTTTCAATTTTATTAGAATTTGAAATTATTATTCTAAATTATAATTAAATTTCTATCAACTAAGAGAAATTTAATAGAATAATTAATTGCTTATGCATAGACATTGGAAATTTACGTTAATAATATATTATTTGTGAAGGCTTAATATTAATTTTAATCCATTCAAGTTTCATGTTTTATCTACGTTGGTAGATTAAGTTTAAAAAATTTTAAATTGGTATATTAAGATTTCGTAAATTAACATTTCGATCTATTTAAAAATGATCATTAAAAATTTTAACTAAGATTTGTTTATATTGCTAATCGGGATAACATGCCCTGCTAAAATTAGGTCATTTAAAATCAATTTTGCAAATAACAAGTTCGGATTGGCTGTGGGGCCCAAAATCACAATGACACCATAAAAAATTGCGTCTCCCTATTATAATTCTTAGCGTATTAAATTTGAAATCATTGTCGTATATCAATTTTTCAATCACACACTACCTTGAACAAAAACACAAACAACAGCAATAACCATAACCAAAGCACACCAAATCAAAGTTCATTTTATTTTATTTTTCCTTTCCATGTGTACCCAACATCACAAAACCAAATAACTATAACCAAAGGCACCACCAAATCAAGGTTTAAATCTGTTTTACCTCTCCTAGATACCAAACATTAAAAAGCCAATAAATTTTTTTCACCTTCATCAATAACTCCCTTCCCAACTTAGTAGAACTATTCTGATTTCCAACAAGGCTCACGTATTTGAGGGACCCCAATTTCCGAATCTCGTTAACAAACGCGGCATCATTGATGGTGACAAGGGTGAAGTCGGTAGGGAACTGGGCGACGGGGTTGCGACGCGAGATTCAGCGCCAAACGGTGGGACAGAGGGCAGATTCGACGGCGGAATGGCGAACGGTGACGAATGAAGGGGAATTGGGATTAGGGTTTGGAAAAATGCGATTCAGAGAAGGACAAGAGAAAGAGAAATGTAACAGAGATGAAAAATCAAAGAGAGGTACGTTCATAGGTATAAAATTCATTTCTACGTAGTCAAGACACGTGTACCACTGTATCGAGACTAAGTTAAAGTTAACACATGCATCATCATTTTCAAAGGTAATATAACATTTAAGTATTATTTGAACCAAAATGTTAATTTGTAAAAATTTAATATACTAATTTAAAAGTTTTTAAACAAGGAAAACATAAAATTTAAAGGATCAAAATTGACATTAAACTATTTATCAATAAATATATGCATCAACTTCCACTCTAGAAATAAATATGTTATCATTAATTAACTAATAACTTTTATGTATTTTAAATTATCATTAATGACTTATATTATTAATATAATAGTAAATTACATTATTGTAAAAGTTCACAAACATATTTGTCTTTTATCTATACACAATTTTTAATTCTTTGAGGAATGTTACACTGATTATCTCTTCATGAAATGTAAAAGTATCAATAAAAATAGGATATATTAAGTGTAATTTAAGGAAAACTAATAATAATTTATTCTTAATGTAAACTTGCATACAACACCTAATGTAATCAATAACAGACAATCTTGTTGCTTTAATTTGTAATTAAAATATGATCCCATGTATATAAAAAACACTTGTTGAGAGTTTATATATCCTCCTCAGTGATCTCTATACAATTCAATACTCTGATCTTTATCAAGAGATCTAATATTTTATAAAAGTCCAACGAGAGCGTAAGAAAAAGTGTTAGGTGAGAAAAAAAATATTTCTTAAAAATCTTGTAATCCGTAACAATTTTTGAGTCCTCAAATTAAATTTATTACATCAACTTATATATAGGAAATCCTAGATCTCTTGCGTAACTTTCGAATATCTTAATATCTATTAATTATTATGTCTTTTCTCATGTAGATCAGTGTTCAGCATTGATTAAAAGCTTACATAACTTTAACTCTTCCACAAATTGTTTGCTCCTCCTCTTTCACAATTTCACATCTTTTTCAGTTGCTGACAACTTTAAAAGCTTAAAAATAGAGAAAAGGAGTTGTTGTGTATATCCAAAGATATACATGCAATCAATTATTCTCAAGATGCTTAGTTGAGTTGGTCTATATAAAGTCATTCAATCAATGCCCTAGCAAATTAACTAATAGTCAAGACGTTTGGAAGCGTAAGTATACATGTCAATATAAGTGTTAGATAAAGCTTAGCTTCTACGTTCAGGTTGATGCAAAATTCAGTTAATTCACAAAATGGAAGAGCCCTTGTTTTTAGGGTGAGAGAAATTGCAAAGGCCAATTGAGGAATCCCAAAGTTCCCCAACAAAGGTGCAGAACAATAGGCAAAGGCTAAAGGCAAAATGAAATGATTACTTGAATGAGAAGGGACCCACTTGATAATCTTTCCTTTCCAGGTCTTTCAATTTTTTGACTTGGGATTGGGACCCACCACGGCCACCATTGTCTTTATGGATTGAATGATAAAAAAGAGCACCTCACGTGGAGTCTGAACCAAAGACGCTGTCCAACCACAATAAAAAGGGCAACTCCCTCTCTTCAATCACAAAACCCCAACAAATTTTTTTAAAAAAAATCTAAGATTTTTCCACGTTTAGCTTCCACCTCTCCCATTTCAAATTCAACACAACACAGACCTACCTCCTCCCTCCATACAACTGGACATACGGATTAAAAACCAAAAGAAAAATTATTTATACACATATACAATTTAAAAGCTAAAACACAACAACAAAGCAAATTTCTTTTCTCAGAAAAATCATGCTTTTTAAAGTTCACCCATATAATTCCCACTCATTATCTTTGTTGCTTAAAGCTCATGCCCTCTCCTATAGCTCCCCTTACCCCTCCTTCTCTCTCTCTCTCTCTCTAACTCTCTCAAATCAACCACATCAATATTCTCAAAGCAAATTCCTTCCCTTGCTCAAAAAAAGAAAGCAAAGAAACCTAGACACACACACCCTCCTCCAAATATAGCCCACTAATGAGAAAGACCCACCAAAGAGACATTAAACCATAAACTCACTGATCACAGTCTGTCCCGTAAAAACAACAACCATACACACAACACATAAAACACAAACAAAAACAACAACTTTAACCCCTTCCCATGCGATCATGGAGGGAGGTGATGACTTCCACCACCACCACCGACAAAACTTCCCATTCCAACTTCTTGAGAAGAAAGAAGACCAAGACCCTTCTTCTTGCTCCACCTCTTCCCCATACCCTTCTCTAGCCATCTCAGCCGAACCCTCCAACAACAACAACAACAACCATCTCATCCCTACACCCTCCGAACCCTCCCCCAAAAAACCACCCCCCAAAAGAACCTCCACAAAAGACCGCCACACCAAAGTCGACGGCCGTGGTCGTCGAATTCGGATGCCGGCACTCTGCGCCGCCAGAGTTTTCCAGCTCACACGTGAGCTGGGACACAAATCTGACGGCGAGACAATAGAGTGGCTCCTCCAGCAGGCTGAGCCAGCGGTTATTGCCGCCACCGGCACCGGCACAATCCCCGCAAACTTCACATCCCTCAACATATCTCTCAGAAGCTCAGGCTCCTCCATGTCTGTCCCCTCACAATTACGATCCAACTACTTCAACTCAAACTTTTCACTCCAACCTCGGAGAAGCCTCTTCTTAGAAAACACCAACACTTCCACCACACTTCTCAATTTTCAATCAAACAACCCCATCTCAAGTTCCATGTTCCAACCCAAGCACGAAGTGCGCGAATCTTCATCACTAGAGTTGTCCTCGGAGAACACTGAAGAAGGTTTAGGAAGAAAAAGAAGACCCTTAGAGCAAGACTTATCATCAGCTATGCAACACCAAGTTGGAAGCTATTTGATGCAATCAAGCTCTTCAGGGACAATTCCAGCGAGCCACGCTCAAATTCCAGCGAATATATGGATGGTGGCGAATTCGAATAACCAAATGCAAGGTGTAAGTGGTGAAGCTCCTTTGTGGACATTCCCTAGTGTGAGTAACAATGCTTTGTATAGAGGAACCATGTCAAATGGTTTGCATTTCATGAACTTTCCAACCCCTATGGCCCTTTTGCCAGGTCAGCAATTAGGGTCTTCAATTGGTGGAAACATGAATGAAGGACATTTGAGTATGCTTTCAGGGCTTAACAACCCATATCGAACGGTGATTGGTCTTTCCGAGTCTCAAGCGAGTGAGTCACAGTCACATCATGGTGGAACCGAGGATCGGCACGAAAATTAACACAAGCTGTACTCATAAGAGGATCATTTCAACATCTTCTTCTTCTTCGATTCCTACATGTGTAGTAGTTTTTGGTGTTTAATTAACACAACGTGAACGTGAGGTTTGATTATATTATTGCCCTATGAATTGAAATTGATTTTTGTTTATTTTGAGATGATGATAATATTTTTTTTTTTTTGGTGTGGTTAATATGTTGGAAGAGAGGTGGATGATGGTGATGGAAGAGAAGAGTTTTTTTTTTTTTTTTTTTTTTAGGGTTTGAGAGATATGACAGTATGACACTATTTATTTAACAGTTGGATATTATTTGGCTTTACTTCACTACGCGATATCTTATCATCATTGTTTGTGCAATTGGCTACTCTTTTTTTTTTTTTTTTTTTTTTTTTTTTTTCCTTTTGATTTGTTATTTTATGCTTTTTATGTTTTAGAAGAGAAAGAAAACGACTCACTCCCATCATAACTTGCCAATTCAAATTAATTTCCGTCTTAACGAGAAATTTTTTACCACCATTTCTTTATATTTTTTTTTATATATATCTTATAAAAATAAAAGTTACTGGGATTATAGTCCATGTAACAATCATAAACTATCCAATAAATTTTCCTTCATAATAGATATTTTGGACATTTTACATTTTATGTTATTTTTTTCTTTGTCTGACTAATATTTTAGAAAGATAAGAATGGTTTAATAAAAGTAAGAAACAGTTTACAAAGGGAAAATGAAAGAGGGTGGGGGAATGAAACAGTGTTACTGAGAGTGAGGCTAATGTAAAATGTGAATAATGTGAAATGTACATAGTACACTAGTTAGTTTGGGATTGTAAATATTGGGCATGAATGTGGAGAGGTATAGAGAAGAGGAATGCATGATTAAGATTATAGGGAGATGGCGGTAATAGGAGGGTGGTGGGGTCTGCAAAACCCTTATCGGTTCCAGGTGTTGGCTCCACCGTGGGATCCAGCTGCTTCTTATTGTCCAAACCAATGTACATTGTCACTGACTAACAGGTGGATAATTCAGAAATTTCTTTGCTTTTAGGGGATTATTATTCATATAAACAAATTTCATGGGAGTGGTAATTTATATACACTTATGAACATTCATTTCACTTTTTTAATTTGATCTCTACTCTAGTTTCTGTTCACAGTAAATTTCATCGTTAAAATTGTAAATAATTTCATTTGAGTGAAGTAGTAATTTGACTTATGTTTTTTATAAGGTGTTATGATATTAACTTTTGGTATTTAAAATATTATAAATAATTCTTTCATTTTAAATGTTTTAGTGATGTTTAATTTAAACATGAACTTTCAAAACTCTAAATTATAAAGAAAAATCATAGTAACAGTAAATTTATGTGTCAAGAATTAAAATAATAATAAATTATAAAAATTAGATATTATAGGAAAAATAAGGAATTTATTTGACATTTTTTAAAGTTAAAGCTTGATATGATAATGTCTTATAATATTAGAAATGAAATTGATGTTATTTATTATAATAATTAAGAAACGAGGAATATAATTTTCTTTAACATTTTTCACAAATGTTTAAAATTTATTAAAAATTATAAAATCAGGAAAATTTTGTGAAGTAAAAATTTATCTAAAAATTTATTTTGAAATAAATTTCAACTAATAATAGAAAATATTAGAAATAATGTTACAACAATTTTTCTTAAAAAAATTATCATACATATTATTTTGTATGGGATTAAATGACCTTAAATTATTTTCTCATAATTCTCTCTTTTCACTGTAAATTCTTTTTTTTTTTTGTGTGTGTGTAAAATTTAATTACGAGTAGCATCACTCGCATTTTTTTTTCCTGCACTTTTCATGGAGCAGTTGCTGGCAATGGCATCAGAGTCTTAATGATCCAACTGAGATATGGCCCACCATTCCATCAATCGATACCGTCCATTTGGCGGGCCCTTCTTTCGATCGCCGCATTGAATGATTGGGTCTGTGTCCACCAAACCATTGTTTTTTTTTACAAATGGCATCATCTTTATTTTGTTAATTCTTATTTTCAAATCATTTCTCGTTATCTTTAGACGTGATTTGCAAACCCTTTTAGACATTTAAATCTTAAAGGTAATAAGGTATACGTAAACATTTAATTCAAAAAGTGCTTTATAAACTGTTGTTTAAAGAAGGTTTACGTGTCACTACCAAAATTATAACTCTTTTTTATTAAAAAATTACATTCTAGAAGAAAGTTAAATAATTTTTTATATAAATTAAATTTTATCCATCTAACCCTTTAATTTGATAATAAGATTATATATAAAATTTTATATAATTTTAAAATTATTTGAATATAATTATTTTATTTTGAAGTATAAAATAAATATATAAACATTTATTGTTAGATATTTATCTATAAAATTCTAAGTTATGTAAAATTTGACGATGAGTGTTTGTGATTCTAATTAAATTCATTGTTGTTTCATTGTTTCCTTTCAAAATATGTATTAACTGAAATAGGGTTTCTGAATTTCCACTAAATTATCATGTTTATCACTAAACAAAAGTTGTGAAAAATAATAACAGTTGAAATACGTTATTATATAGTTGCTACAGTACAAGTGTTTGTAAACGGATCTCCCTACTCTGGCAAAGAGATATGGCTCATAACAATGAGGAGAAATTACATTCGTACTATTATATAGTTGCAATACTTTTTTGTTGAATCTAGAAAGAGAATGAATACAAGAGAATATATATAACTAGAATCTACGTAAAATGATTCATACACCACTACCCTATCATTGAAAAATTATTAATATTCATAATAATTATTTTAAAATTAAAATATTAATAATTATCTTCAAAATTATATTAAGACCAATAAAAAAATTTAAAATCTAACGTAAAAAAAGAGTTGGCTAAATGACTTTTTTTAAATTTAACCGCCATTTTTTTTTTTTATGTTGGCCTTGGCCCTTTATGTTTAGAATTTTTTATTTCAATCCTTTATATTTTTTAAAAGTATATTTTGACTGTAGCTTTAAGTATTTTTCTGTTAAAAAATCAAATTTACATAATTAAAAGTAAAAAGTTTTAAATTTAAATGACCAAAATAGATAATTGTCTAAATTTATAGGACTAAAAATAACTTTTAGTGAGAAAAAAGTTAAAAAAATGATTGATAAAAAAGAAAAATTAATGTTAGTGAAGAGAGCCATTTCAAATCCATCCAACAATATCAGGTTTATTTTAGTAACAAAGGTTTTGGTTTCGGAATCTAATAACATCGTCCCCTCCACACTAAAATAAAATAATACATGGGCAAGATTAGTAGATGATGCAATTGAAAATTAGAAGGATAAAGGCCAAACCCGGAAAACTGGGAAAGCAGGTTCAGGATATTCCTCCAATACATTTTTTTTGTTCTGGACAGTACGATTTCAAGTTCAACATACAAGTAATAACGTTTACAACGAGTCTCACACATACGTACAGTTCATCACTATATCTAATAATAAATTATATTAAAAAGATATACTCTAATGAAATTAATCACTATATCTAATAATAAATAATGTATATCAATACTATATATATATATATATATATGAAATTATTACCGGGTATCCTTCTCTCCCTTAAACATACGTTATCCGAGATTTAATATTTTATCCATACATACAAAAATTATTTATTGATAAAGGTCTGTTCCGTTAAATGAGTTTTCGTAATTTGAGCATTAATCTTTTGTTATTGACCATATAATACTTCAATTAAAAAAGAATAAATGTATACTCTTGTTAATCATAATAAGATAAGTCCAAATCTTAATAATATATAATTTGTATATGATGATACATGGTTGATGGAATAAGGTACCTTGGTGATATTCCAATTATGGGCAGTTGAACAGTAAGATGATAAAGACAGTGCTTTAACATGGCTCCCACCTAGAGCTGTAAAAGGCGAATCAGGGAACAACAATTGAAATTCCAAGCCAACGTACGTTTCTACTTTCTGGTATTGCCACTTAGCAATTCGAGTGTTCATACATTACAATTTTGTAGTTCCTTGAACAATTAAGAGCAGATACCAAAGAAAATTCAACACAATATTACTGTATCTTGCTTTGCCACTAAGAGTGTGTTCGGGAAATTTCGCGTACTTTCAACTATTTTTTTTTCCTATAAATAAGCTTGAAGCAAAATAATTTTTATATTTGGGACAAAAGCTTAAATTTTCAAAATGCGTCTATTTTTCTAAAAAAAAAAACATAGACTGTTTTATATTATTCAGGAATTTGTAACTTATAATTATTTTTCAATAGCTTATTTTTCCTTTTATTTCTCTATTAGACTCTTTTAGCATGATCCAAGGGTAAAGGTTGTAATTCCCGTAATATCTGTCTTATTAGTGTAAAGACTCTTTTACCGTGGATTAATTTTTTTAACATTCAAAAGAAATTAATTATTTTCAAATTATTTTTCAACAAACTTATATAGATAAGAATTGATTTTATTACAAATTGATTATTAAAGTAATCTAAATTTTTGAACTGTCCCATCTATATCCCATAATGTCAATGGGATATTGATATAAAAGTTTTCTGCTGCGAGTTCAACGTATGTAGTACTTTTACTGAACGTAGCTGTGACTGAAAACTGGTGTATATGTACCGAGAATAAACAGATGAAGTTTTTGTTGTTCTTGTTTCAAATAAAAATAGTGCAGTTATAGAGGTTGAACATTCGATTGCTAAGTTTCAATCGTTATACGAAGTAAGATGGGTCCTTTCGTTGAAGTTTGCAGTACAGAAGGGCAACAGACAAAGCCGCATATACTACAGAAATTCTATCACAACCACGACACTTTCGTACACTGTTAGAAGAGAAACAAATAAAAAAAGGATGACGATGATCAAGACGAAGAAAGACATGAAAATATTTTATTTTTCTGGAATGCGGGAATTACACAAATTTTGTAGAACTGATATTTTACATATAACTTTTTAAATAATTTATAGAGGTAGATTTATAATATATTTGTAATTTTTACAATTCAACTTCGACCATTTACGTATTTTATCACTTAATAACTATTTTATTAACCATTTTTCTCATTTAATTTTAAAATTTCTACAAAATTTATCACTTAGCTAATTACACAATTTGCAAAAATTTCAAAAGTCCAATGGTAAAATTTATAAAATTTTGAAAATTAAGTGACAGAGGATCAGTTTGTGTAAATTATTTCTGTTTAAAAAATTAATTTTAAACTCTTTTGAAGAAGCGAATTCTACTTCTTAAATAATTGTTTTCCAATCATATATATTTTATTAACATTTTTTCTTATTTAATTTTAAAATATTTAGAAATTTTGTCACTTCGCTAATTATAAAATTTTCAAAATTTCAAAAGTCAAATAGCAAAGTTATTAAAATTTTAAACATTAAGTGACAAAGGATCAGCTTGTTCAAATTATTTCTGTTTAAAAAATTAATTTTCTTCTTTTTTAAAGAAGCAAATTCTACTTCTTAAATAATTGTTTTCAAAACATATATTTTATAAACATTTTTAAACAAATTGGTTCAAAATTTGCAAGAACAGTTTGGAAATAAAATGTATAAATACAGAAGTTTGATGGAAAAATTTTCAAAAATATTAAAGCTAGGTGAAAAAATTACAATTAAATGTAAAAAAGGAAATAAAAATAAATAAAATGTTTGAGTGAACCAAAAACCAATCGTCTGATGAAATTTTAGACTTGTCTGGTGGAAGTTAGCATCAATGCTGAAACTACAAAATTTTAAATTTGTTTACAGCAGGCCCCTTCAACACTTTTGACATTATACAACAATAAATGGCTATGGTGAGTTGTGAGCTTTGCTCCATTATCACCACATAATTAAAGTAACGTAGGCACATAAACTATCAACTCCTAACACACTCTGTTTCATTACTTTTCCTTTTTTTTAAAAAAAAAAAAATCTTACAAAATTTTGACAAAAAAGATTTTAAATTTTACAAAATTATTTTAAAATAAATAATTAAAACCAAGTGATATAAATGATTCAATTGCTATTTCTTTTTTCATCTTGACAACATTGACAATTGTATAAATTTCCTTTACATAAATAACAAAGAGGGTTCTGGTGAGTTAAAAAATAAATAGAGTTTTAGTGGATCTTGTGGACTTATTGGTGTCTGAATCTCTCTGCGTGATAATGTGACGTCAATTTTTGTTTGGCATCTTTGGCAATGATTTGTCTGATTAGCAAGTGTTTTATTGATCATTTATTAGCATTAAAACCATTAATATGTGCATAACAGTGTAGCATTACCATTACTCGTGAAGTGGAGAATAGGTCAGGGTCGTACCCATTGTTCACATGGACTTGAATCTGACATAGCCACAGGGACGTGGTCCCCCTAAGATTTATCTTGTGCCCCAAAACTTTTAGAGAAAATGTTTCACGTTCATGTTTTTGGAAGATATATAAATAGAGAAAAGTAAAAGATAAAGAAAATAAATAAATAAAGAGTGAGAAAGTGATGGATATAATATAAGTACGTGACGAAAAATTGATGGAAGTGAACAATTAGATAGGAAACAGATAAGTTAAAATTAAAATAAAAAGAGAAACTGATTGCAAAATAATAGAAACTCAAATTTGAGTATATGGTAAAATTTAGGTGTAATTTTATAACTGTTATTAGAAATTTGTGATATTAAATCTTTTCTTTCTTTTGGTAACACACTGAAACATGTGAAGAAATTGGTTAAATTTTGGGGCACAAAAGGGACTGGAAATTAACGTGCTAAGCGGCAAGAGATTGTTATAATTTGGGCCATAAAATTGCCTAATAGAGTATTTGGGCCCAGGAAATCTCTTAAACCTGGCATAGTTTCTGAGAAGGAAATGTTGACATATGATTGACATGGACGCACCTGCATGTGCCTCCATACTGGCGTTTTGCCAACAAGTTGGGAGTTGCTGGTTACGACATCACAATTTTGAGATCTAGACCCACCACATCCACTCAAAATGTTGTCTTCACAGCACTGTTCAATTATTCTCACATTTTAAAAAAAACAAAATATTACAAGCCTTTTCTTTAATCATGGTACCACTGACTAATCTCCATCAACAAAGATAAGTGTCTTATATTTCTTTCACATATCCAATGATAATAAGAAAGTTTTAAGTATATTAATGTTTTAAATAAATTTATATTTTAATATATTATATTTTAAAAGTTTCAATTTTATATGTTAAATATGTATTTGTTATGTACATTACAAGATTTATCATTAAATGACATTAGTATATGCTAACGTATATCAGTTAAATTATTTTGTTCAGATATATTATTTTTTAAAATTATTTCCTTTTAGTACATTATATTCTTAAGTAATTTCATTGATACATCAGTATCAATTTAATATTTAAAACAACTCAGTTGGATATTTAAATTAAATCTAATTCTTTTTTATGAACCAAAATAGTCATATTATACTGATCAGTTTATGGTTAAGAAATAGAAATAGAATTATTTGAAGCAATAATGATTTTTCGTGAGCGTGACTATTGAAATTATTTTTATAAATTTACTGTATCTAAATAATATTCATAAAAAAACATAGTGTACTAAAATAAAATAATTTAAAAATTTGATATATCAAAATAAAACCGACATAAAAGTTTATAAAACACATCAATAACACATGTCTAAATATTATAGAGGAAAACAATATATATTAACGGACACATCAACGCGTATTAGCATCCATTTGTGCCAAACTTTAAAATATACAAAAATTATCAAATACAAACTTAAACTACTAATTTTTTCTTAAAAAAATATTATGTACCAAAACATCCTAATGTGATGCACCGAAAAAGACATTTAGCAAAAACATATTCCTAGATAATATAGGAACACCATATATATCTTGTAAGTTGTATCAACCCGTCTTAATGACGAAACTACATGTATCTATGGTGCATCAATAAGAATAACTATTATGATAAATTAGAATGAAATTAAATATACCATTAATTAAATATAAAATACCAATATAGCTAAAAATAGAATTAAATATAAGAAAGAAACTAGTCAATAAAAGATAAAATTTGATAATGGAATGAAAAATTAAAATAGTGGGTTAAAATATATAAAATAAGAGGCAAATATAAGTTAAATAAAAGACAATCCTATATAAGTTAAATAATATTATTTTAGATAATATATATATATATATATATTTAAATTAACACAATTATATATTCAGAAATTATTGAGCACTATCAATTAATAATGTAAAACAAGCTCGTGTGCTTGGTGGTAGTTACGCTTGCATTTTGTAAGGATATAGTAGAGAGAGATACATGGATCTATAGCTATTCCATGGCTTAAGTGCATGTAAAAAAATGTCATTAATTAAGTGGAAAGGACAGCTTCAATTTTCACATTTACTTCACTTTAACGCTGTGAATTGCAGAAGCTGTTCAAAACCTTATCTCAAGCATACTGCATAACTGATCGAGCAGGTCTCAGATTTGATATCACTTGTCACCAAACCATTTCTAAAAAAATTTGACAAACTCAGAAAATAATATTAGTTTTGAATTCAAGGACTAAAAGAAACATTAAAAAAGGTCCAACTTTAATAAACAATCATTGTAAAAAATTTTACATCATAGATCAATAAAAAATTATTTTCAATTTGATATTTAAATAATTTTATAAATATTGACGATCATAAACCTTTATACTGTTACTAAGCACGTGAATTAATTAGCAAAAGATTGTTCTAATTTAATCATTAGTATGAAATTTAAGATTTAGGTATAGTAATATATATTAAATATTTGGAGATAAAAATTTATTATTTATAAGAAATCTTGTCCAACTTAAATAAAATTGTCTCATATGAAAAATACTTGTGGTGTAGAACAAAAATAAGCCTTGTGTTATCCGTAGATTATAGGCAAATTTGTAAGATAAACTATGGTAAGTAACTAGCTTAACTGCAGACATAAAACTCATCCACAAATTAACTGCACCTGATAGATTTATATGGGTGTGTACTCTTCGTAGCTTTTAAGGAGGCAGCTGAACAAGTAGCAGTGGTAATAATCACAGTCCTCTATATTCAAGCTAGTTATACACACTTAATTAAAACATGTGACAACAGGTATAGACTAAAGTCAGAGAGGTACAATAATGCAAAAAATGCAGCACACTATGGCACATCCTTCACATGTAGTGTTGGGAATCAGTTTAAGTGTTTGTCGTAGCTGGTGTGACCTGCTGCAACTAGCATGTGCATTCTAAGCTGCCCAAACAAATGAAGATTTTGGTTGGTTATGTCTCCATAAGTGGTGCACATAGTTTTACTCACATTTCCAGCTTTTGGATGTTAAATAAGGTGGACCAGTTTGGACAAGACACAAAATTATATGCAGGTGGTAGGTACCATATGACTTATGTGTTATGTCCATCTAAAAGTGAGTAATAAAGTGCAATTAAGATACAAACAACTGAAGCATGTAATGAAAGAAATTAAACATGTCAAGATTGATGAAGCTTTTACATGATGCAAAGGGGCCTCACAGGATCAGTAATAATGTATGCAGTTCTTTCTTAAGAATTAAACTCTTTTCCCAGTTACTCATTTTGTCTGTGATTCTATCATACAACTGGTACACTAATCAATAAAATAAATGAAATAGCAAATAATACAAAAACAGCTAATTGGAAAGCAACATTCATGCTTCTAATCCTCCAATTTACCAACAAAATATTTGTAATTTTGATCCCCCGACCCCTTCATCGACAAAATATTTGTAATTCTAATCTGCAAATTAAACAGGTCAACGTCTGATATGTTCCCTGCTGCTGCAGGCCCGTGTATCATTCAATATGATTTGGTTTTGGCTTGTTAGATGCTCTGATAATGCCAATAATTGTTTCTCATCACAGTATAAACTGCTCCAACAACCTAAGAATAACACACGAGTAAAACAGTGAAAATGATAGCTATTAGATCATTTTATCTCCTAGTTAGAAGACAATAATTTAGGTAACTTAGATATTAGAAACCCACCAAGGTCAAGACAGGTCTCAATCTCACTAAAGAAACATTTACAAACATGCTCACAGATTAATTACTTATTTGGGACAAGATTCTCAAATTAATATTTAGTAGGGTTTAAACTTATGTCCTTATAAAATATAAGTCTAATCCTTACTAATTGTATGAACATATCTCTTTTTGACATGTGAAGTCTTTGGGATTTAAAATAACTAAGTGTGGCAAATAGTTGTTGCCTGTACCCGAGGTGGTTTAATTGGAACAAACTAATTGTAGTGTCACACTCTAGGGGCATATGTTAAATGGTCGTTGGAAATAGGCTGAAAGTTCCTGTGTTGTAAACACTTGGACATTCAAGAATAAGAAGTTAAGAATGTGGGCAAAGAAAAATTATCATATTTGAGGTAAAATCTTAACAAACTTGAACAGAGTTTGGGGTTTTTTAATGGCCTTGTATTCCTGTGCGTGAAAATCTGTTTCAACTTTGAAAATGAATCATTACCGCCAATAATTGCGGATCTTCATGTTTTATCGAAACCTTCTAGAACAATGGTGTAGATAAAATGACTGACTAATCACTCGGGAGAAACATAGTTATAAATTGCAGTTGCCATCACAGTTGCAGTCGCGATTGCAGTTGTAGCCATTGCGGACTGTTGCTATATAGATTGTAGCTATTGCGGCATGAAACTATTATATTTTTTTTACCAAGCATCCAAAGAAATACTAAAATTATTTTTGCTTTATTCTTACTAAAATGAGCAAATAACAATTGGATATGGGAGTTGTTGAGGTCATATTGGAAGGGAGAGAGAACATGACTTTTAATTTTTATATATGAATAACAAGTTTCCAATTGAGGAGGAGGGTGTACCTGCAAAATACACTACAACACTTAAGTTAGTAAGGACATAGAATTTGAGAGAGTTTCGATAGTAGTGAATGTATGAGAGGAAAATACTATCAGAGAAGAAAGAGATACTCCTTGGAGGTATTTACATGATGAGGTTGGCCCATAGCTTTGCCTATGAGTACACTTTAACCTCTTAACTGAGTAGGTATCACTTTGTGTTAAATGGTGAAATCTATTATTGGTGATGTGACAAGAGGTTGAGCTTAGCTACTTTGAGTGATGATAAGGCGTGAGAGTTGCATGTAAGAGGTGGACATGTGTTGTGCTCAGGTTGGTTGGTCAGTGATTTGGTATCTTGACGTGACAAATCCATTGTGACATAATGATCATTGTTTTTTTGTGACGGTACACAAGCTCCCCGAACTCGAGAGTTCGAGTTTGAAAACTACCGAGCTTTATAACTGGTTAGTCTAATTTGTAGCCAGAGTTGTTCATCTTCAGAACAACTGTTCAAGTCCACCCCTCTTTGGGTTTAACGAATCCCTTGTCACTACCTAGCCTTACTTCAAGTCGAGTTGTGATCCATTTTGCTTAAGGTCGAGCATGTTAGCCTTAGAGACATCTTGCACTTTGTCAAAATTGTCTTAAGAAGTTGGCATGCACAACATTTAATGTGAGATTCTCTTTGTAATAAATGTGCCGTTTCAACATTAACATGGATTTTAAAGGCTAATGATGAGACGTTTTACAATTGTCTTGTTAATTTAGAAAGGGAATGACGTTTCGCTCTGTCACGCCATGCATCGTCTCTAATTATGTCATTTGGAACAAAACGTTTAGGTTTTCAAATGCCGCGTCTCTCGATGGGGCACGTGGCCATAGGGCTTGTAATGTTTTGCACCATGGTTCACCTATATAAGCCCCAAAAGTAACTTCTTACCGTTTTACATTGTTTCTTCGGCATTTTAAGCTTTTGGCTCCTTGGGCCTTCTCTCTTTTCTTCTTTCACTCGTGTTTTAACATTGTCTCATTCCTTCTCCATCATGCATCAATCTTCTTTTCCAATTTATGTACATTTTTATGGCTTCCCTAATAGGGGAGAGTTCTAGTTCTTCTATAAGGAATAAGTATTTAGAGGAGGTTGCTCCTCCTAGTGTCGCGGCGACCAAGGTTGATTCGACCGTTGTGGTGGTTGCTAAAGCCTGTAACCACCATTGTTGCTTCTCCTAAAGTGGTGGCTCAAATGGGAGGGTGGGGGGGGGGTAGAAAAAATAATTTCCCCTATTTCCGATCCGAAATACTCCTTCCTTAGAGAGGCCAAATTACGTCTCTATATATAATACCGAGGATAGGGTAGATGAGTTCATAAGGTTGTTTTTGGTTTGTACCGATGACTTAGCTGACCACATGATAGTCAAACACTATTCCTCCCGCGATCACATTTACATGAATCCCCTCCTAACAAGGCTGACCTCATCTATGTTTATGAATTCAATATTACTTTTCCTTTGTCGGGTTTTGTGGTAGTGTTCTGCTTTCTTTAACCCCGAGTCAGCTCCACCGAAACAATTGAACACTTTTTAGGGCTTTTCAAGTCCTTTGCCACCATTTACATCTAACCCCACACCACGGCAGATGGTAGGTAGCACCTTATGTCAGATGATGAAATTCATCATTGGCGGTGTAACAACAGGTTAAGCTTTGCTGCCTTGAGTAATAATGAGGTGCGAGAGTTGACATTTGTAAGTAGTAGGTGGACATATGTTGTGTCTAAGTTGGTTAGTGAGTGATTTAGTACCTTGACATGACAAGTCCAGTATGACATAATGATCATTGCTTTTCCGTGACTTTATAAGCTCTTTTCCTATCACAACAATTACTCATTCTATCACTTTTGCCTTTAATGCGTATCTAACTTCGCAAAGTCCAAACAATCCACTACAAAATTTCTTTCACTCTTCTTCAACATTGTCCACAACCATGCCTATGTGATCATCCTACACTTAGAATAGGATATTATAATTTAAATATTTGTTATTTTGACAAAAAGGTAGACTATACTTTTGATGCTGCTACATTGTAGTTGTAGCAAGCTTTGCAACTACAATATTCTAGTTGCATTAAACATTGTTATTCACAATTTAGAACCATGGGAGTAAAATTGGTGGAATTATAGAAAAAAATAATATGCTAGTTAGAATTAGATGTTGGAATCTTAGAAGTTAAGTCTTTGACCCCCTTAATCTATCAATGGATTCAAAGTTTTGTTGATAACAAAAATTAAGTAATTGTGATTATGTTTGATATTTTGGTGGATAAAAGAAATACACTTAATTGAAACAAAATAATATTTTCATCTAAAAGAACTATTTCAGCGTCCAAGGAAGATGTAATGTCTAGGAAAAAAATAGATGAACTTCTGATTACAAAAACAAAGAATGTTCAAAAGTAGGGAAATTATGTACATTATCTTCCTTTTCTTCTGCGTGTAACTACCGTATCTTTTTAAAACATTAAAAAGTACTCTCTTAGACTTCATCTCTATTTGATCTCTACTCCATAAATATCCTTATTATTTTTATAAGCTGTTGCATTTATTATATTTTGAGGTCTAACATTTTGATCACGAAAAAAATTGAGACATTTTTCTAAATAACAACAAAAATGATTGTATGATAGTATTTGAGTTTTTGTAAAGACAACATGTGTTAAATAAAAAAAAAAAACTTAACTTGACTACTCTAAAAAGTCTTTTTTAAAGTCATCTTCATTTTAAAAAATCTTGTCCAACCTAAGATTTAATAACTATCTTGTCAAACTTATAAAAAGAGTTAACTTATTTACACGGAAATAGATAAAGAAAAAAATAAAAAAAATAATATAATAAAATAACATAAATAAAAATAAAAACATTCTTTAAATAAAATATTTGATTTTAAGACACTTTTTCGGATGTATTATCTTTATATTTTTTATTTAATAAAATTATATCTCTGGGACTACTTATAACCTTTTAGGCCGTTTTAAGAGTTTTGAATTGGACATAATGAGTAAAGTAAACTTGGTATTTCTCTGGTTGTGTTTTTTTTTTTTTTTTTTTAAAATTATGTTGAATGATAGAAAGACTTTGAACTCTTTTCGAATTTGGTTGGACTATCCTTTCAAAATAAAGTTTTTCTCAAACAAATGTGTTTTCAACTTCTTTTTATAAAAATCTTCATAAGCGTTGGAAAGTATTTGATAAACACAGTTCAAGTCTTTCCCCTTTTTGATACTTTAATGCTAATGCAAATTGACCGGATGTAAACTAAATTTATAAACATAAATTAAGAATGACAATTTTCTACTGGACAAGAACTAAATGGTCAAGAGAACAATTAGATTGTAGCAAATCTTCTACTGTTTTGAATATTAGGAGAGGAGAGCAAAGAAATCACGGTTAAAAATCACATTTCTTTCAACACATTCTTTTCGTAAAACGTATTTATTTTAGTGATTTTCAAATAATTTTAGTAAATAATAATAATGTTTTTTAGAAAATAATGTTAAAAAGTGTATGATTATTAATAATTATTAATATTTTCAATGGAGATTTTTTGGTAGAGAAATATTAAACTATTAGTAATTATTAATATTTTTTAAATGGAAACTTTGACTTCGTGATTTTCGCTTCCTTCTTTCTTAAACCTTGTTTCTTATTATTATATCAAATCATTCCATGATTTTAGTAAAGCTTTAAACGCATAATGTATAAATTATTCTTAGAATCGAAACTAATCTAGTGGACAGATGATCATACAACTTAAAAGTATGTATCATAAAAAAAATTACAACTTTAAGTATGCGATAAAAGTTAAATTATCAAATTTTTATATTAAGAAAAGTCATTTGTGGAAAGAAATTAATTCTTAAATAAATTTTAATATTTGATAGATAAATTTCTAATTCTCTCGAAAGAATCACCATCAAATTAGTGTTGATAAAGTCAAATTGCGGTTGATGCTAACAAGGAGATAATAATACAAGAATATCACGTCATGTAGAAAAAAATATTTGATATAATCTTTAAACTTATTTTTTTTTCTTGTCTAATGAATTAGTCTTTCGAAATGAATTATTCTGTTAAACTTAAGTCTTAACAGTTGTTGCGACTTCGTATCTTTTGAATTCTTCTTTTCTACTTAAGTTCTAATAGATATTTCTAGTTCGGTCAAATTATTTTTTTCATTTTCTTTCATCTTTATTTCAAGCTAAATGCCAGAAATAAATTACAGCGACCCTGAGCAAATAAATTACAGTTTAATTCAAAGAGAATGAAATTAAATGCAAGAAATGAAGAGTCTGTGCACCCGTGAGTGTGACTTTAAATTTATAAAGTTAAATCATATTGTCCACCTAATGAGATTTTTTTTTACGTATAACCGAAAAAGATATTAAGTAGATTTTGAATCATGTTCACCAAATAAGTTTAAAAGGTAACTTGTTAAGCCAAATGCATTCCCATTAATACTAGTAGCATTACATTATATATAAAGCAACATATATGCCCATATTTTACAACCTTTAATTGGGTCACTCTGACCCTATTACGACCCAAATGAAAAGCTAATGTGAAGGGGGAAACTGAGCAAAGGAGACAATGGTCGAACAAAATGGGCTAAAAAATCAAAACACGCGAACGGAAATCCAAAAATGTATGACTCAAATGGAAACATAGCTAAAGATAAGTCATCAAATACCGATTGCGGATCCATAGTTTCCAAAATGATTTCACCACTGTTGCGGATAAAAACTTGAAACCCATCATATCCAAACATATATTTAAAAATACATTATGAACAAGAGTGTCAATATCTTTACGTTGAAATGTGGTCAATATTGTTTATTTATATTACTTATCGATCAAAAGTTTTAGTAAATATATATTTTTTTAAGATAATTATAATAGAAATCACCGACGAGAGTTGATTTGTTTATACCTTATTTAATTTCACACTAGAAAACGAGTTTACCTTATGAACTTGCAGTATTTACTTTCTATTTACTAAAAATATTGTAAAATAATTAAAAATATTTATATAAAAATTAATTATTACCAGAGTTAATTCTGAAAGAATATTTTTAAAGGGGACAAACAAATCTGTTAATGTGAAAAATTACCATATATATAACATTTTGTAGTTAGATAACAATCTAAATACCATCAATATTATTTGTTCTTATTATTTTAAAAATAGAACTATAGAGAAGAAATGAGAAAAAAAACAAAAAGACATAAAGTTTGTTGGAGTCTTATGCGCATGCTTCACGCTCTGTTAAGCTAACTATTAGAACAGAACAGAGGAATGAATATGCAAATGGTTCATGATGAAACTAACTTTGTTTGGACTGTACTGAAACTCACTCGGTAACTTTTTGATCTTGTGTATAGTACCAAGTTATGACGAGTAAGAGTAACAACTTTAGTCATTCCAAAAAGTTAATTTTGATCTGGCTCATCTCTGCCTTCTGCTTCTTCATCTTGTTCAAAATGGCTCTCCACAACTCATCACGAACTCCTTCATCAACTTCTTTAGGTAATTAATTACTTCTTATTCTCTATTTTACTTTTAAATTTTCAAACTTTGCTTTACACCGGGGTTGAGTTATGTTGATTTGTTATGTTTTGATTATGCGTGTATGTATTTGCAATTATGGTAAATTTTAATTTTGTAACTCTGGTCAAGAGTTTCCTCAATTTGGGTCATTTAATTTTTGTCAGATTGATGAGTTTTGGGCCTTCCAAATACATGTTTGAACTTTTCCTTGATAGTGGGTTTTATTAAAAATTTAATTTTGAGTTGAAATATATATAATTTTAGTACTAAACTAAGAAGGGTCTGTTTAAGATTCTCCAAATTCGAACATGGAGCGAAGATTGAAGTTGTATGACAAGATGGGGAGAGATCTAGATGAGAACGGAGCTGCTTTCCTGAAACATGGTGAAACCTCTCAGTCACTGTCTCTTTCAGATATATTTACACTGAAGGATGGATCTGTAACACCTGTTCTGAAGGTGACACGTAACAACAATTTAGGCTGTGTTTCTTGGTGTTGTTTGGGTCGCAACTAATGATTATTTTCCATGTGCAGCCGGCAAATCCTCCGGTGCGGGCTAATGTATTGTATATGAACACTGAATTCTCTGTCCCTATCGCGTAAGTGTTAACAATTGCATTCCTAGATTTTATTGATGATCATTCCATGCATCTATGCTTAGCTTTGGACTTGGTTTTGAATTGGGTTGTCATGCTTAGTGTTTTTTTTTTTTTTTTTTTCCTGATATTGGCTGTATCATGTAATTGTCTCAGATAAATTCTTTTATTTGTATATATTGAAAACTTGCATATCACAAACAAACCATTGATAGGATATATAGTATAACACTCTTGGTTGTGAAGAGAATAAGATTTAGAGTTTTAAGGGGATTTGAAAGCTGCATTATATCTCAAGCATTGAATATCTTTCTGAGATCATGTGTATCTTGACATCTTACTTTTAAAATGGGATTATGTTAGATATTCATGCTTGCAGTAAGCATAAGAGGAAATAGAGACTTGAAATAAATTTTCTCAAAATTATGTTGGCCAATTCATACATCATAGGACCAAGCAATATAGGCCTTCTGCTTTATCTGTTTATCCATACAACACTGTTATTTTCTTCTGAACATCTTTACTGCAAGGTTTTGTATGCGCTGGTGTACATTCTATTACCAATGAATGGACCTTTTTTGAAATACTTAATAATTTACTAGGACTAAATGACCATTGCCTTTTGTTTTTAAGCTACGAACTCCATATATTAGGACACTATGGTCCCTCTTTTGGGTAAATTACATGCTTCATGTATAATATTGTTGTCCAAGTCAATTCCATGTTTCCGAAATACCTACTTTTCCTGCATTGTGTACACTTGAAGTTTCAGAATCTACAACCATTAAAAATTTAGTTTGTTAAAATAGGAGAAACAGAGGAATACTTTACTAAATATTGTGTATCATAGTACATAATGAATGCATGTTTATATAGGCTAATTACATTAAATATACATAAAATACAAGATACTTTAGTAGCATTGTTGGTGGAAACAAAGTCAACAATAGTATGATTCATACGTAGGCAAAGAGACACTACCAAAATAGTTGGTGGGAAAGAAGTCAACAAAACATGCCAAAAGGTGGATTGAAATCACATTTTACCGTAATTGCGTCAATGGAAGCTGAAAGATTCACCGGAATGCAAAAATTAGTTAAAAAAAAAACAGAAAGGTCCACCAGGTACAGTAGATCCCCAGGGGATTACAATTTTGATTATTCCTCTGTTAGGCTTTCATACCATGTTCAAAATGTGGGTTAAAGGTCTCACTCAACCTTACAAAATTGACTTATAAGGTGAGGATTGTCACCCACTTATATAAACTAAATTGGTCATATCACTGGACTGTGTGAGATAGCAGCCCAATCAATAGTGGTGGCATGATAGGCGTAACAACAACAAATAGTCTCTCGGATAGGCTTTGGTACCATGCTAAAATAATAGAAACAGAGGAATACTTTACTAAAAATCGTGTATTATAGTACATGGTGGATGCATATTTATATAGGCTAATTACATTAAATATACATAAATAGAGGATATTATATACCATTGTTATTAATAAATCGCAATATTATATTCTGATTTTCAACATAGTTAATATTAATTGAGAGGAGCAGGCCATCCATTGTGCCTACAATCATTTTCACTGTCGAAAATTCCATCAACTTTTTCCGATATTTTATGTTGTCAACTATTTAAGACTGGGGTTTCTACTTCCCACTCTCCTCTTTGTCTCCAACTTTACCAAAGACCAAACGGTCTCTTTGACTAATATGTTCAATACAGAAATCTAGATACATTTAATGAATATAGAGTGCTAATCAGGGAAAAATATGAGCACTTGCAGTAATTCTGAAGAATCAAAGAAGTGTGTCATTTTGAAACTCATTTAGTAAGTGTGTCTTTAGTTTGTAGTTGAGTTCAACACCAACCAGATTTTAGGCAAACGCTACAACTTGAAGCTTTTAAAATTTTGCATTGGAATGCATAATTTCTAGGTTCAATGTGGTTTTAATTGTAATTCAAACATGCACTAAATTGGTAGACTTTAAAGATTAATGCTTTAAAAATTTATTCAGATTCAGACAAAAACTTCATCAATTTAAAGTTTGAGTTTGCCACATTGTAAATTATGGTCATAGAAATGATGACCACTTATCTTCAGTTTTGCATATTCTTCTTTATTGTTGCATCTATATTTCTTGATTTAATTTTTTATGGCAAGCTATTTGATATTTCATATAACACATGCACGGTTCGTATGACGCAGGGAGGCTGTCAAAAATATTTTTAATCCATACTTCAATAAAGGTAAGCTATTGTTGGATCAACCTTAGCTTGGAAATGATTCACTCACTAGTCTATATGTCTAAACTTAAAGTGATGCTTCAACCTTTTCATCTTGTTTTTATTCTATTGGAATTCTTACATGTGTGTCAATTAGCAATCTGGTTTCAGAACTCTAGTCTGTACCATTTTAGCATGTTCCATGCCTCCCACCATATTGTATCTGTACCTGCCACCAAAGAAGAGGTATACTTAAATTGCAAATATTTCAGATTAGTTTTTGCCAATTTGCTGATTAAGCTCATGGGAATCTTTTTTGCATCAGATAGAAGCTGAAGCATCTTCTGTGGAAGCTATTGCTGCAAAACTCTGTCCTTTAAATATAGTTTTGGATAGGGTTGTTTTGACTTCAACTGGGGTTCTCCTGGGCTGCTGGCAGGTTGGTGTCCATGATCTAAAAGGATTTGTTTTGTTATCCTTGAAATGTTTATAATAGACGGGGTTGAGCATAAATGGGCATTATTTGATTCCTTAGGGCTAGTCCCTTGCCCCTCCTCCTTCTCTCTTTCTCCCTCTCTCTCATGCAACCAAAATAAAGGGTAGTGTGATATATTGAGTTCTAAGTAAAGTGAAATTTTATATTAGAGAAGCTTTTTGAACATAGAAAAATTGTTAGCTTTTGGTCGGAAGTGGTTTAGTCTTCTATATTTCTATGTTACAACAGAAGGGAAGATATCTATAGCATTCTTAGCATGATTCATTCAGTGTTTTCAGGTTTACTGATTCTAGAAACATTTTGGTATTGTTTGTTTCAGTCAGATGGGAACTGTAAAGCTTTATCTTTTATGCTTTTAAACAAAACCTTTCTCTAGCTTTTTGTGCATTTTTTTTTCATACCTTGGTGACCATCTAGTTTCCTATTTGATTGGTTAATCATAGCCATTTTTTTAAAACTATCAACATGTGCACCAATCAGTATATAGGAAAAATTTGAAACCAGTTACTAAGGAGTAAAGGTAACTATTCCTTTAGCCCTCACAAGCCTAAGCTGATTATGTGTGCATATTTTATAGGTTGTCTCAGGGACAGATCCCGTAACCATTCGTGCTATGTTGAAGAAAGCACTCCCACGTGCACCGGAGAAGCAACTTGTAAGCATCATTTGAATACTCAATTTTGCTATAACGACAGTGCAACAAAAGTGTATTTACTAAAGCTTGAGTCACGACTTGTGAAGCTACAAGATGTAATTACAACATCTTATTATCCATGTATAAATTTGAAGGCTTTTGGAATTAAAACAGATGTCATGATTTTTGAGTCTGAAATCATGTGTCATGTGTGGAAAAATTACCTGTGTTTTCTCTATGGAATTCAACCTATGTTTTTCTAAGGTTACCTGGTGATTTGAAATCATATATGCCACTAAGATTGCATTGCTTTTAATACTTGATGATCGGCACAATTTTCTTCTGCAGTATGATGCTGCAATTCTCCACACATCATTTGCAAGGCTTTTAGGTCCACCTAGAGCATCATCACCTACGGTAATATCAATCTACACTATTTGTTGAAATTTATTTAATTTTTATTTATATAATTTTTATGTAATTTATCGAATTCGCTATTATGTGTCATCACACATTTGATTCCTGAGCTAGCTTGATTGTTTGTTACCTATAGCTAAGCAGTAATAATTGTTAACTTGTTATTTCTCTAGAAGAAGCCTATAAAATACAAATTGACATCATTTTATTTCACTTTACATTCAAACATAGTTGCACTCTATAAAGTTTTAGACCGCTGACTGAATGTATGTATGCTTTATGGAGTGATTTTGTAGGGATATCTCTCCCAAGAATTGTCCTCATTTAGGCTCTTCTTTCTTATCCAATTATCCAAAAAAAAATAAAGAATTTATTTGTAATATGACTTTCAACATATTTACTTTGTTTTTTTACAACATATTTGAAGTAAAGTCAACTGTTACCCACCAATAATGACTTACTTTAATACGCAGGAACATCTTAAAACATCTGATGATGTTCAATTTTTCCACAAACTAGTTGATCGACTTAACAGTCAGATTCATGGATACAAGGTTTGTATTTATTTGTAAGTTCTAGGGCTAGTGATAACTGGAAGTGCAGTTAAAATAAGCTGAAATCTGAGAGTTTCTATAGCAGTTGTTATTGGAATTACTACTTTGCCTGTTGTTTAAACCAAGGACCTGATTTGTTATTGACTTTGTCCCACCTCTCACACTTTCATCTCTTACCCTTGTAGCTCTGAGTGTGTGCATGCTTGTTGCATTCATGCATGTGTGTACGAATTCGTAATGTATTCACTGATTTCACCGTATCATTTGATCACAAACTATCATGTACAGTAAGTTTGTCAAGTTTTATAATAATCACATTAAAAGGATGCAAGTCTATTGAAGGTTGATTAATTATATTTAATATAAAAATATTTATTGAAGAATGTAACATTATTAACAGTTATTCTTAATGTAATTTTATGTACAGTTACTTGTAACCACCTTGAACCTTTATTTACATATTTTGACTTTCCTCCGCGTATATATTTAGGCAGTGGTGTCAGAACTGTGGTATGTGGAGGAATATGATGTGCTTGCCCTTGCGCTAAATGGAAGAATGAACAGACGAAGATATAGACTTGGATGCTCAAGAGAATGAATTCATCTTACACCTACTTAATTCAGAGACTGCAAGAATATGCACTAATGTGTAAAATAGCACCATTAGTATATCGAAGACTAAGTATTATTTTTTTCTTTTAGTGAATTAAAGTGAGTCAAATGATATGTTAGTTGGATATTCTAATATGTATGATCATAGAATAATCTTCTATAATGTATTTTAATTTTTTCACTGTTTATATCTTTACTGCTAAGCGCTAACTGCTATAGCAGTTCAGAAAAACTGGACGTCTTAATAGGGACGGCCCTGCATATATTACATATTACAGGATATTAAAATGCATTGAAGATGGTGATGGTATTTTTTGAATTATTGTTGGAAATGTACATTTGAATATAAGTATTTTAAGGTTTTTACTTTCGTTCATTTTATTATCAGATTGACTAGCATTAAAATACGCATATAGCATTTTTAATTATCTAAACTTAGTCATTCTATTTCGTATGTCAAAATGGGTTGGTTGAGTAACGTGATTCAATATTCCAACCCACGTAACTCAAATTCAATGTGTTAAAAGTTACTTTGTAAATATATTATGATTTGTGGATTATTATGAAAGATAGCATTTCAGTTATTCCATTCGATGAGTTAGTACACAATAATAAAAACAGGTTTTCATAAAATATATAATGAAAATTTAACTTAATTTATATAAGGACTAACTCTGCTTTATGTGTACAAACTAGTGAGTTTTTAACCTTTAAATTTTTTGATGGATTTTATTTTTAACATTGTTTCTAACATTAGAATATTTTGACTTATTAGAGTAGGTTATGTGATTGGATTTTAATAAAAGTAAATCATCATTTTAGTTCTGAAACTTGTATGAGTCAAGCAATTAAAAAATTAGTATACTAACCCGTGCAACACACAAAACTACTTTATTCCGAAGAAAATGTTGGTTATAAATCATAAGTCATTCATTTAACCAAATAGTCACAAAGAATAGTCATTTGTATTTAAGGTTAGGGGCGTCGCCTCCCAAATTTTTATTTTTATTTATATATATATATATATATATATATTATAATAATAAATTTATATATATATATATATATTAATAATAATAAATTTTTATATATATATATATATATATTTGTTAGATAATATTATGCATTTTTATGTTATCCTTTTTATTTGTCTCAAGGTAGTTTAGTCTTTTTCTTGATAGTATATATATTTGTATTATTTTGCTGATTATAGACTGTTAAGTCAAGATGATTTAGCATCTTAATTTTGATAATTACAGAACATTCTGTTGTACCTAAAGACAGAAGAATGATCAGACTGCCTATAGACGGAAGAATGATCAGACTGAAGCATCAGACTGAATAAGCATCAGACGAAAGGAACAGAATAAACATCAGATAGAAGGAACGATCAAGCATCGATTAATGATCAATTCAAGAAGCATCGGATCAAGAAGCATCGATCAAGGCATCGATCAAAGAAGCATCGATCAAGAGTCATCGATGATGCAAACAGAAGAATGATCAGACGAATCACTAATAAGCATAGTCAAGATGCACCCTCAAGCACAGACGCACAAGATGAAGTGTTCAAGTCATCAAGCCTCAAAGCCACATCAGACGAAGAACCTTCATTGTTCAAGACAGAGAGCTCATCTCAACTTCAAGTCAAGTACTTAAGAAGGAAGACTTTGAAGATTGAAGTTGAAGACGAAGGAATGAGACAGACGAATGAATTCAATACACAACTCATTTATTTATTCATTCATCTACCTCGTTTAATGAAGTTCAGACGGAGTAACTCGCGCCCTAATTCAAATCTAACCGTTACTCATAGAAGCTTCCAAAGACAGAATAGAGATCCGTGCAAAACCCCTGCAACACAAAAAGCAATCATGATTTTTGTTGATATCTCTGATCAAGTCAGAAAAAGCCTGTGCAAACATTAATTATTCTGATTGATCTCTGTCACACGTTTGAAGACCCCAAGATAGAGGACTAACGTTCAAATCTTCAGTCTAATGGATTCTTCAAGAAGCTCTATATAAAAGGACTTCATTACTTCAAGAGAAGGCTGGCGAACTGCATAACAAATAAATTATATCCAAGCTTCAAGCTCTCAAGCAAAGTTCACTCGCCCTGAACTTAGAATAGATATCATTGTAAAACCTCTCTCTGCGTAGAGGATAAACTTATTCTTTCATCTTTCTAAATCTATTGTTGTGGTGCTCTTAGCCTGAGGGAGGTGTGTTTCAAAGAATACCTTTGTATTAGCCTGTGGGAGGCGCTGTATTCAAAGAATACCCTGTTTAGCTTGTGGAGGCTGGGTTCAAAGAATACCTGTTTAGCCTGAGAAGGCTGTGCCCAAATAATATCTGTATTTAGCCAGGAGTGGCTGGGTTCAAAGAATACTCATAATGGAACCTTAGCGTGTTGCTGGGGAACTGGATGTAGTCTTGATCAGACGAACCAGTATAAAAATATTGTTGTCTTCTCTATTGATTTATCTGTTAACTAACAGGGGATAATAACTTCAACAGTTTGATAATAAAATCAATCTTAAAGAAGAAAACAATCTTGCGTCTAATCAAGCTTTGAAAATAACAGACGCAAACGCATCGTCTTAGAGAAAAAGTTATAAAAACAGTCTACACAATTCAACCCACCTTCTTGTGTGTTTTTGTACTTTACATAGACTAATGCACACAAATGAAACCTTAGCCTCTTGTTCTTGTATTTTCTCTTCTCTTTTCCTCTTCTTCATATGAATGTTAAGATTCACATGGTATCATAGCAAGGATGATTCAAGCTTCTGCGAATCCATTTGATTTGGCAAGGTGATTTGCTCTTGTATTTGTTCTACTTTTGGGGATCTCTATTAGAGTTTGCAGAATTTAGGGTTTTACTCTCTTTGTTTTGTAATTGTTTGCAATGGCTGGGGAAAGGGATGATTCCCTTCAATCCATTAGTGTGCAATTGAATGGTCAGAATTATTCATATTGAAGTTATGTGTTGAAGAATTTCTTGAAAGGAAAGAGAATGTGGGGTTATGTCTCTGTAACATCTGTTAAACCAGAAAATAAAAATGATGGGAAATATGCAATAGAGCTCGATTCTTGGGAAGTAAATAATTCGAAAATTATTACTTGGATCAACAACTCTGTTTCCCACTCCATAGGGGTCTAACTAGCTAAATATGAAACTGCAAAAGAGGTATGAGATCATTTAAAAAAATTATATGTGCAGTCTAATTTTGCAAAGCAATATCAACTGGAGATAGATATTCGAACTCTTCAACAAAACAGCATGAGCATACAAGAATTTTACTCTACCATGAGTAATCTTTAGGACCAGTTAGCTCTTACTAAATCTGCTGAGTTGCAGGCTTTTAAGCCTTATATTGACCGTAGAGAAGAATAACGTTTGGTTCAATTTTTGATGGCTCTTCAAGAAGATTTTGAAGGGCTATGTGGAACAATTTTGCATCGTAATCCTCTCCCAACTGTTGATTCAGTTGTTAATGAATTGTTAGCTGAAGAGATTCGAATAAAGTCTCAATTAGATAAAAGGAATGTTGACAAGGGAATCCTCCCTAACCCATTTGTTTTTGCTGTTCCTTCTAACAAAGGAAAATCTCAAGGAAAATGTTGGTTATGATGAATGTAGTGTTAGATCAAGATGATTAACGTCTCAAGTTTTGATTAATTACAGAACAGACGGAACATCTTAGACTGAAGCATTGCAAGTCAAAGTCAGACTGAACAAGCACAGACGAAAGATGACCCTTCAAAGATCATCTAAGTTCAAGTCATTCGCGTGTCCCAAGTCACGTCATCAGACGAAAGCATAAGACAATATGCTCTAGACGAAGTCTTCAGACGAAGCTCTCGAAGTCAATACAAAATTGATATATCAGACTAAAGCTTGAAGATTGGATCGTCTATGAAGAATGAAGAAGTCCAAGTGTTTTTATCTTAGTAACGCGCGCCAAAACTCAAATGTTTACGTTATTCAAGAAGCTTCCGAAGTCAGAATGAGGACTCGCGCTTAACCTCTACAACACGAAAAGTAAATCGACTTTTCGCTGTCATCTTTGCTAAGTCAGAAAAAGGTTCTGATTCCGTTGTACAACTTGTCAAAATCATGATTATACTCTGACACAGTTGAAGACTTCAAGGAAGGAAAGGACAACGGGCAGATTTATGGGTCTAACGAATCTATCAAATCCTTGCCTATATAAAGGACTTCTCTTGCAACTTTTAAAGTTGGCGAACACAATACAATTGATATTCATTTGTGATTTTGCTCACTCTGTACTTAATTTCTACACCCCTCTCTGTGAAGAGGAATTTGTTTCTTAGAAACTTTATTTAAACCCATTTGTGTGGTGCTTTAGCCTGAGGAGGCTGTGTTCCAAAGAATACCTTTGTATTAGCCTGAGGAGGCTGGGTTTCAAAGAATACCTAGTTGTTTAGCCTGAGAAGGCTGTGGCCAAAGAATATCTTGTATTAGCTAGAAGTGGCTGGGTTCAAAGAATACTTGTAACCTTTACACAGTTGGTAGTGAAAACTCAGTTGTTGTTGGGTAACTGGATGCAGTCTTGAATAGACGATCCTGTATAAAAATAACTGTTTATTTTTATTATACTTGTGACTAACGGGGATAATCAAAGTTAAACGTCTGTCATTAAAATCAACTTTTAAAGAAGAACAAAGTTTCGTCTGACCTTTTTTAAACCAACAGAAGAAAGGACAAATTTTTTTAATTAACACAATTCAACCCCCTTCTTGTGTTTTATCTTTTACATGTAGTTTTTGTAAGAAGAAGGGTCATTGGAAAGCTCAATGTCCAAAATTGTTGAATATGTCGCAACAGGCACAACAACCACCTCAATGGGGACCTCCTAGTCACCTTGGCCAATGAAGCTTTAAGTCTTCGACTTCAAATGTTGCAACAGTTGTTTCTCCGTCAGCTGAGAGCATGGTAATCAAACTCTAGAGTTGACTCTTAAACTCTTAAGAGTTTAAGAGTTTACTGAGTTCCAGCGAGTCAACTCGCTCACAAACCCGTTTTTGGAGCAAACTCGCTCAAACTCGCGAGTTAACTCGGTGACTCGGAGTAAACTCGTGAGTCAATCCGAGTTAGGGAAATAAGAAAAAATGGTGTGTTTTGGGGGCTGAAATCATCTTCACTCTTCAGTACCAACACTACGTTTAGGGTTCAAACTTTGTGTTGCATTCTCTCGTCTCGGAGCTCTTCTGAACATTGTCTTCTTCTTCCACTTGGTTTGTCGGAGTCGTGAATCGTGATCTTTCGGTCTTCCCTTTGCCTCGTCTTCGTGCACGGACTCATTCTTCATCAACCATTCCAGGTCAGTTGCTGCTGCTCTGTGATTTTTTTTTTTCGTGTGCTTTGTGATTCATTCAATTATTGGTTCAATTGTTGTTCTGGGTTCAATCATTGTTCAGTTGTCGGTTCAATTTTTTTTTTGGGGTTGTTTGTTCTTGCTTGTTGCTCCTGCGATTCTGGTTTGCTGCTCTGTTCAGTTTCTTTGCTTTTTTGTTAAATTGGTTTGCTGCTCTATTCAGTTTCTTTGCTTTTTTGTTCAATTGCTTTGCTGCTTTGTTCATTAATTGGAAGTTTCAGGCCCTGAACTTGTTAACTTCGGGATTGATAGCTGTTTGCCTAGAAGTTTCACACGTACTGGTTTAATAATCTAATCTAAGCATGATCTTTTTACCAAATTTTACTGCAATTAGTTTGTTTACTTTCTGTATTTGTTGGGCATCTTGGAAACATGACAGAGCTCTATTGACATAGTTGTCTGCTTGTTTGGATGTATGCCTTAATTTTCTGTGCCTCACTCGCGGACTAGTTTTTGGACTTTGTACTTCATCTTGTGTGAAATTTTGCAGAGAAATGTGTCTTTAAGAAAAAACTAGTTATGGATTTGAGATGAATTTGAGGAAAAATTAGAAGAGAATGGCTTAAAAGTTGACAAGTGAGCTCACTTGATTTGCAATGGATGAAAAAGAATCAGTGTGATTATGTGATATCTGATAACATTGATGCATATGAAATATCAATTTTCATAACCAATGAGGGTCAATTATGATTTTACATTTTTTTAAAATGCAATATTAGGATTCATCAAGAATATTGTAGTTCTTAGAATGCAATATTAGAATGCCCCCTGTTTTGGTCAGATTGCTGCTTGCAGTGATTGAACATAATTGAAAAATAAGATTAGGAACAAAGACTAGGAGAAAGTTACATGGATATTACATAAAGTTTCCGTGGGTGGTTTTTGGTCATGTTACAGTTTAGATGCCCATACAGGGATATTACATAAAAATTTTTTTAATGCAATATTAGAATGCCCTCTTTTTTGGTCAGATTGCTGCATGCAGTGATTGAACATAATTGAAAAATAAGATTAGGAACAAAGACTAGGAGAAAGTTACAGGGATATTACATGAAGTTTTCGTGGGTAGTTTTTGTCATATTACAGTTTAGATGCCTATGCAGGGATATTACATAAAATTTGCCTCTTATTCCATATAATTATTAAATTATATTTTGTTAATTGCTTCATAATTCTAACCTTTGGAACGTATTGCGTAACTAATATCATTTTTTTTAAACTTGAGACTTGGGATTTTAGATGTCGACCCAAATAGGACTAAGTAACAATTCAGTATAACAAGTGCCTTTATTATAATATTATATATTTTATTAATGAATGTGAGATGTTGAAAAATCTGAGTTATATGACATGTTATAGCATTTTATTGTGCAGTTGCTTGCTTGTTGTTATTGTTATTGGTTGATAGAAGTTGGAAATGTCTGGAAGTGGAAGTGGGTCAAATTCAGGTGAACCTGAAATGCCATGTGTTTTTAAACCTAGAAGTAAAAATTTAGTAGGAAATAGGACAGACATCAGATGGAAATATGGTCAAGATGTTTCAGGAAATGGTAAGAAGGTTAAATGTAACTATTGTTCTAAGATCTTTAATGGGGGAATTTTTAGATTGAAGCATCATCATGCTGGAACTAGACATGATTCTGAACCTTGTGTTTCGGTGCCAGAAGAAGTTAAAATGCTAATGTTGAAAGTTGTTACAGAAGTGTCAATGAAGAGAAGAAAGTTGCATAGCATTGAAGAAAATGATGATGAAGAAAGTGAAGGGATTGAGACAAACTCTTCAAATCAAGCAAGGGGAAGAGGTTCTTTCAAATCAAATCTAAAATTTACTGCTAGTGGTAGTCATATGGTTCAATCTACTATGAACCAATGTTACATGAAAGGTGTTTGTTGGACTTGAAGCTGAAGAAGTCGTCTCTTGTTTTTAGTTTTTATTTACTTGTAATCTTGAACTTAATGATAGATTGTAAATAGGAGCTTAATTGTATTGATTGTTATAGAATAGACTTTGAGTGTGGTTTTTTTCAATCTCACTTCACAGAGAAGTTAAATCTACTCTGAGAATCAAGCTAGAGCAAGTTTGGGAACCCTATTTTGATTTGACAAGTTGAAAACTGTTTTTTTAAAATGATTTTAAGCTGAAGTAATCGATTACCATATATCAGTAATCGACTACCAACAGTTTGAGAAATCAGGGAAGCCTAAAACACTCTGGAGTAATCGATTACCACAACCTAGTAATCGATTACTTCGTGCTTGAGATAACAGAGAAGGCAAAATCTCTCTGGAGTAATCGATTACCACATCCTAGTAATCGATTACCACACCAGAATTCATCTCAGAAAGTTTTTGAACTGCTTTAAATTGAAACCTCTTTGATTTGTTTTTTTAGAACAAGAGAAATCTTTGAGTTTTTTCAAGAAGAAAGGAAGAGCGAAAAACTGAGTTTACAAAGAACACAAGTTCTAAGAATTCTCTTCAAGATTTCAAAAGATTTTCTCTAAAGATGAAGAGTGTGTGAAGGATTGAATACATTGGTTTTAATCTTGATCAGATCATACACATCAGGTGTAATCTTTACTGATCTTTATCTTGTTTTGTATTTTGTTTTTGTTCAAAACTCTTAAGAGAGAGTTGTTCTCTAGAAGAAGAGTTAAGGAATTTGAGAGAGGTGCTCTCAAAGGTGATTCTTGAAGGATTCAAGAATTAGAGAGATATGTTCTTTAGGAGAAGAACATGTGTTTTGGTTATTTTGATTTTGTTTGTGTTTGTGCAGTGTGTTTGTATTAGACACAAGAAATCATTATAGTGGAAAACCGATCGCAATAATTGTTGGGTTGGGACTGGACGTAGGCCGAACGCCGAACCAGGATAAATCTCTGTCCAAACTTTCTCTCTACCTTATCTCTTATCTTTCTCTGAATCTATCGCTTTGCAATTTCTTTCTATGTCCGCTGCTATATATCTCTGTGAGCTGTTATTCGTAACATATATAAAATTGAATCGGGAAAGAATTTGATAAAGGCTAAAATTGAACATAGGGAACTAGAACCTATTCACCCCCCCTCTAGATTCAACATAGGGACCAACAATTGGTATCAAGAGCTTTAACTAGTAAATCAATCTAGTAATCCTACATAGTTCCCTGTAATGGCTTGTAATCTTTTACCCTTCGCTGAAGGAGCTTCTATAAATAGACCTCCATTGTTCTGCGGTGATAACTATCCATTCTGGAAAGTTCGCATGAAAATCTTTATGGAATCTATTCACAGAAGCATCTGGCAGGCTGTGGTAAATGAGTACAGAGTTCCAATGAAAATAGAAAATGGAAATGAAATAGAAAAACCATTTGAGGATTGGGATATAGATGAGATTAAGAGGGCTGAAAAACGATGCTAAAGCTTTGAACATTATACACTCTGCCCTGGATTCTGATGAGTTTTTTAGAATTTCTGCCTGTACTACAACAAAAGAGGCATGGGAGCTCATCATGGTAACACATGAAGGTACTGCTGAAGTCAGGAGAGCCAGAAAGAACACACTCATTCAAGAATATGAAACATTCAGAATGTCCCAAGGAGAATCAATAATGGAAATGCAGAAGAGATTCACACACATCATCAACCATCTCAAAGGACTTGGCAAAAACTTCATTGAAGAAGAAGTGAATGTCAAGATTCTGAAATCTTTGAATAGAAAGTGGCAACCTACTGTGACAGCCATAACTGAATCAAAGATCCTTGCTGCTATTACTAGTGCCGAACTGTTTGGCAAACTTAGAGAGTATGAGATGGATATGACTCGCATGGCAGATGAGGAACAGAAGGACAAAAGAGCCAAAGGAATTGCTCTCAAGATGGAGCATACTAAAATAGAATCTGAATCCTCTGAAGACGGAAATGACTCACAGGAAGATCAAGTGAATTTGATGGTGAAGAAGTTCAAAAAATTCATGAAGAACAATTCTAAAAAGAAATTTGGTCAACCAAGAAAAGGAGTCAAGAAGCAAGAAAACACTTCAGTCAAAGTAACATGCTATGAATGTGGGAAGATTGGGCACTATAGATCAGATTGTCCAAGTCTGAAAAGAAGCAACAACACTGAAGTAAGAAAATCTGAAAGTGAAAGAAATGTCAGAAAAGAAAAGAAGAAAAAGAAAGCCTACATAGCTTGGGATGAAGGCTACACATCCTCAACATCTGAAAGTGAAAATGAGGAAGCAAACTTGTGCTTGATGGTCAAATCATCCAGTGAGGTAAGTGATACGAACTCTACCATGGATGAATATGATGAACTACATTCTGCTTTTTGTGAGCTTTACAATCAAGCTGAAACATTTGAAAAAGAAAACATAGTTTTGAAAAAGCAAATATCCTTGTTAAAACAGAAGGTATGTGATTTAGAAAATGATATTTCAAAACTAAGAAAAGAACTCAATACCCCTATGAACTGTGTTCACATAAGAAGGCATGATAACATGAAATCTGGAAACTCTAAGCATGCAAATCTCACCTGTACCTACTGCATGAAAACAGGACATAAATCTTTTAATTGCATGATTAGAAAGAAAGGAATTTCCAATGGTAAGTATAGATGGGTTAAGAAAGAAAACTGTAGCACTAACTTGCATGGACCCAAGAGAAGCTGGGTACCAACCGCAAAATAAGTTCTTTTTCTCTTGCAGGAAAGCCTAAACAGCAGAAATTCAATATGGTATTTAGACAATGGCTGTTCAAGGCATATGACAGGTGATAGAAGGAATCTTAGCACTTTCACACCAAGAGAAACTGGATCAGTTGTATATGGAGACAACAACAAAGGAAAAATACTAGGCTACGGTACAGTTGGATACAAAGCTAATACAGTGATAGAAGATGTATTGCTGGTCGATGGATTGAAGTTCAACTTACTGAGTATTAGTCAACTGTGTGACAAGAACTACAAAATTGCATTTGATGATGAACATTGTCTTATCAGCAACAAAGACTCAGATGAACTTCTCATGGTTGGCAAAAGGTCAAACAACATCTACATATTAGAAGTAGATCACTCATCTCCTTACTCTACATGCTTAACTTCTAATGATAATCTGTCTTGGCTATGACATAGGAGAATAACACATATTGACATATTGCATTTAAATAAACTTGTATCTAAAGAGCTAGTTTTTGGTCTACCTAAACTGAAGTTTTCCAAAGAAGGACTTTGTGAGGCTTGTCAAAAGTCCAAGCAGGCAAAAACATCTTTCAAAAATATTAAACATGTTTCTACAACTCAGCCGCTTGAACTCTTGCATTTAGACTTATTTGGTCCATCTAGGATAGTTAGTTTCGGTGGTAATCTATATGGGCTAGTCATTGTAGATGACTACTCATTGAAGAATCTGTCCATATTAGATTTGATGAAACTAACACTTTCCAAAAGGAAAGCTTGCTACGTAATGATGATGAAACAGGTGAAGAAAGCATAGAAGTTGATCATATGCATCAACAAACTCAAACAACCCTAGTGTCTGATCAAGCAAAAGAATGGAGGACACCTAGGAACCTATCACTTGACAATGTCATTGGTGACATTCACAAAGGGGTAACTACTAGATCCTCACAGAATCTATTTTGCTATAATACTGCTTTTGTATCACAGGTTGAACCCTCCAGCATAGAAGAAGCCTTGAGCAATGAATTTTGGATCATGGCTATGCAAGAAGAACTTAACCAGTTCAGAAGAAATGGAGTATGGGAACTTGTTCCAGACAAAGGCAACATGAATATAATTGGTACAAAATGGGTATTCAAGAATAAACTGAGTGAAGATGGAGTTGTGGTCAGAAACAAAGCAAGACTTGTGGCAAAAGGCTACAATCAACAGGAAGGAATTGTCTTTGAGGAAACCTTTGCCCCTGTTGCAAGACTTGAAGCAGTAAGACTACTCCTAGCTTATGCATGCATCAACAACTTCAAGTTATTCCAAATGGATGTAAAGAGTGCATTCCTAAATGGGTACATAACGAAGAAGTCTATGTAGCACAACCACCAGGTTTCACAGACGCTACTTGGCCTACACATGTTTACAAACTTCATAAAGCCTTATATGGGTTGAAGCAAGCCCCCAGGCAATGGTATGATAGATTGAGTAAGTTTCTCATATCAAAAGGATTCCACAGAGGTAAAGTAGACAAGACTTTGTTTATTAAGAACAAATCTAACTACATTCTATTGGTTCAAGTTTATGTTGATGACATTATCTTTGGATCATCTAACCAACAACTTTGTGAAGAGTTTGTGAGCAATATTCAGGAAGAATTTGACATGTCCATGATAGGAGAACTAAGTTTCTTTCTAGGACTCCAGATCAAACAAATGGATGGTGGCACTTTCATTCACCAGACTAAGTACACTAAAGAACTACTCAGGAAATATGATATGATTAACTGTAAAGTGTCAAATATACCTATTTCTACTAACACTTATCTTGAGATTGATGAAGCAGGTCATGAAGTTGATACTACCTTATACAGAGGTGTTATAAGATCTTTACTATATCTTACAGCCAGTAGACCTGATATTATGTATGCTGTATGTTTATGTGCTAGATTTCAATCTACACCTAAGCAATCTCATTGGCTAACAGTAAAGAAGATTCTTAAATACCTAAAAGGAACTATAAATTGTGGTTTGTGGTATCCAAAAGGAACCTCACCATTACTTGTTGGTTTCAGTGACTCTGATTTTGCAGGTAGCAAAACAGATAGAAAGAGCACTAGTGGCACATGTCACATTTTTGGAGAATGCTTAATATCTTGGCATAGCAGGAAACAAGCTTGTGTAGCACTGTCAACAGCAGAAGCTGAATATGTAGCTGCAGGAAGCTGTTGTGCTCAAGCAATATGGTTGAAGCATCAACTAGAAGATTTCGGGCTAAAGATATATCACATTCCCTTGAAATACAACAACACAAGCGCTATAAGTATCACAAGAAATCCTGTACCGCACTCAAGAAAAAACACATTGAAGTCAAACATCATTTCATTAGAGACCACGTCGAAAAAGGAGATTGTGACATCGAATTCATAGATACAGAAAATCAGTTAGCAGACATTTTTACCAAGGCATTACCAAAAGAAAGGTTTTACAAACTTAGATCAAACCTCGGCATTTTGAGTGAGGAACATCTAAACTAAACCCTTCTACTTGATTACACTTATCCATAAAATTGTTTTTGTGAAATGTTTTCAAAGAAAACCTTTTTCTGATAGAAATAATCGATTACCAGAGAAATGTAATCGATTACTTCGAATCAATTTCATTCTTAGAAGGATTTGACACTGTAGTAGTCGATTACCACGATTCCGTAATCGATTACCACAGAAACTAGGTTTTAAAAATCTTTGAAATTCCTCTGGAGTAATCGATTAACAGAATGAAGTAATCGATTACCATGATTGTTTTTCTTGATTTTCTTCTTCTCTTTATATAAGGAACTGAGATAATCGATTTCCAACTGCTGATAATCTATTACCTCGTTCTTGTGTTGGTCCCTATATGAATCTAGAGGGGGGGGTGAATAGATTCAAGTTCCCTTGTTCAATTTTACTTTTTCTCGATTCAATTTTATCTTGAATTATAAAGACGTATCAGAGATATAATCAACGGAAAACAAGGGAAAATTTGATACGAATCCATGTAGCTAATATAACGCTCCACAGATCTAGCACCTTTTGTGCATCGGATCGTCGTTTCACCAAGTGAACTTCACTCAAAATCAAGAGAAGCTTGCAGAACTTTGATTAAAAAAATGGTTGATAGTTTCGGTCTGTGACCGAAGAAGAAGAAATCAAAAATGGGAGTAGATTAGAAGATGGATAGCGCCATGATTCAACGAACCAATAAGCTAAGTAGAGGAATTGCCACTTGGATCATGGATCCATGATAAGATTCAAGGTTCTAAAAGAAACCCCAAGAGAGAACTCTCTCTTTCTCAAGACACAAGTCTTAGAAAATTCTATTTCATTTCATCCAAAGATCCTTTACAATTCAGAGTGTTCAGTATTTATACTAGTTGTAAAACAACCAAAGCTAAAATGTAAGTAGTAATTTTATCATTCGTGCAGTGGTATCGTACGCATGCGGGGTATCGTCACGTCGGTGTGGTATCTTACTACGTGTGTGTATCGTCTGTCTCGGGTTTCGTGCATGCAGTGGGTATCGTGTCTCTCGAGGTTTCGTTTCGCCTCGGTCGTGTCTACGAGATGGAAGCATCGGATCAAGACTCGGGACGCAACAAGTCCGGACGGAACAAGCCTCGGACGGAACATCCTCGGCGTCGAGACGACGAGCGAAGCCTCGGACGGAATAGCGTCGGACGGAACAAGCCTCGGACGGAATAGCGTCAGACGGAACATCCTCAGATGAAACAAACACAGACAGAACAACTCACTCTCAGCGTCAGACGAAAACTGATCCATCAGGCAGAAGGAGAGTTCGGAATAGTGTCAGACGGAACATCCTCAGCGTCAGACGGAACAACTCACTCTCAGCATCAGACGAAAACACAGACGGAAAGAAGAGTTCTTACAAACATGAGGCCGTGCACTTATTCACTAAGCAAGACCTAATTTACTTGTTCCTAATCTAATTACAAAATGCATAGAAAATTACAAGGCTTCATAAGCCCATTAAGTTGACTATCAAGAGTTGACCATTGACTTTGACTTGTTGATTTTGACTTGGTCAACTCTTCTTCAACTTGGGCTTCAATTCTTCTTTGAATTGCCCTTGTAATCCTCATGCTTGTGGATGGTCCTCCATCAATCCCTCCTTCTTGAGGCAAACTTGTCCCCAAGTTGCTTTCATCACCACCCATCTTGCATGCCTCTTGCTTAGCTTGCCTTGTCCCTTGATATGTTTGAGTGGTTCATGATCGGTGTGCACTACAAACTCCTTGGGAAGAAGATAATGTTGCCACACTTGGAAAGCCCTCACAAGTGCATACATCTCCTTATCATAGGTGGAGTAGTTGAGTTGAGCACCCTTGAGCTTCTCACTAAAGTAGGCAATGGGATGCCCTTCTTGCATCAACACGGCTCCAACACCTAAGTTAGAAGCATCACACTCTACTTCAAAAGAACAAGCAAAGTTAGGTAAAGCAAGAATAGGTGCATGTGTAAGCTTTTCTTTAAGTAAATTGAAAGCATGTTCTTGAGCTTGACCCCAAATAAAAGTAGAATCCTTTTTAACTAATTCATTAAGAGGTGAAGCAATTGTACTAAAATCTTTAACAAACCTCCTATAGAAACTAGCTAAACCATGAAAGGATCTTACTTCCCTTGCATTGGTGGGTCTCGGCCACTCTTGGATGGCCTTGATCTTGCTTTCATCTACTTGCACACCTTGCTCACTCACCACAAATCCAAGGAAGATAACTTCATTGGTGGCAAAGGTGCACTTCTCTTTGTTGGCATACAATTGTTGTTCCCTAAGCACTTTCAAAACAAGCTTCAAGTGTGTTAGATGTTCCAAGAAAGATTTGCTATAAATCAAAATGTCATCAAAATATACCACAACAAATTTTCCTAGAAATTCTCTAAGTACATGATTCATTAATCTCATAAAAGTGCTAGGTGCATTGGATAAGCCAAAGGGCATGACAAGCCACTCATATAGTCCAAACTTGGTCTTAAAAGCGGTTTTCCACTCATCACCTTCCTTCATTCTAATTTGGTGATAGCCACTTTTAAGATCAACCTTGGAGAATATTTTAGCTCCATGTAGCTCATCAAGCAAATCATCTAGCCTAGGAATGGGATGTCTATACCTTATAGTAATATTGTTAATGGCTCTACAATCGGTACACATCCTCCAAGTTCCCTCCTTCTTAGGCACTAAAATAACCGGTGAAGCACAAGGAGACAAGCTCTCCTTGACCCACCCCTTACTCATCAACTCCTCTACTTGCCTTTGCATTTCACGAGTCTCTTGAGGAGAACTCCTATATGTAGGCCGGTTGGGTAAGGGTGCACCGGGTACTAGATCTATTTGATGCTCAATCCCTCTAAGTGGGGGAAGACCTTGGGGAATCTCTTTAGGAAAGACATCCTCAAACTCCATCAACAAAGACTCAAGGTCCTCTTGCTTGCCTACCAAGTTAGTGCTCAAAACTAATGGTGTAGGCAAACATAGAAACATACTCTTCCTAGCTAGGTACTCTCTTCTTAAATCACCTCTATCCATAAGCAAACTCTCCTTAATATTTGCCTTACTTGTGCTCTCGGTTTGCCTAGGTTTCATGGAGGTTCCTTCCTTGTTTCTCATCCTAGAATCACTAGTGGCATGTTTGGTAATTATTTTGCAAGTCTCGGTCAAAACTAGGTTTCTAGGTGTTTTGGTTTCTTTTTTCTTCTTTTTGGAGGAGCTCTCGGCCAAAGGGTGTTTGGTACCTAAGTTCTCCTCTTTTTCCAACTTTTTCTCACTTTCCCTCTTTAATTTCATCTTTATTTGATCCTCACACACTTCCTTAGGTGACAAAGGCTTGAGGGTGACCTTCTTGCTCATATGAGAGAAGACATAGGTGTTGGAAACACCATCATGAATGGCATGCTTGTCATATTGCCAAGGTCTCCCTAGTAAAAGGTGAGTGGCTTCCATAGGTACTACATCACAAAGGACATCATCTCTATATTTACCTATGGAAAAATTAATAAGAACTTGCTTACTAACTACCATTTCACCCTTATCACTCAACCATTGTAATTTATAAGGTTTAGGGTGTGGGGATGTCCTAAGTCCTAACTTATCTACTAACCTAGTGCTAACTACGTTTGTACAACTACCACTATCTACAATGAGGGAGCATACTTTTCCTTCAACTAGACACCTAGAATGGAAGATGTTCTCCCTTTAAGAGTCATCCAACTCCTTAAGAGCACTTCCAAGCATCTTCCTCACCATGAGGAGATCTCCATCTTCGGCTTGTTCCTCCTCACTACTTGTGCTCTCCCTAGGCTCTTCACTCTCACTAGATGAAGATTGAGAATCCTCACTAGTGATAGCACCATCCACACTCACAATCATGGCCTTTTTGTTAGGACATTGGGATGCAATGTGGCCATGCCCCAAACATTTAAAGCATTTAATAGAACTAGGCTTGGAAGTAGAAGATTTTACCTCCTTACCTTTGGAGTCCTCACGGCCTAGCTTCCCTTTTGATGAATGGTTGTACTCTTTCTTTTCCTTGTCCTTCCATGATGACTTGTATGGTGTGTAGCTCTTCTTGAAGGTGCCCTTCCTCTTCAATTGGCTCTCTATCTTCTCGGCTTTGTGAAGAGCATCTCCAACGGTCACAAATTATTGGAGCTCTAGCACATCTTGGATGTCATGGTTCAACCCATGGATGAATCTTGCAAGTGTAGCCTCCCTTTCCTCTTGGTAATCCGCCCTAAGCATGGTCAATTCAAGGTCTTTGTAGTATTCTTGAACACTCTTTGACCCTTGTGTTAGTTTTTGCAATTTAATATGTAAATCTCTAACATAAGAATGAGGCACAAACCTTTCCTTCATGACATCCTTGAGTTGAGTCCATGAAGTGACTTGAGGCCTCCTTCTTGCAAATGAGTCCACCAACACTTGATTCCACCATATCAAGGCGTATCCTTCAAATTGTAGGATGGCTAAGTTCAACTTCTCCTCCTCTCTTATGTGTGGATGACATGAGTAAACTTGCTCCACCTTCATGACCCAATCCAAGTAGGATTCGGCCTCACCATTTCCAACAAAGGGTGGAAGCTTGATCTTTGTATTTAGGCCACCTTGCCTTGCTCCACCTCCATAGGGAAATGCTTGAGGTTGCCGGTCATGGTATCCTTCTTGAGGAGTCCTTCTTTCTCTAGTCCTTCTCTCATTATCATAAGCATGGAATGCATCTTCCTCATTGAAATTACTTCCCTCATCACTACCTCTAGGAGACCTATAGTCTCTCCTACTACTACTACCTCTTCTTTCCCCACTCCTTCTAAGATTAGCCTCTCTTTCTCTTCTCTCAATCTCTTCTCTTATGGCTCTTTCCATGTCCCTCCTTCTATCCTCTTCTTCTCTCATTTTTCTATGGCTCTCCTCCCTCACCTCATTGACACTCTCCTTGAGCTCATTTTTGAGGTCATGTTGCATACTCACAAATTTCTCCATCATGGCATCCATCATCCTTTGGGTCCTTGGAGATAATTCATTGCCCACACTTGAGGAACTCGCCATTGCTGCAAGGACTGGTTAGAACAATTTAATAGAAGAGAATTAAAAGTCCTTTCTCACTCTCTAAGTGTTTGCACTCACACTCTTGTTTGCACACTTAGGTGGCTTTTTCTTAGAAGTTACCCTCTAGCCTTTTTCCTCTCACTCTCACTAAGAGTTTCTTGAGAAACCTCTATCAATTATCAATGTCCAATTTATCCAAGTGAAAGAGGAACAATTCAGCCACAAAGCCTAGGAGATCAAAAAGACAAATACTCTAGACAAAACTACAAAGATTCCAAAAAGACAAGCAATAAAACAAGACTCAATGAACAAAATTAGCTACTCAAAAATTGGAATTAATGATTAAGACAAGGGCTAATATATTTACTGCATTAAATATGAAGGAAAACTAGTATTTAACAACTGCAAAAAAAATTTTTGAAACAAAACTCAAAGAAGAAAGAAATCAAATGCAATTTGCTGGAAAATCTGGACAACAACTGTCACCAAAATTTGCCCAACTTGTGAATTGTTGTTAGCATAGCAAATGGACTTGGAAAATTATGAAACCTTCCAGTTGAGCTTATATATATGTATAGTGAATGACCATATGCCCAGAATTCAATAATTCAATGTTTAACCCCTTGAACCAACTGCAAACCCGAAACTGCTCAAAGTAACAGCAAAACCGTTACCAAGCTGGAAGTTAGGCTTGAAAATGGCTCAAAATGATTTGAAATTTTGGGGAATGGTTTGGGTGATATTTAGGCACAAAATAAGCTCAATTTAAGGTGCAGGGCAGCCACAAAATTGGGTCCAAAAACAGGGCAAAAATAGGGCAAATATGTCTAGGCACATGCAAAACACACTACAAGTTCAAATATCATGCTATTAGCAATTTTGACACAATTTTGTAATATGATGCTTGAGCCTAATGAGTAATTGTTGCCTAATTAAGCTTGGACACAAAATTTGTGGGTGTTTAATGATCCCAATTTCCCAATGTACTGCACTCAATTTTTTTTTTCCAAAAATTTCTACTACAAGAGCTACTCAAAATTTCACTCTAATTTTTCTTCAAACTTCTTTTCTTGTATTTTTCTTTTCTTGAATTTTCTTTGACTCTTTTTCTTGTATATTTTCTCTTGCTCTTTTCTTTTCCTTTGTTTTTCTATATTTTTTCTTTTGGCTATTCTTTGCTGGACAGTCCAAGTATAGGCTCAATTACTCACGCAAGTCAAGTCAAACTTTGCTAACAAGCAAGATAATGTATGGTAATGGTAACTTGCACTTCTAATGAGCAATACACATGATAATAACACATATAAGATGCAGGGAATTAAAAATTCCAGAAAAGAGACTCAAAATACATATTGAGAAAATTCATCAAACACATGGGGGGCTATCAACTAGAATGTGTCTAGCATGTAAGATAAGCCATGTATGATCAACCATGAGTGTCAGAACATCTCATCTATGCATTGGACAGCCAAGACACATAACAAAACTCAAATAAAAATTCAATTGAATCAAAAATTGAAATAAAAAAGATAGGAGCTAGACTCAATATCACAAGTGAAGAACAACTAGGTGAAGAACAAGCTCTTGATGCCAAATTTGATATGGTATCAAGAGAACAAACTCTGATTACCAAATTTGATACGAATCCATGTAGCTAATATAACGCTCCACAGATCTAGCACCTTTTGTGCATCGGATCGTCGTTTCACCAAGTGAACTTCACTCAAAATCAAGAGAAGCTTGCGGAACTTAGATTAAAAAAATGGTTGATAGTTTCGATTAGACCAAAGAAGAAGAAATCAAAAATGGGAGTAGATTAGAAGATGGATAGGGCCATGATTCAACGAACCAATAAGCTAAGTAGAGGAATCGCCACTTGGATCATGGATCCATGATAAGATTCAAGGTTCTAAAAGAAACCCCAAGAGAGAACTCTCTCTTTCTCAAGACACAAGTCTTAGAAAATTCTATTTCATTTCATCCAAAGATCCTTTACAATTCAGAGTGTTCAGTATTTATACTAGTTGTAAAACAACCAAAGCTAAAATGTAAGTAGTAATTTTATCATTTGTCTGTGGTATCGTCTGTCTTAGGTTTCGTCTGTCTGTGGGTATCGTCTGTTAGTGTGGTATCTTCTGTCTGTGTGGTATCGTCTATCTCAGGTTTCTTCTGTCTGTGGGTATCGTCTGTCTCAGGTTTCGTCTGTCGTGTCTAAAGATGGAAGCATCAGACTGAAGACTCAGACGCAACAAGTCCAGACGGAACAAGCCTCAGACGGAACATCCTCAGCGTCAGACGGAGCAAGCCTCAGACGGAATAGCGTCAGACGGAACAAGCCTCAGACGAAATAGCGTCAGACGGAACATCCTCAGATGAAACAAACACATACGGAACAACTCACTCTCAGCGTCAGACAAAAACTGATCCATCAGGCGGAAGAAGAGTTCGGAATAGCGTCAGACGGAACATCCTCAGCGTCAGACGGAACAACTCACTCTCAGAATTAGACGAAAACACAGACGGAAAGAAGAGTTCTTACAAACATGAGGCCGTGCACTTATTCACTAAGCAAGACCTAATTTACTTGTTCCTAATCTAATTACAAAATGCATAGAAAATTACAAGGCTTCATAAGCCCATTATGTTGACTATCAAGAGTTGACCATTGACTTTGACTTGTTGATTTTGACTTGGTCAACTCTTCTTCAACTTGGGCTTCAATTCTTCTTTGCATTGCCCTTGTAATCCTCATGCTTGTGGATGGTCCTCCATCAAAATTGTAAAGCAAGAAAACAATGAATTAAAAGAGATAAGATAGAGAAGAGAGTTTAGACAGAGATTTATACTGGTTCGGCTTTCGGCCTACATCCAGTCCCAACCCAACAATCTGTTGTGATCGATTTTCCACTATAATGATTCTGTGTTCAATACAATCACACTACACAAACACAAAAACAAATCAAATACTCAAAACTATATGTTTTTCACCTAAGAACATATCATGATCCTTGATCCCTTCAAGAATCAACCTTTGAGAGTACCTCTCTCAAAAACTCATCAACTCTTCCAAGAGAATACCTTTCACTTTAGAGTTCAAACCAAAAAGATTACAAAAGATAAAGATCAGATAAGATTACACCTGTTGTGTATGCACTGATCAATGAAATCATCCAAACAATTCAACCATTCACACAACCTTCATCTCAAGAGAAATCTTTGAAACTTTGAAGAGAATTCTTGTAAAAACTAGTGTTTAGCTTTTCCTTTCTTTCTTTGAAAACTCAAAAAGATCTCTCTATTGAAAACAATTCAAAGAGGTTTCAATTTAAAGCAGTTTCAAAATCATTTGAGATGAAATTCTGGTGTGGTAATCGATTACTGGATTGTGGTAATCGATTACTCCAGAGAAATTTATCTTCCCCTGTTTCTTCAAGCACGAAGTAATCGATTACTATGGAGTGGTAATCGATTACTCCAGAGTATTTTGAGTTCCTCTGTTTTCTGAATCTGTTGGTAATCGATTACAGCTCGTGGTAATCGATTACTTCAGCTTAAAACCTTTTTAAACCAAAGTTTTTGATTCCTTTCAAATAAAAATGGGGTTCCAAAACTTCTCTAGCTTAAATCAAAAGAGTAAAAACAAATTTTCTATGGAACGATTGAATAAAAACCACACTCAAAGCCTAAACTAAAACAATCAATACATTTTAAACTCCTATATACAATCTATCACAAAGATCAAAAGTACAAGTATATCAAAACTAAAACTAGGGATGGCTTCTTCAGCTTCAAGTCCAACAATCTTCCCCTTTTTGGTTTTGATGTACCAAATTGTTGTGTAGTTGATCTTCAATGTAGATGATGGCTTTGATGTATCCTGCAATGTTAGTGATTTTCCTTTTCTATTCTTTCAATTTTCATCAATTTCATACAGCTATTTACATACAGCTTTATGAATCATCCAAAACATATCACTATATCAAATCACAGACATATAAAGACAATCATTTGCAAAGCAAATTAAGTCTAACTATTACAGTCATCCAACAAAATGTTCAATTGTGTTAATCTGCTCCCCTTAAGTAGAATACTTAAGTAAAATAGATTAAAAAACTCCCAAAAACAGAACAAATAATAGTTCAAAAGCAATTACAGAGCAAAGCAAATTACAGAGCAGTCCAAATACTATGAACTATGAAGACTAATGACAATTAATAACTACACTACTACTCCCCCTATTTGGTATATCAAATCAGAAAGTGAGAGGTAGAGATGGAGTTACTAATCTGAGTCGTCATCCTGATTGAGTCTTTCCATGATGGTTTTCATCAAGTCCTTCATTTCCAGGAAATGCAGATCTTGTCGCTTTCCCAGGTCATTGTTGACTTTAAAATATGTGTGCGTGTCAATCTTTCGGCAAGTGTACCGGTCGTCACAAGTTTAGAAATAGTGAGAAAAGGATGTCGAACCACAGAGACTAGTTGTGAATTATCGAATGCTTAATATGCTTGCTATTAGGACGAACAGTTAAGTGAATCATGTGTGTGAACTAAGTAATTATGTAAAAAGATAATTTACTGTAAAACAAGAAATGGAAAGCAATAAATGTTTAAGTTTCAGAGATGATGGAAACAGTTAGGGAATAGGTTCATTCAATTCCTTCTCTCAAGTAATTACTTCCTATGTCAATTCCACAGTTATCAATCAATTGGAGACTAGAATTTGTGATACCTTAGACTAATCCTATTCCTAGGTCATTAGTCACTTTAAATGACTTCTATAATCTCTAATTCCTTAGGTGAAAATAGAAACTCATTCAAGAAGCGAAACAGATAAATTCACAATGTCTCATAACATGCAAGTTCTATTCCTAGGCTCATGCAAAGGTATAATGATGCACTTCTTCTCCTAGTTCAACTATCAATCTTCCAATTGCATAATTGAAATGAGAAACAAAAACTCAAGGAACAATTCAATCCAATTCAAGCAGTTAATATTCCTATCACTATTTGAACTTCATGAATAATACCTCAAGAAATTGCATTAAGTAAGAAGAGATCAATCAATCAACTGAAATTACAATTGAATCAACATGGAAATTCATTACACGTATTCTGGAATCGAAATCCCCTTCCCTAACCTAAGAATTTAGCCTAACATGGAAATAGAAAAAGAAAGAACAAAAATAGAAATCAAAACCGAGAGACGCTCCATGAATCTTTAGATCTTGCTTCCACAAGCTCCAATTCTTCAAGAATCTTCAAGGATTTGATGGAGAAGGATGAAGAACAAAGGTGGAGAAGAGAGAAAATGAGAGAATCGTGTACGAAGAAGCAACAAGAAAAACAGAATTGTGATGTTCCCCTCATTTCGCCCAAGAATCCCTTTTTATAGCGAGAAAAACGCGTCACCCACTTATGCGAAACGCGCCCTGCACGTTTTGAACAAGGAAGAGAGCATGAGCGCCCACCTGGCGCGCTCGGCACGCACGCCGCAAGGGCCGAGAAACGCGCGTCATTTGAGCGCGCCCTGGCGCGTTTTCGCCGCAAGGGCCAGAGAAACGCGTCATTTGAGCGCGCCCTGGCGCGTTTTTGCCGCAAGGGCCAGAGAAACGCGTCATTTGAGCGCGCCCTGGCGCGTTTTAACAGCTTTGTATGCTCAACTTGGCTTGCTTTGATCTTGATTTGGGCTTCCATTCTTGCATTCAATTTGATGGCATCTTCATCTTATGATCATGGCTTTCATTCCAAACTTCTGTCTCCTCTTCAATCATCCTACAATTAACAAGAAAGAGGATAAAATTACTTAAAAACATAAGAAACACTTACAAAACTAACAAAACACTACATCAAGAACTAACACTAAACACACATGGTATTTTCAATGTTTTCTTGTCTAAACTACAACTAAACCTATTGAAAATGGATGAAAATGAACTGAAAACACCTAGGAAAACATGTATAATCTAGCACTTATCACAACCCCAAACTTAAAGCTTTGCTTGTCCTCAAGCAAACATAGAATCCATCATTACAGGGGTCAATAAACATGGTATAACATTGAGCTCAGCAGCCACTGAAAATGCATTATGCAGTTCTTAACTCCTTAAGCCAACTCAATTCATCTATGAAAGTTGGACATGAACTCAAAATGTTATCAAGCACTGCACAATTCATCAAGCATAGGCAAACAACATAGATTGGCATGAGAAAATGTACTTTAGCAATATCACACAGTCCTCTCCAGTTAAGTGTTTGCCCTCAAGCTCTCAAGTGTTTTGGGTTTGTGTTTCTCTCAATGTTACCAATTAGAAGGTCAGTTACCATAGGCTTGCAATATCTCTAAAATCTCCACTGCCTTCAAGTAGACATTGGACACTCAAAAGGTCTTTTCAGGGTTGTAATGGGGCTTAGGTAAAGGTGGGATAAAGAGAAAGATACTAACTGCATATTCACAGGAACTTAAAGAGTAAAAGTTATACCTATATGCTATGCATGATTTAATGATGAACAGAAGAAAAATTCAAAACAGAACAGAGACTAACACTAAGTAACATAAACAACTCATGAGACCACTCTGTTTTCCTTTTGTTTCTTTATCCTTATTGCTCTTAAACTTCATTTTCTTCTGTTTCTTTTTGTTTTCTTATAGCTCTTGCTATTTTCTTTTCTTTCTACTTTTCGTTTTCTTTTTCTTTTCTAAACATCCTTTTCTTGTAGCTTTTGTTATTTTGCTCTTTTCTTCTTCCTTTTTCTTTCTTTTCACTTTATTCTTGTACTTTACTTTTCTTAAGTAGTCTCATTCATTGCTATCACAAGAAAGAACAGAAAAAATTTGGTATGGTATGCATGAAAACAGAGAATGCACTATACACAACTAGAAAATGCACAAAAATCCCACCAATACAAGGTGATCCCTCAACCCCAAACTTAAAATTTTGACTTGTCCTCAAGTCAACAGCTACACATGCACCCCAAAATTCAACCCCAAACTTAATCTTGAAACCTCTCATCTAAGTAAATAAACCAATACACTTAAAGTTCCAGTGATAGGGACAATTGGTTTTTCACTTGTTTAGGCTTGTAATGAGCTTAAGTATCCAGGAAGGAAAGGGTTAATTCAGGCTCAAAGGGGCTAGCAATGGAAAGTGTGAAGGTTAAGGCTATTTGGCTCAAGGCTACAAGGAGAAAAATTGCCTTTATCATTTGTGTCCAAATCTAAATGTATGCAATTTTGACCAAGAGCTAAAGCAAGTTCTGGAACAAACACATCACATGGTAAAATAGAACACTCAAGAATAAATCATGTTGGAGGCCCAAATTCTTATCCAGGATTAATCATTGCATAACATTGCTAAGTCCACTAATCATGTTACAATCTAGAAAATTGTCATGCTAGAATTCTCATACAGTATCTCTTCAAACATTTTGAAACACATGCAACTTTGTCATAGAACCTCAAATTGAACCTAAGTGCCAAAAATTACACAGTTCATTCTACTGGACCTACGAGTTAATGTTATACCAATAATATCAACAAGAAAAACAGAATTGTGATGTTCCCCCTCATTTCGCGCCCAAGAATCCCTTTTATAAGCGAGAAAACGCGTCACCCACTTATGCAGAACGCGCCCTGGCACGTTTTGAACAAGGAAGGAACATGAGCGCCACCCACTGCGCTACCTTCCACAAGTTTTTCGCCGCAAGGGCCAGAAACGCGTCATTTGAGCGCGCCTGGCATTTTTGCCGCATGAGGGCGGAAACGCGCGTCATTTGAGCGCTATCAAACGCGTTTAACACTTTGTATGCTCAACTTGGCTTGCTTTGATCTTGATTTGGGCTTCCATTCTTGCATTCAATTTGATGGCATCTTCATCTTATGATCATGGCTTTCATTCCAAACTTCTGTCTCCTCTTCAATCATCCTACAATTAACAAGAAAGAGGATAAAATTACTTAAAAACATAAGAAACACTTACAAAACTAACAAAACACTACATCAAGAACTAACACTAAACACACATGGTATTTTCAATGTTTTCTTGTCTAAACTACAACTAAACCTATTGAAAATGGATGAAAATGAACTGAAAACACCTAGGAAAACATGTATAATCTAGCACTTATCACAACCCCAAACTTAAAGCTTTGCTTGTCCTCAAGCAAACATAGAATCCATCATTACAGGGTCATAAACATGGTATAACATTGAGCTCAAGACCACTGAAAATGCATTATGCAGTTCTTAACTCCTTAAGCCAACTCAATTCATCTATGAAAGTTGGACATGAACTCAAAATGTTATCAAGCACTGCACAATTCATCAAGCATAGGCAAACAACATAGATTGGCATGAGAAAATGTACTTTAGCAATATCACAGTCTCTCCATTAAGTGTTTGCCCTCAAGCTCTCAAGTGTTTTGGGTTTGTGTTTCTCTCAATGTTACCAATTAGAAGGTCGTTACCATAGGCTTGCAATATCTCTAAAATCTCCACTGCCTTCAAGTAGACATTGGACACTCAAAAGGTCTTTTCAGGGTTGTAATGGGGCTTAGGTAAAGGTGGGATAAAGAGAAAGATACTAACTGCATATTCACAGGAACTTAAAGAGTAAAAGTTATACCTATATGCTATGCATGATTTAATGATGAACAGAAGAAAAATTCAAAACAGAACAGAGACTAACACTAAGTAACATAAACAACTCATGAGACCACTCTGTTTTCCTTTTGTTTCTTTATCCTTATTGCTCTTAAACTTCATTTTCTTCTGTTTCTTTTTGTTTTCTTATAGCTCTTGCTATTTTCTTTTCTTTCTACTTTTCGTTTTCTTTTTCTTTTCTAAACATCCTTTTCTTGTAGCTTTTGTTATTTTGCTCTTTTCTTCTTCCTTTTTCTTTCTTTTCACTTTATTCTTGTACTTTACTTTTCTTAAGTAGTCTCATTCATTGCTATCACAAGAAAGAACAGAAAAAATTTGGTATGGTATGCATGAAAACAGAGAATGCACTATACACAACTAGAAAATGCACAAAAATCCCACCAATACAAGGTGATCCCTCAACCCCAAACTTAAAATTTTGACTTGTCCTCAAGTCAACAGCTACACATGCACCCCAAAATTCAACCCCAAACTTAATCTTGAAACCTCTCATCTAAGTAAATAAACCAATACACTTAAAGTTCCAGTGATAGGGACAATTGGTTTTTCACTTGTTTAGGCTTGTAATGAGCTTAAGTATCCAGGAAGGAAAGGGTTAATTCAGGCTCAAAGGGGCTAGCAATGGAAAGTGTGAAGGTTAAGGCTATTTGGCTCAAGGCTACAAGGAGAAAAATTGCCTTTATCATTTGTGTCCAAATCTAAATGTATGCAATTTTGACCAAGAGCTAAAGCAAGTTCTGGAACAAACACATCACATGGTAAAATAGAACACTCAAGAATAAATCATGTTGGAGGCCCAAATTCTTATCCAGGATTAATCATTGCATAACATTGCTAAGTCCACTAATCATGTTACAATCTAGAAAATTGTCATGCTAGAATTCTCATACAGTATCTCTTCAAACATTTTGAAACACATGCAACTTTGTCATAGAACCTCAAATTGAACCTAAGTGCCAAAAATTACACAGTTCATTCTACTGGACTACAGAGTTAATGTTATACCAATAATATCAACCTCCATATGATGCAACAAAATAGGAAACATACTCTAAACAATCATCAATCAACAGTTAAAGTAATAGAGTATAAGAATGCTCCCTGTTGAAGACAAGCCATGATACTCAAGGGTTCTGCACCAAGTGCCAGCAATTCCATGTTGTTCCCAACAGTGCTCAGCAGCTAAACATTCACCATGGTCAAAATGAACTAACATAAAAGTAAAACGACAATCAAATAACTAAAGTGAAAAATGAACTAAAATAGCAGTCAAATAACAGGACAATAAACTAAACTAATCAGTAAAAAAAAATGAAAAACTAGAAAGATGGAGATGGAGAAATCAACTCAAGGTTACTTGCAATGTGAAGTGGTGGAGGTGAAAGTTGATTGAGAGTGGAATTGCTCTCTTAGGAACTCACAAGCACAAGGGGAGAAGAGGAAGAACAAATGAACGCGCCACTCTTTGTGCCAAGGCGCGAGCTCGTCACTCCTATTTGTGCCAAGGCGCGAGAAACGCTCCACCCCTTAAATGAAAACGCGCTAGGGCGCGTTTTTGCCGAACTCAATTGCAGAACGCGCCCTTCCCTTGAGTGGAAACATGCCAGGGCGCGTTTTTGCCGAGGCTACATGTAAAGTGCACCCCTCTCTTCATTGGAAACGTGCCAGGGCGCGTTTTTGCCGAAGCTATATGTAAAACGCGCCCTCTAAGGCGCTGCGCCACGCGTTTAAGCCGCAAAGAAAGGCCTCAAACGCGCCCTCACTTCCGGTAAGTGCGCCAAGGCACGTTTTAAAGCTACAAATGGCGCCTACTCTAGCGCCAAGGCGCATTCTTCTGCATTTTGGTTTAATTCTTCATGTGCTAAGGTGGGCTAAGGTGAGAACTAGTGACATTGCACCTTGACCCAACTTGTGCAAGCATTCTAAGTCATTTTGGCTCTAATTGATCTATTCTCTGCACAAGGAACCTATCAAACATGATCATGCATTAAGATCTCACAACTTTCTCATTAATGCTATTACACCTCACCTCTCTTATTTCTATCACTCAATTCAATGTAATTTCAATTGTTTATTCATATATCTACTTGTTTATCTATCAACACAAAATCGGATTTATTCTATCAGATCTTATATTTACACTCCTACTCTAATCTTCAAATTCGATTTTATTTTTGTTTTCCTCAACTCTTAAGCTATTCACAAGTATATTACAATGAGAAGTTACAGAAAGCTTCTCTGAATTGGGTAGGTTGCCTCCCACCAAGCGCTTCTTTAATGTCATTAGCTTGACATTTACAGAAAATGGATAGACAGGAAATGAATGAAAATAGAACGGAAAAGAGTGGAGGAGAAAAGAAAACTCCTACTCACGCCTTTCAAAGCGGCGGGGTGGGTGCAAGTGGTACCAACTCTTGCTCTATGGCTGTTCAATGGTGCTTCCTTGATAATGCTGTAGCTGCCCATTCACCATGAATCTGCCTTTGGTACCTACCAGAATAAACATCCACCAGGATCAAATATCATCCAATCATCTACAACTATATGTAAGTCATTATTGATTAGTGCAAATGATTGATGGTGCAGATATGTTCTATGATTAGTGCATGGTGGTGGTAGGAAAAATTTGAATGCCATAATCATAATTTTCCATTTGTTCATTTTAGTCTTGGCATCCAATTTGAACAATTTAAATGTTTCACTTGATCTACAGCACAAATTAAAGCATGTGGAATATTGAACATCAATATCAACAACACCATTTAAAAGAGAGAGTAAAGGTTTAGAGTGTTTGAAAGTATCAAGGTCATCCTCTACTCCATTTGCAATGTGTGTAGACATTGGTTCTCTACTAAGTATAGGAATTTGCATTTGGACCTCCATTGATGACTTCTCTAATGACCTAGAAAAATATGCATCATCATAAGAGCAAAAGGCATTAGGAACAACTAAGAGGTCTAAATTATCAAACTCAATTATAGTCCATGCTCTAATTCCATAAGTATCTAAAGTGAAACTATTAATGTTGTACATATTTTTGCAAGGAGAAAGAGTATGAAATGGTAAAGAAATCTTCCCTAGTGGCTGTTTTGATTCCTTGGGTGCTTCATCCTCTTCACAATATGAGTTCCAAGGAAATTTGATGGATAATTTTCCACTAGGTACTAAGACATGAAGATTTCTGTGAGGAGGAGGGTCTGAAACAACTTGCATTTCTTCTTTAGAAATTACTCCTACATCACATATAAAATGAGAATCAGTATAAACAGAGGAAGGATTAGTAGAAACAATTAAATCACCAAATGTTTCCTTCTCTCGTCTATCCGTGACTCTTCTTTCTTCTATGTCTTGTTCTTTCAATTCTGGATCTTGCAACTCTTTCTCTTTACATGCAACCTCCACTACATCTCCTTTCATTTCTACAGTTTCCTTTCCCAACACCTTACCACTCCTTGTGGTATTAGCTTTGCACTGCTCCATTGAAATCACAATAGTATCACTTGGCAGATTTCCTTGGCTTCTCTCAGAAAGTTGCTTGGAAAGCTGGCCAATCTGTGATTCCAGATTCCTGATAGAAGCTTCTTGATTTGTGAAAATAGATTCAGTCCTTTGCATAAAGGACATGAACATGTCTTCTAAAGTCAAAGATCCTTCTCTAGGAACAGGATTCATGTTAGAGCTTACTGGAGCATTTCTAGGTTGATTGGTTGGGAATTTAGAATGGTTTGAGTTGAAAGGTAGATTAAAATTCTGGTCATATGAGGAGGAGTTAGGTTGCAGAAAATTATTGCTTCTATATGATAGATTTGGATGGTTTCTGTGGTGAGGATTATAAGTGTTTGTGTTGGAATAGGTGTTACCTTGAAGATTTCCCATGTAATTCACTTGAGCTTGCTCCTCAATGTTCATACCTAAGCCATCACAATACTCTGCTTGATGTCCTCCTCCACAGTAATCACAGATGACTGGAGGTGCGATACTGTATCCACAGCCCATAGCATTGGAATTGTACCACTCCTCAAGTGTCATGCACCTCGTATTATCCATATTTTCTGTTGAATTTTCTGGTATAGCTGAATTTTCTGGTATGGTCTCTTCTTTATTGTTTTTATTCTCTTTCGGATTTCTCCTGCAAAATCTCTCAATTTCTGGTTCAAACAAGAAGTTAGTTTCCTTAATTCTTCGCATAAACCACAAATCCGAAAGATACAGGAAATCCCAAAACAGTTCAAAAGAATGAAATAATTCAATGAAAAGCAAAAACAAATATGAACAAGTATGAATCAACAAATAAAACAAATGTCCTAATTAGCAAACACGTTAAGACTATCGATATTCAACCAATAGTCCCCGGCAACGGCGCCATAAACTTGTTGACTTTAAAATATGTGTGCGTGTCAATCTTTCGGCAAGTGTACCGGTCGTCACAAGTTTAGAAATAGTGAGAAAAGGATGTCGAACCACAGAGACTAGTTGTGAATTATCGAATGCTTAATATGCTTGCTATTAGGACGAACAGTTGAGTGAATCATGTGTGTGAACTAAGTAATTATGTAAAAAGACAATTTACTGTAAAACAAGAAATGGAAAGCAATAAATGTTTAAGTTTCAGAGATGATGGAAACAGTTAGGGAATAGGTTCATTCAATTCCTTCTCTCAAGTAATTACTTCCTATGTCAATTCCACAGTTATCAATCAATTGGAGACTAGAATTTGTGATACCTTAGACTAATCCTATTCCTAGGTCATTAGTCACTTTGAATGACTTCTATAATCTCTAATTCCTTAGGTGAAAATAGAAACTCATTCAAGAAGCGAAACAGATAAATTCACAATAACATGCAAGTTCTATTCCTAGGCTCATGCAAAGGTATAATGATGCACTTCTTCTCCTAGTTCAACTATCAATCTTCCAATTGCATAATTGAAATGAGAAACAAAAACTCAAGGAACAGTTCAATCCAATTCAAGCAGTTAATATTCCTATCACTATTTGAACTTCATGAATAATACCTCAAGAAATTGCATTAAGTAAGAAGAGATCAATCAATCAACTGAAATTACAATTGAATCAACATGGAAATTCATTACAAGTATTCTGGAATCGAAATCCCCTTCCCTAACCTAAGAATTTAGCCTAACATGGAAATAGAAAAAGAAAGAACAAAAATAGAAATCAAAACCGAGAGACGCTCCATGAATCTTTAGATCTTGCTTCCACAAGCTCCAATTCTTCAAGAATCTTCAAGGATTTGATGGAGAAGGATGAAGAACAAAGGTGGAGAAGAGAGAAAAATGAGAGAATCGTGCACGAGAAGCAACAAGAAAAACAGAATTGTGAAGTTCCCCCTCATTTCGCGCCCAAGAATCCCTTTTATAGCAGAGAAAACGCGTCACCCACTTATGCAGAACGCGCCCTGGCACGTTTTGAACAAGGAAGGAGCATGAGCGCGCCACCCTGGCACGCCCTGGCACGTTTTCGCCGCAAGGGCCAGAGAAACGCATCATTTGAGCGCGCCCTGGCGCGTTTTTGCCGCAAGGGCCAGAGAAACGCGTCATTTGAGCGCGCCCTGGCGCGTTTTAACAGCTTTGTATGCTCAACTTGGCTTGCTTTGATCTTGATTTGGGCTTCCATTCTTGCATTCAATTTGATGGCATCTTCATCTTATGATCATGGCTTTCATTCCAAACTTCTGTCTCCTCTTCAATCATCCTACAATTAACAAGAAAGAGGATAAAATTACTTAAAAACATAAGAAACACTTACAAAACTAACAAAACACTACATCAAGAACTAACACTAAACACACATGGTATTTTCAATGTTTTCTTGTCTAAACTACAACTAAACCTATTGAAAATGGATGAAAATGAACTGAAAACACCTAGGAAAACATGTATAATCTAGCACTTATCAGTCATCAAGTCATTTGTTGACGATTGCTTCCAGTTCATCCATCCTATCAATTATAATGGATTCGAAGCGCGATTGTGGAATGTACTCTCCAGAATTGTCTTCATCCTCATCTTCATGCTCAGGTAGTGCTTCCTCTTGTTCTGGTTGTGGAATTGCCTGTTGTTCCTCTCTTGTGATCCATCCCGCATCGGTCTTGATAAGTCTCATCATCTTTAATGCTCTATCACCGATGACATGGACATCTTTGACTAACTCTCTAGCTTCATCAGTGGTGTCAATCTGAAAAATTTCAATTAGTCTAGAGATAAAAAGAGAGTAAGGACACTTATTGTCTAGAAGTCTTCTAGTTTTCAACATGTTGTCTATGATGATGTGCGTCCAGTCCACTTGAATCCCGTTCTTCAGAGCAGCAATGAGAATCATGTCATCCTCACTCAGTTGGTCATGGTTTGCTCCCATTGCAGCCAAGATCCAGCAAACAGTATAATGGAGTAGCCTATCATCCGCTGTCAGGCCACCAATGTTATATGTTACTTTCTTGCCCCGCTCTCTCCTGAATTCCTTTCCTCTTCCCAATGTTGGGGGTTTCTCAGAAGGCTCATGTAAAAAGAGCCTTTTTGTAAATCAAACCCTTTTTCTCTGAGTTTGTCTACATGTGCAATAATCCCTTCCTTCCTTATGCCAGCAATTTGCAAAAAGTGAGAAGGGGTTAGAGTAATTTTGATACCTTTAATCTCTGAACTCACTGTCATCCTTTCCATAATCGGTTTGAGGTTTGAGTAGAAAACCCGAACCAAGTCTGGATAGATGAAGCCTTTCATCCCTACGAACCTCTCTAGGTGCTGTTGCCTCAGGAAGGTCTGGAACGTGAAACTCTGATTATCCAGCCATTGTAGGTCAAGAATCTTGGGTGGAACAAGACCTTTGTTAGCAAAGTCAAGGTTGAACCTAGTCTCTTGTCCTTTAGAGGTGAACCACCGGTTGACCCCTGATTCTTGTGGTTGAGGAGGAGGAGGAATTTCTGGTTGCTCTGAGGATGTAGGTTTCTTCCTCTTGGAAGATTCTCCTACCTTTTTCTTTCCCTTGACTTCTTCTTGAGAGAATCGGTTTGCCCTCATTTTGATTCTTTTACCTTTACCTTGTTCTTCCATTGTTGAGAGAGAGTGAAAATCTAGGGTTTGGAGGAAGAAGATGAATGGTTTTTCAGAGTAAGAAGTTGAATGGTGAGTTGAAGAGTCACACCTGCACTTCTTATAAGAGAGAACAAAGCCCAAAAGATTAGCCCAAGAACGAGGTAATAGATTACCAGCAGTTGGAAATCGATTATCTCTGTTCCTTATATAGAGGGAAGAAGAAAAACAAGAAAAACAGTCGTGGTAATCGATTACAGTAAACTGGTAATCGATTACTCCAGAGGATTTCTTCAAAACATTTGAAACCATGTTCTGTGGTAATCGATTACAGCTCGTGGTAATATATTACTCCAGTACAAATATCCTTCCCAGAGTGAATTTCACACGAAGTAATCGATTATCCTCCCTTGGTAATCGATTATTTCTATCAGAAGAAGGTTTTTATTGAAAAATTTTCACAAAAACAAAGTTATGGATAAGTGTAATCAATTAAAAAGGTTTAGTTTAGATGTTCCTCACTCAAAATGCCGAGATTTGATCTAAGTTTATAAAACCTTTCTTTTGGTAATGCCTTTGTGAATATATCCGCTAATTGATTTTCCGTGTCTATGAATTCGATGTCACAGTCTCCTTTTTCGATGTGATCTCGAATGAAGTGGTGTCTAACTTCAATGTGTTTTGTTCTTGAATGCAGTACAGGATTTCTTGTGATACTTATAGCGCTTGTGTTGTCGCATTTCAAGGGAATGTGATCTATCTTTAGCCCAAAGTCTTCAAGTTGGTGTTTCAACCAAATTGCTTGAGCACAACAACTTCCCGCAGCTACATATTCAGCTTCTGCAGTTGATAGTGCTACACAAGCTTGCTTTCTGCTATTCCACGATATCAAACATTCTCCAAAGATGTGACATGTTCCACTAGTTCTTTTCCTATCCGTTTTGCTACCTGCAAAATCAGAATCACTGAAACCAACAAGTAATGGTGAGGTTCCTTTTGGATACCATAGTCCACAACTTATTGTTCCTTTTAGGTATTTAAGAATCTTCTTCACTGTTAGCCAATGAGATTGCTTAGGTGCAGATTGAAATCTAGCACATAAACATACATAAAACATAATATCAGGTCTACTGGCTGTAAGATAAAGTAAAGATCCTATAACACCTCTGTATAAGGTAGTATCAACTTCATCACCTGCTTTATCAATCTCAAGATAAGTGTTAGTAGAAATAGGTGTATTTGACACTTTGCAATTATTCATCTCATATTTCTTAAGCAGTTCTTTAGTGTACTTAGCCTGATGTATGAATGTGCCACCTTCCATTTGTTTGATTTAGAGTCCTAAAAAGAAACTCAGTTCTCCAATCATGGACATGCCAAATTCTTCCTGCATATCTTTCACAAACTCTTCACAAAGTTGTTGGTTAGATGATCCAAAGATAATGTCATCAACATAAATTTGAACCAATAGAATGTAGTCAGATTTGTTCTTAATAAACAAAGTCTTGTTTACTTTACCTCTGTGGAATCCTTTTGATATGAGAAACTTACTCAGTCTATCATACCATTGCCTAGGGGCTTGCTTCAACCCATACAAGGCTTTATGAAGTTTGTAGACATGTGTAGGCCAAGTAGTATCTGTGAAACCGGGTGGTTGTGCTACATAGACTTCTTCATTGATATAACCATTCAAGAATGCACTCTTTACATCCATTTGGTATAATTTGAAATTGTTGATGCAAGCATAAGCCAGGAGTAGTCTAACAGCTTCAAGTCTTGCAACAGGGGCAAAGGTTTCTTAAAAGTCAATCCCTTCTTGTTGATTGTAGCCTTTTGCCACAAGTCTTGCTTTGTTTCTGACCACAACTCCTTCTTCACTCAGTTTGTTCTTGAATACCCACTTTGTACCAATAATGTTCATGTTGCCTTTGTTTGGAACAAGTTCCCAAACTCCATTCCTTTTAAACTGGTTAAGTTCTTCTTGCATAGCCATGATCCAAAATTCATTGTTCAAGGCTTCCTCTATGCTGGATGGTTCTACCTGTGATACAAAGGAAGTATTATAGCAAAACAAATTCTGGGAGGATCTAGTAGTTACCCCCTTGTGAATGTCACCAATGACATTGTCAAGTGATAGGTTCCTAGGTGTCCTCCACTCTTTTGCTTGTTCTGGCACTGAGTTTGGTTGAGTTTGCTGATGCTTGTGATCAATGTCTATGTTTTCTTCACCTGTTTCATCATCATTACACAGCAGTCTTTCCTTTTGGAAAGTGTTAGTTTCATCAAATCTAATATGGACAGATTCTTCAATGCACATTGTTCTTTTATTAAAGATCCTATATGCTTTACTGGTATTTGAATAACCAAGGAAAATGGCTTCATCAGCCTTTGCATCAAACTTTCCAATAGGGTCCTTGCCATTGTTTAAAACAAAGCATTTGCATCCAAAAACTTTTAAATAAGAAATGTTTGGTTTTCTTCCATAGAAAAGCTCATAAGGGGTTTTCTTCAAAATGGGTCTTATAGAGACTCTATTGAGAACATAATATGCAGTGTTCACAACATCTGCCCAAAAATGTTTAGGCATCATATGCTCATTCAGCATGGTTCTTCCAAGTTCTATAAGGGACCTGTTTTTCCTCTCCACCACTCCATTTTGCTGAGGAGTTCTAGGAGATGAAAAACAGTGTGATATCCCATGTTTTTCACAAAACCTTTCAAAAAAGCTATTCTTAAATTCAGTACCATTATCACTTCTTAAAGCTTTAATTTTCAAATCCTTTTTGTTTTGAATTTTCTTGGCAAGTACCTTGAAAACTTCAAAGGCTTGATCCTTTTTCTTGATAAATAAAACCCAAGTAAATCTTGAATAGTCATCTACTATGACTAGCCCATACAGATTTCCACCAATACTAGCTATCCTATATGGACCAAATAAGTCTAAATGCAAGAGTTCAAGCGGCTGAGTTGTAGAAACATGTTTAATATTTTTGAAAGATGTTTTTGCCTGCTTGGACTTTTGACAAGCCTCACATAGTCCTTCTTTGGAAAATCTTAGTTTGGGGAGACCAAAAACTAACTCTTTAGAAACAAGCTTATTCAAATGCAATATGTCAATGTGTGCTATTCTCCTATGCCATAGCCAAGACAGATTATCATTAGAAGTTAAACATGTAGAGTAAGGAGAAGAATGATCTACTTCCAATATGTAAATGTTGTTAGATCTCTTGCCAATCATGAGAAGTTCGTCTTAGTCTTTGTTGCTGATGAGACAATGTTCATCATGAAAAGCAATTTTGTAGTTCTTGTCACATAGTTGACTGATGCTCAGTAGATTGAACCTTAATCCATCGACTAGCAGTACATCTTCTATCACTGTGTTTGCCTTATATCCAACAGTACCGTAGCCTAGTATTTTCCCTTTGTTGTTGTCTCCGTATACAACTGATCCAGTTTCTCTTGGTGTGAAGGTGCTCAGGTTCCTTCTATCACCCGTCATATGCCTTGAGCACCGCCTAAGTATCAAATTGAGCTTCATGTTCAGCTTTCCCGCAAGAGAAAAAGAACTTATTTTGCAGTTGGTACCCACTTCCTCTTGGGTCCATGCATGTTAGTGCTACAGGTTTCTTTCTTAATCTATCTGTATTTGCCACTGGAAATCCCTTTCTTTCTAATCATGCAGTTATATGATTTATGTCCAGGTTTTATGCAATAAGTACAAGTGAATTTAGCATGCTTAGTGTTTCCAGATTTCATGTGAACATAGTTTGCAGAAATGTTGAGTTCCTTTAGCTTGGAAATATCATTTTCTAACTCACATATTTTCTGTTTTAACATGGATACTTCCTTTTTCAATACTATGTTTTCTTTTTCAAAAACTTCAGCTTGATTATAAAGCTCACAAAAGGCAGAATGCAATTCATCATATTCATCCATAATTGAGTTCGTATCACTTACCTCACTGGATGTTTTGGCCATTAAGCACAGATTCGCCTCCTCATCTTCACTTTCAGATGTTGAGGATGTGTAGCCTTCATCCCAAGCTATGTATGCTTTCTTTTTCTTCTTTTCTTTTCTGACATTTCTTTCATTCTCAGATTTTCTCACTTCAGTGTTGTTGCTTCTTTTCAAGGTTGGACAATCTGATCTGTAGTGCCCAATCTTCCCACATTCGTAACATGTCACTTTGACTGAAGTATTGTCTTGCTTCTTGACTCCTTTTCTTGGTTGACCAAATTTCTTTTTAGTGTTGTTCTTCATGAACTTTCTGAACTTCTTTACCATCAAGTTCACTTGGTCTTTTTGTGAATCATTTTCGTCTTCAGAGGATTCAGATTCTGTTTCAGTCCGGTCTACTTTGAGAGCGATTCCTTTGGCTCTTTTGTCTTTCTGCTCCTCATCTTCCATTCGAGTCATGTCCATTTCATATTCTCTAAGTTTCCCAAACAGTTCAGCACTTGTCATAGCAGCAAGGTTCTTGGATTCAGTTATGGCTGTCACTGTAGGTTGCCACTTTCTATTCAGTGATTTCAGAATCTTGACATTCACTTCTTCTTCAATGAAGTTCTTGCCAAGTCCTTTGAGATGGTTGATGATGTGTGTGAATCTCTTTTGCATTTCCATTATAGATTCTCCTTGGAACATTCTGAATGTCTCATACTCTTGAATGAGTGTGTTCTTCCTAGCTCTCCTCACCTTAGCAGTACCTTCATGGGTTACCATGATAAGCTCCCATACTTCTTTTGCTGTTGTGCAAGCTGATATCCTGAAAAACTCATCAGAATTCAAGGCAGAGTGTATGATATTCAAGGCCTTAGCATCATTTTTAGCCCTCTTAATCTCATCCATGTCCCAATCCTCAAAAGGTTTCTCTATCTCTTTTCCATTTTCTATTTTCATTGGAACTTTGTAGTCATTTACCACAGCCTGCCAGATGCTTCTGTGAATAGATTCCATAAAGATCTTCATGCGAACTTTCCAGAATGGATAGTTATCACCGCAGAACAATGGAGGTCTATTTATCGAAGCTCCTTCAGCGAAGGGTAAAAGATTACTAGCCATTATAGGGAACTAAGAAGGATTACTAGATTGATTTACTAGTTAAAGCTCTTGATGCCAATTGTTGGTCCCTATATGAATCTAGAGGGGGGGGTGAATAGATTCAAGTTCCCTTGTTCAATTTTATTTTTTCTCACTTTTTCCCGATTCAATTTTATCTTGAATTACAAGAACGTATCAGAGATATAATCAGCGGAAAACAAGGGAAAATTGTAAAGCAAGAAAACAATGAATTAAAAGAGATAAGATTTTAACGCCCTCAATTCCTACAATTTATAACATTTACTTTCTCTACGTTTCACAAGAAAATAACTATGCCATCTGATAAAGCCAACCAATTCTTAGTTCATAAAGTAATTTCAAGAGTAATTTCTACAACTATATATCTCTCATACAATAAAATCTCTCAAATAAAGAATTAATTATCAAGTAACAAATCTTAAATTTCTAATAATTCCTATGTAGTAGCAATCACTCAAACGACAAAAGGGAAAAGAACATCATGTCACTTCTTCAGAAAATCAAGTTCTCCTCTTAGCCTACGGTCTTTACATCTCCAAACAACTGTTTATCTGCTCGCCCATTCACGGGGTCATCACAGGTGTCAACCACAGACACAACCATAGGGTTAGCTCGTAATTTAATGATAATAATAATACCATAGAAACAATACACACAACAAATATAAAAAAGACATGAGGAACTCAATTTAAAACTCATCACAATCAATTATGCAACCCAGTATGATGCATGACACTCACAGTTCACTCTCATGCCATGTGGTACCATCAAAACAACCGAGCGATGCTAGAGTACATGTCACCTCGACACTCTCACTAGAAATACTAGACAACATCCATCCCGATCGGGGCAACCAAGTGTTGCAACGGAGTCACTTCCCACTCATGGTGATCAGCCATAGTAGAAGCTTTTCCCCACCACGAATACCCTCAAAGTCCTAGGCCATTACATCGACCCGTCAAGGACCAACCGTACTAGTTCCATTCATCCTCACCTTTCGAAAACATTTTTATTTCGTTTAGTGTTCATGATAATCTCTCATTTTCCAAAACACCATGCTTCACAAACATCTCCACAAGGGCAACCTTACTTTAGCTAACAAGAGACATCCATCCCTCTCTCTTTACAAAAAGAGTTTAAGTTGATTATCATGAACCTAAGCGACTCATCAATGCAACATGCCCACAAAATTCATCTCTTAACCCCACCAACTATTCCACCGTAACAGGATGTTTAACACCACAATAACATTTAACCAAAATAACCATGTGAAAATCAAATACATCATAAAAGAGGAACAATATGGAATACCCAAACTCTGACAATATAAATTTCAAACCAAAATTTACATATAGAAATAAATAATTAAACAAGGCAACAATGTCAAGTTAAATAAAATTCAACATCACGTAATTAAGAAGATTGAAATATTAAGACTGAGACTTCAGACACACAGAATAAAGAATAATTATTAACAAATAACAAAATCTAAAAATAATATAAACAACACAATCGAATAATTAATATAAACAACTTAGTCGAGTAATTAAAAGAGAAATAAATTATTAAATACTAACTTGCGTTAAACAAATAATTTTAATCTCAATCCTCAATCCTAATCTCAAGAAAAATTGATGATAGGTCATAAACAGGACGAATTAATGTTTGACAAGAAGAAATTAATTAAATTTTATCAAGTACGTAATTCTTTCTGATGCTTTTCATTTATTTTAACATCAAACTTACGTCTAGTTTAATTGGGTTTTGAACCAGAATTTCAAAGATCTACTGAAACCTTACTCGAAATAGACCTAGTCATTTTTTTATTCAACTGAGGAGTGATATCAATTAAACTCACAAATCGCCACTCACACTCCCGGGACGATCGAATCTCATCTCCCTTCCACACACCAACAGATACATACAAAGTCAGCTAAGCCAAAAGGGAAGAGTAACGAAATTGAAGCGAGGGATTTCCCTATGCTAGAATGAAAATAATTCAATTCAAAATATTTAATTCACATAAAATAAATAAAAGCAGAAGGAAGGAAGAATATTTAATTTACATAAGACAAACAAAGGCAGAAAAAGAAGTCATTATCATCGTTAAATTGAGAACTACCCTAACCTGGATTTGTGACCATCACGAGGGAAATCGAGATGAGCAGGGTCTCGGCCTCCATAAAAGCTTTGATCTCTTTTGGGGGAAATTATTTAAAGTGGGAGTAATATCAAGATGAAAGGGAAAGGAATAGAAGAACAGAGAAAAAGGAAAGAGATAACGAGAAAGGGAATGAGAGAAAGTGAATATGAATAAATTCCCTGATATGTAACACTAAGGCTAAGATTTTAATTGTCGTATGATAACTACCCACTCACACCCCACTCACAATTTAGCAACTTCCCACTAACTCAGTCAGTTGCTACTCTAATTTATTTATTATTATTGTTAATATTATTTTATTTGATTTATTTTTATTTTATTTTATTTATCAAAAAAAACAGGGTGTTACATAAGATAGAGAAGAGAGTTTAGACAAAGATTTATACTGGTTCGGCTTTCGGCCTACATCCAGTCCCAACCCAACAATCTGTTGCGATCGGTTTTTCATTATAATGATTCTGTGTTCAATACAATCACACTGCACAAACACAAAAGCAAATCAAATACTCAAAACTATATGTTCTTCACCTAAGAACATATCATGATCCTTGATCCCTTCAAGAATCAACCTTTGAGAGTACCTCTCTCAAAAACTCATCAACTCTTCCAAGAGAATACCTTTCTCTTTAGAGTTCAAACCAAAAAGATTACAAAAGATAAAGATCAGATAAAATTATACCTGTTGTGTATGCACTGATCAATGAAATCATCCAAACAATTCAACCATTCACACAGCCTTCATCTCAAGAGAAATCTTTGAAACTTTGAAGAGAATTCTTGTAAAAACTAGTGTTTAGCTCTTCCTTTCTTTCTTTAAAAACTCAAAAAGATCTCTCTCTTGAAAGCAATTCAAAGAGGTTTCAATTTAAAGCAGTTTCAAAATCATTTGAGATGAAATTCTGGTGTGGTAATCGATTACTGGATTGTGGTAATCGATTACTCCAGAGAAATTTGTCTTCCCCTGTTTCTTCAAGCACGAAGTAATCGATTACTATGGAGTGGTAATCGGTTACTCCAGAGCAGTTTGAGTTCCCCTGTTTTCTGAATCTGTTGGTAATCGATTACAGCTCGTGGTAATCGATTACTTCAGCTTAAAACCTTTTTAAACCAAAGTTTTTGATTCCTTTCAAATAAAATAGGGTTCCAAAACTTCTCTAGCTTAAATCAAAAGAGTAAAAACAAATTTTCTATGGAACGATTGAATAAAAATCACACTCAAAGCGTAAACTGAAACAATCAATACATTTTAAACTCCTATATACAATCTATCACAAAGATCAAAAGTACAAGTATATCAAAACTAAAACTAGGGATGGCTTCTTCAGCTTCAAGTCCAACATCCATACCTCTCTTGGTCCTAGGAAGGCCTAATACAAAATCCATAGAAATATCAATCCAAGGTGAGGTAGGAATTGGCAAAGGAGAATATAAACCATGGTTCATTGATTTAGACTTGGCTTTATGACAAGTAATACACCTAGAAACAACTCGGTGTACTAGCTTTTTCATGCTAGGCCAATAGAAATGTTCCTTTAAGGTAGCCAAAGTCTTATCAATGCCAAAATGGCCCATAATTCCACCTTCATGCGCCTCACATGCTAATAATTCTCTCAAAGAACCCTTAGGCACACATAAGCATTTACCTTTAAAAAGGTATCCATCTTGCCTAAAGAATTCTTCATGAGCACCATTAGCACACAAAGGCCACACTCGGCCAAAATCATCATCACATGCATATAATTCCTTGATGTGATAAAATCCTAGCATCTTAGTTTCTAGCATGCATATCAATGTAAATCTTCTACTAAGAGCATCGGCTACCACATTAGTACTACCTTTCTTATATTTAATCATGTAAGGAAAGGTTTCAAGGAATTCTACCCATCTTGCATGCCTCTTGCTTAGCTTGCCTTGTCCCTTGATATGTTTGAGTGCTTCATGATCGGTGTGCACCACAAACTCCTTGGGAAGAAGGTAGTGTTGCCACACTTGGAATGCCCTCACAAGTGCATACATCTCCTTATCATAGGTGGAGTAGTTGAGTTGAGCTCCCTTGAGCTTCTCACTAAAGTAGGCAATGGGGTGCCCCTCTTGCATCAACACGGCTCCAACACCTAGGTTAGAAGCATCACACTCTACTTCAAAAGAACAAGCAAAGTTAGGTAAAGCAAGAATAGGTGCATGTGTAAGCTTTTCTTTAAGTAGATTGAAAGTATGTTCTTGAGCTTGACCCCAAATAAAAGTAGAATCCTTTTTAACTAGTTCATTAAGAGGTGAAGCAATTGTACTAAAATCCTTAACAAACCTCCTATAAAAACTAGCTAAGCCATGAAAGGACCTTACTTCCCTTGCATTGGTGGGTCTCGGCCACTCTTGGATGGCCTTGATCTTGCTTTCATCCACTTGCACACCTTGCTCACTCACCACAAAACCGAGGAATATAACTTGATTGGTGGCAAAGGTGCACTTCTCTTTGTTGGCATACAATTGTTGTTCCCTAAGCACTTTCAAAACAAGCTTCAAGTGTGTTAGATGTTCTAAGAAAGATTTGCTATAAATCAAAATGTCATCAAAATATACCACAACAAATTTTCCTAGAAACTCTCTTAGCACATGATTCATTAACCTCATAAAAGTGCTAGGTGCATTTGATAAGCCAAAGGGCATGACAAACCACTCATATAGTCCAAACTTGGTCTTAAAAGCGGTTTTCCACTCATCACCTTCTTTCATTCTAATTTGGTGATAGCCACTTTTAAGATCAACCTTGGAGAATATCTTAGCTCCATGTAGCTCATCAAGAAGTCATCTAGCCTAGGAATGGGATGTCTATACCTTATAGTAATATTGTTAATGGCCCTACAATCGGTACACATCCTCCAAGTCCCCTCCTTCTTAGGCACTAAGATAACCGGTGAAGCACAAGGAGACAAGCTCTCCTTCACCCAACCCTTCCTCATCAACTCTTCTACTTGCCTTTGCATTTCATGAGTCTCTTGAGGAGAGCTCCTATATGTAGGCCGATTGGGTAAGGGTGCACCGGGTACTAAATCTATTTGATGCTCAATCCCTCTAAGTGGGGGAAGGCCTTGGGGAATCTCCTTAGGGAAGACATCATCAAACTCCATTAACAATGACTCAAGGTCTTCTTGCTTGCCTACCAAGTTAGTGCTCAAAACTAATGGTGTAGGCAAACATAGAAACATGCTCTTCCTAACTAGGTACTCTCTTCTTAGCTCACCTCTCTCCATAAGCAAACTCTCACTAAGTTTTCCCTTATCTATAGCCTCGGTTTGCCTTTCATCATGGGTGGCTACACACTTTCCTTTCAACCTAGAATCACTAGTGGCATTTTTGGTAATTTTTCTGCAACTCTCGTCCAAGGCTAGTTTACTAGGGTGTTTGGTCTCTTTTTGGCTTTTCTTGGAGGAGCTCTCGACCATACTATGTGTGGCACTTGAACCCTCACTTTTCTTCTCATTTTCTCTCTTTAATTTCATTTTTATTTGAACCTCACACACTTCCTTTGGTGACAAAGGCTTAAGGGTGACCTTCTTGCTCATATGAGAGAAAACATAGGTGTTGGAAACACCATCATGAATGGCATGTTTGTCATATTGCCAAGGTCTCCCAAGTAATAGGTGAGTGGCTTCCATAGACACTACATCACATAACACATCATCTTTATACTTGCCTATGGAAAAGTTAATAAGAACTTGCTTACTAACTACCATTTCTCCCTTATCACTCAACCATTGTAGCTTGTAAGGTTTAGGGTGTTGGGATGTCCTAAGTTCTAGTTTATTTACTAACCTAGTACTAACAACATTTGTACAACTACCACTATCTATGATAAGAGAACATACCTTCCTTTCCACTAGGCATCTAGAATGGAAGATGTTTTCTCTTTGTGAGTCATCCAATTCCTTGAGGGCACTTCCAAGCATCTTCCTCACCATGAGGAGGTCTCCATCTTCCGGTTGCTCCATGCTTGAATGCTCACTAGCACTAGCTTCCTCTTCTTCACTGGAAGAGTGAGTGGATTCTTCACTAGTGATTCCTCCATCCCCTCTCATGATCATGGCCTTCTTGTTGGGACATTGGGAAGCTATTATTGGTCCCTATGTGTGAATCTAGAGGGGGGGTGAATAGATTCTTGTTAAACTTTACCCCAAATTCGCGTGTTTCTAATTCCTTTTAATTCAACCGAAAGCTAATCTTGATTACCTATCAATTACCTTTCAATTACAGATTCAATTACAAGTTCAATTACTGATTCTATTCCTAAACCAATTAATGAGTTGATTATCAATGCAGTTTCCAAATACAAAGCAGAATATGATCAATAACAATATAGTGAAAACTGTAAAGAGAGTAAGGAAGAAGGTGAGTGCACAGCGATGTATACTGGTTCGGCCAACTGCCTACGTCCAGTCCCAACCCAACAACTGTTGCGATTGGCTTTCCACTATCAAATGATTCCTTTTGTATCCTTTTACATTCACTCTGCAACAAGCAATACAAACAGAAATCAAAACACCCAAAACTGTTCTTCAACCTGAAGAACAGAACTTCCTAGACCTTGGCACCTCCAAGATCAAAACTTTGAGAATCACTTCTCAAACACAATGCTCTATCTAGAGAGACCTCTCTCCTAGAGCAACAACCCAATTGGAAAATACAAAGATCAGTAAAGAATACACCTCAAGTGCGAGAATCCGATCACAAATGAACACTATGAAATCCACCCAATCACAGAATGAATCAAGTTTCCTTTGTCTTTGAAAACCTTGATGAACTCTATGTAAAGAGCATATGAAAGTGTAAGAGTTGATTCAAGAAGCTAGGTTTTCAGCAACTTCATATGTTTCATCAAGATTATACTTATAGAACCAATTTGGAGGAAGAAAACGTGCAAATCTGAGCTACAACGGTCAATGTAATTGATCCCAAATGCATGTAATCGATTACACTAGCCGTTAGAGCCTCCAAACTGATTTTTCCAGGCATGTAATCGATTACCACGAGCATGTAATCGATTACATTGAAGAGGGAAACCCAGAAACAGTGAATTTCAAACCATGTAATCGATTACATTGGAGATGTAATCGATTACATCAGTGAGGCCAAGCCATGTAATCGATTACATCAACCATGTAATCGATTACACCAGAGAGCAAAAATAATGTAATCGATTACATACACCATGTAATCGATTACACCAGAGAGGAAAACAAATGTAATCGATTACATCACCCCTGTAATCGATTACATCAGTGAAAAATGGATTTCCAGGTTTTTCAAAACTGTTTTTCACATAGGGAAATCAAACATTAGTCACATGATCATCCATACTCAAGTTTTAACCATTCTCTGGGGCCTCAAACAAAGAACTCAACACATTCATGCCTAAACTCAACAAACAATACATGGATCAATCCTAATTACACTTCATCTATGGAAAACCGAAAATACATTTATCAAAACCAAAACCACTAAGAGAGTCATAACTGTATCTACAAGCTTTAGGTCCAACAGCTATATGACCATGTCTTAAACACTTGAAACACTTAATGTTAGAAGGCTTAGAAATGGGTTTTGAAACTTTCTTACCTTTAGGGTCATCTCGGCTAGACTTGTAGTAAGTCTTGGATGATCCCTCCTTCTTTTGCCTATCCTTCCAACTAGAAGATCCATGGGTGTAAGACTTTTTGAAGGAGCTCTTCCTCTTTAGTTGGCCCTCAACCCTTTCGGCCTTGTGAATGGCATCCTCCAAGGTTCTATAATGTTGGAGTTCCAAGACATCTTGGATCTCCATATTCAAACCATTAGTGAATCTAACAATTGTAGCTTCCTTCTCCTCTTCATAGCCGGCCCTCATCAAGTTTAACTTTAGATCTTTGTAGTACTCTTGCACACTCCTTCCACCTTGAGTTAATCTTTGGAGCTTCACATGTAGGTCCCTTGTATAAGACTTAGGCACAAATCTTCCCTTCATGGCATCCTTCAATTGGGTCCATGAAGTGATGTGAGGCCTCCTCCTTTTCACGGCATCTACAAGGACTTGGTTCCACCAAACCAAGGCATAACCCTCAAACTCCAAGATGGCTAAGTTAAGCCTCTTCTCTTCACTCAAGTGTGGGTAGCAAGAATAAACTTGATCAACCTTCATCACCCAATCTTGGTAACTCTCGGCCTCACTATCTCCAAGGAACTTGGGTAGCTTAATCTTGTTGCTTCTTTCCCACTCTCTAGGCTCACCCTCCTCCACATGTCTTCTAGGGGTGTGATTTGACATTCTAGGTTGAGGATCTCTCCTTCCCCCCCTTGCATTCCTATGGCCTCTAAAGGGTTCATCCTCATCATAGTTGTTTCCCCAATCACTCTCCCTAGGTGTGTCATAGTCCCCTCTAGGAATTCCTTCCTCACTACCACTACTTTTATAGCTACCTCTTCTACTCCTAGGTACTTCATTGCTTACACTCCTTCGGCCCTTCCTAGGTACCGCCCCTCCTCCATGGTGAACTCCTTGATTGCCACTAGTGTCCCCAAGGATCTTCTTCTCTAATTCCTTCCTTATCTTCCTTTCCTCCTTTAACCTCATCTCTTGATCAAACCTCTCTTCCAAACTAGCACTAAGCATAGACTTCATCATATCCATCATCCTTTTAGACCTTGGTGAGAGATCATTTCCCACACTAGGAGAGGTATCCATGGCTGCACAAGAAAAGGTTAGATAAAAAATACAATTATATAAGATATCCTTGCCACTCTCTAAGTGTTTTACTCTAGTAGCACTCTTGTTTCACTCTTTAGAAGGCTTTTTCTATAATGTTCACACTTGCCTTTTTCCTCTCAATCTCCTTAGAGTTTCTTGAGGAACCTCTATCAATTACCAATGTCCAATTATCCCAAGTGAAAGAGGAACAATTCAACTAAAAAGCTTAAGGAAATTCAAAGGAGACAAATACTCAAGACAAAACTACTAGGAAGCCAAGAAGACAAGCAACAACATAAGACTCAATGAACAATTAGCTACTCAAAAATTGAAATTAATGATCAAGACAATGGCTAATATATTTACTGCACTAATAATGAAGGAAAACTAGTATTTAAAACTGCAAAAATCTTGGAAACAAAAACTCAAAGATGGGAAGAAATCAATTGTAATTTTGCTGGAAAAAAATTGGCTGAACCGTCACTAAATCTGCCCAAACTTGTGAAATTTTTTTAGCATAGCAAATGAGCTTGTAAAATTATGAAACTTTCCAGTTGAGCTTATATATATGTATATTGAATGACCAATTTCCCAGAATTCAATAAATCAACGTTTAACCCTTTGAACCAACAGCAAACCCGAAACTGCCACAGCAACAACAAAACCGTCACTAAGCTGGAAGTTAGGCTTGAAAATTGGCTCAAAATGACTTGAAATTTTGGGGAATGGTTTGGATAATATTTATGCACTAAATAAGCTCAAATTAAGGTGCAGGGCAGCCACAAATATGGGTCCAAAAACAGGGCAAATATGTCTAGGCACATGCAAAGCACACTACAAGTTCAAATATCATGCTATTAGCAAATTTGACACAATTTGTAATATGATGCTTGAGCCTAATGAGTAATGATGCCACAATGAACTTGGACACTAAATTTGTGGGTGTTTAATGACCCAATTCACCAAGGTACTGCACTCAATTTTCCCAAAATTTTTCTACTACAAGAGCTACTCAATTTTCACTCTAATTTTCTTCAAACTCTCTTTTCTTGTATTTTTCTTTTCTTGAATTTTTCTTTGACTCTTTTCTTTGAATTTTTCTCTTGCTCTTTTCTTTTCTTTTTTTTTTTTTCTATATTTTCTTTTTGGCTATTCTTTGCTGGACAGTCCAAGTATAGGCTCAAATACTCAAGCAAGTCAAGTCAAACTTTGCTAACAAGCAAGATAATGCATGGTAGTGGTAACTTGAACTTATAATGAGCAATGCACATAGTAATAACACATATAAACACTAATCAAGCCACATAAGATGCAGGGGATTAAAAGTCCAGCAAAGAGACTCAAAATACATATTGAGAAAATTCATCAAACACATGGGGGCTATCAACTAAAATGTGTCTAGCATGTAAAATAGGCCATGTATGATCAATCATGAGTGTCAGAACATCTCATCTATGTATTGGACAACCAAGACACACAACAAAACTCAAATAAAAATTCAATTGAATCAAAAATTGAAATAAAAAGGATAGGAGCTGGACTCAATACCACAAGTGAAGAACAACTAGGTGAAGAACAAACTCTTGATACCAAATTTGATGCAAACCCATGAAGCTAAGGTGTGTGCTCCACGGATCTAACACCTTGAATATCCCATCTTCAATTCACCAAGTGATCCTCACCCAAGATTAAGAGAAAGCTTGCGGTAAAGACTAGGTGTTTAAGCTAGTAATTCAGTTTGGAACCAAATGAAGAAAAAATCCAAAATGGAAGAATAATTAGAAGGTGGTAGCGCCATGATTCATTGAATCAATAAGCTAGGTAGAGGAATCGCCACTTGAGTCATGGACCAAGATAAGATTCAAGGTTCTTTGAAGAAACCCTAGGAGAGGACTCCTTTTTCTCAAGACACAAGTCTTAGAAATTCTATTTCATTCAATATTCAAAAGTGATTACAATGTGCCAATTTGCCTAAGTTATAAGCAAATGGAGTGGTTTGGCCGTGAGTCTCTATTAGCCTTAGGATCCTTGATGGATTGATCAAGTGATGCTAGGCACCCTTCACTTGATCAATTCAAGAAGGATATAGAGTTAATGAGATCAAGAGGCTCATAACTCTCCTAAGCATGTGATGATCATGGACTAATCAAGATGGAATTCTATGCCTTGGATTAGAAGTAAATCCAAAGGCTAGAATACCTTCTTAGATGAGAGTCAACATTTATAAGCTTGACTTGAATTTGCACCTTTGATTATGGAATAATCAAGTGGTGGAAATTCAAGTTAAGTTAGTGACAATTCCACTAATTCTCTCTCCTAATCCATGCACTCTCTTTTAAGAGAGTGTATTACACTTGCTTAGTTGGTGATAAGACTCTTGAGCCCATTTAAAAAGGCTTTGACCACTCAAAACAAAAGTCAATCATGTCCAATACTAAAGCTTGGCCGAAACATACAAAGCAAATATGGTCCAAGCTTTATGCAAAATTAAGCCTAAACTAATTACAAACTAATAAGAAGATTACAAGGCTTCTTTTGCCCAATTTGTTGACTTTGAGGAGTTGACCATTGACTTTGACTTTGACCTTGACTAGTTGACTTGGTCAACTCTTCCTCAACTTGAGCTTCTAGTCTTCTTTGCATAGCCCTTGTGATCCTCATGCTAAGAGATGGTCCTCCATCATTGATTGAGGTTGGTCCATGTCTTGGAGCCTTCCCACTTCTTCCCTTCAATGCTTCTAGTAATCCTTTGAGATGTTCCTACATCAAATTCACTTGTAGTTCAAAACAGAGGGGGGGACATGGTGAATTCACATGGAATTCACTTGTAATTCTAAATCGAGGGAGGGACATTGTGAGTTCAAATAGAATTCATTTGTAGTTCAAAACCGAGGGAGGGACATTGCCAATTAACAAAGAAATCACTTGTTTTTCTAAACCGAGGGAGGGACATTGTGAATTCTAAAAGAATTCACTTGTAGTTCAAAACCGAGGGAGGGAGATGGTGAATTCACACGGAATTCACTTGTAATTCACAACCGAGGGAGGGACATTGCAAATTCACATATAATTCACTTGTAATTCAAAATCGAGGGAGGGACATTGTGAATTCACGTAGAATTCACTTGTAATTGACAACCGAGGGAGGAACATTGTGAATTCACATAGAATTCAGTTGTAGTTCAAAACCGAGGTAGGGACATAGTGAATTCACGTAGAATTCACTAGTAATTCAAAACCGAGGGAGGGACATTGTTAATTCACAAGGAATTCACTTTTAGTTCAAAACCGAGGGAGGGACATTACGAATTCAAAAGGAATTCACTTTTAGTTCAAAACCGAGGGAGGGACATTGTGAATTCAAATAGAATTCACTTGTAGTTCAAAATCGAGGGAGAGACATTGTGAATTTCCAAAGAATTCACTTGTAGTTCAAAACCGAGGGAGGGACATTGTGAATTCACTAAGAATTCACTGGTAGATCAAAACTGAGGGAGGGATATTGTGAATTCACAAGGAATTCACTTGTAATTCAAAATCGATGGAGGGACTTTTTGAATTAACAAAGAATTCAATTGTAGTTTAAAACCGAGTGAAGGACATTTTGAATTCACAAGGAATTCACTTATAATTCAAAACCGAGGGAGGGACATTGTGATTTCACATAGAATTCACTTGTAATTAAAAACTTACGGAGGGACATTGTGAATTCACAAAAAATTCACTTGTAATTCAAAATCGAGGGAGGGACATTGTTAACTCACAAGGAATTCACTTTTAGTTCAAAACCGAGGGACGGACATTGTGAATTCACAAAGAATTAAATTGTAGTTCAAAACTGAGGTAGGGACATTGTAAATTCACCAAGAATTCACTTGTAGTTCAAAATCGAGGAAGGGACAGTGTGAATTCACATAGAATTCACTTGTAGTTCAAAACTAAGGGAGGGACATTTCGAATTCACAAGGAATTCACTTGTAGTTGAAAATAGAGGGAGGGACATTGTGAATTCACAGGGAATTCACTTGTAGTTCAAAACCAAGGGAGGGACATTGTGAATTCACATAGAACTCACTTGTAATTCCAAACCGAGGGAAGGACATTGTGAATTCACAAGGAATTCACTTTTGATTCAAAACATAGGAAGGGACATTGTGAATTCATTTGTTGTTCAAAACTGAGGGAGGGACATTGTGAATTCAAATAGAATTCACTTGTAATTAAAAACCGAGGGAGGGACATTGTGAATTCACATAGAATTGACTTGTAGTTCAAAACCGAGGGAGAGACAATGTGAATTCACAAAGAATTAACTTGTAGTTCAAAACTGAGGGAGGGACATTGTGAATTCACAAAGAATCCACAAAGAATTCACTTTTGGTTCAAAACTGAGGGAGAGACATTATGAACTCGCAAAGAATTAACTTGTAGTTCAAAACCGAGGGAGAGACATTGTGAATTCACAAAGAATTCACTTTTAGATCAAAACGGAGGGAGTGACATTGTGAATTCACATAGAATTTACTTGTAGTTCAAAACTAAGGCAGGGACATTGTGAAATCACAAGAAATTCACTTGTGGTTCAAAACTGATGGGGGGACATCGTGAATTCAGAAGGAATTCACTTGTAGATCAAAACTGAGGGAGGGATATTGTGAATTCTCAAGGAATTCACTTATAATTTAAAACCGATGAAGGGACATTTTGAATTAACAAAGAATTCATTTGTAGTCAAAACAGAGGGAGGGACATTGTGAATTTATTTGTTGTTTAAAATTGAGGGAGGGACAATGTGAATTCACATAGAACTCACTTGTAATTCCAAACCGAGGGAGGGACATTGTGAATTCAAAAAGAATTCACTTGTAATTCAAAACCTAGGGAGGGACATTGTTAATTTACAAGGAATTCACTTTTAGTTCAAAACTGAGGGATGGACATTGTGAATTCACAAAGAATTAACTTGTAGTTCAAAATCGAGGGAGAGACATTGTGAATTCACAAAGAATTCACTTGTTGTTCAAAACGGAGGGAGGGACATTGTGAATTCACATAGAATTTACTTGTAGTTCAAAACTGAGGGAGGGACATTGTGAATTCACAAGAAACTCACTTGTAGTTCAAAACTGATGGAGGGACATTGTGAATTCACATGTAGATCAAAACTGAGGGAGGGATATTGTGAATTCACAAGGAAGTCACTTGTAATTCAAAACCGATGAAGGGACATTTTGAATTAACAAAGAGTTCATTTGTAGTCAAAACAGAGGGAGGGACATTGTGAATTCATTTGTTGTTTAAAACCGAGGGAGGGACATTGTGAATTCACAAAGAATTCACTTGTAATTCAAAACCTAGGGAGGGACATTGTTAATTCACAAGGAATTCACTTTTAGTTCAAAACCGAGGGAGGGACATTGTGAATTCACAATGAATTAACTTGTAGTTCAAAACCGAGGGAGGGAAATTGTGAATTGACAAAGAATTCACTTGTAGTTCAAAACCGTGGGAGAGACATTGTTAAATCACAAGGAATTCACTTGTAATTCAAATTCAAGGGAGGGATATTGTTATTTCACATAAAATTCACTTGTAATTAAAAACCGAGGGAGAGACATTGTTAATTCACAAGGAATTCACTTTTAGTTCAAAATCGAGGGAGGGACATTGTGAATTTACAAAGTATTAACTTGTAGTTCAAAACCGAGGGAGGGATATTCTGAATTCACAAAGAATTCACTTGTAGTTCAAAACTGTGGGAGAGACATTCTGAATTCACATAAAACTCACTTGTACTTCAAAACTGAGGGAAGGACATTGTGAATTCACAAGGAATTCACTTGGAATTCACTTCTAGTTCAAAATCGAGGGAGGGACAATGTGAATTCACAAGGAATTCACTTTTAGATCAATATCGAGGGAGGGACATTATGAATTCACAAGGAATTCACTTGTAATTCAAAACCGATGGTGGGACATTTTGAATTAACAAAGAATTCATTTGTAGTTCAAAATCGATGGAGGGACATTTTGAATTCACAAGGAATTCACTTGTAATTGAAATTCGAGGGAGGGACATTGTGATTTCACATAGAATTCACTAGTAATTAAAAACCGAAGGAGGTGCATTGTGAGTTCACAAAGAATTCATTTGTAATTCAAATTCGAGGGAAGGAAATTGTGATTTCACATAGAATTCACTTGTATATAAAAACCGAGGGAGGTACATTGTGAATTCACAAAGTATTTACTTGTAATTCAAAACCGAGAGAGGGACATAGTTAATTCACAAAGAATTCACTTTTAGTTTAAAACTGAGGGAGGGACATTATGAATTCACAAGGAATTCACTTTTAGTTCAAAACCGAGGGAGGGACATTGTGAATTCACAAGGAATTCACTTCTATATCAAAATCGAGGAAGGCACATTGTGAATTCACAAGGAATTCACTTGTAATTCAAAACTGATGGAGGGACATTTTAAATTAACAAAGAATTCATTTGTTGTTGAAAACTGAGGGAGTGACATTTTGAATTCACAAGGAATTCACTTGTAATTCAATTTCGAGGGAGGGACATTGTGAATTCACATAGAATTTGGTTGTAGTTCAAAACCGTGGTAGGAACATTGTGAATTCACATATTATTCACTTGTAATTCAAAATTGAGGGAGGGACATTGTGAATTCACAAAGAATTCACTTTTAGTTCAAAACCGAGGGACGGACATTGTGAATTCACATAGAATTCACTTTTAGTTCAAAACCGAGGGAGGGACATTGTGAATTCACAAGGAATTCGCTTGTAGTTTAAAACCGAGGGAGGGATATTGTGAATTCACAAGGATTTCACTTGTAATTCAAAATCGATGAAGGGACATTGTGCATTTACAAGGAATTCACTTGTAATTCAAAACCGAGGTAGGGACATTGTGAATTCACAAAGTATTAACTTGTAGTTCAAATTCGAGGGAGGGACATTGTGAATTCACAGGGAATTTACTTTTAGTTCAAAACAGAGGGAGGGACATTGTGAATACACAAGGAATTCTCTTGTAATTCACAACCGAGGGACAGACAATGTGAATTCACAAGGAAATCAATTGTAGTTCAAAACCGATGGAGGGACATTGTGAATTCACAGGGAATTCACTTTTAGTTCAACACTGAGGGCTGGACATTGTGAATTGAAAAGGAATTCACTTGTAATTCACAACCGAGGGAGGGACAATGTGAATTCACAAGGAATTCACTTGTAGTTCAAAACTGAAGGAGGGAAATTGTGAATTAACAAAGAATTCACTTGTATTTCAATACCGAGGAAGGGACATTGTGATTTCAAAAAGAATTCACTAGTAATTTAAAACTGAGGGAGGGACATTCTGAATTCATAAATAATTCACTTGTAGTTCAAAATCGAGGGAGGGACGTTGTGAATTCAAATAGAATTCACTTGCAATTCAAAACCGAGAGAGGGACATTGTGAATTCACTCAGAATTCACTTGTAATTCAAAACCGAGGGCAGGACATTGTGAATTCACGAAGAATTCACCTATGGTTCAAAATCGAGGGAGGGATATTGTTATTTCACATAGAATTCACTTGTGATTAAAAATCGAGGGAGGGATATTTTGAATTCAAAGGAAGTTCACTTGTAATTCTAATTCGAGGGAGGGACATTGTGATTTCACATAGAATTCACTTGTAATTAAAACCCGAGGGAGGTACACTGTGAATTCACAAATAATTCACTTGTAATTCAAAACCAAGGGAGGGACATTGTTAACTCAGAAATAAATCACTTGTAGTTCAAAACCGAGGGAAGGACAATATGAATTCACAAAGAATTAACTTCTAGTTCAAAACCGAGGTAGGGACATTGTCAATTCACAAAGTATTCACTAGTAGTTAAAAATCGAGGGAGGGACATTGTGAATTAATATAGATTTCACTTGGAGTTCAAAACCGATGGAGTGACATTGTGAATTCATAGGGAATTCACTTTTAGTTCAAAACAGAGGGAGAGACATTGTAAATACACAAGGAATTCTCTTGTAATTCACAACCGAGGGACAGACAATGTGAATTGACAAGGAATTCATTTATAGTTCAAAACCGAGGGAGGGACATTGTGAATTAACAAGGAATTCACTAGTAATTCAAAACTAAGGGAGGGACATTGTGAATTCACAAATAATTCACTTGTAGTTCAAAACCGAGGGAGGGACATTGTGAATTCAAATAGAATTCACTTGCAATTCAAAACCGAGAGAGGGACATTGTGAATTAACACAGAATTCACTTGTAATTCAAAACCAAGGGAAGGACATTGTGAATTCACGAAGAATTCACTTGTGGTTCAAAATCGAGGGTGGGACATTGTGAATTCACATTGAATTCACTTGTAGTTCAAAACTGAGGGAGGGACATTGTTAATTAACAAAGAATTCACTTGTACTTCAAAACCGAGGGAGAGACATTGTTTATTCACAAAGAATTCACTTTTTGTTCAAAACCGAGGGAGGGACATTGTGAATACACAAGGAATTCACTTTTAGTTCAAAACCGAGGGAGAGACATTGTGAATTCACATAGAATTCACTTGTAGTTCAAAACTGTGGGAGAGACATTTTTAATTCACAAGGAATTTACTTGTAACTCAAAACCGATGGAGGGACTTTTTGAATTAACAAGGAATTCGTTTGTATTCCGAAACCGAGGGAGGGACATTTTGAATTCATAAGGAATTCACTTATAATTTAAAACCAAGGGAGGGAGATTGTGATTTCACATAGAATTCACTTGTAATTAAAAACCGAGAGACATTTTGAATTCACAAAGAATTCACTTGTAATTGAAAATCGAGGGAGGGACATTGTTAATTCACAAGGAATTCACTCTTAGTTCATAACTAAGGGAGGGACATTGTGAATTCACAAAGAATTTACTTGTAGTTCAAAACCGAGGGAGGGACATTGTGAATTCAAAAAGAATTAACTTGTAGTTCAAAACTGAGGGAGGGACATTGTGAATTCACAAAGAATTCACTTGTAGTTCAAAACCAAGGGATGGATACTATGAATTCACAAGGAATTCACTTGTAACTCAAAACTGATGGAGGGACTTTAGAAATTAACAAAGAATTCATTTGTAGTTCAAAATCGAAGGAGGGACATTTTGAATTCACAAGGAATTCACTTATAATTCAAAACCGAGGGAGGGACATTGTGATTTCACATAGAATTCACTTGTAATTAAAAACCGTGGAAGACACATTGTGAATTCACAAAGAATTCACTTGTTGTTTAAAACCGAGGGAGGGACATTGTGAATTCACAAGGAATTAACTTGTAATTCACAACCGAGGGAATTAACTTGTAGTTCAAAACTGAGGGAGGGACATTATGAATTCACAAAGAATTCACTTGTAGTTCAAAACCGAGGGAGGGGCACTATGAATTCAAATGGAATTCACTTGTAGTTCAAAATCGAGGGAGGGAAATTGTGAATATACAAGGAGCTCACTTGTAATTCAAAACCGATAGAGGGACTTTTTGAATTAACCAAGAATTCATTTGTACTTCAAAACCGAGGGAAGGACTTTGTGAATTCACAAGGAATTCACTTGTAATTCAAAACCGAGCGAGGGACATTCACAAAGAATTCACTTTTAATTCAAAACCGTGGGAGGGACATTGTTAATTAACAAGGAATTCACTTTTAGTTTAAAACCAAGGGAGGGATATTGTGAATTCACAAAGAATTAACTTGCAGTTCGAAACCGAGGGAGGGACATTGTGCATTCACAAGGAATTCACTTGTAGTTCAAAACCGAGGGAGGGACATTGTGAATTTACAAGGAATTCAGTTTTAGATCAATACCGAGGGAGGGACATTCTGAATTCACTTCGAATTCACTTATAATTCAAAACCGAGGGAGGGATATTTCGAATTCAAAAGGAATTCACTTGTAATTCAAATTCGAGGGAGGGACATTGTGATTTCACAGAGAATTAACTTGTAAATAAAAAACCAAGGGAGGTACATTATAAATTCAAAAAGAATTCACTTTTAATTCATAACCGAGAGAGAGACATTGTTAATTCAAAAGAAATCATTTGTAGTTCAAAACCGAGGGAGGGACATTATGAATTTACATAGATTTCACTTGGAGTTCAAAACTGATGGAGGGACATTGTGAATTCACAGGGAATTCACTTTTAGTTCAAAACTGAGGGAGGGACATTGTCAATTCACAAGGAATTCACTTGTAATTCACAACCGAGGGAGGGTCAATGTTAATTCACAAGGGAGGGACATTGTTAATTAACAAAAAATTCACTTGTAGTTCAAAACTGAGGGAGGGACGTTGTGAATTAACAAAGAATTCACTTGTAGTTCAAAACCAAGGGAGGGACATTGTGAATTCACAGAGAATTAACTTTAAGTTCAAAACCGAGGGAAGGACATAGTGAATTCACAATGAATTCACTTGTACTTCAACACCAAGGGAGAGACATTGTGAATTCACATAGAATTCACTTATAGTTCAAAACTGAGGGAAAAACATTGTGAATTAACAAACAATTCACATGTAGTTCAAAACCGAGGGAGGGACATTGTGCATTCACATAGAACTCACTTGTAATTCAAAATCGAGGGAGGGAAATTGTGAATTCACATAGAATTCACTTGTAATTCAAAATCGAAGGAGGGACATTGTGAATTCACGTAAAATTCACTTGTAATTCAAAATATAAGGAGGGACATTGTGAATTAACAAAGAATTCACTCGTAGTTCGAAACCGAGGGAGGGACATTATGAATTCACAAAGAAATCACTTGTAGTTCAAAACCGAGGGAGGGACATTGTGCATTTACAAAAAATTCACATATAATTCAAAACTGAGGGAAAGATATTGTAAATTCACAAGTAATTCAATTGTAGTTCAAAACCGAGGGAGGCACATTGTGAATTCACATAGAATTAACTTGTAGTTCAAAACTAAGGGAGGGACATGGTGAATTCACAAAGAATTCACTTGTGAATTAACAAAGAACTAACTTGTAATTCAAAATCAAGGGAGGGATATTGTGAATTCACATAGAATTCACTTGTAATTCAAAATCGAGGGAAGGACAATGTGAATTAATAAAGAATTAACTTGTAGTTCAAAACTGAGGGAGGGACATTATGAATTCACAAAGAATTCACTTGTAGTTCAAAACAGTGGGAGAGACATTGTGAATTAATAACGAATTCACTTGTAGTTCAAAACCAAGGGAGGGACATTGTACATTTACAAAAAATTCACATATAATTCAAAACTGAGGTAGAGACATTGTAAATTCACAAGTAATTCAGTTTTAGTTCAAAACCGAGGGATGGACATTGTAAATTCACATAGAATTCACTTGTAGTTCAAAACCGAGGAAGGGACATTGTGAATTAACAAAGAATTCACATGTAGTTCAATACCTAGGGAGAATCATTGTGAATTCACATAAAATTCACTTGTAATTCAAAACTGATGGAGGGACATTGTGTATTCACAACTAATTCAATTGTAGTAGAAAACCGAGGGAGGGACATTGTGCATTCACAAAGAATTCACTTGTAATTCTAAACCGAGGGAGGGACATTGTAAATTCACAAGGAATTCACTTGTAGTTCAAAACCGAGGGAGAGATATTCTGAATTCATAAAGAATTCACTTGTAGTTCAAAACCTAGGGAGGGACATTGCGAATTCACATAGAATTCACTTGTAGTTCAAAACCGAGGGAGGGACATTGTGAATTCACAAGGAATTCACTTATAACTTAAAATCGGTGGAGGGACTTGTTTAATTAACAAAGAATTCATTTGTAGTTCAATTCTGAGGGAGGGACATTTTGAATTCACAAAGAATTCACTTGTAATTAAAAACTGAGGGAGGGTTATTGTGAATTCAGAAAGAATTCACTTGTAATTCAAAATCGAGGGATGGACATTGTGAATTCACAAAGAATTCACTTGTAGTTCAAAATCGAGGGAGGGACATTGTGAATTCACAAAGATTTCACTTGTAGTTCAAAACCAAGGGAGGGACATTGTGAGTTCATAGGGAATTCACTTGTAGTTCAAATCTAAGGGAGAGACATTATTAATTGACAGGGAATTAACTTGTAGTTCAAAACCGAGGGAGGAACATTGTGAATTGACATAGAACTCAATTGTAATTCCAGACCGAGGGAGGGACATTGTGAATTCACTTGTAATTAAAAACCGAGCAAGACACATTGTGAATTCACTTTTACTTCAAAACCGAAGGGAGGACATTGTGAATTTACAAAGAATTAACTTGTAGTTCAAAATGGAGGGAGGGACATTGTTAATTCACAAAGAATTCACTTGTAGTTCAAAACCGAGAGAGGGACATTGTGAATTCACATAGAATTTACTTGTAGTTTAAAACTGAGAAAGGGACATTGTGAATGCACTAGGAATTCACTTGTAATTCAAAACCGATGGTGGGACATTTTGAATTAACAAACAATTCATTTGTATTTCAAAATCGAGGGAGGGACATTTTGAATTCACAAGGAATTCACTTGTAATTCAAATTCGAGGGAGAGACATTGTGATTTCACAGAGAATTTCACTTGTAATTAAAAATCGAGGGAGGTACATTGTAAATTCACAAAGAATTCAGTTGTAATTCAAAACCGAGGGAGAGACATTGTTAATTTAGAAAGAAATCACTTTTATTTCAAAACCGAGGGATGGACATTGTGAATTCACATAGATTTCACTTGGAGTTCAAAACCGATGGAGGGACATTGTGAATTCACAGGGAATTCACTTTTTGTTTAAAACTGAGGGAGGGACATTGTGAATTCACAAGGAATTCACTAGTAATTCACAACCGAGGGAAGGACAATGTGAATTCACAAGAAATTCACTTCTAGTTCAAAATCGAGGGAGGGACATTGTGAATTTACAAAAAATTCACTTGTAATTCAAAACCGAGGGAGGGACGTTGTGAATTCACAAAGAATTCACTTGTAGTTCAAAACCAAGGGAGGGACATTGTGAATTCACATAGCATTAAGTTGTAGTTCAAAACCGAGGGAGGGACATGGTGAATTCACATAGAATTCACTTGTACTTCAAAACCATGGGAGGGACGTTATGAATTCACATAGAATTCACTTGTAGTTCAAAACTGAGGGAAGGATATTGTGAATTAACAAAGAATTCACATGTAGTTCAAAATCGAGGGAGGGACATTGTGAATTCACATAGAACTCACTTGTCATTCAAATTCGAGGGAGGGACATTGTGAATTCATTAGTTGATGAAAACCGAGGGAGGGACATTGTGAATTCAATTAGAATTAACTTGTAATTCATAATCGAGGGAGGGAAATTTTGAATTCACATAGAATTCACTTGCAACTCAAAATCGAGGGAGGGACATTGTGAATTCACATAGAATTCACTTGTAATTCAAAATCGAGGGAGGGACATTGTGAATTAACAAAGAATTCACTTGTAGTTCAAAACCGAGGGAGGGACATTATGAATTCACAAGGAGTTAACTTGTAATTCAAAACCAATGGAGGGACATTATGAATTCACAATGAATTAACAAAGAATTCATTTGTAGTTCAAAACCGAGGGAGGGACTTTGTAAATTCACAAGGAACTCAATCTTAATTTAAAACCGAGGGAGGGACATTGTGATTTCACATAGAATTCACTTGAAATTAAAAACCGAGGGAGTGACATTGTGAATTGACAAAGAATTCACTTGTAATTCAAAACCAAGGGAGGGACATTGTTAATTCACAAGGAATTCACTTTTAATTCAAAACCGAGGGAGAAACATTGTGAATTCAAATAGAATTCACTTGTAATTCAAATAGAATTCACTTGTAATTCAAAATCGACGGATGGACATTGTGAATTCACATAGAATTCACTTGTAATTCAAAATAGAGAGAGGGACATTATGAATTCACAAAGAATTCACTTGTAGTTCAAAATAGAGGGATGGACATTGTGAATTAACAAGGAATTCACTTGTAGTTCAAAACCGAGGGAGGGACACTGTGCATTTACAAAGAATTCACATGTAATTCAAAATCGAGGGAGAGACATTGTAAATTCACAAGGAATTCACTTGTAGTTCAAAATCGAGCGAGGGACATTGTGAATTCACATAGAATTCACTTGTAGTTCAAAATCGAGGGAGGGACATTGTGAAATAACAAAGAATTCACATGTAGTTCAAAACCGAGGGAGGGACATTGTGAATTCACATAGAATTCACTTGTAATTCAAAACTGAGGTAGGGATATTGTGTATACACAAGGAATTCATTTGTAGTACAAAACCGAGGGAGGGACATTGTGCAATCACAAAGAATTCACTTGTAATTCTAAATCGAGGGAGGGACATTGTAAATTCACAAGGAATTCACTTGTAGTTCAAAACCAAGGGAGGGACACTGTGAATTCACAAACAGTTCACTTGTAGTTCAAAACCAAGGGACGGACATTGTGAATTCACAAGGAATTCACTTATAACTGAAAACTGATGGAGGGACTTTTTTAATTAACAAAGAATTCATTTGAAGTTCAAAGACGAGGGAGGGATATTTTTAACTCACAAGGAATTCACTTATAATTCAAAACTGAGGGAGGGACATTGTAATTTCACGTAGAATTCACTTGTAATTAAAAACCGAGGGAGGGACATTGTGAATTCAAAAAGAATTCACTTGTAATTCAAAACAGAGGGAGGGACATTGTGAATTCACAAATAATTCACTTGTACTTCAAAACTGAGGGAGAGACATTGTGAATTCATAAAAAATTAACTTGAAATTCAAAACCGAGGGAGGGACATTGTGAATTCACAAAGAATTCACTTATAGTTCAAAACCGAGGGAGGGACATTGTGAATTCACAAAGATTTCACTTGTAGTTCAAAACCGAGGGAGGGAAATTGTGAGTTCACAGGGAATTCACATGTAGTTCAAAACTGAGGGAGGGACATTGTTAATTGACATAGAATTCACTTGCAGTTCAAAACTGAGGGAGGGACATTGTGAATTCACATAGAACTCAATTGTAATTCCAGACTGAGCGAGGGACATCGTGAATTCACAGAGAATTCACTTGTAATTCAAAATCGAGGGAGGGACATTGTGAATTAACAAAGAAATCACTTGTAGTTTAAAACCGAGGGAGAGACATTATGAATTCACAAAGAATTCACTTGTAGTTCAAACCCGAGGGAGGGACATTGTGAATTAACAAGGAATTCACTTGTAGTTCAAAACCGAAGGAGGGACATTGTGCATTTACAAAGAATTCACATGTAATTCAAAACTGAGGGAGAGACATTGTAAATTCACAAGGAATTCACTTGTAGTTCAAAACCGAGCGAGGGACATTGTGAATTCACATAGAATTCACTTGTAATTCAAAATCTAGGGAGGGACATTGTGAATTAACAAAGAATTCACATGTAGTTCAAAACCGAGGGAGGGACATTGTGAATTCACATAGAATTCACTTGTAATTCAAAATCGAGGGAGGGATATTCTGAATTCACAAAAAATTCACTTGTAGTTCAAAACCGATGGAGGGACATTGTGAATTCACATAGAATTCACTTGTAGTTCAAAACCGACCGAGGGACATTGTGAATTCACAAGGAATTCACTTATAATTCAAAACCGATGGAGGAACTTTTTTAATTAACAAAGAATTCATTTGTAGTTCAAATCCGAGGAAAGGACATTTTGAATTCACAAGGAATTAACTTATAATTCAAAACTGAGGGAGGGACATTGTGATTTCACATAAAATTCACTTGTAATTAAAAACCGAGGGAGGGACATTGTGAATTCAAAAAGAATTCACTTGTAATTCAAAACATAGGGAGGGACATTGTGAATTCATAAAGAATTCACTTGTAGATTAAAACTGAGGGAGGGACATTGTGAATTCACAAAGAATTAACTTGAAGTTCAAACCCGAGGGAGGGACATTGTGAATTCACATACAATTCACTTGTAATTCAAAATTGAGGGAGGGACATTGTTAATTCACAAGGAATTCACTTTTAATTCAAAACCGAGGGAGGGACATTGTGAATTCAAATAGAATTCATTTGTAATTCAAAATCGAGGGAGGGACATTATGAATTCACATAGAATTCCTCGTAGTTCAAAACCGAGGGAGGGACATTGTGAATTCACAAAGAGTTAACTTGAAGTTCAAAACCGAGGGAGGGACATTGTGAATTCAAATAGAATTCACTTTTAGTTTAAAACCAAGGGAGGGACATTGTGAATTCACATAGATTTCACTTGTAGTTCAAAACCGAGGGTGGGACATTGTGAGTTTACAGGGAATTCACTTGTAGTTCAAAACTGAGGAAGGGACATTGTGAATTGACAGGGAATTCACTTGTTGTTTAAAACCGAGGGAGGGACATTGTGAATTCACATAGAACTCAATTGTAATTCCAGACTGAGGGAGGGACATTGTGAATTCACAAAGAATTCACTTTTAGTTCAAAACTGTTGGAGGGACATTATGAATTCACATAGAATTCACATGTAGTTCATAACTAAGGGAGGGAAATTGTGAATTTACAAGGAATTCACTTGTAGTTCAAAACCGAGGGAGAGACATTGTGAATTCACAAGGAATTCACTTTTAGATCAATACCGAGGGAGGGACATACCGAATTCACTAGGAATTCACATGTATTTCAAAACCGATGGTGTTGGTCCCTATGTATGAATCTAGAGGGGGGGGTGAATAGATTCTTGTTAAACTTTACCCCAAATTCGCATGTTTCTAATTCCTTTTAATTCAACCGAAAGCTAATCTTGATTCACTTATCAATTACCGTATCAATTACCTATTCAATTACCGATTCTATTACTGATTCAATTACCGTATCAATTACTGAGTTGATTATCAATACAGTTACCAAACACACTGCAGAATTTAATCAATGATAATAGCAATATAAGGAAAACTATAAAGAGGATAAGGAAGAAAAAGAGTGCACAGCGATCTATACTGGTTCGGCCAACTGCCTACGTCCAGTCCCAACCCAACAACTGTTGCGATTGGCTTTCCACTATCAAATAATCCCTTTTGTGTTCTTTTACATTCACTCTGCAACAAGCAACACAAAAACGAAATCAAAACACCCAAAACCTGTTCTTCAACCCAAAGAACAGTTCTTCCCTGACCTTGGCACCTCCAAGATCAATCCTTTGAGAAATCACTTCTCAAATACAAATACTCTATCCAGAGAGACCTCTCTCCTAGAGTAATAACCCAGAAGTTAAAATATAAATAAAGATCAGTATAGAAAACACCTTGAGTGTAGATTCTGATCACAAATAAACACAATGAAATCCACCCAATCACAGGAATGTATCAAGTTTGCCCTTTCTCTTTGAAAACCTTGATGAACTCTATTTACAGAGCATATGAAAGTGTGAGAGTTTGTTCACAAGCTTAGGTTTTCTCTACTTCATATGTTTCATCAAGATTATACTTATAGAACCAATTTGGAGGAAGAAAACGTGCAAATCTGAGCTACAACGGTCAATGTAATTGATCCCAAATGCATGTAATCGATTACACTAGCCGTTAGAGCCTCCAAACTGATTTTTCCAGGCATGTAATCGATTACCACGAGCATGTAATCGATTACATTGAAGAGGGAAACCCAAAACAAAGCGGTGAATTTCAAACCATGTAATCGATTACATTGGAGATGTAATCGATTACATCGAACAGGTTAAGCCATGTAATCGATTACATCAACCATGTAATCGATTACACCAGAGAGCAAAAATAATGTAATCGATTACATACACCATGTAATCGATTACACCAGAGAGGAAAACAAATGTAATCGATTACATCACCCCTGTAATCGATTACATCAGTGAAAAATGGATTTCCAGGTTTTTCAAAACTGTTTTTCACATAGGGAAATCAAACATTAGTCACATGATCATCCATACTCAAGTTTTAACCATTCTCTGGGGCCTCAAACAAAGAACTCAACACATTCATGCCTAAACTCAACAAACAATACATGGATCAATCCTAATTACACTTCATCTAAGGAAAACCAAAATTACTTTACATCAAAAGCAAAAACACCAAGAGAGACACTAAAGCATCTTCAAGCTTTAAGTCCAACAGATGGAGGGACATTTTGAATTAACAAGGAATTCACTTGTAATTCAAAATCGATGGAGGGACATTGTGAAATCGCTTAGAATTCACTTGTAGTTCAAAATTGAGGGATGAACATTGTGATTTCACAAGGAATTCACTTGTAATTCATAACCGAGGGAGGGACATTGTGAATTCACAAGGAATTCACTTTTAGATCAATACCGAGGGAGGGACATACTGAATTCACTAGGAATTCACTTGTATTTCAAAATCGATGGAGGGACATTTTGAATTAACAAGGAATTCACTTGTAATTCAAAATCGATAAAGGGTCATTTTGAATTAACAAAGAATTCATTTGTAGTTTAAAACCGAGGGAGGGACATTTTGAATTCACAAGGAATTCACTTGTAATTAAAATTCGAGGGAGGGACATTATGATTTCACATAGAATTCACTTGTAATTAAAAACCGAGGGAGATAATTTAAAATCGAGGGAAGGACATTGTTAATTCTGAAAGAAATCACTTGTAGTTCAAAATTGAGGGATGGACATTCTGAATTTACAAAGAATTCACTTGTAATTCATAACCGAGGGAGGGACATTGTGAATTCACAAGGAATTCACTTTTAGATCAATGCCGAGGGAGGGACATACTGAATTCACTAGGAATTCACTTGTATTTCAAAATCGATGGAGGGACATTGTGAATTCACATAGAATTCACTTGTAATTAAAAATCGAGGGAGGGACATTCTGAATTCACAAAGAATTCACTTGTAGTTCAAAACCGAGGGAGGGACATTGTGAATTCACAAGGAATTCACTTGTTGATCAAAACCGAGGGAGGGACTTTGTGAATTCACAAGAAATTCACTTGTAGTTCAATAACAATGGAGGGACATTGTGATTTCATGTAGAATTTACTTGTAATTAAAAATCGAGGGAGGGACATTGTGAATTCACAAACTATTCACTTGTAATTCAAAATCGAGGGAGGGACATTGTTAATTCACAAGGATTTCACTTTTAGTTCAAAACCGAGGTAGGGACATTGTAAATTCACAAAGAATTAACTTGTAGTTCAAAACTGAGGGAGTGACATTGTGAATTCACAAAGAATTCACTTCTAGTTCAAAACTAGGGGAGGAACATTGTGAATTCACATAGAATTCACTTGTAGTTCAATACTGAGGGGAGGGCATTGTAAATTCCTAAAGAATTTACTTGTAGTTAAAAATCAAGGGATGGAAGTTGTGAATTCACAAGGAATTCACTTGTAGTTCAAAACCGAGGGATGGATATTGTGAATTCAGATAGAATGCACTTGTAGTTCGAAACAGAGGGAGGCTGATTGTGAATTCACATGTAATTCAAAACCGAGGGAGGGACATTGTGAATTCACAATGAATTCATTTGTAGTTCGAAACAGAGGGAGGCAGATTGTGAATTCACTAGGAATGCACTTGTAATTCACAACCGAGGGAGGGACAATGTAAATTCACAAGGAATTCACTTGTAGTTCAAAATCGAGGAAGAGTCATTGTGAATTAACAAAGAATTCACTTGTAGTTCAAAACCGAGGGAGGGACATTGTGATTTCGCATAGAATTCACTTGTAATTAAAAACCGAGGAAGGGACATTGTGAATTCACAAAGAATTCACTTGTAATTCAAAATAGAGGGAGGGATATTGTGAATTCATTTGTTGTTCAAAACCGAGGGAGAGACATTGTGAATTCAAATAGAATTCACTTGTAATTCAAATAGAATTCACTTGTAATTCAAAACCGATGGAGGGACATTGTGAATTTACATGTAATTCAAAACCGAGGAAGGGACATTGTGAATTCACAATGAATTCATTTGTAGTTCGAAACAGAGGGAGGCAGATTGTGAATTCACTAGGAATGCACTTGTAATACACAACCAAGGGAGGGACAATGTGAATTCACAAGGAATTCACTTGTAGTTCAAAATCGAGGAAGAGACATTGTGAATTAACAAAGAATTCACTTGTAGTTCAAAACCGAGGGAAGGACATTTTGAATTCACATAGAATTCACTTGAAATTCAAAATCGAGGAGGGACGTTGTGAACTCACAAGGAATTCACTTTTAGTTCAAAATCGAGGGAGGGACATTGTGAATTCACAAAGAACTTACTTGTAGTTCAAAACCAAGGGAGGGACATTGTGAATTAACAAAGAATTCACTTGTAGTTCAAAACCGAGGGAGGGACATTGTGAATTCACATATAATCCAGTTGTAGTTCAAAACCGAGGTAGGGACATTGTGAATTCACATAGAATTCACTTATAATTCAAAATCGAGGGAAGGACATTGTTAATTCACAAGGAATTCACTTTTAGTTCAAAACCGAGGAGGGACATGGTGGATTCACAAAGAATTCACTTGAAATTCAAAACCGAGGGAGGGACATTGTGAATTCACATAGAATTCACTTGTAGTTCAAAACTAAGGGAGGGACATTGTGAATTCACAAGGAATTCACTTGTAGCTCAAAACCAAGGGAGGGACATTGTGAATTCACAAAGTATTCACTTGTAATTCAAAATCGAGGGAGAGACATTGTTAATTCACAAGGAATTCAGTTTTAGTTCAAAACCGAGGTAGGGACATTGTGAATTCATAAAGAATTAACTTGTAGTTCAAAATCGAGGGAGGGACATTGTGAATTCACAAAGAATTCACTTCTAGTTCGAAATAGGGGGAGGAACATTGTGAATTCACATAGAATTCACTTGTAGTTCAATACTGAGGGAGGGGCATTGTAAATTCCCATAGAATTCACTTGTAGTTCAAAATCGAGGTAGGAAAATTGTGAATTCAGGAATTCACTTGTAGTTCAAAACCGAGGGAGGGATATTGTGAATTCACACAGAATGCACTTGTAGTTCAAAACTGAGGGAGGGACATTGTGAATTCACAAGGAATTCACTTGTAGTTCAAAACCGAGGGAGGGACATTGTGAATTCACAAGGAATTTATTTGTAGATCAAAACCGAGAGAGGGACATTGTGAATTCATAAGGACTTCACTTATAGTTCAAAACCGAGGGAGGGACATTGTGATTTCACATAGAATTCACTTGTAATTAAAAACCGAGGAAGGGACATTGTGAATTCACAAAGAATTCACTAGTAATTCAAAATAGAGGGAGGGATATTGTGAATTCATTTGTTGTTCAAAACCGAGGGAGAGACATTGTGAATTAAAATAGAATTCACTTGTAATTCAAAACCGATAGAGGGACATTGTGAATTCACATGTAATTCAAAACCGAGTGAGGGACATTGTGAATACACAATGAATTCATTTGTAGTTCGAAACAGAGGGAGACAGATTGTGAATTCACGAGGAATGCACTTGTAATTCACAACCGAGGGAGGGACAATATGCATTCACAAGGAATTCACTTGTAGTTCAAAATCGAGGAAGGGACATTGTGAATTAACAAAGAATTCACTTGTAGTTCAAAACCGAGGGAATGATATTTTGAATTCACATAGAATTCACTTGAAATTCAAAATCGAGGAGGGACGTTGTGAACTCACAAGGTATTCACTTTTAGTTCAAAATCGAGGGAGGGACATTGTGAATTCACAAAGAACTCACTTGTAGTTCAAAACCAAGGGAGGGACATTGTGAATTAACAAAGAATTCACTTGTAGTTCAAAACCGAGGTGGGGACATTGTGAATTCACATAAAATCCAGTTGTAGTTCAAAATCGAGGTAGGGACATTGTGAATTCACATAGAATTCACTTGTAATTCAAAACCGAGGGAGGGACATTGTTAACTTACAAGGAATTCACTTTTAGTTCAAAACTGAGGAGGGACATGGTGGATTCACAAAGAATTCACTTGAAATTCAAAACCGAGGGATGGATATTGTGAATTCGCAAAGAATTCACTTATAGTTCAAAACTAAGGGAGTGACATTGTGAATTCACAAGGAATTCACATGTAGCTCAAAACCGATGGAGGGACATTGTGAATTCACAAGGAATTCACTTTTAGATCAATACCGAGGGAGGGACATTGTGAATTAACAAAGAATTCACTTGTAGTGCAAAATCGAGGGAGGGACATTGTAAATTCACATAGAATTCAGTTGCAGTTCAAAACCGAGGTAGGGACATTGTGAATTCACATAGAATTCACTTTTAATTCGAAACCGAGGGAGGGACATTGTTAATTCACAAGGAATTCACTTTTTGTTAAAAATCGAGGGAGAGACATTATGAATTCACAAGGTATTCACTTTTAGTTCAAAACCGAGGGAAGGGCATTGTGAATTCATATAGAATTCACTTGTAGTTCAAAACCGAGGGAGGGACATTGTGAATTTACAAAGAATTCACTTGTAATTCAAAATCGATGGAGGGACTTTTTGAATTAACAAAGAATTCATTTGTAGTTTAAAACCGAGGGAGGGACATTTTGAATTAACTAGGAATTCACATATAATTCAAAACCGAGGGAGGGACATTGTGATTTCACATATAACTCACTTGCGATTAAAAATTGAAGGAGGGACATTGTGAATTCACAGAGAATTCACTTGTAATTCAAAACCTTTGAAGTGACATTGTGAATTTACAAAGAATTCACTTGTAGTTCAAAACCGAGGGAGGGATATTGTGAATTCACATTTAATTCACTTCTTGTTCAACACCGAGGGAGGGACATTATGAATTCACAAAGAATTAACTTGAAGTTCAAAATTGAGGGAGGGACATTGTGATTTAACAAAGAATTCACTTATAGTGCAAAATCGAGGGAGGGACATTGTAAATTCACATAGAATTCAGTTGTAGTTCAAAACCGAGGTAGGGACATTGTGAATTCACATAGAATTCACTTTTAATTCGAAACCGTGGGAAGGACATTGTTAATTCACAAGGAATTCACTTTTTGTTCAAAATCGAGGGAGAGACATTATGAATTCACAAGGTATTCACTTTTAGTTCAAAACCGAGGGACGGACATTGTGAATTCATATAGAATTCGCTTGTAGTTCATAACCGAAGGAGAGACATTGTGAATTTACAAAGAATTCACTTGTAATTCAAAACCGATGGAGGGACTTTTTGAATTAACAAAGAATTCATTTGTAGTTTAAAACCGAGGGAGGGACATTTTGAATTAACAAGGAATTCACATATAATTCAAAACCGAGGGAGGGACATTGTGATTTCACATATAATTCACTTGTAATTAAAAACTGAGGGAGGGACATTGTGAATTCACAGAGAATTCACTTGTAATTCAAAACCTTTGAAGTGACATTGTGAATTCACAAAGAATTCACTTGTAGTTCAAAACCGACCGAGGGAGGGACATTGTGAATTCACATTTCATTCACTTGTTGTTCAAAACCGAGGGAGGGACATTGTGAATTCACAAAGAATTAACTTGAAGTTCAAAATCGAGGGAGGGACATTGTGAATTCACAAGGAATTCACTTATAGTTCAAAACCGAGGGAAGGGCATTGTGAATTCTCATAGATTTCATTTGTAGTTTAAAACCGAGGGAGGGACGTTGTGAGTTTACAGGGAATTCACTTGTAGTTCAAAACTGGGGGAGGGACATTGTGGATTGACAGATAATTCACTTGTAGTTCAAAACCGAGGGAGGCACATTGTGAATTCACATAGAACTCAATTGTAATTCCAGACCGAGAGAGGGACATTGTGAATTCACTTGTAGTTCAAAACTGAGGGAGGGACATTGTGAATTCAAATAGAATTCACTTGTAATTCAACCGAGGGAGGGACGTTGTGAATTGACATAGAATTCACTTGTAATTCAAAATCGAGGGAGGGACATTGTGAATTAACAAAGAATTCACTTGTAGTTCAAAACCGAGGGAGGGACATTGTGAATTCACAAAGAATTCACTTGTAGTTCAAAACCAAGGGAGGGACATTGTGAATTCACAAAGAATTCACTTGTAGTTCAAAACCGAGGGAAGAACATTGTGAATTCACATAGAATTCTTTTTTAGTTCAAAACCGAGGGAGGGATATTGTGAATTCACATGGAATTCACTTGTAGTTCAAAACATTAACTGACCCAAATATAAGTCTCATGCCATCTAAGGACAGTTCGAAATGTTACTCTTAGTCGTCCACGGCGAACTAACCGCAGTTGTTCATTCAGCTCGGCGACCAATCTATACCAAGTTGTAGGTTGCACTGACTACAAAAAACATCAAAAACATGCATGTTAATCTCCACAAGACTTGAACAAGAAGTAAGGCATCTCCAAGCACATCTGTGCAAAAAATTCAGTTTCCAAAACTGATTAACAAACCTGACTCATGAGGCTAGGAAGGATATTATCATTGTGAATGGAGCCATATAAATTCCATCGCCCCCCAAAGGCTATGACATTGGGAACCCAATAAATGACCCTAACATTAGGAAGAAAAGGAAAATATGAAGAAATTTTTATCTCCCACCAGCTATTAACATGCTCAATAGTTTTGAATTAATGATCTCATCCTGTGACCTTTCTATTTATGAAAAATAATTGACAATGATAAAATCAATAGTAATGCAATAATCTAAACGACATTTGATGACAGATCATTGTTGGTTAACTATTGAAATATAACTAACGGTCTGAAGTTTGAAATAACAACAGAGCATTCAGTCCGCATGTATCCAGTTATAAAAACTTAAATGAACTCAACATTTACATTGGACCATAAGAATGCAAATTAGAACAAGATCGAGAGATGCATCCAAACCAACACAATTCAGTATCAAATCATTTGAATATCAAATATTTCACAGTTCAACAAGTATACAAAACAAGTCAAACCTTGATTCCTTCATAGAGAGCTTGTGATCAGCAAGAACGAAGGCAAGCATGATCATACTCTGAACAAACAAACTCACGTAAGTGTTGTAACTTCAATTTCCTGCGCCACTGTTGCAAGGACCATGCAAGCGGATAAGCAAGAACAGCAAGCATACTATAAATTGCTCCCTCCCACCATTGATAAGCAGTTATAGCATTAATATCATCCACAAATGCATTGAATTCACTCTCAAAACTGTCGTGTCAAAAGTGTTGGAAGATGTCGATCTCAATGTCAAACAAATACTATGAAGCTGGAAGAGGATCACATTATACCACATATCCCCGTAGAATTAATAAATGAATGACAAATATATAAGAATGAGAATAAAGTCTCTTGCATGCCTGTGTACATAATCATCCATTAAACTGTAAAATCTACCTCGGACTAAAATAAAAATGGCACGATGAGGAAGCTCATTAACAGGACAATGACAACAAAGTGATTTATCAGATCCAGTAATATTTTTGTAAGTCCCAACCGGACATTCCTGGAGGCAAGCAAGAAGTATAAAAGACTATGAGTAAAACATTTGGAGGTGAAAGAATCAGTTAGACATCAAAATATGAAAAGCAATAAAGTAGAAAGAGAGCACGAGGCAAAGAGGGTTAAAGAAAGCTCCTATTAATTTGAGCAAGCTTCTTCGAATCCAGTGTCGTAAAAGCAGTTGTCAGTCAAGTCAAATCAGAATAGGCTCAGGTAAAATGTGGTATACGAAAAGCGTGCAACTACGATATTGCAGCTAAAATAACTGTTTTCATATATTAACATTTCTAGTCAATGCATATGCAACTAAAGGGCACACTGGATTCTACTAAAGTGAGCCGAAACTCCATATCACAAGGCTAGCTAGAGTACATAAATATGAAAATATAACAGAATTGGGGGAAGTGCAAAGCAAATTTACCTCACAGAAGTTACCGTACAGCCAGCCCAGTTATTGTCCCATTCGCTCCAGAGTCACCCTTGCCCTTACCATTTCCTCCCCTATCATAGTCAGATAAAATTATGATGTTCTGAAATTGCGACTCCAACACAAACGAAAAGCAAGGGCGGAAATGGAAGTGAAATAGAGAGCTAAAATAAAATACTTCAAAGGAAAACACTGACAAATTCATATAGAAGACGGGGATAATTTTAAGTTTTCAGAAGTTTGGGACTGCAATCACCCACTGGAGCTGAACATAGTTCCCCTCCAACCCCAAAGAGAACAAACAAACTAAAGATTATTGTGGAATTAAAATATGAGTTTAATTTATTTATTTGTAGGAATAGGAAGACAGTGTCAAAGGGTTTACAGCAATTCACGCACCCTACTCAACCATCCTAGCTAAACCCTCTGACAAATGAGTTCAATTTTGATACACTGGCAGGGAAAAGGTTTAAACAATATAGAAATCATCCTTACATACGACTTATAAAGCAATTATTACATATTTAAACAATCTTACTAACATGCCAACCCATGATTCTATGATAGTACAAAAAATTCTTAGATTGTCAGAGTGTTTATCAACTAAGTACTTAAAATATAATAGCTAAAAGTTAACTCAAAAATAACAAAGCAAAGAAAACAAAAAAAAAAAAAAAAAACTTCTTTTCTAATTAGAACCCGACACTCAATATGAAAAAAAAAAAAAATAGTCTAAAAGAGTTAACGGAAAAAGTTTGCTACAGATTCACTAACCACAATGAAATGAAACTAACATCAATGACAACAACAACTTTTTGAAAAAGTAGCAAAGAAAACATCAGACACGGATGACAGATTATTTTCGGGATAAAAAGGCAGCAATGTTGAGCAAAAAAAACAGAACCTTTTTATAAGGCCTTTCCAGAGGCAGATATCATTCCAGAAGATTCAACATTTATTGTCCTGCCCGGTGGAAATGAACAACAGAACCTTTTATAAGGCCTTCAACAAGGATGTCCTCGACTCTGTAGATCTAGAAAGGCAACACACAAAATTTCAAGGTTTCAACACACTAGCAATTGGCTGATAAAGATTACCGGTGGGAATGTCAGACTAGTGAAAATGAATTCTTCCACCAACTCCACTACCACCTCCATCAGAAATTCTATATCCCCCATACTAGAAATATGAATTAACAGACACTACAACACAATATGAATTAACGGAGAAATCTTGTGGTAATCAACATCTTCCACTATTTATAAAGAAACATTAACAGAAACAAGAAACAAGAAAGATATAAGGGACAAAAACAGTCTGTTCCACACTAAAAAATAGACAGAAAATTGATTATACATCAAATAAAGCCCAAGATCCTGACAAGCCGTAAAAAGAGTCAATATCAGAGCCCAGTAGTCACTGATATCTGCATGAAGTTAGTGAAAAACATCAAAAGCCAACATGAATAAATCAAGAAACAGAGTATAATTGTGTAAACCCAATGTTTTGAAGGCAAAATGCATCATCTTACCGGTGGAGGAAACTTTGCAGAGGCGAAATGGAGGAACAGCCATGAAAGAATGGATGCAAGAATGGGTGAAGAATGGATGAATGAATGCATGAATGAAAGAATGGATGCAAGAATGGGTGATGAATGAATGAATGAAAGAATGGATGCATGACAATGGATGAATGAAGTGTTATGCCAAAAACAGAGAGAATTGCATTAAGGAAACGGAGAAAGGGTCGAAGGTTGAAGGGAACCGAGAAAGGAAACAAATGGAGAGAGATACCTTGCATGACTTTTGGAGATTGTTTTTGGAATTCCAACTTACTTGTATATATAGCTAGGAAACTTCACTGTTTTTATATTAAATTAAGTTTCGAACATGTACCTACATGTATTAATAAAAACTACATTACACAAATTAGTTTTTACCTAATGAAATTTTATGTTAAAAGGTAATATATAAAAAAATGATGATTTAAAATATATAAGAAAAAAAATAAATAGTACAAGAAAAATGAGTAATGGGTGTATATTTAATTTAAAATATAAATGATAATTTAAAATATAAATGATAAAAATAATAGATTTAATAATTTTAATTTTAAAAAAAATTAAAATTTTTGTGAAGGATTGACATGTAAATTATGAGGAATAAAATGTTTCATAAAAATTAACATAAAAATAAAGAATTTTCAAATTTTATTAAATGTAATACTAAATGAATTAATTATATAAAAAAGTAATAAAATTTATTAAATAACTTATTTATTAAATTTATAATATAATTTTTGTATAGATGAATTTGCTAAATATTATATTCATTAAATTTAAATTTATAAGATTTGTTTATTAAATTTTAAACATATTTTAAAAAGTATAATTACTTTTCAAACTTGAAGATAAACCATGAATAGACTAAATTTATTCATATTAACTTGTTTATTAATTTGAGTGGTATTGGACTCGAATACTAGATATAATGACTCCGTATCATATTTGATTTAACATTTTTTATATATAAGTAAACCTATTTTTAAGGTGTCAATAAACTTTTTTCATATAAGTAAACCTATTTCTATGGTGTCAATAAACTTCTTTCTGTGGAGATAAGAAAAAGGAAGAAAATTTTGATGTTCTTACTGGGTACGTATCTTTTACTTTCTGCCTACTTTACTAAAACACTTTCCTTTTCTTTCTCTAATACCTACCGACTGTGCAACACACAACTCTTTATCTTCAAAATTATTTCCAACATCACAACCGTTCCACCAATTAACCATATTTTTGGAATTCAGTGTTTTTTCTTATGTCTTATAACTGATGATACCTTTGGTTTTTGGGTTTCTCTTGCAGGCCTGTGCTTAGTCTTGCGTATCCTCTGTAAGTGCTCACAGGACATGTTAACAACTTTTTTAAGAATTGACTCTGTTTTTAGTTCTTGAAAAATTTTAAATTTTGATTATACTCTCTTACTTTTAAAATCAATATTTTTTTTCATCAGTGTATTTTTTGAAACTGCTCAGATTTTAGTCCCTCTAATATTTTTCTTCTTTTTCTGGGACTAATGGTACGTTTAGTTTAGTCTTTGGGAATTTCAAAAAATATAAGCACTAAAATCAATGTTTCAAAGTCGGGGACGAAAATTAATATTAGGAAAATTTTTGGGGACTAAAATTACTTTTAACCCTTTTTTCTTTAATATTCTGTTGTTTGTTTTTATTTTGCTGGCTCCTTGATGTGTTAAGCTATAGTTTAAGAATAGATCGATTCGTTGTTTGTGATACCTTTGAATAATGCCACAGGTATGCCTCGGTTAGGGCAATTGAGAGCAAGTCTCCTATTGATGATCAGCAATGGCTCCTTGATCACCCTCTTTGAACTTATTTTTCCCAAAGTTCTTGAGTGGTAATTTTGCCTTTACTTTTGAATCTTTGGTTGGGTTTTTCTTCTATACTTAACCTGATATGAATACTCACAAAATTTGATGAGAAACCTAAGATTTGTCCAGGAGTGATTGATTACAACTTACAAGATTGAACACTATATTGAAGAATGAATGGAAGAAGTAATTCAAAACCGAGGGATGGACAGTGTGAATTCACAAGGAATTCACTTGTAGTTCAAAACCGATAGACAGACATTGTCAATTCACAAGGAATTCACTTATAGTTCAAAACCGACGGAGGGACATTGTGAATTCACATAGAATTCACTTGTAGTTCAAAACTGTGGCAGGGACATTGTTAATTAACAAAGAATTCAATTGTAGTTTAAAACCGAGGGAGGGACATTGTGAATTCACATAGAATTCACTAGTAATTCAAAACCGAGGGAGGGACATTGTAAATTCATAAGGAATTCACTTGTAGTTCAAAACCGAGTGAGGGACATTGTGAATTCAAAAAGAATTCACTTGTAGTTCTAATCCGAGAAAGTAACATTGCGAATTCACGTGGAATTCACTTGTAATTCAAAACCAAGGGAGGGACATTGTGAATTCAAATAGAATTCACTTATAAATCAAAACTGAGGGAGGGACATTGTGAATTCACAGAGAATTTACTTGTAATTCAAAACCGAGGGAAAGGCATTGTGCATTCATTTGTAGTTCAAAACTGAGGGAGAGACATTGTGAATTCAAATAGAATTCACTTGTAGTTCAAAACCGATGGAAGGACATTGTAAATTCACAAGAAATTCACTTATAGTTCAATACCGAGGAAGGAACATTGTGAATTCACATAGATTTCACTTGTAGTTCAAAACCGTGGGAGGGACATTGTCAATTAACAAAGAATTCAATTGTAGTTCAAAATCGAGGGAGGGACACTGTGAATTCACATAGACTACACTTGTAATTCAAAACCGAGGGAGGGACATTGTAAATTTAGAAGGAATTCACTTGTAGTTCAAAACAGAGTGAGGGACATTGTGAATTCATAAAGAATTCACTTGTAATTTAATACCGAGGGATACACATTTGTGAATTCACAACGAATTCACCTGTAGTTCAAAACCGAGGGAGGGACATCGTGAATTAACAAAGAATTCGCTTGTAATTTAAAATTGAAGGAGGGACATTGTGAATTCACATAGAATTCACTTGTAATTCAAAACTGAGGGACGGACATTGTGAATTCACAAGGAATTCACTTGTAGTTCAAAACCGAGGGAAGGACATTGTGAATTCACAAGGAACTCACTTGTAGTTCAAAACCGAGGGAAGGACATTGTGAATTCACAAGGAACTCACTTGTAGTTCAAAACCGAGGGAGGGGCATTGTGAATTCACATAGAATTTACTTGTAGTTCAAAACCGTGGGAGGGACATTGTGATTTAACAAAGAATTCACTTGTAGTTCAAAACCGAGGGAGGGACATTGTGAATTCACATAGAATTGACTTGTAATTCAAAACCGTGGGAGGGACATTGTGATTTAACAAAGAATTCACTTGTAGTTCAAAACCGAGGGAGGGACATTGTGAATTCACATAGAATTGACTTGTAATTCAAAACCGAGGGAGGGACATTGTAAATTCCCAAGGAATTCATTTGTAGTTAAAAACCGAGTGAGGGACATTGTGAATTCACAAAGAATTCACTTCGAATTTCAAATCGAGAGAGGAACATTGTAAATTCACAACGAAATCACTTCTAGTTCAAAACCGATGGAGGGACATTGTGAATTTACAAAGAAGTCACTTGTAGTTCAAAACCAAGGGAGGGACAATGTGAATTTACAAAGAATTCACTTGTAATTCAAAACCGAGGGAGGGACATTGTGAATTCACCAGGAATTCACTTTTAATTCAAAACCGATGGACGGACTTTTTGGATTAACAAAGAATTCATTTTAGTTCAAAATCGAGGGAGGGACATTGTGAATTCACAAGGAATTCACTTGTAATTCAAAATCGAGGAAGGGACATTGTTTATTTACTTGTAGTTCAAAACGGAGGGAGGGACATTTTGAATTCACAAAGAATTCACTTGTAATTCAAAACCGAGGTAGGGACATTTTGAATTCACAAGGATTTCTCTTGTAATTAGTTTAGCTTTAATTTGTGTAAAGCTTGGACCTATGTTTGTTTGTGAATTTCGGCCAAGCTCTTTTTTTGGACATGTTGACTTCTATTTGTGTTGGTCAAAGCCTCTTAAGATGGGCTTAAGTGTCTTATGATCCAACTAAGCAAGTGTAATACACTCTCTTAAAAGAGAGTGGATGGATTAGGAGAGAGAATTAGTGTAACTGTCACTAACTTCATTTAAATTTCCACCACTTGATTATCCCATAATCAAAGGTGTAAATTTAAGTCAAGTTCTAAATTGTTGACTCTAATCTAAGAAGGGATTCTAGCCTTAGGATTTACTTCTAATCCAAGGCATAGAATTCCATCATAATTAATCCATGATCATCACAAACTTAGATGAGTTATGAGCCTCTTGATCTCATTAACTCTAGATCCTTCTTGAATTGATCAAATGAGGGGTGCTTAGCATCACCTGATCAATCCATCAAGGATCAAGTGGCTAGGATGACTCAAGGCCAACCACACACAAGGGGTCTTATAACTTAGGCAATTTCCATTTTGTAATCACTTTGGTCATTTATGAAAAGAGAATTTCTAAGACTAAAGTCTTGAGAAAAGGAGAGAGCTCTCCTAGGGTTTCTTCCAAGAACCTTGAATCTTATCATGGATCCATGATCCAAGTGGCGATTCTCCAACCAAGCTTATTGGGTGCTTCATCCACGGCACTTACCACACTTCTTCCTTCTTCCATTTTTGATTTCTTTCTTCCCCCTTTTGTGTTGACCATGAGCTATCATTGCTATATATTGAGTTATTCCGCTATTTAAGAGTGATTGAACATTGGTGAATGAAGATTGGGGCACCCCTTTGCTTATTCATGAAGATCTCTTACAAGTTCCTCATGGGTTTGCATCAAACTCACTTGTAGTTCAAAATTAAGGGAGGGGCATTGTGAATTCACATAGAATTTACTTGTAGTTCAAAATCGTGGGAGGGACATTGTGATTTAACAAAGAATTCAATTGTAGTTCAAAATCGAGGGAGGGACATTTTGAATTCACATAGAATTCACTTGTAATTCACAATCGAGGGAGGGACATTGTAAATTCACAAGGACTTCATTTGTAGTTAAAAATCGAGTAAGGGACATTGTGAATTCACAAAGAATTCACTTGTAATTTAAAACCGAGAGAGCGACATTATGAATTCACAACGAAATCACTTGTAGTTCAAAATCGAGGGATGGACATTGTGAATTCATAAAGAATTCACTTGTAATTCAAAACCGAGGGAAGGACATTGTGAATTCACCTAGAATTCACTCGTAGTTAAGAATCGAGGAAGGGACATTGTGAATTGACAAAGAATTCACTTGTAGTTCAGAACCGAGGGAGGGACATTGTGAATTAAAAAAAAACTCACTTGTAGTTCAAAAGCGAGGGAGGGACATTGTGAATTCACATAGAGTTCACTTATAATTCAAAACCGAGGGAGGGACATTGTGAATTCACAAAGAATTTTCTTTTAATTCAAAACTGAGTGAGGGACATTGTGAATTCATAAAGAATTCACTTGTAATTCAATACCGAGGGAGGGACATTTGTGAATTCACAACGAATTCACCTGTAATTCAAAACCGAGGGAGGATATTGTGAACTCATAAGGAATTGACTTCTAGTTCAAAACCGAGGGTAGGACATGGTGAATTTACAAAGAATTCACTTGTATTTCAAAACCGAGGGTGGGATATTGTGATTTCACATAGAATTCACTTGTAATTAAAAACCGAGGGAGGGACATTGTGAATTCACAAAGAATTCACTTGTAGTTCAAAACCGAGGGAGGAACATTTTGAATTCACAAAAAATTTACTTGTAGTTCAAAACCGAGGTAGGGACATTGTGAATTCGCATAAAATTCACTTGTAGTTAAAAATCGAGGGAGGGACATTGTGAATTCACAAGGAATTCACTTGTAGTTCAAAATCGAGGGAGGGACATTGTGAATTCACAAAGAATACACTTGTAGTTCAAAACCGTGGGAGGGACATTGTGAATTCACAATGAATTCACTTGTAATTTGATGAATCATTATTTTAATCAATTTATCTGCATTTAATACATCATATTACAACATTATTAATGGTCAATTAGCATGATTTAGTGCATTTATGAGTTTGGGCTCATTTGGGCCTTAAGTGCTTATTTTTGTTCTAATTCGCTAAAATTTCCAGTTTTGACAAGGTTCACTAAAAAAGGCATAACTCTCACTAAATAACTCTGTTTTAGCTCCATTTTATGTCAAATTAAAGAGGACTGAAAGACCTACAAAAGCTATGAAGACATGAAGAGCCAATTCGGACTGCATCTAGGGTGAAAATTGCCTTGAAAGTAACACACGAAATTGATGCGGGAATTCCAACGTGAAGAATTAGTGTAAGCCCATTTCAAATCATGTAATTGGACTATTTAAATGTTTGCATTGAGTTGGCTTTGAACCGTGCACCCTAAGTCACTTAAAGTCATGTGACTAGCACATGACTCACTTATTATAAATACTCCAATTCAGAAAATTGTAGCACACTTTTTACCTTTCAATCAATTTCAATTTTCAACATTGTTCTTTTCCTTTCAAGTCTCTCTGCTAGGGTTTTCAGGTTTGCCATTCCAATTCTCGTTCTCTCTCCCTTCTTGCAATTTAATTCTTTTAATATCCAATCCCAATCTATGCTTAGTCTAATTTCAATTATGCGCAACTAATTTCTTCAACCAATTCGATCTCAATAGGATCCCTATTTTCTTAGGTTCTCCATTTTCAATTGCATGAGTACTCGTTTTGGATTCTATAATTTTAATTCCATTATGTTGATTAATATTTTGGATATTGTTGATTCTGTCATTGTTGATTGATAATGAATGCAGAGAACTAATAATATGATTCGAAACCAAGTTGTGTGCTTTCATGCGATTGTGTGAGTTTAAAGGCCACCAAGTGTTCGATGATAATCCTCTAAGATCTTAGAGCGTTAGTTCAGTGTTGACATGCAGAGATCTCGGTTTCAATGCACTGCATAGATGAGTGCCTTTATTTTGTTGAACCAATGAGGGAAATTGGGATCTGACAAAGATCGGATTGGTGCCTCTTAATAATCTATTAATTGCTTTTTAATTATTGTTTAATTACTGTCATTGGTTAATTTTTACTATTTAATTGCCTTTAATTTTTCCTCTACACAAAAACCCCAAAAATTGCATTTCAAATTTTGGCTACAGAGAAGTAACAAAGTAATTCGTAGGGAAACGATCCGAGTCCACTATTACTGCAAAGTAGTAGCTAGACTTTGGTATTATTTGACGCACGTTCGGTGCGTGTGTCATAATTCAAAAAGGATTCACATGTAGTCCAAAAACGAGGGAGGGACATTGTGAATTCACATAGAATTCACTTGTAGTTCAAAACCGTGGGAGGAACATTGTGAAGTCATAAGGAATTCACTTGTAGTTCAATCTCGAGGGAGGGACATTGTGAATTCACACAGAACTCACTTGTAATTCCAAACCGAGGGAGGGACATTGTGAATTCATAAAGAATTCACATGTACATCAAAACCGAGGGAGGGACATTGTGAATTCACAAAGAATTCACTTGTAGTTCAAAACCGAGGGAGGGATATAGTGAATTCACAAAGAATTCAATTTGTAATACAAAACCGAGCGAGGGACATTGTTAATTCACAAGGAATTCACTTGTAATTCAAAACTGAGAGAGGAACATTGTGATTTCACATAGAATTCACTTGTAATTAAAAACCGAGGGAGGGACATTGTGAATTCACAAGGAATTCACGTGTAGTTTAAAACTGAGGGAGGGACATTTTGAATTCACAAAGAAATCACTTGTAGTTCAAAACCGTGGGAGGGACATTGCGAATTCTCATGGAATTCACTTGTAATTAAAAACCAAGGGAGGGACATTGTGAATTAACAAGGAATTCACTTGTAGTTTAAAATCGAGGGAGGGACATTGTGAATTCACAAGGAATTCACATGTATTTCACAACCGAGGGAGGGACATTGTGAATTAACAAGGAATTTACTTGTAGTTTAAAATCGAGGGAGGGACATTGTGAATTCACAAGGAATTCACTTGTATTTCACAACCGAGGGAGGGACATTGTGAATTCACAAGGAATTCACTTGTAGTTTAAAATCGAGGGAGGTACATTGTGAATTCACATAAAATTCACTTGTAGTTCAAAACAGAGGGAGGGACACTGTGAATTCACAAAGAATTCACTTGTAGTTCAAAACTGAGGGAGGGACACTGTGATGTTACAAAGAATTCACTTGTAGTTAAAAACCGGGAGAGGGACATTGGGAATTCACATAGAATTCACTTGTAATTCAAAACAGAGGGAGGGACATTGTAAACTCACAAGGAATTCACTTATAGTTCCAGACCGAGGGAGGGACATTGTGCATTCACAAAGAATGCACTTGTAATTCAAAACCAAGGGAGAGACATTGTAAATTCACAAGGAATTCACTTGTAATTCAAAACCGAGGGAGGGACATTGTGAATTCACAAAGAATTCACTTGTAGTTCAAAACTGAGGGAGTGACATTGTGAATTCACATAAAATTCACTTGTAGTTAAAAACCGAGGGAGGGACATAGTGAATTCACAACGAATTCACTTGTAGTTAAAAATCGAGGGAGGGACATTGTGAATTCACATAGAATTCACTTGTAGTTCAAAACCGAAGGAAGGACAATGCGAATTCACACAAAATTCACTTGTAATTCAAAACCGATGGAGGGACATTGTGAATTCAAATAGAATTCACATGTAATACAAAACCGAGGGAGGTACATTGTGAATTAACCTAGAATTCACTTGTAGTTAAGAACCAAGGGAGGGACATTGTGAATTCACGTAGAATTCACTTGTAGTTAAGAACCGAGGGAGGGACATTGTGAATTCACAAAGAATTCACTTGTAGTTCAAAACCGAGGGAGGGACAATGTGAATTCGCAAAGAATTCACTTGTAGTTCAAAACCGAGGAAGGGGCGCTATGAATTCACATAGCATTCACTTGTAGTTCAAAACCGAGGGAGCGAAAATGTGAATGCACAAGGAATTCACTTGTAGTTCAAAACCGAGGGAGGGACACTGTGAAATCACATAGAATTCACTTGTAGTTCAAAACCGTGGGAGGGACATTGCGAATTCACATAGAATTCACTTGTAATTCAAAACCGAGGGAGCGACAATGTGAATTCACTTGTAGTTCAAAACCATGGGAGGGAAATTATGAATTCAAATAGAATTCACTCGTAATTTAACACCGAGGGAGGGACATTGTGAATTCACAAAGAATTCACTTGTAATTCAAAATCGAGGGAGGCACATTGTGAATTCATAAAAAATTCACTTGTAGTTCAAAATCGATGGAGGGAGATTGTGAATTCACAAGGAATTCACTTGTAATTCACAACCGAGGGAGGGACGTTGTCAATTCACAAGGAATTCACTTGTAGTTTCAGATCGAGGGAGGGACATTACGAATTCACATAGAATTCACTTGTAGTTCAAAACTGAGGGAGGGACATTGTGAATTCACAAAGTATTCACTTGTAGTTCAAAACCGAGGGAGGGACACTGTGATGTTACAAAGAGTTCACTTGTAGTTAAAAACCGAGAAAGGGACATTGGGAATTCACATAGAATTCATTTGTAATTAAAAATAGAGGGACATTGTGAACTTACAAGGAATTCACTTATAGTTCCAGACCGAGGGAGGGACATTGTGCATTCACAAAGAACGCACTTGTAATTCAAAACCAAGGGAGGGGCATTGTTAATTCACAAGGAATTCACTTTTAGTTCAAAACCGAGTAAGGGACATTGTGAATTCACAAAGAATTCACTTGTAGTTCAAAACCGAGGGAGTGACATTATGAATTCACATAAAATTCACTTGTAGTTAAAAACCGAGGAAGGGACATAGTGAATTCACAACGAATTCACTTGTAGTTAAAAATCGAGGGAGGGACATTGTGAATTCACATAGAATTCACTTGTAATTCAAAACCGAGTGGGGGACACTGTAAATTCACAAGGAATTCACTTGTAGTTCAAAACCGAGGTTGGGACATTGTGAATTCACAAAGAATTCACTTGTAGTTCCAAACCGAAGGAGGGACATTGTGAATTCTCATAAAATTCACATGTAGTTAAAAAACGAGGGAGGGACATTGTGATTTCGCAACGAATTCACTTGTAGTTCAAAACCTAAGCAAGGACATTGTGAATTTACATATAATTCACTTGTAGTTTCAAACCGAGGGAAGGACATCGCGAATTCACATAGAATTCACTTGTAATTCAAAACTGAGGGAGGGACATTAGGAATTCAAATAGAATTCAATTGTAATTCAAAACCGAGGGAGGGACATTGTGAATTCACTTGTAATTCAAAACTGAGGGAAGGGCATTGTGAATTCATATAGAATTCACTTGTAATTCAAATCCGAGGGATGGACATTGTAAATTCACAAGGAATTGACTTATAGTTCAAAACCGAGTGAGGGACATTGTGAATTAAAAAATAATTCACTTGTAATTCTAAGCCGAGGGAGGGACATTGTGAATTCACAATGAATTCATTTGTTTTTCAAAACCTATGCAGGGACATTGTGATTTTACATAGAATTCACTTGTAGTTCCAAACAGAGGGAGGGACATCGCGAATTCACATAGAATTCACTTGTAATACAAAATCGAGGGAGGGACATTATGTATTCAAAAAGAATTCAGTCGTAATAAAAAACCGAGAGAGGGACATTGTGAATTCACAAAGAATTCACTTGTAATTTAAAACCGATGGAGGGGCATTGTGAATTCATATAGAATTCACTTGTAATTCAAAACAGAGGGAGGGACATTGTAAATTCACAAGGAATTGACTTGTAGTTCAAAATCGGGTGATGACATTGAGAATTCACAATGAATTCACCTGTAAATTCAAAGCCGAGGAGGGACATTGTGAATTCACAACGAATTCACTTGTAGTTCAAAACCAAGGGAGGGACATTGTGAATTAATAAAGAATTCAATTGTAGTTCAAAACCGAGGTAGGGACATTGTGAATTCATAAATAATTCATTTGTAATTCAAAACCGAGGGAGGGACAATGTGAATTCACAAGGAATTCACTTGTAATTCAAAATCGATAGACGAAATTTTTGAATTTACAAACAATTCATTTGTAGTTAAAAACCGTGGAAGGGACATTGTGAATTCACAAGGAATTTGCTTGTAGTTCAAAACTGAGGGAGGGACAATTTGCATTCACAACGAATTCACTTGTAATTCAAAACAGAGGGAGGGAGATCACGAATTCACACAAAATTCACTTGTAATTCAAAACCGAGGGAGGGACATTATGAATTCAAATAGAATTCAATTGTAATTCAAATTCGAGGGAGGGACATTGTGAATTCACAAGGAATGCACTTGTAATTCAAAATCGAGGTAGGAACATTGTGAATTGACAAAGAATTCACTTATAGTTCAAAACTTAGGGAGGGACATTGTTGGTCCCTATATGAATCTAGAGGGGGGGGTGAATAGATTCAAGTTCCCTTCTAAAACTATTTCTCGCTTTTGCCGATTCAATTTTATCTTGTATTATCAACAATGTACCAGAGATATAACAGCGGAAAGATACAAGAAAATATAATGCAAGAAATCAATGTAAAGTAGAGTCAAGGTATAGAGAAGAGAGTAGTCAGAGATTTATACTGGTTCGGCTTTCGGCCTACATCCAGTCCCAACCCAACAATCTGTTGCGATCGGTATTCCACTATAATCTTGTGTTCAATACAATCACTTCTGCACAAACACAAAACAAATCAAATACTCAAAACTCTCTATGTTCTTCACCTAAGAACATATCTCTCCAATTCTTGAATCCTTCAAGAATCTCCTTTAAGAGTTCCTCTCTCAAAACCTCTAACTCTTTTTCTAGAGAACACCTTCTCTTAAGAGTTTCAAACCAAAACAACAAAACAAAACAAAAGATAAAGATCAGTGAAGATTACACCTGTGTGTATGTTCTGATCAAGATGATAAGCAAGGTATTCAATCCTTCAAAACTTCCTTCACACACTATTCATCTCTTTGAGAAAATCTTTTGAAATCTTTGAAGAGTGTTTTCTAACTTGTAAAACCAAACATTTCTCTTCTTTTTTTTTTTTTCTAAAACCATAAAAGATCTCTCTTTGAAATAAATCAAAGAGGTTCCATTTAAAGCAGTTTCAAAACCATTTAGAGATGAATTTCGGTGTGGTAATCGATTATAGATGTTGGTAATCGATTACTACGAGAAATTTGTCTTCTTCCTAGCATTTCAAGCACGAAGTAATCGATTACTATGGAGAGGTAATCGATTACTCCCGAGCAAGTGAGTTCCCCTGTTTTCTAAGTCTGTTGGTAATCGATTACGACTCCAGGGTAATCGACATTTGACTTAAACCTTAAAACCAAAGTTTTTTGAGTTCTTTTCAAAACAAAATGGGGTTCACAACTTCTCTAGCTCAAATTACAAGATTCAAGACAAGTTCTCTAAGGAATGATTGAATGAAAACTCACACTCAAAGCCTAAACTACAACAATCAATACATTTAAACTCCTATATACACTCTATCATAAAGATCAAGGTTACATGTATATCAAAACCAAAACTAGGAAAGACTTCTTCAGCTTCAAGTCCAACAATCTCCCCCTTTTTGGTTTTGATGTACCAAATCTTGTGTAGTTGATCCTTTATGTAGATGATGATGGCTTTGATGTGTCCTGCAATGTTAGTGTTTTTCTTTTCCTTTTTCTATTACTTCTACTCAGCAATTCTCATACAGTTATATGTACCATCCAACTCATGTCACAAATATCAATTCTCAGAAATATATAAAGACAATCATTTGCAGAAATTTTAAAATCTAGTTATTACAGTCGTCCAATAGTTTCAAATGTGTTAATCTGCTCCCCCTAAGTCAGATGCTTAGGTATAAACAGATTCAAAAAAAAACGATTACAAAAAACTTAAAATAAAAATAAAGGTTCAAAAGAGTAATCAGAGCAATTCAAAACAGAGCAATCAAATATAAAAAGACTATACAACTAAAAAACCATTAACTACATATACTACTCCCCCTATTTGGTATATCAAATCAAAAGAGAGAAGTAGAGATGAAGTTACTAGTCTGAGTCGTCATCATCCTGGTTGAGTCGTTCCATAATAGTCTCCATCAATGCGTTTGTTGACGGTCGCTTCCAATTCATCCATCCGGTCTATCATAATAGATTCGAAGCGAGACTGTGGAATGTACTCTCCAGAATTGTCTTCATCCATATCTTCATGATGTGCTTCCTCTTGCTCTTGTTGTGCTCCTTCATGCTCTTGTTGTGGAAAAGCCTGTTGTTCCTCTCTTGTGATCCATCCAAAGATCGGTTTGATGAGTCTCATCTTCTTCGGTGCTCCATCGCCGATGACATGAACATCCTTGACTAACTCTCTTGCTTCATCAAGAGTGTCTCTATCGAAAAATTTCAATTAGTCTAGAAATAAAGAGAGAGTAAGGACACTTATTATCAAGAAGTCTCCTTGTCTTCAGCATGTTGTCCATGATCACATGAGTCCAATCTACTTGAATGTTGTTCTTCAAAGCAGCAATGAGGATCATGTCTTCCTCAGTCAACTGGGCATGGTTTGCTCCTCTTGCAGCCAAGATCCAGCAAACAGTGTAGTGAAGTAGCCGATCATCTGCTGTGAGGCCACCAATATTATAGGTAACTTTCTTGCCCGATGCTCTTTTAGAATTTCTTTCCTCTTCCCAGTGTTGAGGGTTCCTCAGAAGGCTCATGAAGAAGGAATCTTTTTGCAAATCAAACCCTTTCTCTCTGAGCTTGTCTGCATGTGTTATAATCCCTTCCTTTCGAATTCCAGTAATATCCAAAAAGTGTGCAGGGGTTAGGGAGATTTTGATACCTTTGATTTCAGAGGTCACAGTTTGCCTCTCCATATTCGGTTTGAGATTGGAGTAGAAAACTCGAACCAAATCTGGATAGATGAATCCTTTCATCCCTACAAACCTCTCCAAATGCTGCTGCCTCAAGAAGGTTTGGAATGTGAAACTCTGATTGTCAAGCCATCCAAGGTCGAGTATCTTCGGAGGAACTAGACCCTTGTTCGCAAAATCCGTTGAACCGTGTCTCTTGTCCTTTGAAGTGAACCACCCACTTGACTTACGATACTTGTGGTTGTGGAGGAGGAATTTCCTTCTTTGCTCCGAGGTGGTAGGTTTCTTCCTCTTGGAGGATTCTCCCACCTTTTTCTTTCCTTTGATCTCCTCTTGGCTGTAGCGGTTTGCCCTCATTTTGATTCTCTTTCCTTTACCTTGTTCTTCCATTGTTGAGAAAGAAAACTAGGGTTTGGAGGAAGAAGATGAAGGGTTTCGAAGTAAGAGGTTGAGTGGTGAATTGAAGAGTCACACCTGTACTTCTTATAAAAGAGAACAAAGCCCAAAAGATTAGCCCAAGAACGAGGTAATGGATTACCAGCAGTTGGAAATCGATTATCTCAGTTTCTTATATAGAGGGAAGAAGGAAAAAACGAGAAAACAGTCGTGGTAATCGATTACTGTAAATGGGTAATCGATTACTCCAATAGATTCCTTAAAAACATTCAAAAGCATGTTCTGTGGTAATCGATTACTGCTCGTGGTAATCGATTACTCCAGGGGGTTTTTCTTACAATTTTGAAAACTAGTGCTTTGGTAATCGATTACAGGTCGTGGTAATCGATTATCTCAGTCCCAAAAGCCTTCCCAGAGTGAATTTCACATGAAGTAATCGATTATCCTCCCTTGGTAATCGATTATTTCTATCGGAAAAAGGTTTTTCACAAAAAAATTTCACGAAAACAGAGTTTTGGATAAGTGTAATCAAAAAAGGTTTAGTTTAGATGTTCCTCACTCAATATACCGAGGTTTGATCTAAGTTTGTAGAACCTTTCCTTTGGTAATGCCTTTGTAAATATATCCGCTAATTGATTCTCCGTGTCTATGAATTCAATGTTACAATCTCCTTTTTCAATGTGATCTCTAATAAAGTGATGTCTGACTTCAATGTGTTTGGTTCTTGAGTGCAGTACAGGATTCCTTGTGATACTTATTGCGCTTGTGTTGTCGCATTTCAAGGGAATGTGATCTATCTTTATCCCAAAGTCCTCAAGTTGGTGTTTCAACCAAATCGTTTGAGCACAGCAACTTCCCATAGCTACATATTCTGCTTCTGCAGTTGATAGTGCTACGCAAGCTTGCTTTCTGCTATTCCAAGATATCAAGCATTCTCCGAAGATGTGACATGTGCCACTAGTGCTTTTCCTATCCGTTTTGCTACCTGCAAAATCAGAGTCACTGAAACCAACAAGTAGTGGTGAGGTTCCTTTTGGATACCATAGTCCACAACTTATTGTTCCTTTTAGGTATTTAAGAATCTTCTTCACTGTTAGCCAATGAGATTGCTTAGGTGTAGATTGAAATCTAGCACATAAACATATAGAAAACATGATATCAGGTCTACTGGCTGTTAGATAAAGTAAAGATCCTATAACACCTCTGTATAGGGTAGTATCAACTTCAACTCCTGTTTCATCAATCTCAAGATAAGTGTTAGTAGAAATAGGTGTATTAGACGTTTTGCAATTTGTCATATCATATTTCTTAAGAAGTTCTTTAGTATACTTAGCCTGATGTATGAAAGTGCCACCTTCCATTTGCTTGATTTGAAGTCCTAAGAAGAAACTCAGTTCTCCAATCATAGACATATCAAATTCTTCCTGCATATCTTTCACAAACTCTTCACAGAGTTGTTGGTTAGATGATTCAAAGATAATGTCATCAACATAAATTTGAACCAATAGAATGTAGTCAGACTTATTCTTAATGAATAAAGTCTTATCTACTTTACCTCTGTGGAATCCTTTAGATATGAGAAACTTACTCAGTCTGTCATACCATTGCCTAGGGGCCTGCTTTAACCCATACAAGGCTTTATGAAGTTTGTAGACATGTGTAGGCCAAGTAGCATCTATGAATCCTGGTGGTTGAGCTACATAGACTTCTTCATTGATATAACCATTCAGGAATGCACTCTTTACATCCATCTGGTATAATTTGAAATTGTTGATGCAAGCATATGCCAGGAGTAGTCTAACAGCTTCAAGTCTTGCAACAGGAGCAAAGGTTTCTTCAAAGTCAATCCCTTCTTGTTGATTGTATCCTTTTGCCACAAGTCTTGCTTTGTTTCTGACCACAACTCCTTCTTCACTCAATTTGTTCTTGAAAACTCATTTTGTACCTATGATGTTCATATTGCCCTTGTCTGGAACAAGTTCCCAAACTCCATTCCTTTTGAACTGGTTAAGTTCTTCTTGCATAGCCATGATCCAAAATTCATTGTTCAAGGCTTCTTCTATACTGGTTGGTTCTACCTGTGACACAAAGGCAGTATCATAGCAAAACAAGTTTCGTGAGGATCTAGTAGTTACCCCTTGTGGATGTCACCAATGACATTGTCAAGTGATAGGTTCCTAGGTGTCCTCCACTCTTTTGCTTGTTCAGTGTGGGAGGTCAGGTTGAGTTTGCTGATGCTTGTTATCAATGTCCATGTTCTCTTCACCTGTGTCATCATCATGCAGAATTCTTTCCTTTTGGAAAGTGTTAGTTTCATCAAATCTAATATGGACAGATTCTTCAATGCACATGGTTCTTTTATTAAAGATTCTATATGCTTTACTGGTGTTTGAATAACCAAGGAATATGGCTTCATCAGCCTTTGCATCAAACTTTCCAATAAGGTCTTTGCCATTGTTTAAAACAAAACATTTGCATCCAAAAACCTTAAAATAAGAAATGTTTGGTTTTCTTCCATAGAAAAGCTCATAAGGGGTTTTCTTTAAAATGGGTCTTATAGAGACTCTATTGAGAACATAACATGCAGTGTTCACAGCATCTGCCCAAAAATGTTTAGGCATCATATGCTCATTCAGCATGGTTCTTCCAAGTTCTATAAGGGACCTGTTTTTCCTCTCCACCACTCCATTTTGCTGTGGAGTTCTTGGAGCTGAAAAGCAGTGTGATATCCAATGTTTTTCACAAAACCTTTCAAAAAAGCAATTCTTAAATTCAGTTCCATTATCACTTCTTAAAGCTTTGATTTTCAAATCCTTTTTATTTTGAATCTTTTTGGCAAGTACCTTGAAAACTCCAAAGGCTTGATCCTTTTTCTTGATAAACAAAACCCAAGTAAATCTTGAATAGTCATCTACTATGACTAGTCCATACAGATTTCCACCAATACTAGCTATCCTAGATGGACCAAATAAGTCTAAATGTAAGAGTTCAAGCGGCTGATTTGTAGAAACATGTTTTACATTTTTGAAAGATGTTTTTGCTTGCTTGGACCTTTGACAAGTCTCACATAGTCCTTCTTTGGAAAATCTAATCTTGGGGAGACCAAAAACTAACTCTTTAGAAACTAGCTTATTCAAATGCAAAGTGTCAATGTGTGCTATTCTCCTATGCCATAGCCAAGACAGATTATCATTAGAAGTTAAACATGTAGAGTAGGGAGAAGAATGATCTACTTCCAGTATGTAAATGTTGTTAGATCTCTTGCCAATCATGAGAAGTTCATCTGAGTCTTTGTTGCTGATGAGACAATGTTCATCATCAAAAGCAATTTTGTAGTTCTTGTCACATAGGTGATGATGCTCGATAGATTGAACCTCAATCCATCGACCAGCAATACATCTTTTATCACTGTGTTTGCCTTATTTCCAACAGTACCGTAGCCTAGGATTTTTCCTTTGTTGTTGTCTCCGTATACAACAGATCTTGATTCTCTCAGTGTGAAGGTGCTCAGGTTCCTTCTATCACCCGTCATATGCCTTGAGCAGCCACTGTCTAAGTACCAAGTTGAGCTTCTGCTGTCCAGGCTTTCCTGCAAGAGAAAAAGAACTTATTTTGTTGGTGGTACCCAGTTTCTCTTGGGTCCATGCATGTTAGTGCTACAGGTTACTTTCTTAATCCATTTGTATTTGCCACTGGAAATCCCTTTCTTCTTAATCATGCAGTTATATGATTTATGTCCAGGTTTCATGCAATATGTGCAAGTGTATTTAGCATGCTTAGTATTTCCAGGTTTCATATGAACACAGTTTGCAGAGATGTTGAGTTCTTTTAACTTTGAAATATCATTTTCTAGTTCACATATTTTCTGTTTTAACATGGATATTTCCTTTTTCAGACTTATGTTTTCTTTTTCAAAGGTTTCAGCTTGATTATAAAGCTCACAAAAGGCAGAATGTAATTCATCATAATCATCCACAATTGAGTTCGTATCACATACCTCATTGGATGTTTTAATCATCAAGCATAGATTTGCCTCCTCATTTTCACTTTCGGATGTTGAGGATGTGTAGCCTTCATCCCAAGCTATGTATGCCTTCTTTTTCTTCTTTTCTTTTCTGGCATTTCTTTCACTATCAGCTTTTCTCACTTCAGTGTTGTTGCTTCTTTTCAAGGTTGGACAATCTGACCTATAGTGCCCAATCTTTCCACATTCATAGCAAGTTACTTTAACTGAAGTGTTATCCTGCTTCTTGACTCCTTTTCTAGGTTGACCAATTTTCTTCTTATTGCTGTTCTTCATGAACTTTCTGAACTTTTTTACCATTAAGTTCACTTGGTCTTCTTGTGAATCACTTTCAGCTTCGAGGGATCCAGATTCAGTTTCAGTATTGTCTATCTTGAGAGCAATTCCTTTGGCTCTTTTGTCTTTCTGCTCCTCATCCGCCATTCGAGTCATGTCCATTTCGTATTCTCTGAGTTTCCCAAACAGTTCAGCACTTGTCATAGCAGCAAGGTTCTTTGATTCAGTTATGGCTATCCTTTGTAGGTTGCCACTTTCTATTCAATGATTTCAGAATCTTGACATTCACCTCTTCTTCTATGAAGTTCTTGCCAAGCCCTTTGAGATGGTTAATAATGTGTGTGAATCTCTTTTGCATTTCCATGATTGACTCTCGTTGGAGCATTCTGAATGTGTCATACTCCTGAATGAGTGTGTTCTTCCTAGCTCTTCTTACCTCAGCAGTACCTTCATGGGTAACCTTGATAAGCTCCCATGCTTCTTTTCTTTTGTGCAAGCGAGATATCCTGAAAAACTCATCGAAATTCAAAGCGAGTGAATGATGTTTAAGGCCTTAGCGTCATTTTCAGCCCTTCTAATCTCATCCATGTCCCATTTTTCAAAAGGTTTCTCTATTTCTTTTCCATTCTCTATTTTTATTGGAACTTTGTAGTCATTTACCACAGCCTGCCAGATACTTCTGTGAATAGATTCCACAAAGATCTTCATGCGAACTTTCCAAAATGGATAGTTATCACCGCAGAACATGGAGGTCTATTTATCGAAGCTCCTTCAGTGAAGGGTAAAAGATTACCAGCCATTATAGGGAACTAAGAAGGATTACTAGAGTGATTTACTAGTTAAAGCTCTTGATACCAATTGTTGGTCCCTATATGAATCTAGAGGGGGGGTGAATAGATTCAAGTTCCCTTCTAAAACTATTTCTCGCTTTTGCCGATTCAATTTTATCTTGTATTATCAACAATGTACCAGAGATATAACAGCGGAAAGATACAAGAAAATATAATGCAAGAAATCAATGTAAAGTAGAGTCAAGGTATAGAGAAGAGAGTAGTCAGAGATTTATACTGGTTCGGCTTTCGGCCTACATCCAGTCCCAACCCAACAATCTGTTGCGATCGGTATTCCACTATAATCTTGTGTTCAATACAATCACTTCTGCACAAACACAAAACAAATCAAATACTCAAAACTCTCTATGTTCTTCACCTAAGAACATATCTCTCCAATTCTTGAATCCTTCAAGAATCTCCTTTAAGAGTTCCTCTCTCAAAACCTCTAACTCTTTTTCTAGAGAACACCTTCTCTTAAGAGTTTCAAACCAAAACAACAAAACAAAACAAAAGATAAAGATCAGTGAAGATTACACCTGTGTGTATGTTCTAATCAAGATGATAAGCAAGGTATTCAATCCTTCAAAACTTCCTTCACACACTATTCATCTCTTTGAGAAAATCTTTTTGAAATCTTTGAAGAGTGTTTTCAGAACTTGTAAAACCAGTGATTTCTTTCTCTTCTTTCTTTTCTTTCTAAAACCATAAAAGATCTCTCTCTTCGAAATAAATCAAAGAGGTTCCATTTAAAGCAGTTTCAAAACCATTTAGAGATGAATTCTGGTGTGGTAATCGATTATAGATGTTGGTAATCGATTACTACAGAGAAATTTGTCTTCCTCTGCATTTCAAGCACGAAGTAATCGATTACTATGGAGAGGTAATCGATTACTCCAGAGCAAGTTGAGTTCCCCTGTTTTCTAAGTCTGTTGGTAATCGATTACAGCTCCAGGGTAATCGATTACTTCAGCTTAAACCTTAAAACCAAAGTTTTTTGAGTTCTTTTCAAAACAAAATGGGGTTCACAACTTCTCTAGCTCAAATTACAAGATTCAAGACAAGTTCTCTAAGGAATGATTGAATAAAAACTCACACTCAAAGCCTAAACTACAACAATCAATACATTTAAACTCCTATATACACTCTATCATAAAGATCAAGGTTACATGTATATCAAAACTAAAACTAGGAAAGACTTCTTCAGCTTCAAGTCCAACAGACATTGTAAATTAACAAAGAATTCACTTGTAGTTCAAAACTGAATGAGAGACATTGTGAATTCACATAGAATTCACTTGTAATTCAAAACCAAGGTAGGGACATTGTAAATTCACAAGGAATTCACATGTAGTTCAAAACCGAGGGAGGGACATTGTAAATTAACAAAGAATTAACTTGTAGTTCAAAACCTAATGAGGGACATTGTGAATTCACATAGAAATCACTTGTAATGCAAAACCGAGGGAGGGACATTGTAAATTCACAAGGAATTTACTCGTAGTGCAAAACCGAGGGATGGACATTATGAATTCACAAAATATTCACTTGTAGTTCAAAACCGAGGGAGGGATATTGTGAATTCACACGGAATTCACTTGTAGTTCAAAACCGAGGGAGGGACCTTTCGAATTCACATAGAATTCACTTGTAATTCAAAATCGAGGAAGGGACATTGTGAATTCAAATAGAATTCACTTGTAATTCCGAACCGAGGGAAGAAAATTGTAAATTCACAAAGAATTCACTTGTAATTTAAAACCGGGGGAGGGGCATTGTGAATTCACCTAGAATTCACTCGTAGTTAAGAACTGATGGAGGGACATTGTGAATTTGCCTAGAATTCACTTGTAGTTAAGAACCAAGGATGGGACATTGTGAATTCACAAAGAACTCACTTGTAGTTCAGAACCGAGGGAGGGACATTGTGAATTAACAAAGAATTCACTTGTAGTTCAAAACTGAGGGAGAGACATTGTGAATTCACGTAGAATTCACTTGAAATTCAAAACCGAGGGAGAGACATTGTAAATTCACATGGAATTCTCTTGTAGTTCAAAACCGATGGAGGGGCATTGTGAATTCACATAGAATTCACTTGTAGATCTAATCCAGGGGAAGGACATTGTGAATTTACAGAGAATTCACTTGTAATTCAAAACTGAGGGAGGGACATTGTGAATTCAAATAGAATTCACTTGTAATTCAAAACCGATAGAGGGACATTGTGAATTCACAAGGAATTCACTTGTAGTTCAAAACCGATGGAGGGACATTGTGAATTCACAAGGAATTCACTTGTAGATCAAAACCAAGGGTGGGACATTGTGAATTCACTTAGAGTTCACTTAGAATTCACTTGTAGTTTAAAACCGTGGGAGGGACATTGTTAATTAACAAAGAATTCAATTATAGTTCAAAACCGAGGGAGGGACATTGTGAATTCACATAGAATTCACTTGTAATTCAAAACCGAATGATGGACATTGTTAATTCACAAGGAATTCATTTGTAGTTCAAAACCGAGTGAAGGACATTGTAAATTCACAAAGAATTCACTTGTAATTAAAAATCGAGAGAGGGACATTGTAAATTCACAACGAATTCATTTGTAGTTCAAAACCAAAGGAGGGACATTGTGAATTTACAAAGAAGTCACTTGTAGTTCAAAATCGAGGGAGGGACATTGTGAATTCACAAAGAATTCTCTTGTAATTCAAAACCGAGGGAGGGACATTGTGAATTCACAAGGAATTCACTTGTAGTTTGAAACCGAGGAAGGCACATTGTGAATTCACATAGAATTCACTTGTAGTTCAAAACCGTGGGTGGGACATTGCGAATTCTCATAGAATTCACTTGTAATTCAAAACCGAGGGAGGGACATTGTGAATTCAAAAGGAATTCACTTAGAGTTTAAAACTGAGGAAGGGACTTTGTGAATTCACATAGAATTCACTTGTAGTTCAAAACCGTGGGAGGGACATTGCGAATTCTAATAGAGTTCAATTGTAATTCAAAACCGAGGGGGGGACATTGTGAATTCACATAGAATTCACTTGTAATTCAATATCGAGGGAGGGACATTATGAATTAACAAGGAATTCACTTGTAGTTCAAAATCGAGGGAAGGAGATTGTGAATTAACAAAGAATTCACTTGTAATTCACAACCGAGGATGGGACATTGTGAATTCACAAGGAATTCATTTGTAGTTCAAAACCAAGTGAGGGACATTGTGAATTCACAAAGAACTCACTTGTAATTTAAAACCAAGAGAGGGACATTGTAAATTCACAACGAATTCATTTGTAGTTCAAAACCGAGGGAGGGACATTGTGAATTTACAAAGAAGTCACTTGTAGTTCATAGCCGAGGGAGGGACATTGGGAATTCACAAGGAATTCATTTGTAGTTCAAAACCGAGTGAGGGAAATTGTGAATTCACAAAGAATTCTCTTGTAATTTAAAACCGAGAGAGGGACATTGTAAATTCATAACGAATTCATTTGTAGTTCAAAACCGAGGGAGGGACATTGTGAATTTACAAAGAAGTCACTTGTAGTTCAAAACCGAGGGAGGGACATTGTGAATTCACAAAGAATTCACTTGTAATTCAAAGCCGAGGGAGAGACATTGTGAATTCACAAGGAATTCACTTGTAGTTCAAAACCTTGGGAGGGACATTGCGAATTCTCATAGAATTCACTTGTAATTCAAAATCGAGGGAGGGAGATTGTGAATTCACAAAGAATTCACTTGTACTTCAAAACAGAATGAGGGACATTGTGAATTCACAAAGAATTCACTTGTAATTCAAAACCGAGGTACGAACATTGTGAACTCACAAGGAATTCACTTCTAGTTCAAAACCGAGGGAGGGACATTGTGTATTCACAAAGAATTCACTTTTAATTCAAAACCGAGGGAGGTACATTGTAAATTCACAAGAAATTCACTTGTAGTTCAAAACCGAGGGATGGACATTGTGAATACACAAGGAACTCACTTGTAGTTCAAAACCGAGGGAGGGACATTGTGAATTCACATAGAATTTACTTGTAGTTCAAAACCGTGGGAAGGACATTGTGAATTAACAAAGAATTCACTTGTACTTTAAAACTGAGAAAGGGACTTTGTGAATTCACATAGAATTCACTTGTAATTCAAAACCGAGGGAGGGACATAGTGAATTCACAAGGAATTCACTTGTAGTTAAAAGTCGAGAGAGGACATTGTAAATTCACATAGAATTCACTTGTAGTTCAAAACTGAGGGAAGGACATTGCGAATTCACATAGAATTCACTTGTAATTCAAAACCGATGGAGGGACATTGTGAATTCAAATAAAATTCACTTGTAATTTAAAACCAAGGGAGAGACATTGTGAATTCACAAATAATTCACTTGTAATTCAAAATCGGGGGAGGGAGATCACGAATTCACATAGAATTCACTTGTAATTCAAAACCGAGGGAGGGACATTTTGAATTCAAATAGAATTCAATTGTAATTCAAAATCGAGCGAGGGACATTGTGAATTCACAAGAAATTCACTTGTAGTTCAAAATCGAGGTAGAGACATTGTGAATTCACAAAGAATTCACTTGTAGTTCAAAACCAAAGGAGAGACATTTTGAATTCACAAAGAATTCACTTGTAATTGAAAATCGAGGGAGGGACATTGTGAACTCACAAGGAATTCACTTCTAGTTCAAAACCGAGGGAGGGACATTGTGTATTCACAAAGAATTCACTTTTAATTCTAAACCGAGGGAGGGACATTGTAAATTCACAAGGAATTCATTCATAGTTCAAAACCTTGGGAGGGACGTTGTGAATTCACAAAATATTCACTTGTAGTTCAAAACCGAGGGAGGGACATTGTGAATTCGCATAAAATTCACTTTTAGTTAAAAACCAAGGAAGGTATATTGTGCATTCACAAGGAATTCACTTGTAGTTAAAAACCGAAGGAGAGACATTGTGAATTCATAAGGAATTCACTTGTAATTCAAAACCGAGGGAGGGACATTGCAAATTCACATAGAATTCACTTGCAATTCAAAACTGAGAAAGGGACATTGTGAATTCAAATAGAATTTACCTGTAATTCAAAACCGAGGAAGGGACATTGTAAATTCACAAAGAATTCACTTGTAATTCAAAACTGGGGGAGGGGCATTGTGAATTCACCTAGAATTCACTCGTAGTTAAGAACCGATGGAGGGACATTGTGAATTTACCTAGAATTAACTCGTAGTTAAGAACCGAGGAAGGGACATTATGAATTCACAAAGAATACACTTGTAGTTCAGAACCGAGGGAGGGACATTGTGAATTCACAAAGAATTCACTTATAATTTAAAATCGAGAGAGGGACATTGTAAATTCACAACGAATTCATTTGTAGTTCAAAACCGAGGGAGGGACATTGTGAATTTACAAAGAAGTCACTTGTAGTTCAAAACCGAGGGAGGGACATTGTGAATTCACAAAGAATTCTCTTGTAATTCAAAACCGAGGGAGGGACATTGTGAATTCACAAGGAATTCACTTGTAGTTTAAAACCTTGGGAGGGACATTGCGAATTCTCATAGAATTCACTTGTAATTCAAAATCGAGGGAGGGACATTGTGAATTCACATAGAATTCACTTGTAATTCAAAACCGAGGGAGGGACATTGTGAATTCACAAAGAATTCACTTGTAGTTCAAAACCGAGGGAGGGAGATTGTGAATTCACAAGGAATTCACTTGTAATTCACAACCGAGGGTGGGACATTGTGAATTCACAAGGAATTCACTTGTAGTTTAAAATCGAGGGAGGGAGATTGTGAATTCACAAGGAATTCACTTGTAATTCACAACCGAGGGAGGGACATTGACAATTTACAAGGAATTCACTTGTAGTTAAAAATCGAGAGAGGACATTGTGAATTCACATAGAATACACATAGAATTCACTTGTAGTTCAAAACTGAGGGAGGGACATTGCGAATTCACAAAGAATTCACTTGTAATTCAAAACCGAGGGAAGGACATTGTGAACTCACAAGGAATTCACTTCTAGTTCAAAACCGAGGGAGGGACATTGTGTATTCACAAAGAATTCAATTTTAATTCAAAACCGAGGGAGGGACATTGTAAATTCACAAGGAATTCACTTGTAGTTTAAAACTGAGGGATGAACATTGTTAATTCACAAAATATTCACTTGTAGTTCAAAACCGAGGGAAGGACATTGTGAATTCGCATAAAATTCACTTTTAGTTAAAAATCGAGGGAGGGACATTGTAAATTCACAAGGAATTCACTTGTAGTTAAAAACCGAGGGAGGGAAATTGTGAATTCATAAGGAATTCACTTGTAATTCAAAACCGAGGGAGGGATATTGCGAATTTACATAGAATTCACTTGTAATTCAAATCCGAGGGAGGGACATTTAGAATTCAAATAGAATTCACCTTTAATTCAAAACCGAGGGAGGGACATTGTAAATTCACAAACAATTCACTTGTAATTCAAAACTGGGGGAGGTGCATTGTGAATTCACCTAGAATTCACTCGTAGTTAAGAACCGATGGAGGGATATTGTGAATTTACCTAGAATTCACTCATAGTTAAGAACCGAGGAAGGGACATTGTGAATTCACAATGAATTCACTTGTAGTTCAGAACCGAGGGAGGGAGATTGTGAATTAACAAAGAATTCACTTGTAGTTCAAACCCGAGGGAGGGACATTATGAATTCACAAAGAATTCACTTTTAATTTAAAATCGAGAGAGGGACATTGCAAATTTACAACGAATTCATTTGTAGTTAAAAACCGAGGGAGGGACATTGTGAATTCACAAGGAATTCTCTTGTAATTCAAAACCGAGGGAGGGACATTGTGAATTCACAAGTAATTCATTTGTAGTTCAAAACCTTGGGAGGGACATTGCGAAATCTCATATAATTCACTTGTAATTCAAAATCGAGGGAGGGACATTGTGAATTCACATAGAAATCACTTGTAATTCAAAACCGAGGGAGGGACATTATGAAAGTAGTTCAAAACCGAGGGAGCGAGATTGTGAATTCACAAGGAATTCACTAGTAATTCACAACCGAGGGTGGGACATTTTGAATACACAAGGAATTCACTTGTAGTTGAAAATCGAGGGAGGGAGATTGTGAATTCACAAGGAATTAACTTGTAATTCACAACCGAGGGAGGGACATTGTGAATTCACAAAGAATTCACTTGTAGTTTAAAATCGAGGGAGGGACATTGTGAATTCACATAAAATTCACTTGTCGTTCAAAACCGAGGGAGGGACATTGTGAATTCACTTGTAGTTCAAAACCGAGGGAAGGACATTGTGAATTAACAAAGAATTCACTTGTAGTTCAAATCCTAGAGAGAGACATTGTTAATTCATATAAAATTTACTTGTAATTCAAAACCGGGTGACGGACATTGTGAATTCACAAGGAATTCACTTGTAGTACAAAACCGAGGGAGGGACATTGTGAATACACAAGGAACTCACTTGTAGTTCAAAACCGAGGGAGGGACATTGTGAATTCACATAGAATTTACTTGTAGTTCAAAACCGTGGGAAGGACATTGTGAATTAACAAAGAATTCACTTGTACTTTAAAACTGAGAAAGGGACTTTGTGAATTCACATAGAATTCACTTGTAATTCAAAACCGAGGGAGGGACATTGTGAATTCACAAGGAATTCACTTGAAGTTAAAAATCGAGAGAGGACATTGTGAATTCACATAGAATTCACTTGTAGTTCAAAACTGAGGGAGGGACATTGCGAATTCATATAGAATTCACTTGTAATTCAAAACCGATGGAGGGACATTGTGAATTCAAATAAAATTCACTTGTAATTTAAAACCAAGAGAGAGACATTGTGAATTCACAAATAATTCACTTGTAATTCAAAATCGGGGGAGTGAGATCACGAATTCACATAGAATTCACTTGTAATTCAAAACCGAGGGAGGGACATTATGAATTCAAATAGAATTCAATTGTAATTCAAAATCGAGGGATGGACATTGTGAATTCACAAGGAATTCACTTGTAGTTCAAAATCGAGGTAGGGACATTGTGAATTCACAAAAAATTAACTTGTAGTTCAAAACCGAGGGAGGGACATTGTAAATTAACAATGAATTGACTTGTAGTTCAAAACCGAATCAGGGACATTGTGAATTCACAAAGAATTCACTTGTAATTAAAAACCGAGGGAGGGACATTGTGAACTCACAAGGAATTCGCTTCTAGTTCAAAACCGAGGGAGGGACATTGTGAATTCACAAAGAATTCTCTTGTAATTCAAAACCGAGGGAGGGACATTGTGAATTCACAAGGAATTCATTTGTAGTTCAAAACCTTGGGAGGGACATTGCGAATTCTCATAGAATTCACTTGTAATTCAAAATCGAGGGAGGGACATTGTGAATTCACATAGAATTCACTTGTAATTCAAAACCGAGGGAGGGACATTGTGAAAGTAGTTCAAAACCGAGGGAGGGAGATTGTGAATTCACAAGGAATTCACTAGTAATTCAAAACCGAGGGTGGGACATTGTGAATTCACAAGGAATTCACTTGTAGTTGAAAGTCGAGGGAGGGAGATTGTGAATTCACAAGGAATTCACTTGTAATTCACAATCGACGGAGGGACATTGTGAATTCACAAAGAATTCACTTGTAGTTTAAAATCGAGGGAGGGACATTGTGAATTCACATAAAATTCACTTGTAGTTCAAAACCGAGGGAGGGACATTGTGAATTCACTTGTATTTCAAAACCGAGGGAAGGACATTGTGAATTAACAAAGAATTCACTTCTAGTTCAAAACCTAGAGAGAGACATTGTTAATTCATATAAAATTCACTTGTAATTCAAAATTGAGGGACGAACATTGTGAATTCACAAGGAATTCACTTGTAGTTCAAAACCGAAGGAGGGACATTGTGAATTCACAAGGAACTCAATTGTAGTTCAAAACCGAGAGAGGGACATTGTGAATTCACATAGAATTTACTTGTAGTTCAAAACCGTGGGAGGGTTCACTTGTAGTTAAAAATCGAGAGAGGACATTGTAAAGTCACATAGAATTCACTTGTAGTTCAAAACTGAGGGAGGAACATTGCGAATTCACATAGAATTCACTTGTAATTCAAAACCGATGGAGGGACATTGTGAATTCAAATAAAATTCACTTGTAATTTAAAAGCAAAGGAGAGACATTGTGAATTCACAAATAATTCACTTGTAATTCAAAATCGGAGGAGGGAGATCACGAATTCACATAGAATTCACTTGTAATTCAAAACCGAGGGAGGGACATTATGAATTCAAATAGAATTCAATTGTAATTCAAAATCGAGGGAGGGACATTGTGAATTGACAAGGAATTCACTTGTAGTTCAAAATCGAGGTAGGGACATTGTGAATTCACAAAGAATTAACTTGTACTTCAAAACCGAGGGAGGGACATTGTAAATTAACAATGAATTGACTTGTAGTTCAAAACCGAATGAGGGACATTGTGAATTCACAAAGAATTCACTTGTAATTAAAAACCGAGGGAGGGATATTGTGAACTCACAAGGAATTCGCTTCTAGTTCAAAAGTGAGGGAGGGACATTGTGAATTCACAAAGAATTCTCTTGTAATTCAAAATCGAGGGAGGGACATTGTGAATTCACAAGGAATTCATTTGTAGTTCAAAACCTTGGGAGGGACATTGCGAATTCTCATAGAATTCACTTGTAATTCAAAATCGAGGGAGGGACATTGTGAATTCACATAGAATTCACTTGTAATTCAAAACCGAGGGAGGGACATTGTGAAAGTAGTTCAAAACCGAGGGAGGGAGATTGTGAATTCACAAGGAATTCACTAGTAATTCAAAACCGAGGGTGGGACATTGTGAATTCACAAGGAATTCACTTGTAGTTGAAAGTCGAGGGAGGGAGATTGTGAATTCACAAGGAATTCACTTGTAATTCACAATCGAGGGAGGGACATTATGAATTCACAAAGAATTCACTTGTAGTTAAAAATCGGGGGAGGGACATTGTGAATTCACATAAAATTCACTTGTAGTTCAAAACCGAGGGAGGGACATTGTGAATTCACTTGTAGTTCAATACCGAGGGAAAGACATTGTGAATTAACAAAGAATTCACTTGTAGTTCAAAACCTAGAGAGAGTCATTGTTAATTCATATAAAATTTACTTGTAATTCAAAACTGAGGGACGGACATTGTGAATTCACAAGGAATTCACTTGTAGTTCAAAACCGAATGAGGGACATTGTGAATTCACAAGGAACTCAATTGTAGTTCAAAACCGAGGGAGGGACATTGTGAATTCACATAGAATTTACTTGTAGTTCAAAACCATGGGAGGGACATTGTGAATTAACAAAGAATTCACTTGTAGTTCAAAACTGAGGAAGGGACTTTGTGAATTCACATAGAATTCACTTGTAATTCAAAACCGAGGGAGGGACATAGTGAATTCACAAGGAATTCACTTGTAGTTAAAAGTCGAGAGAGGACATTGTAAATTCACATAGAATTCACTTGTAGTTCAAAACTGAGGGAAGGACATTGCGAATTCACATAGAATTCACTTGTAATTCAAAACCGATGGAGGGACATTGTGAATTCAAATAAAATTCACTTGTAATTTAAAACCAAGGGAGAGACATTGTGAATTCACAAATAATTCACTTGTAATTCAAAATCGGGGGAGGGAGATCACGAATTCACATAGAATTCACTTGTAATTCAAAACCGAGGGAGGGACATTATGAATTCAAATAGAATTCAATTGTAATTCAAAATCGAGCGAGGGACATTGTGAATTCACAAGAAATTCACTTGTAGTTCAAAATCGAGGTAGGGACATTGTGAATTCACAAAGAATTCACTTGTAGTTCAAAACCGAAGGAGAGACATTTTGAATTCACAAAGAATTCACTTGTAATTGAAAATCGAGGGAGGGACATTGTGAACTCACAAGGAATTCACTTCTAGTTCAAAACCGAGGGAGGGACATTGTGTATTCACAAAGAATTCACTTTTAATTCTAAACCGAGGGAGGGACATTGTAAATTCACAAGGAATTCATTCATAGTTCAAAACCTTGGGAGGGACGTTGTGAATTCACAAAATATTCACTTGTAGTTCAAAACCGAGGGAGGGACATTGTGAATTCGCATAAAATTCACTTTTAGTTAAAAACCAAGGAAGGTATATTGTGCATTCACAAGGAATTCACTTGTAGTTAAAAACCGAAGGAGAGACATTGTGAATTCATAAGGAATTCACTTGTAATTCAAAACCGAGGGAGGGACATTGCAAATTCACATAGAATTCACTTGCAATTCAAAACTGAGAAAGGGACATTGTGAATTCAAATAGAATTTACCTGTAATTCAAAACCGAGGAAGGGACATTGTAAATTCACAAAGAATTCACTTGTAATTCAAAACTGGGGGAGGGGCATTGTGAATTCACCTAGAATTCACTCGTAGGTAAGAACCGATGGAGGGACATTGTGAATTTACCTAGAATTAACTCGTAGTTAAGAACCGAGGAAGGGACATTATGAATTCACAAAGAATTCACTTGTAGTTCAGAACCGAGGGAGGGACATTGTGAATTCACAAAGAATTCACTTGTAATTTAAAATCGAGAGAGGGACATTGTAAATTCACAACGAATTCATTTGTAGTTCAAAACCGAGGGAGGGACATTGTGAATTTACAAAGAAGTCACTTGTAGTTCAAAACCGAGGGAGGGACATTGTGAATTCACAAAGAATTCTCTTGTAATTCAAAACCGAGGGAGGGACATTGTGAATTCACAAGGAATTCACTTGTAGTTTAAAACCTTGGGAGGGACATTGCGAATTCTCATAGAATTCACTTGTAATTCAAAATCGAGGGAGGGACATTGTGAATTCACATAGAATTCACTTGTAATTCAAAACCGAGGGAGGGACATTGTGAATTCACAAAGAATTCACTTGTAGTTCAAAACCGAGGGAGGGAGATTGTGAATTCACAAGGAATTCACTTGTAATTCACAACCGAGGGTGGGACATTGTGAATTCACAAGGAATTCACTTGTAGTTTAAAATCGAGGGAGGGAGATTGTGAATTCACAAGGAATTCACTTGTAATTCACAACCGAGGGAGGGACATTGACAATTTACAAGGAATTCACTTGTAGTTAAAAATCGAGAGAGGACATTGTGAATTCACATAGAATACACATAGAATTCACTTGTAGTTCAAAACTGAGGGAGGGACATTGCGAATTCACAAAGAATTCACTTGTAATTCAAAACCGATGGAGGGATATTGTGAATTCAAATAGAATTCACTTGTAATTTAAAACTGAGGGTGGGACATTGTGAATTCACATAGAATTCACTTGTAATTCAAAACCGAGGGAGGGACATTGTGAATTCACAAAGAATTCACTTGTAATTCAAAACCGGGTGAGGGAGATCACGAATTCACATATAATTCTCTTGTAATTCAAAACCGAGGGTGGGACATTATGAATTCAAATAGAATTCAATTGTAATTCAAAATCGAGGGAGGGACATTGTGAATTCACAAGGAATTCACTTGTAGTTCAAAATCGAGGTAGGGACATTGTGAATTCACAAAGAATTCACTTGTAGTTCAAAACCGATGGAGGTACATTGTAAATTAACAAAGAATTCACTTGAAGTTCAAAACTGAATGAGGGACATTGTGAATTCACAAAGAATTCACTTGTAAATCAAAACCGATGGAGGGACATTGTGAACTCACAAGGAATTCACTTCTAGTTCAAAACCGAGAGAGGGACATTGTGTATTTACAAAGAATTCACGTATAATTCAAAACCGAGGGAGGGACATTGTAAATTCACAAGGAATTCACTTATAGTTCAAAACCGAGGGATGGACATTGTGAATTCACAAAATATTCACTTGTAGTTCAAAACCGAGGGAGGGAGATTGTGAATTCACAAGGAATTCACTTGTAGTTAAAAACCGAGGGAGGGACATTGTGAATTTATAAGGAATTCACTTGTAATTCAAAACCGAGGGATGGACATTGCGAATTCACATAGAATTCACTTGTAATTCAAAACCGAAGGAGGGACATTGTGAGTTCAAATAGAATTCACCTGTAATTCAAAACCGAGGGAGGGACATTGTAAATTCACAAAGAATTCACTTGTAATTCAAAACTAGGGAAGGGGCATTGTGAATTCACCTAGAATTCACTCGTAGTTAAGAACCGATGGAGGGACATTGTGAATTTAGCTAGAATTCACTCGTAGTTAAGAACCGAGGAAGAGACATTGTGAATTCACAAAGAATTTACTTGTAGTTCAGAACCGAGGGAGGGACATTGTGAATTAACAAAGAATTCACTTGTAGTTCAAAACTGAGGGAGGGACATAGTGAATTCACATAGAATTCACTTGTAGTTCAAAACCGAGGGAGGGACATAGTGAATTCACATAGAATTCACTTGTAGTTTAAAACCGAGGGAGGGACATTGTGAATTTCCAAAGAATTCACTTGTAGTTCAAAACCGAGAGAGAGACATTGTTAATTCACATAAAATTCACTTGTAATTCAAAACTGAGGGAGGGACATTGTGAACTCACAAGGAATTCACTTCTAGTTCAAAATTGAGGGAGGGACATTGTGCATTCACAAAGAATGCACTTGTAATTCAAAACTGAGGGAAGGACATTGTAAATTCACAAGGAATTCACAAAGAATTCACTTGAGGGAGGGACATTGTGAATTCACATAAAATTTACTTGTAGTTAAAAACCGAGGGAGGGACATAGTGAATTCACAAGGAATTCACTTGTAGTTAAAAATCGAGAGAAGGACAGTGTGAAATCACATAGAATTCAGTTGTAGTTCAAAACCGAGGGAGGGACATTGCGAATTCACATAGAATTCACTTGTAATTCAAAACCAATGGAGGGACATTGTGAATTCACAAAGAATTCACTTGTAATTCAAAACCGAGGGAGGGGCATTCTGAATTCACCTAGAATTCACTTGTAGTTATGAACCGAGGGAGGGACATTGTGAATTCACGTAGAATTCACTTGTAGTTAAGAACCGAGGGAGGGACATTGTGAATTCACAATGAATTCACTTGTAATTCAAAACCGATGGAGGGACATTGTGAATTTACAAGGAATTCACTTGTAATTAAAAACCGAGGGAGGGACATTGTGAATTCACATAGAATTCACTTGTAGTTCAAAATTGAGGGAGGGACATTGCGAATTCACATAGAATTCACTTTTAATTCAAAACCGAGGGAGAGATATTGTGAAGTCAAATAGAATTCACTTGTAATTCAAAATCGATCGATCGACTGACTACAAAAAACATGAAAAACATGCATGTTAATCTCCACAAGACTGATTTCATCCTCAAACAGATCAGCTACCATTCTTCAGCATATCAGCACTATTAGACACGAAAACAAATGCTTTTTGGCTCACATTGCAGCCAGAGAAACTATGTAGATTCTGGATTAAAAAATATAAAATAATTGCAGCAAAATCTTTCAAGAGGCATACCAGGTCAGACTCTCTCCTTTAACACTAGCAATTGGCTGATAAAGATAACTGGTGGGAACGTCAGACCAGTGAAAATGAATTCTTCCACCACCTCCATCAGAAATGCTATATCCCCCCATACTAGAAAGCACAGCTGATTGCATGTTGGCAAGCGTATGAAGAAACATTAACTGACCTAAATATAAGTCTCAAGCCATCTAAGGACAGGTCAAAATGTTACTCTTAGTCGTCCACGGCGAACTAACCGCAGTTGTGCATTCAGCTCGGCGACCAATCTATACCAGGTTGTAGGTTGCACTGACTACAAAAAACATCAAAAACATGCATGTTAATCTCCACAAGACTGGAACAAGAAGTAAGGCATGTCCAAGCACATCTGTGCAAAAAATTCAGTTTCCAAAACTGATTAACAAACCTGACTCTTGAGGCTAGTAAGGATATTATCATTGTGAATGGAGCCATATAACTTCCATCGCCCCCCAAAGGCTATGACATTGGGAACCCAATAAATGACCCTAACATTAGGAAGAAAAGGAAAATATGAAGAAATTTTTATCTCCCGCCAGCTATTAACATGCTCAATAGTTTTGAAATAATGATCTCATCCTGTGACCTTTCTATTTATGAAAAATAATTGACAATGATAAAATCAATAGTAATGCAATAATCTAAACGACATTTGATGACAGATCTTTGATGGTTAACTATTGAAATATAACTAACCAGGTCTGAAGTTTGAAATAACAACAGAGCATTCAGTCAGCATGTATCCAGTTATAAAAACTTAAATGAACTCAACATTTACATTGGACCATAAGAATGCAAATTAGAACAAGATCGAGAGATGCATCCAAACCAACACAATTCAGTATCAAATCATTTGAATATCAAATATTTCACAGTTCAACAAGTATACAAAACAAGTCAAACCTTGATTCCTTCATAGAGAGCTTGTGATCAGCAAGAACGAAGGCAAGCATGACCATACTATGAACAAACAAAATCATGTAAGTGTTGTAACTTCAATTTCCTGCACCACTGTTGCAAGGACCATGCAAGCGGATAAGCAAGAACAGCAAGCATACTATAAATTGCTCCCTCCCACCATTGATAAGCAGTTATAGCATTAATATCATCCACAAATGCATTGAATTCACTCTCAAAACTGCCGTGTCAAAAGTGTTGGAAGATCTCAATCTCAATATCAAACAAATAACATAATTAACCTCCAAACAAAAAAACTCACATCTTCAAATTTCAACCATGGCACATATAATGATCAAACAGAAGAATGTTTGCTTACACAACATCCTTCATTTGCTCTGAAGGTGTATGTGACAAATTCCAAGGTTCACTGAAAGTATTAGGTCCCATAAAGTACATTCTGTGAACATGACTCTGAGACTCCTCGACTCTGTTTGTTTCTACACCTATGCAGCACGTCATCATCATACCATTAATTGAAATTTCTTTGAGGAAAAAAAAAGGAATCGCATGGTTTTAGATAAACCTCATTGAGTGATTCTAGGAAAGGGAAGGAATGATCTATTTGAGAACCATGTTGGATGAGCGCTGGGTCTGGTAATTCATCAACCCCAACAAATTTCATTCTTGCAACACTAAGAACCAGAGCCAACAGGATAAAGAGACCCATAAGAAAAAGGCCAAAGAACCAAGGCCCCCCAAATGTGTAAATTAACTCTTCAAGAGCTGCATAACAATCAGGCATGTGATATATGTCCAAAACAAGTTGGTAGGGGCAAGGGGTTTCAGTAATACCACCTGCACAAGAAGACAAGACAGCAAATTATGCATTGATGCACCAGATATAAAATTAGATGAATATCTTTCAGAAAATACTATGAAGCTGGAAGAGGATCACATTATACCACATATCCCCGTAGAATTAATAAATGAATGACAAATATATAAATCCTTCAGGTTCCACAGTGAAGTACTTCAACTACATGAGAATAAAGTCTCTTGCATGCCTGTTTACATAATCATCCATTAAACTGTAAAATCTACCTCGGACTAAAATAAAAATGGCACGATGAGGAAGCTCATTAACAGGACAATGACAACAAAGTGATTTATCAGATCCAGTAATATTTTTGTAAGTCCCAGTCGGACATTCCTGGAGGCAAGCAAGAAGTATAAAAGCCTATGAGTAAAACATTTAGAGGTAAAAGAATCAGTTAGACATCAAAATATGAAAAGCAATAAAGTAGAAAGAGAGCACGAGGCAAAGAGGGTAAAGAAAGCTCCTATTAATTTGAGCAAGCTTCTTCTAATCCAATGTTGTAAAAGCAGTTGTCAGTCAAGTCAAATCAGAATAGGCTCAGGTAAAATGTGGTATATGAAAAGCGTGCAACTACGATATTGCAGCTAAAATAACTGTTTTCATATATTAACATTTCTAGTCAATGCATATGCAACTAAAGGGCACACTGGATTCTACTAAAGTGAGCCGAAACTCCATATCACAAGGCTAGCTAGAGTACATAAATATGAAAATATAACATAATTGGGGGAAGTGCAAAGCAAATATACCTCACAGAAGTTACCGTACAGCCAGCCCAGTTATTGTCCCATTCGCTCCAGAGTCACCCTTGCCCTTACCATTTCCTCCCCTATCATAGTCAGATAAAATTATGATGTTCTGAAATTGCGACTCCAACACAAACGAAAAGCAAGGGCGGAAATGGAAGTGAAATAGAGAGCTAAAATAAAATACTTCAAAGGAAAACACTGACAAATTCATATAGAAGACGGGGATAATTTTAAGTTTTCAGAAGTTTGGGACTGCAATCACCCACTGGAGCTGAACATAGTTCCCCTCCAACCCCAAAGAGAATAAACAAACTAAAGATTATTTTGGAATTAAAATGAGTTTAATTTATTTATTTGTAGGAATAGGAAGACAGTGTCAAAGGGTTTACAGCAATTCACGCACCCTACTCAACCATCCTAGCTAAACCCTCTGACAAATGAGTTCAATTTTGATACACTGGCAGGGAAAAGGTTTAAACAATATAGAAATCATCCTTACATACGACTTATAAAGCAATTATTACATAAGTAAACAATCTTACTAACATGCCAACCCATGATTCTATGATAGTACAAAAAATTCTTAGATTGTCAGAGTGTTTATCAACTAAGTACTTAAAATATAATAGCTAAAAGTTAACTCAAAAATAACAAAGCAAAGAAAACAAAAAAAAAAGAAAAAAGTTCTTTTCTAATTAGAACCCGACACTCAATATGACCAAAAAAATAGTCTAAAAGAGTTAACGGAAAAAGTTTGCTACAGATTCACTAACCACAATGAAATGAAACTAACATCAATGACAACAACAACTTTTTGAAAAAGTAGCAAAGAAAACATCAGACACGGATGACAGATTATTCCCGGGATAAAAAGGCAGCAATGTTGAGCAAAAAAAACAGACTACATGCTCAAACAAATCAACTAACATTCTTCAGCAAATCGGCACTATACGACACGAAAACAAATGCTTTTGTGCACACATTGCAGCCAGAGAAACTATGTAGATTCTAGATTAAAAAATATAGAATAATTGCAGCAAAAGCTTGCAAGAGGCATACCAGGTCTGAATGTCTCCTTTCACACTAGCAATTGGCTAATAAAGATCACTGGTGGGAATGTCAAACCAGTGAAAATGAATTCTTCCACCAACTCCACTGCCACCTCCATCAGAAATGCTATATCCCCCATACTAGAAATATGAATTAACAGACAATACAACACAATATGAATTAAAGGAGAAATCTTGTGGTAATCAACATCTTCCACTATTTATAAAGAAACATTAACAGAAATAAGAAACAAGAAAGATATAAGGGACAAAACCAGTCTGTTCCACACTAAAAAAGTAGACAGAAAATTGATTATACATCAAATAAAGCCCAAGATCCTGACAAGCCGTAAAAAGAGTCAATATCAGAGCCCAGTAGTCACTGATATCTGCATGAAGTTAGTGAAAAACATCAAAAGCCAACATGAATAAATCAAGAAACAGATTATAATTGTGTAAACCCAAAGGAACAAAAAGAAAGCGATGTTTTGAAGGCAAAATGCATCATCTTACCGATGGAGGAAACTTTGCAGAAGCGAAATGGAGGAACAGCCATGAAAGAATGGATGCAAGAATGGGTGAAGAAGGATGCATGAATGAAAGAATGGATGCAAGAATGGGTGAAGAATGGATGAATGGATGCATGAATGAAAGAATGGATGCAAGAATGGGTGATGAATGAATGAATGCATGAATGAAAGAATGGATGAATGAAGTATGATGCCAAAAACAGAGAGAATTACATTAAGGAAACGGAGAAAGGGTCGAAGGTTGAAGGGAACCGAGAAAGGAAACAAATGGAGAGAGATACCCTGCATGACTTTTGGAGATTGTTTTTGGAGTTCCAACTTACTTGTATATATAGCTAGGAAACTTCACCGTTTTTATATTAAATTAAGTTTCGAACATGTACCTACATGTATTAATAAAAACTACATTAAACAAATTAGTTTTTACTTAATGAAATTTTATGTTAAAAGGTAATATATAAAAAAATGATGATTTAAAATATATAAGAAAAAAAAATAAATAGTACAAGAAAAATGAGTAATGGGTGTATATTTAATTTAAAATATAAATGATAAAAATAATAGATTTAATAATTTTAATTTTTTTAAAAATTAAAATTTTTGTGAAGGATTGACATGTAAATTATGAGGAATAAAATGTTTCATAAAAATTAACATAAAATTAAAGAATTTTCAAATTTTATTAAATGTAATACTAAATGAATTAATAATATAAAAAAGTAATAAAATTTATTAAATAACTTATTTATTAAATTTATAATATAATATAATATAATTTTTGTATAGATTAATTTGTTAAATATTATATTCATTAAATTTAAATTTATAAGATTCGTTAATTAAATTTTAAACATATTTTAAAAAGCATAATTACTTTTCAAACTTGAGGATAAACCATGAATAGACTAAATTTATTCATATTAACTTGTTTATTAATTTGAGTGGTATTGGACTCGAATACTAGATACAATGACTACGTATCATATTTGATTTAACATTTTTTTATATATAAGTAAATCTATTTTTATGGTGTCAATAAACTTCTTTCATATAAGTAAACCTATTTTTATGGTGTCAATAAACTTCTTTCTATGGAGGTAAAAAAAAGGAAGAAAAAAAAAACTTATTTTAATAGAGTCTACTTTTTTAATGGCAGACTCTTTCAAGTTTCAAGTAGGTGCCAACACCTAAGGTTCAGGGCATGACAACCATGGTGTACCTAACTTTATCAAGTTGATAGGTAGAAGAAATTTTAAGTTTTCCAAAAATGTCTTTTATTAATTGTTATATTTATTAAATAAAATATTAAATATATTTTTATAAGTTAACAATTATACAATAATAATATAAAATAATTTTCTATTATCAAGTATTTATAAATTAGAATTTACAATATTTTTAAAAATAATTTAGAATTTAAGTTATTATATTTACGGTAAATAATAAATTATGGTTTATTTTTAATTTAAATACATGTAATATATTTAATTTAATTCTTTCTTCTAAAAAAATTAAAACATATTATAGTAAAAATATCATACCATGAGTGTCAATGAAATAAATAAATGCATAGATAAATAAATCCAACGGCAAGAACGAAATTACTAGAAGTTTGGAAGCCAATAAATCATTCTCTCTTTCACTTGTCTGCTTCTGTTTCGTTTTCTGACAGACAACTTGCATCCTAAGTACACTCTCCAAACCAAACCAAAACGGTATTAGTTTCATACACTCACATAGAGATCAAAGATGGGAGCTGGAAGTTTTCTCAAGGTGCTTCTCAAAAATTTTGATGTTCTTGCTGGGTACGTATCTTTTACTTTTTGCCTACTTTACTAAAACACTTTCCTTTTCTTTCTCTAATACCTACCGACTGTGCAACACACAACTCTTTATCTTCAAAATTATTTCCAACATCACAACCGTTCCACCAATTAACCATATTTTTGGAATTCAGTGTTTTTTCTTATGTCTTATAACTGATGATACCTTTGGTTTTTGGGTTTCTCTTGCAGGCCTGTGCTTAGTCTTGCGTATCCTCTGTAAGTGCTCACAGGACATGTTAACAACTTTTTTAAGAATTGACTCTGTTTTTAGTTCTTGAAAATTTTAAATTTTGATTTTACTCTCTTACTTTTAAAATCAATATTTTTTTTCATCAGTGTATTTTTTGAAACTGCCCAGATTTTAGTCCCTCTAATATTTTTCTTCTTTTTCTGGGACTAATGGTACGTTTAGTTTAGTCTTGGGTATTTCAAAAAATATAAGCACTAAAATCAATGTTTCAAAGTCGGGGACGAAAATTAATATTTGGAAAATTTTTGGGGACTAAAATTACTTTTAACCCTTTTTTCTTTAATATGCTGTAGTTTGTTTTTATTTTGCTGGCTCCCGTGATGTGTTAAGCTATAGTTTAAGAATAGATTGATTCGTTGTTTGTGAAACCTTTGAATAATGCCTCAGGTATGCCTCGGTTAGGGCAATTGAGAGCAAGTCTCCTATTGATGATCAGCAATGGCTCACTTATTGGGTTTTGTATTCCTTGATCACCCTCTTTGAACTTACTTTTGCCAAAGTTCTTGAGTGGTAATTTTGCCTTTTACTTTTGAATCTTTCGTTGGGTTTTTCTTCTTTACTTAACCTGATCTGAATACTCACAAAATTTGATGAGAAACCTGAGATTTGTCCTGGAGTGATTGGTTACAACTTACAAGATTGAGCACTGTATATAGAATGAATGGAAGAAGTAATTTAAGAAAGAAATGTTCTTGCTTACTAGTTTAGCATCCTGGTAGCAATACAATTCATACTAGATTGAGCACTGTATAGTGGTGTTAGTAAAAGTTTTATCCTAGTCTCCAATCATATCTAAAGATCTACAATTTCTGTTCTGTTTACATGGAGTACAGAGATCAAGACACAAATGAAATTGAATGTTGAGTGTGATTTTGCTTTTAGTTTTATTTTTACTTTAGCTTCAAAATGTTTACTTTATCTTGTCCATTGTATTAATCTTAGAACATCTACTCATAAATGTAAATTAGTAAGTAAAGGGATTATTATTGTTATACTGATAGGCAATATAAGAATTGTGAAAGTATACTTTATATATATCATAGGCTGCTGTTAAATTGCTGTGAACTGCTATAAACCTTTGTATTGTAGACGAGTGTACAAACACACTATCACTTTCTTCATTACACTCTTTCGAATTGATTCAAATTCAGCTAATTGGAAACGAGACTAGAATATTTAGTGAGATTCACATGAATTTCATCCATTAGGGTTAAGGTGTGTGTTGCTAATGAGAAACAATTACATGGTTGAGAAATGCTAGCAACATACTCTCTGACACATTCTTTTGAACATATGTTTTGTGATTGGTTAGAATCCATTAAAAATCTTATATATTTTTTTTGGATCTCAGTTATTTTTTTTAATGATTATCTTTCCTTGTTTTGTAGATTTTAATAAATTGTGACCAATCATAAAGTGAGCACTAGAAAGAATATGTTAGAAAGTGTGTTGCTAGTCTTTTTCTTACATGGTTTAGGACTATCAAGTCCCAGCCAATCTCTATTTGACGTGTAATTGACTGCAATTAATTATTTCTTGTGAATTGAAAATCTCAATTATATGTGGCATGAAAAAATTGGTTGGGATCATATATCCATGGTGATCTAACACTTTTAAAAATCTAATTGCTAACACCAAATGAGAAATGGACACATTTAATCATATACAGATTTCAATTGTATTTACATAATTTAGCTGGGAGCAATTATTAAACAACTAGTTGTGGTTAAATTGTCTCAATTTATTACAGGATTCCTATCTGGCCATATGGAAAGCTGATCCTTACCTGCTGGTTGGTGATTCCTTACTTCAGTGGCGCAGCCTATGTTTATGAGCACTATGTTAGGCCTTTCTTTGTTAATCCTCAGAACGTTAACATCTGGTATGTTCCAAGCAAAAAGGACTCCAAGGGTAAGCCAGAGGACATTCTAACTGCTGCCGAGCAGTACATTCAAGAGCATGGAACTGAAGCATTTGAGAATATGATTAGCAAGGTATTGGACTATTGGTATTTCCATGTGGAAAATTTGGTCGAATCACATATTTATGCTATCTTTTGTATCTGACCCTTTGACTAATCGTGCCATTCACTCTGCAGGCTGGTAAATCTGGAAAAAGTGGCAGACATGCGAATGGAAGCCATTGAATGCAATCTGTTAGCTTGTGTCATGTATATACAGGTTGGCATGGTACTCACATTTTACTTTTTTTAAAAAAAATAACTTTTGCCAGCGTGTGACTATATCAGTCTTACTCTTGTATGTTTTCTCTCGTAGCTATACAACTATTGTGTATAGAATTATAGAATGTATATTATTGAAGTACATTACAAATCAGTTTGTTCATTTTTCTTTTCCTTTGTGACACTACTCCGTAGTCCGTACCCAACTCCCTTCTCCAATAATACAACCAAAGTAGGTTTTGAATACGCTGCGAATATAAATTTGTGCAACAATATTTTGTCTATTTCTTTTCACCATCATGAGATGAAATAAATGATGTTCAAGACATAGATTCAAAATTGCACTGTACAAAATTACAAATTATTGGATGAGTTGTTATATATAGGTTTTGGTCCATGTTATGCAACTCTTAATCTTAACGCATATTTATTTATCTAAAATGATGTTTGGTACAAAAATATATGATAACCTTAATTGTTCAAATTTAAGTTCATTAAAATTCTTTTCTAACAAATTTAAACTCAATAGCTTGCCGTTGAAGAATTTTTATGGAGCGAATGGCAATTGATGAGAATTTGTCTCTCTGAACCCATAAAGTATTTGTACGTTACGTCTTCAATTCCGATAACAGGAATGTCGTCCCATTAATTCTTTTTAAAAAATTATAGAACAATCAAGGGCAATGGGTATACTGTGGTTAGTACGATATTAACAAAGTTGATTAAAACATGCAAGTTTAATAGATATATAGCGCGAGTGCTTGACTATTTATACTAATAATACACATAAATTTTTATAAAAGTTAACGTCCATTTTGATTCGTGACTAGACAGTGCAAAAAGTTCGTAATATTAGTGTATAATACAAGTGTATGAAAATGTATTGTATTATTACAAGGTATTGATATTAACTTTCCACCAATTTAATAATAAAATGTATTGTATTATAATTTCATTTTTGGCTAGAGAAGTGCACATAAGACACGTATAAGTGCCCTATTGCGCAGTAATAATTCTAACTTCCCATGAATTTTATAACAAGGGGTATTATCATTTATGATGTTGGGTCTAACTTAGTCGAACTTAAAATACTCGTTTTGAATATCTTGTTACGTATCAGGTGACTCTACCACATCATACATACTAAAGCAACCGTTTCAAGCTATTCATTTAGATTTTGCTTCAATAGTAAAAAAAAAAAAAAAATGAAGTAATTCATTTGGACTTAAAATAATATCATAAATATTAAATTTTAGTTTATAAACGACTGTACCCTGTATAGAAGATAACAAATGCAATTCGTAAGATTTAATTGCTTAAAATACGCAACCTTATGAAGTATCCACATTCAAGATAACAGAAGCATAACCCACCTATCAATGAATTCTCACGCAAATTATATGAAGTACTACTACTTATCCAGAATTTCACACAATTGCAACGTCCTCATGACCAATTTCTTCAACTATAAAAAAGCAGTTACCCCAGCCATCTAAAGCAGCACACAAATATGATTTCTTGCATTTGATTCCTTTCAAAAGTATAGAGAATCCATTTCATTCATAATTATAGAAAGATAGTAAAATTAATCATAACAGATAGGACAATTGTACTGGGAACCTTCTGTTGGCATCATAATGACTAAAATAGGCATGTTTGATTCAAGGAAAAAAAAATCGTCTTTCACATTAATTGTGCAATATGCATCATCACCACATTTATAAGAATGAATCAGAAATTGGACAAAGGCAAAGCAATGGCACCCATACAGCATAGGTTCCAACAAATACGGAATACCTTAGTTGATTAGAAAACTTCATTTTGAATAGGTAAAAAAGACGATGGGCTTGGGACATAAAACATAAAACTTTATTTACTGGAAACATAAAACAGAATATCTGATTATCCATCCAAGCTTACAAGAAGAAAACAAAAGAACCATCCAACTACAGCTGTCATTTTGGCACTTGATGGCCATGGGGCATGGGGAAGGATTATCTGTTTCAGTCATCACAGAAGATGGCACTAAGCTTGTTTAACAAGGGCCTTGCAAATATCATATGCATACCAGCCAGGATCAATTTGTAAGAGTAATTAATCATCAGGCATCAGTTTCTGCTTCTTCTGCTTCTGCTTCAGCTTCAGCTTCATCTACAGAAGCATTTATGGCTTCATTAAGGTATTCCTGAGCTTCATCTAATGCTGATCCTCTTGCATCGGCAGCATACAAAATCTTCTTAATTGCTAGAGACATCTGCATTCAAAAAGATAAAGGACAGTAAATTATTTGATTAACTTCGTGGTAAATAATCTCAATTTACTTTTTAAAAATTCCTGATATTATCATCCAGCTGTTTGTCAAGTTTAAAGACGTAGAAACACCAAATTCACACAAATAAAGAATCTCCTTTAGAATAGAACAATTCAAGGGATTTTGGTCCCTCCTAAAAATCTCCACACACAAAAACACAACTCTCAACTAGATGAAAACAGATTCCCTTAGCAACCTTCTGACCAACACTTGTGTAAATTTGGACCTCATCATTAGCTGGCCAACCCCTGGCTCCTAACAAAGACCCTGTTAATTAGGGTTCTGCCCATGGCAATTTTTTTATTTATTTATTTATTTATTTTTTGGATTATTCGACCCATTTCCAGTCAACAAAGATATTAGGAAATTTAGAAAAAAGAAAATCATTGAATAGATCATGAGAATAGAATGATATTATATGCCGGAGCATAATATAGTTAAGAGATTATTAGAGCAAACTAACAAGTAATAGACCTCCACAATCCGTTGTGAACAAAAATAACTAAACTGCAATGCAATGCAAGCCTTCATTAGAATTCTTACAGGATCATTCTCCAGTTCAGTAGCCTGACAAAGAATTTCTATATCCCTTAGTTTAGCAAAGTAAAAGTCTCTTTCTTTTTCCAAGTGATCCACAGAGAGTTTTAGATCAGAAACCTGAGAAACAGAAAGCAAAAAAATTAAGAAAACTATGAATAAAACTAAAAAAGTAAATGGATTTCATCAAATTATCATGACACAAACTTTCAACAGCGATACAAGTATAAGAACTGATAAATTGCCATGCAGCTTTGAAAGCATGGGTATATTATATACATGTGGCAATTTCCTTGGTATAGATTTCTACTAAATTAAAAAGCTTCTTTGGTTATTTCATGTGTCAAGTTATGCATCAATGCTTGGATCCTGCATGCCAATAATGGTAGCAGATAACAGGCACAGCAAATGCTGTGAACCTAATCTTTATAATGATACCTCCTTGGACAAAGCATGAATCTCTGCTGAAGAATTGGGTATATTATATACATGTGGCAATTTCCTTGGTATAGATTTCTACTAAATTAAAAAGCTTCTTTGGTTATTTCATGTGTCAAGTTATGCATCAATGCTTGGATCCTGCATGCCAATAATGGTAGCAGATAACAGGCACAGCAAATGCTGTGAACCTAATCTTTATAATGATACCTCCTTGGACAAAGCATGAATCTCTGCTGAAGAATTGGCTCCATCTGCTCCTCCACTTGATCTCAACTTGGCCCCTACACTCAAAAATTCACAAAACCCAAAAGGAAAACAGAAGAGGATGAGGGGACCAAGAAGAGTAACATGGAAAAACCATTATGAAAAAATCCAAAACAAGTTGAGGATCAAAGACACCAATAAGCAAACTAAAGGTTCAATTCGTACTGAGTGAGTCGCCTGAACCAGGATGATTCATAGTGTTTGTTTGCAGTGATTTTGAGGTCTTTTGACTCTTAATATTCCGGTCTTTTCCAACCTTACCTCTACGCTCCACAGGATTGTAGTTCCTACAAAAGTAGTGGAAAGGATTTTATAAAATATACTGACAAGAACAAAAACCCATGACAAGCATGGCTTAATATTGCATAACAAAATATCAGTAAAAATATGTGTGACTTTAAATAAAATTGAATTTTGACCTATGCTAGAATAGACCAACAGTGAATGACAAAACACCACATCATTATTAATCAATAAAATAAATAAAAAATATAAGGATTAAACAAAAACATACTATTTCGGAAAAACAAATGTAAAACTAAAATCAAAACAAAAAGTCAAACTTCTTTCAGCTTCCCTCTCCCTCAAACTTTTGATTTTTGAATTGTACAATAAGTCAATTCAATGATTTAGATCAAAATGAAACTCCCCTTTGAAAGCACACCTCTGGAATTTAAGAACACCAACTACCATGGCTATCCTTATAAATAAAAGAAAAATATCATGTATGGTTACGAGCCCAACCCCCAAAACTTTCATCTTCTTTTTTATATTGAAGTCTGAACATTTCATTGTATTTGAAACATTCTGGTTATGCACTTACACAAGCAAGTCGCTTACTGTGACCAGAGTTCATATTTAGTATAATGAGATCAGGGTTTACCACCATGACCAGAGTTCATATTTAGTATAATGAGATCAGGGTTTACCACCATGACCAGAGTTCATATTTAGTATAATGAGATCAGGTTTACCACCAAAGCATTATCTCAAAGTTACAAATGACTTCACCTTTCAATAACACCTTTAATGCAACTAAGTCCACACACACACAACAAAATAAACAATAACACAATTGCAATAGCTTTATCACGTTCCTAAATTTATCTTATTCTATTTGGAGTAGTCACCGTGCATAGCAACTGGAAAAGCCTTATTAATTTAATCTTTTCAAAATTAATGCGCAAAGCACTTTATTATATCACAGAATAGGCTGACACCATAGTATTTTTAAGCTCCATGTGTACTGGACTTGGACATATCTCACAAGAAATAAAGAAACAGAGATAATAAAACTGTTTAAAAGATTGTAAGGAACTTAGAAAGCATACTCATTCATAATGCCACCATTCACAGAATCGCAGTAACGTTTCAGCCATTGCAAGAACTCCAAGTTGTCCAAAGGACGGCCTTTAACAAGCCTGCCAACTTCAATATGCTGCCACATGGTAATCAAGTTAGTGCAATAAATGCAAACGTCAACTACTGATTGTGCCAAACTGTATACAAGATTTCAGTCTCAAGTTATAATCTAAAATATATATTCACTATTAAATCAAGAGGAACATTCACACTCCTGGCATAAATTTTTGCAACCAATGAAACTCAGATTGCAGAACCCAAGTAAGGATTGAGGAAGCTGAGATTGAGAAACAAACTCATAATGCACACAAAGCCAGAGAGATAATACCGCAAAAGTTGCAGTCCACCAGCAATGCAAACATGAGAATGTAAATTGAAGCAGAGAAAGGGGAGAGGAAAACAAAAAAGGAAATGTCATCTGACTAATGTGACATTGGAGCTGAACCAAACCATTAAATTCACCCCTCATTAGAACTTCTAGGTCTAGATAAACAAACTGCCTCATCCATAAGCTAAAATTTTTACAGGTAGTAAATCATTCCATTGAAAGTTTGAAATCATAAACAAGTTTTGTTGATTCAATACACCAAAAAATTATGAGGCCATTCCTCTGTTATTTCTTGCTTTCATATTTACTAAAGCAAAACTCTCTTCCAAATGTTCTGTTTAACATTGTATTGAGAATAATGGATACCTTCTCAATTTTCAGCTTGTTGAACACATCTTGTAAAACTTTGTAATTCTGGATCATATCATACTCTGTCTTCGCATCGAAATTCACCTACAGCAAACTCCTCAAGTTAAAATCACACTTCAGAGAAATAAAATATCAAAAAAGCATCAAAGTTAAAGCAAAGCCATGTTTTCACCTTGTGCATTGGAACAACCCCTGGATACGTCATGTCCATCATCTGGCATTGTACTGCACCAGATGCAGCCTGGCCAATAACATAAGAAATAAGCTCGAGTGAGTCAAAAACATAGATTTTTAATGTTCCATCGTATAGATAATAGACACCAGTATTCTTTTACATTTACTGATAAAAAAATTGTCATTATTGTGCTCTTAATCTAGTAATGAAATTGAACTCTTCTCCCAAAATTGTTTTTTAGAAGAAAAAGAGAGAGCGAACAAAAAATGAAAATAAATCAGAAAAGCTTACGCAAAAACAATGGTAGTTTCATTCCATGGGATGTTCACACTTGAACACACCGTTAACACCAGCAATCAGCAAATGTAACTATCAAAACCCCTAACTGTCCAAATTCTTTGGAAACTTATACATAAGAACAGAATTGGACAATTTGTTGCAACTTGAAAAAAAAGGATTGAACTAAACAGATAAGAGATAAAGGGTCAGCATATCAAGTAATAATCATCAAAATTACAGAAAAATATACTAGAATCATTGAATATTTTCTTTCAAAACCCACGTAGCAAACACGCAAAATTCAACAAGCAGATCAAACAATCGAGCGTGGTACACAACCCAACCGATTCACATTCAAATAACATTCCACGAAGAAAATAATATTATTCCATAACAATATTAGAAATCCCAAATGCCAATATCTATGAACAGAACAAGACAAAAGAGAGGAATAAAATAAATTGCATTACAAGTATAAGAAACCCCAAAATAAAAAAAATTAAAAAAAAAAAGCATTGAGAAAATGGCACAAAAAACACACCCAACAAGAAATGAAGAAAAAAAACCCATTACTCAAAAAAACAAAATCTTTTTTTTTTCATTGAATGTAGGCAACAAGAACGAAAAGGATTACCTCCTCAATGCGAGAGAGGTTAAGTTGAAGGCGATTGTTGATCCAAGTCAAAATCTCGTTTCTGCCGACAAAGTACGCGCTGTCCATCATCCCTATACTAGACGCCATTTTTCACAAACAATGAACAACACCAACAAACCCCAAAGAGAAGAAAAAAAAAAAATTAAGAGCAAACAAGGGCGTTTCTGGATAAAGGGATCAAGATTCTGGGTGCGAAATCTCAGGGTGGGGTTCCACGTTAAAGCAAAGTTTCGATTTTTATTTTTAGGTAGAAAAAAATAAAAGAAAAACAGAAGAAACTGAATTGAATGAATAAGAAAAGAAAAACGAACGGTGAAGGATTGGTTTGATTCTCCTCTCAAAGAAAACAACACATTGGGCACACACAACAAAACCGTACCGAGAGAGAGAGAGAGGAAATAAAAGAGAGAGAAGGTTCTTTCTGTTTCTCACACTCTCTTCCGACACATAACGTTTGCTAAATGCTATCGCTGGCCAGTGGAAGTGGGAAAACCCGTTTTTTAAATTATTTAATTAATTTAATTAACTAATAACTAATGAATTAAAGAATGAAATGTTTTAATTATATAATTAATTAATTGGTTTCTTGTTTGATAACGCCGTTACAAAATTTGGTGCCAAATGGAATGATTTACGTTTTACGATTCTTAATCAATTTTTTTTTTTAAAGCAGATTCTTAATCATTTTAAATATTAGTGGAGAAATACTGTATGGGGTTATTTTAGGAAAAGGAGTGGAGTGTGTGGGATCCTTAGGATGTGTTGTCTTATTCCACAAGAGGTAAATAAAGTTGCGGGCCCTCACTAAGAAAGTCTTTAATTGGATAAATGTTTAACTCAAAGGGCAATGAGAATTGTTAATATAAGGTTTGGTTATATCAAAATGCTATTCTAGGCACCCTTTCTACGTAAAAGGTAAAGGGACTTTTCTAAACATTTGGAAATTGTAACTTACCACAGTAAGAAACCCGCTAAATCTTAACTAATACAATGATGTTTAATAACAAAATTGGTTAATACATTTCTTTCTGATTGATAGTTCATAAACACCAACCTCTGAAGAACATTGCCGAAACTGATTGCAATTTAAATGAGTAAAGAAATCAGATTTGCTACAAATTCTTGGGTTTGCTCAATCCGAAAATTCCATCCTACTCGTTGAAACCTTACAGCCGGAAATCAATTTGTATTCCAAATTCTTTTGTGTGAATATTCTTGTCGCCTTACCCATCTATAAGAGATGAATTTAATTATTGTAATACCTATGACAGATATCTATTTATTACATGTATTTATCTACTTTAACATAATTTATTGTATATATTTATTATATCAATATTGTAATTAATTATTTAATAGTTATTTCATCTTATTTTTATTCGTGATGAATTAAATAATCCTATTTTAAAATTCAGATATTTCTTTTGGTATAATTACAATAGTAAACATTGAACGCAAATACTATTCAAATGTTAGACTACAAACTAATCTAAGTTTAAATATCAGATTTTTTTTTTTACAAAATTTAAATTTTCTACTACTGCTGACTTAAAATCAGAATTTTATTTTTTTAAAATCTAAAATTTTGGCATTATGGTAAGGCACATGGGATTATTGCATTCACTTGATGGAAGATATTCAAAACAGGCAAAAAAAAATTCAGATTTAAAATTAAAATAAGAGCTACATTTATTATGTTCAAGGATAACAATCAGCTTATGTTTAACTCTTCCAAACCCTATGAGTTTAGAATTCGGTTTTTTTATAAACGGATTTAGAATTTTGAAACTAATCCTTACACAAGAGATTTTATTGGATTATGATTAACCCATGAGAAATTCATTTGAAAAAAAAAACTTATTAAATTATTAATTATATTATAAATAAAATAATATAAAAGTAATAAATAACAAAATTTAATAATAAAATAAAAATTTTAGTAAAATTTATTATTTTGTATGTTACTTTTATTATTAAAAAAAATTAATTTACATATTCAAAGTAGGATGAGTTTATATGCAACTAGTAATACCTTACACTCATCTTCGTCCCATTTTTAAAGGGTAGGATAGATTTAAGTGTAGAAAAATCAAAATAATTTTTCTCAATCGATATTGAGCCATATTAAAATAGATATCTACAAGTTCAGATTTTCTTATTATTCATAACTATACTTAAGAAAAAAAAATAGTGTATAAGACATTTAGATTTAGATTGAGGTTAAAAATTTATATTAAAATTTAAATTATAGTAAATTTGTCAAGAAAAAAACAATAGCTTATTGGAAAAAAAAAAAACAAAATGAGCTGCACTGAAACATTAGCACGCCAGACCTATGGCTAGTATCTTAGATAGATAGCTCAATTGGCTGCTTATTAAATTAATTTTGTTTCAATATAATTATTTTTTAAGATTAATTAATTTTTTTATTCTTTTTATAGGATTTTATTTTTAATCTTTTAAATATTTTTTTCTTTTTTTTTAGTTCGCATAGAATTTTTTATCAATATTTTTAATATATCTAGTTAACATTTATGTTAATTGGTTAAATAAAAATTGAAATGAGTAAGGTTTCAGCCTCCACTCTAATCAGGAACTTTTATCTCTTTTTGGGAAAATTTGTCGGCACCAAAACGTGGGAATAAAATCGAGATGAATGGGAATGAGAGAACAAGAAAGAAAGAAAATGGGAGAAGGAGAAGAGAATAGGAGAATAAGAAAGAGAATGATTTTCTGATGTCTAATACGGAGGCGTACTATAATTTCAATTTTAATTATTGTCTACTAACCACTCACTCACCCCATTCATAATTTAGTAACTTCTCATCTATCCCAATCACAAAATCCGTTACTACTGTAATTTATTTATTTATTATTATTATTATTATTATTATTTATTTTCATTTTATTTACAAAAATAATTGGGGTGTTACATAGCTCAATTGGTCAACTTAGATTGATTACAAGCATTGTTTAGGTTGGTGAAAGTCAAATGGTGTACTCATGACATAATCATTAGAAACTGAATTGTTATAAGACCATCGAGTGAAAGAATTTATATCTAATTGTAGTGTGAGTGAGTATTTTACTATTTGTGGTCGGTTGATAGTCTCATGAGAGGACTTGACTATGTAAACCCTTGGAAAATGTTTTGTGATAATATGAATTGATGTGATATGTTGAGTCTATATTGATTGTTTGTTCCTTGGAAGAGAATTCACCATTACATTTTTGCATTGGTGATTTGTGTTTGTGATGATTTTAAACTTACGTTTGGAGGAGAAAATCCATAGGTGAGGTAGATGTTGTGGAAGATGCATGCCAGGAAGTTGAAAGATGGATTGGTAACCAGAGATGTTGAAGTCTTAGAAAGTTTATGGATGAGGTTGCTAAAATAGTTGGGGCAATGAGTTTTTTTTTGTATAAATTGCTCTAGGACTAGTGTTCTTTTTATGTGCAAGTTGGAAAGATCTAAGTGTGATTAATCTTGCCCTTTATATCTACCTTCTTGAGTTACCATATGTTAATACTCATGTCTTTGAACTCGGGTGTGTATATATATGAATCTATATATTTCACATGTATATTGTGTATTATTCCCATAAGTTAAAAATTCTAAATTTTTATTATTCATTAAAGAAAGTCTTTTAAAAATATCTAATGAGGTTTCGAAAGAAAAATTCATGTATTCAAGTAATACCTTATATAACTAGTTAAGTATCATGTGTTTGAGAAAAATTTTAAAATTCTCACATCTTTATATTTAAGATATAAAATATTTTTTGAACATCATTTAAAATTAAAGGATAAACTGATTAGAATTTTGGGGTGTTATTTGAATAGTCAAAATTTCTAATATACCACTATGAAGAGGAAATTACAATATAAGAAGGATAACAAAGATTGTTAAGTAGCAATGGAATGTTATAGAAAGGTAATGATAGGACATCAAAGAGATGCATAAACAGGTAAAACCGATGAGGTGAAGGACCAGGAGAGCGGTAGAAAAGGAGAGAGAAAGATGACAATAAAAAAAAAGAGAAAAGAAAAAAAAACTAAAATAATAAAAAAAATATTATTTAAAAATTTAATTTAATGTGTGAATTCCACTATATACTATAAGTTATTATAATCCTAATTCTCAATTTTTATCCACTTAATTACTTCCAGTTTCACATAAAAATATTTATAACCCATCTTTATAAATGACATTTTATGTTGTTAGAACCTAAAAGATTACATGAAAAATAAAAATAATATTTAGAGTAAAAATAGTATTTAGAGTAATTACTGTATAAAGACACAATCAAGTGAATAAATTATTATATATATATATATATATATATATATATAAATTTCTATTTTATTTTTATGCAGTTATTTTAAAATATATTTTATAAATAATAGTAACTAAAAATATTTTTATAAAATACTATTTAAATTAAATTAATTTATTAAAATAATAATTAAATAAATAACAAATAAATTAAATATTTATTAATATATTTATGACATTATAAATTTTAGTTTAATGTTTAATTCTATAATTTTAGAAATTTTTTCTTTAATTCTTTATAATTTATAAGTGATAATTTTAATCCTAAAATCTATCTTTTTCCATTATGATTCGCGTCATTAATGGTAGGACTAAAGGAATAAAAATACAAAGTTAAAAATTAAATAATTATTTACACATTATAAAAATTAAAATAGGATAAAAAAAAGTCAAGTTTATGAAAATATAAATAAACGATGTAAAATAAATCATAATACATGTAAATAATTATCACATATTTCTACTATTCTTCATTAAATCATAATTAAACTTTGTATAAGTGAGACAAGTGGCCTAAAGTAAAATGGCTGAAGTAAAATGGAAAATCTCTTTAGCCGTAAAGCATTATATATTCGTTGCTCTTTTAATACGTGTTTGTGGGTTGAAGGCAAGATAATCATGGATTACAAGACACCTTTGGAAAAAAGATTAAAGACGCAAAGGTTTTGACACTGACCTTCTCTAATTATCTTGTACTGCATTTTTGTCGTGAGTTTATCAATTGTTAAGAAAATTAATTATATGTCTCTGACTGTTTCAATTGCATTCCTTTTTAAATTTGTGAATTGCAGAGTAAGCATGAGTGTTTATGGATTGGATTAGTTTAAATTTAAGCTAAAATTAAACGTGAACCAGTTGTATTTGATTGAACATGTTTGGTTCAAGTTTTTGGTTTTTTTTTTTTCAAGAACTAAATCAAAGGTCATTAAAATGGAGATGATTAGATTCAGACAATCAATTTATGATCAGAGAAAAAAATAATCAATTTATGATAAAAAAATAAATTATTATATTTTTTCAGGTTTATATTTTTATATTGTCTATTTTAATTATATTAATAGAAGATAAAAATATTCCTTATTTATTATAAATAATTATTTATTTTTCTTTAAAATATTAATTTTAATGTAATAATCATTTACAACCGTACATGCCACTGTGCAATGCACAGAATAATTTATTTTAAAAAAATTTCATATTTAAAATAAATTATTACTGAAAAGATTAATAACATAATAATATTTTAGTCATAGAATTATGTTAATATTGAAGTTTAAAAAAGGGTCATAAACATTTATAATTCTCTAACGTATCAAATTTTGGTATGTATTATAATTGGAAGATAATTTTGCATCTCAATAGTAACAAAAAACTTAATATATAAAGAAATTTATTATAACATTACTGTACCAATAAGATTTACTGAAATCAATCATATTAAAAAACATAATGTATGAGCGAAATTCACTCTTTAAAAAAAAAAAATTGACGTACAAGGATATTACTTTATTACGGTTCCTCAAACGATGAGCATAACAAAATTTATTTTTTCTTTTTTCATCTTTAAATATGATAAAACAAGATATTTCTGTCTTGTTATCTTTTAACTATCTTTCTATTATTGTAATTAAAACTAAGATAATAGAAAAAAAATTCATGCATTAAAAAGGTAAAACATTTTATATAATCAATTAATTACAATGTGCGATAAGTTTGTTAATTTTAATAACAAAATCTCTACAGATAATAAAATCTGGTTTATAATTAAACCTTATAATTGCAAAAGTTCTTTTAATTTCTTAAAATAATTTTAAAATAAAATTAATGTATAAAACCAATCTAATTACTATAAAAATAGTCTAATTAATTATCCTTTACCGAGTAAAAAAATCTCCGAGAACTCATAAAAACCCTCCGAATGGAAAAGAAAATAATCACATTTTCCGAGTAACATTTTTAAATTAATTATACTTTACATACCTTTCCAAATGGTCTAACAATACTAAAATATGTAATAATTTTGTTTCATAATTTGGCGTGGTTTTCGGTTTTAAGTTTTTGAAAATTTTAAAAACAAAAGACATTAGTTTTTAAAATTTAGTTTTAGTTTTTCTTTTAAATTTTGATTTTAAAAAACTCATTTTTAAAGTTTTTATCCTATCAAAATTTTATTGAAAACAGTTTTGTGTGGTGGTGATGGTTAAAGGGGTTGACTGTATTGTGAAAAAATACTTCATATAAAAATTTAACAAAAATGATTAGGCTAGATGGGTCGCAATAAAATATGAAAAGAAATATTCTCTTGAGTTAAAATTGTTAGAATAAGATGATTAGTGTTTCTAAGTTTTGATTAATTACAAGACAGACGGAACACATCAGACGGAAGCATTGTAAGTAAAGTCAGACTGAATAAGCCCCAGACAGAAGATGACCCCTCAAAGTTAAAGTCATTCGTCTATCTCAAGACCAAGTCATCAGACGGAAGATTAGACGATACTCTTCAGACGAAGCTTTCAAGTTTCTCTTAAAACTGAAGATATACATCGTCTGTCAAAGAAGTGAAGATCAGACGGAGTAACCCGCGCCAAGTTCAAAATTCTAAGTTACTCTCAAGAGTTTCCAAAGATCTATACAGGGATTCGAGTTAATCTCTTCAACACAAAAAGGTTACGCCCTTTTTGAGAAGATCTTTGTACAAGTCAGAAAAGGGTTCTGAGCACGCCATCAAATTCGTTGTGCACGCTATATTGTCAATTGATTGCACTCTGACACTTTTTTGGGACTTCGCTTGGAAAACTCAACGACATTCTTCTGTCTCTAACGGATCTATGAAGACTTGCCTATAAAAGGACTTCACTCCTTCACGTTTCAGTTGGCGAACACGTTTCAAATTTCTAAGCATTTGTGATTTCGCTCACTGCTACATTCGAACTTCATTGTATACCCCTCTCTGCGAAGAGAAACTTTTCTTTCTAAGAAAACTTTATAAATCCACTTGTGTGGTGGTTTAGCCTGAGGAGGCTGGTTGTTCAAAGAATACCTCTTTGTTTAGCCTGCGTTGTAAAGAATACCTTGTTGTTTAGCCTGAGAAGACTGTGTTAAAAAAATATCTTGTATTAGCCAGAAGTTGTTGGATTCAAACAATACTTGTAATCATTTCACGGTTGATAGTGAAAACTCAGTGATTGTTGGGTAACTGGACGTAGTCTTGAATAGACGAACCAATATAAAAATAACTGTGTTTATTTTCCTTAAGCTTTCGTCTAACGAGGATAATTAAAGTATAATGTCTGTCCATAAAATTAATTTTTGAAGATAAGAACTGTTTCGTCTGAACCAACAGACAAAAGGATTGATTTTTTAATTAATACAATTCAACCCCCTTCTTGTATTTTATCTTTTACAAGCATCTTAGTTTTGATAATTACATAATAGTATGTTGTGCTAGTAGACAGAAGAAAGAGCATACTGAAGAGGCATCGTACTGATAATCATACTGAAGAGGCATCAGACTGATTATTAGACTGAAGAGGCATCAAACTAATGATCAAACTGAAGAGACATCAGACTGATGATCAGACTGAAGAGACATCAGACTGATGATCAGACTAAAGAAGCATTAGACTGATGGGCAGACTAAAGAGACATCAGTTAGGAACTAAAAAAGCATCAGATGCAGACGAAAGAATAATCACACGAATCATTAATGAGAATAGTTAAGATGCACCCTCAAGCACAGCCGCACAAGATGAAGTGTTTAAGTCATCAAGCCTCGAAGCAACTACATCAGATGAATAACCTTCATTGTTCAAGACAGAGAGCTCATCTCAACTTCAAGTCAAGTGCTCAAGAAGGAAGACTTTGAAGACTGAAGTTGAAGACGAAGGAAGGAGACAAACGAATGAATTCAACACATCTATTTGTTCATTCGTCTATCTCGTTTAATGAAGTTCAGAGGGAGTAGAAGCTTCCATAGAAAGAATAGAGATCTGTGCAAAACCCCTGTAACACGAAAAGCAACCATGCTTTTTGTTGATGTCTCTAATCAAGTCAAAAAAAACTTGTGCAAACATTAATTATTATGATTGATCTCTGTCACACACGTTTGAAGACCACAAGACAAAGGACAAACATTCAAATCTTTAGTCTAATGGATACTTCAAGAGAAGGCTTGCGAACTGCGTCACAAAGAAATTATATTCAAGCTTCAAGCTCTCAAGCAAAGTTCACTCGCCTTGAACTTAGAATAGAACTGATTGGAAAACCCCTCTCTGTGAAGAGGTTAAACTTATTCTTTCATTTTCCTAAATCCTCTATTTGTTGAGAAAGGCGCAGCGGAAAAACTTGTTGGACTTAAAGCTTGAAGATGCTTTGGTGTCTCTCTTGGTGTTTTGCTTTTAATGATTATGTAATTTTGATTTTCTTAGATGAAATGTAATTAGGAGTTTCCTATGTATTGATTGTTTAGTTTAGGCATGTATGTGGTTGTTCTTTGTTTGAATGGGCTGGAGAGCTTGGCAATCTAGTGTGATTTCTCATGTGTCAAATGTTTGATTTCCCTCTCTAAATTGCTTTGAAAATGTCTTTGGTAACCAACTGAGGTAATAGATTACCAACAGTAGGTAGTTAACTACCAACAACAGGTAATCAACTACCAACAATAGGTAACGAGTGTGGGAACTCATTTGTCAGCTGGAGTAATCGATTACCCCCGGGTTAATCGATTACCATGGGCCAAAATCACCCTGAAACCTTTGCTCACCGGTTTAATCGATTACCGGCCTTTCCTCGATGAACATTACCCCTATCAGAAAATCATTAAGTTGCCCAAATTGAGTTTTTAATTAAACATATAAATTCTCTTTTCTCAAAAATTAACATAAGATCTTGGAACATAAGTTTTAGAAAAGTTCATACACTTTCAAATTCTCTCTAAACTGAGTTCATCATCTTTTCCAAGAAACCCATAAAGAACTTCAAGAGTTTATCAAGTTTTTCATAAAGAAAGGGCAAAACTTGATCTTTTCTCTGACTGGGTGGTATTCATAGTGTTATCTTTTGTGATCAGATCTACACTCCAGGTGTTTTCTAAACTGATCTTTTGTTTATCTTTTTGGTTTTTGGGTTGTTACTCTAGGAGAGAGGTCTCTCTGGATAGAGTAAAGGTCCTTGAGAAGTGTTTTCTCAAAGGTTTGATCTTGGGTGTTCCAAGGTCAGGGAAGAACTGTTGTTTGGGTTAAAGGACAGGTTTTTGGGTGTTTTGATTTCGTTTTTGTGTTGCTTGTTGCAGAGTGAATGTAAAAGAACACAAAAGGGATCATTTGATAGTGGAAGACCGATCGCAATAGTTGTTGGGTTGGGACTGGATGTAGGCAGGCGATGGGCGAACCAAGATAAATCATCAGCGTGCACTCTTCTTCTTCCTTCTTCTCTTTACCGTTTACCTTACATTGCTGTTATCACGATTTAATATCTGCAATTTGTTAGGTAATCAACTCGGTAATTGACTCGGTAATAAACTAAAACTGGAACAGTTAGATACTGATATTGATTACGCTGTATATTGATTACTAACGTGTTTCTGAGTATTCTTTTTGGTATTTCTGCTGTGTATCTTTGATATTTCTCGCTTATCTGTCTCAACTATTGATAGGTAATCAAGAATAGTTTTGTTTGAATTAAAAGGAATTAGAAACTCGCGAAAATTGGGCTATAGTAGAACTAGAATCTATTCACCCCCCTCTAGATTCACACATAGGGACCAACAATTGGTACCAGAGCTTTATCTAGTAGGTTGCTCTAGATTTTGATCCATAGTTCCTTAGAATGGCCGGTAATCAATTACCATTCGCTGAAGGTGCCTCTATTAACAGACCTCCTCTGTTTTGTGGTGATAACTATCCTTTTTGGAAAGTGAGGATGAAAATCTTTATGGAGTCTGTACATAGAAGCATTTGGCAAGCGGTTGTGACTGATTTCAAGGTCCCCACATACATAGAAAATGGGAATGAGATTGAAAAGCCTTTTGAGAGATGGGAACAAGAGGAAATTAGGAGAGCTAAAAATGATGCAAAAGCTTTAAATATCATACATTCTGCTTTGAATTCAGATGAATTTTTCAGAATTTCAGCTTGCAACACAGCCAAAGAAGCTTGGGATCTAATAAGGGTCACACACGAAGTAACCGCTGAAGTACGAAGGGCAAGGAAGAATACCTTGATCCAAGAGTACGAAACTTTCAGAATGGCACAAGGTGAGTCCGTGATGGATATGCAGAAACGTTTCACACACATTGTGAATCATCTCAAAGGACTTGGTAAGATCTTCGTTGAGGAAGAAGTCAATGTGAAAGTGCTGAAATCATTGAGCAGAAAATGGCAACCAACTGTCACAACAATCACTGAATCAAAGAACCTAGCCTTGATGACAAGTGCAGAGTTATTTGGTAAGTTGAGGGAATATAAAATGGATATGTCGTATTGCGTATTGTTGATGAGGAACAAAAAGATAAGAAAGCCAAAGGTCTAGCACTCAAGATGGAAGACACAGCTAGTGAGAGCGATGCATCAAGCTGTGGTAGTGAATCTGAACAGGAAAATATGAATCTCATGGTGAGGAAATTCAAAAAGTTCATGAAGAGGAACAATGATAAAAGGAGATTCAACAATTCCAGAAAAGGCTTCAAGAGGAATGAGAGTTCATCTTCAAAGGTCACTTGTTATGAGTGTGGAAAAATGGGTCACTACAAATCGGAGTGCCCCAACATGAAGAAAAGTAACAGCAGTGAGCCTAGAAGAGTAGAACATATGGAACGACCCAAGAAGGACAGATTTCGCAAGAAGAAGGCATACATACCTTGGGAAGAGAATGATTCCTCAACCTCTTGTGGAAGTGATAATGAAGAAGCAAATTTGTGTCTCATGGCTAATCCAACATCCGATGATGAGGTAAATGATTCCGATTCATCTTCTTTTGACTATGATGAGCTGCAAACTGCTTTTTGTGAACTTTACAAGGAAGCCGAAAAACTAGGCAAGTTGAACAAGGTTTTGAAAAACAAAATTACTGATTTGGAAAATGATATTTCTGTTTTGAAAACTGATGTTCAAAGTTTGAAAAAGGAAAATGATATCTTGAAACTACCCTGTTCAAAGTGTAAGTCTTTTGATGTCTCCTTGAAAAGGAATAACATGAAGTTCTTTGCATTTAAACAAACCAGCAAAAACAGAACTTTCTCATGTAGTTATTGTATGAAACCTGGACATAACTCTTATAATTGCATGATTAGGAAGGAAGGAATAACTAGTGGATTGTTTAAATGGATTAGGAAAGATAGTCACAGCTCTAACACTTATGGACCCAACAAGTCTTGGGTACCAAAAACAAAGTGATATCTCTTTCTTCCTCAGGTATGTTTGAGAGCCAAACACTCAACTTGGTATTTGGATAAGCGGCTGCTCAAGACATATGATCAACACAAGAGCAATTTTATCTCCTTCAAATCAAAAGAATTCGGTTCAGTAGTGTATGGAGATAACAACAAAGGGAAAATACTTGGTATAGGTGCTGTTGGAGACAAATCCAACACTGTGATTGAAGATGTACTGCTTGTGGAAGGTTTGAAATTCAATCTTCTGAGTATTAGCCAACTATGCGACAAAGGTTATCAAGTATCATTCGATAATGGTTGCTTTAAGATCGGTAGATGATTCGAGTGAGGTATTAATGGTCGGTAAGAGACATGGTAACATCTACATCCTTGAACTTGATCATTCATCATCATATCATGCATGTCTTACGTCAAACGATGATTTATCATGGCTTTGGCATAGACGTATAGCTCATATTGATGTTCATCAGCTGAACAAGCTTTCATCTAAGAACCTAGTACAAGGGTTACCTAACTTGAGGTTCAAAAGAGAAGGCCTATGTGATGCATGCCAGAAGGGCAAGCAGTCTAGAAGCTCCTTTAAAACCAAAAATGTTGTTTCAACTTCTAGACCACTTAAGCTACTGCACATGGATCTATTTGGTCCATCTAGAACTACTAGTTTGGGTGGAAACCTATATGGACTGGTTTTAGTAGATGATTACTCTCGTTTTGCTTGGGTTACATTTATACCAAATAAAGACAAGACCTTCAAAGTTTTTTAAATTCTTGCCAAAAGGATACAAAACGAAAAAGATTTGAAAATCAAGTCCCTTAGGAGTGATCATGGAGGTGAATTTGAAAATGAACCTTTTGAAAAATTTTGTGAAAAATATGGAATCGATCACAACTTTTCCGCTCCAAGAACTCCGCAACAAAACGGGGTTGTTGAGAGGAAAAATAGATCTTTAATAGAACTAGCTAGAGCTATGTTAAGTGAGAGTGCGCTGCCTAAACACTTTTGGGCTGATGCAGTTTCCACTGCTTGCTATGTTCTAAACAGAATTGTAATTCGTCCCTTTTTAAAGAAAACCCCCTATAAACTCTATAAGGACAAGAAACCCAATATTTCTCATTTTAGAGTATTCGAGTGCAAATGTTTTGTTCTGAATAATGGCAAAGAACCACTTGGTAAGTTTGACGCCAAGGCGGATGAGGGTGTGTTTATTGGGTATTCATCAACAAGTAAAGCATACAGAGTTTTCAATAAAAGGAGGATGTGCATTGAGGAATCTGTGCATGTAAAGTTTGATGAATCTAACAATCCCCAAAAGGAAGTGTTTTTGTTGATGATGATGAGAATACGGTGAAGACAAGAAGCGAAAGAAAAACCACAAAAGAAGATCCACCAACCATTTCTCATGATCTGCCAAGAGAATGGAGGAAACCAAGAGACTTATCTCTTAACAACATCATTGGTGACATCCATAAGGGAGTATCCACTAGATCCTCCCATAATATGTTCTGTGATGATTATGCGTTTGTATCTCAATTTGAACCCTCTTGTGTTGATGATGCTATAAATGATGAATTTTGGATGAATGCTATGCATGAGGAGTTAAATCAATTTAAAAGGAATGACGTTTGGGAACTAGTACCTTTTTATAGAGATATGAATCTAATTGGAACAAAATGGGTGTTTAAGAATAAGCTAGATGAGAATGGAATTGTAGTTAGGAATAAGGCAAGACTAGTAGCTAAGGGTTATAATCAACAAGAAGGAATAGACTTTGATGAAACATATGCCCCAAATTTGCTAGATTAGAAGTCAGAAGAGTATTACTTGCTTTTGCATTCATGATTTTAAGCTATTTCAGATGGATGTTAAAAGTGCGTTCTTAAATGGCTACATCAACGAGGAAGTCTTTGTTTCACAACCCCCTGGTTTCACTGACTTCAGTTACCCTGAGCATGTGTACAAGCTAAAGAAGGCCCTCTATGGTCTGAAGCAAGCCCCCAGACAATTGTATGAAAGGTTAAGTAAGTTTCTTTTGTCAAAAGGGTTCAACAGAGGTAATGTTGACAAAACTCTTTTCATTAGGAGGAAGTCTAACAGTATTTTATTGGTCCAAGTGTATGTTGATGATATCATTTTTGGATCAACTAATCAATCTCTGTGTGAAGAATTTGTGGCTAGCATGCAGGGAGAGTTTGACATGTCTATGATGGGAGAACTCAAATTCTTCCTAGGACTGCAAGTCAAGCAACTGAAAGAAGGAACCTTTATACATCAAGCAAAGTATACTAAAGAATTGCTGAAGAAATTCGACATGGAGAGTTGTAAGATCTCTAATATCCCTATGTCAACTAATCTCTTTTTAGATAATGATGCTACAGGACTAGGAGTGGACCAAACAAAGTACAGAGGGATCATTGGATCACTCTTGTATCTCACAGCAAGCAGACCAGATATAATGTTCAGCGTTTGTGTTTGTGCGCGATTTCAATCTGCACCAAAACAATCACACATGACTGCTGTGAAGAAAATTCTGAAGTACCTCAAAGGAACAACGAACTGTGGTTTGTGGTATCCCAAAGGTACGTCCCCTACTCTAGTCGGTTTAGTGACTCGACGATTTTTGCGAGGTTGCAAAACAGATAGAAAGAGCACGTGGTGTTTGTCACTTGTTTGGAGAAAGCTTAGTCTCATGGTACAACAAGAAACAAGCATGTGTTGCTCTATCAACAAGAAGCGTAGTATGTGGTCATGGGTAGTTGTTGTGCTCAAACCATTTGGTTGAAGCAACAACTTGAGGATTTTGGACTAAAGCTTGATCGCATACCTATCAAGTGTGACAATACAAGTGCAATCAGTATCATGAAGAACCGGTTTTGCACTCAAGAACAAAGCATATTGAGGTGCGCCATCATTTCATAAGGGATCATGTTGAGAAAAGTGACTGTGAAGTGGTGTTCATTGAAACGGAGAACCAACTCGCGAATATCTTCACAAAGCCCCTACCTAAGGAGAGATTCTTCAAACTTAGAACCAATCTTGGTATACTAAGTGAGGAACATCTCTCATGAATTCTCTAAGTATGGTAAGTTGGATCATTCATGGTGCTCAAATAAGGTATGAGTTCATTACATTGCATAGTCATGACCAATTCTCTTTCAAAACATGTGAAATCAAGTGTTTTCAATCTTTCTGATATAGATAATCGATTACCATTTCGTTTCAATCAATTACCTAGCCTGATTTCAAAGTTTTTGGTGAATTACTCTCTGGAGTAATCGATTACCCCACTTGGTAATCGATTACCACGATTTCAAAAATAGGTTTTCCAAGTTATGGGCTACTGGAGTAATCGATTACCATGCTTGGTTAATCGATTACCACGAACCCTATTTTCAAAAGCTTTTGGTTACTCACTGGTGTAATCGATTACCACGTATGGGTAATCGATTACCTTCGTTGCTGAAAGGGTTTTTCAAGTGTTTTTCATGGATTTGGGCCTAATCGATTACAATTTCTTAGAGTCCAATACTTTTTTCATTGAATCTAACCTCAATTGTGGAGTTTTTATAAGTGATTTTCAGGTTTTGGGTTTCATTCTACACATCTCACAAACCCTAAAAATCTCTTTCTCTCTCTAACCCTAAAACCCCCTTTTCATCTTCTTCATCTTCTCCACCACCAACATCAATGGAAGAGCAAGGACGAGGCAAGCGGATCAAGCACATGGGTAACAAGCCTAAGCCAAGAGTTTCGCCCCGATCGAAGAAGGGTGAATCCTCTTCCAAGAGAGGAAGGAACCCACATCTCCGGGAGAGGCCGTGGCACGCACAATCAACCCATGGTTCACCTCAACTGCACAAGAATCACGTTTCTATGGAGATTTTGCCAACAAGGAACTCGTTCCGGCAAAGATTTTGGACCTCCGATGGCTGGATGCACAAGGGTTCACATTCCACTCTTTGCTCCGAGATCAGAACCTTGAGAAGTTTGTTGGTCTGAAGGGTTTCATATACCTCGATCTAGTGAGAGTTTTCTACTCCAACCTCCGACCACACCAAGCCACCGGAACGGTAATCTCAGAGGTAAAGGGCAAACCTATGATTTTGACTCGTGATATATTTTTTCGTTTTGCTGGATTTAAAGATGAAGGTATACGTCCTACGATTGAGCACTTGCAAGCACAAGGAATCGAACTTCACAAGGACTCCTTCTTCATGAGCCTGCTCAAAAACCCTGAAATGTGGGAAGCTGAAAAGGCTGCAAGGAAGGAGCGTGGGAAGAAGATAACCTACAACACTGGTGGGCTGAACACCGACGATCGTCTTCTCCACTACACAATTTGTTGGATTCTGGCTGCAAGAGGAGCAAATCACGCTCAGATCAATGAGGAGGATATGGTGATGATGGCAGCGTTGAAAAATGGCATTCAAGTCGACTGGGCATATGTTGTGATGGACAACATGCTCAAGACAAGAAGGCTATTTGATAACAAATGCCCCTATTCTCTGTTTATTTCACGTTTGCTTGAGCATTTTCAGGTTGATACCTCAAATGAGAACAGAGACTTGGTGAAGGACATTCACATCATTGGAGACAAAGCGTTGAAAATGATGCGATTGACGAAGACTGATGCTGGATGGGTGCCAAGGGAAGAAGCACCACAACAACAGCAAACAGAAGCTGCAACAAATCCACCTTCTGATGATGATGATTCGGCGGCTGGGGAGTACATCCCTAAATCCCGTTTTGAATCAATTGTCATTGATCGGATGGATGAACTGGAAGCTACAACAGCCAAAAGATTGGACGAGATGGAGGCTGCAAACAATGCCCGCTTCTTGGATCTCAAGGAGCTGCTGGAGTCCCTTCATACTCGCTTTGATGCACTCTAGTATTCCCTTCTTATCACTTCTCTCTCTTTTGCTTATTGATATACCAAATAGGGGGAGAATGGCTATATAGGTTATCCTAGATAGGGGGAGTAGACTAGAATAGAGTAGCAAGTATTGATAGTAGCAAGTATTGAGTAGCATTTGTTTTGCTCTTTATGTTTGATTTCTCTTTAGCTCTGAACAATTTACAATTTGGATATTTGAACTTGAACAATTCGATATGGTTGTAATATTTCTTTTCACGTTATGGTTTATATTCCGATTCTGTTATTTTTTTTTATCTATGATTGTGAATTGAATCATGTCTTATATCTCTGAATGGATGATTTTAACTTGATGAGTGATAGTATAATGCTCTGTTTAAGATAGATTGTATAGTGAATCTGCAATGCATATACTGCGTATTTGGATATCTCAAAAAATTGCAGGATTCTTAGAAGATCAACACACATCCTAAACCTCTAGGAAAACCTTAGTTGAGATTTGGTACATCAAAACCAAAAAGGGGGAGATTGTTGGACTTAAAGCTTGAAGATGCTTTGGTGTCTCTCTTGGTGTTTTGCTTTTGATGATTATGTAATTTTGGTTTTCTTAGATGAAATGTAATTAGGAGTTTCCTATGTATTGATTGTTTAGTTTAGGCATGTATGTGGTTGTTCTTTGTTTGAATGGGCTGGAGAGCTTGGCAATCTAGTGTGATTTCTCATGTGTCAAATGTTTGATTTCCCTCTCTAAATTGCTTTGAAAATGTCTTTGGTAACCAACTGAGGTAATAGATTACCAACAGTAGGTAGTTAACTACCAACAACAGGTAATCAACTACCAACAATAGGTAACAGAGTGTGGGAACTCATTTGTCACTGGAGTAATCGATTACCCCCTCGGGTTAATCGATTACCATGGGCCAAAATCACCCTAGAAACCTTTGCTCACTGGTTTAATCGATTACCAGCTTCTGACAGTCGATTACCCCTATCAGAAAATCATTAAGTTGCCCAAATTGAGTTTTTAATTAAACATATAAATTCTCTTTTCTCAAAAATTAACATAAGATCTTGGAACATAAGTTTTAGAAAAGTTCATACACTTTCAAATTCTCTCTAAACTGAGTTCATCATCTTTTCCAAGAAACCCATAAAGAACTTCAAGAGTTTATCAAGTTTTTCATAAAGAAAGGGCAAAACTTGATCTTTTCTCTGACTGGGTGATATTCATAGTGTTATCTTTTGTGATCAGATCTACACTCTAGGTGTTTTCTAAACTGATCTTTTGTTTATCTTTTTGGTTTCTGGGTTGTTACTCTAGGAGAGAGGTCTCTCTGGATAAAGTAAAGGTCCTTGAGAAGTGTTTTCTCAAAGGTTTGATCTTAGGTGTTCCAAGGTCGTGGGAAGAAGCTTGTTGTTTGGGTTAAAGGACAGGTTTTTGGGTGTTTTGATTTCGTTTTTGTGTTGCTTGTTGCAGAGTGAATGTAAAAGAACACAAAAGGGATCATTTGATAGTGGAAGACCGATCGCAACAATTGTTGGGTTGGGGACCGGATGTAGCGATGGGCGAACCAAGATAAATCATCACGTGCACTCTTCTTCTTCCTTCTTCTCTTTACCGTTTACCTTACATTGCTGTTATCACGATTTAATATCTGCAATTTGTTAGGTAATCAACTCGGTAATTGACTCGGTAATCAACTAAAACTGGAACAGTTAGATACTGATATTGATTACGCTGTATATTGATTACTAACGTGTTTCTGAGTATTCCTTTTGGTATTTCTGCTATGTATCTTTGATATTTCTCGCTTATCTGTCTCAACTATTGATAGGTAATCAAGAATAGTTTTGTTTGAATTAAAAGGAATTAGAAACTCGCGAAAATTGGGCTATAGTGGAACTAGAATCTATTCACCCCCCTCTAGATTCACATATAGGGACCAACAAAACTTACACACAAAACCTGAAAGTCTGCGTGTAAAATAAAAACATTTCCCTTGAGGGGGAAACAAAAGAACTGTAATATACGACAGTATAAAATTCCAAGAGAATAAAGAAAATAAAATGAAGGAGCAAAAGGAACACCAAAATTTTAACGTGGAAACCCCCATTGAGAGGGACAAAAACCACGAAACTTAGTCAAGAAAAATATCCACTATGAGTCAAAGAGTACAACAAAAATGTTTTACAAAAGAACTCACAAAAACTCTATACTCGGGACCTAATAGTGAAAACACACAAGTGGACACACACTCTAAGGTGTGGTGCGATTGAATAAAACACATCACTCTTGTTTATATAAGTGTTCTCTTCTCTCTTTTAAAATCTGCCGATGTGGGACTTTGAATTAACAAAATACTCAACACTGTTGTGGTTCCCTTAGCCTAAGGAGGTTGTATTACAAAGAATACCTTTGTGTTAGCCTGAGAGGTTGCGTTCCAAAGAATACCTTGTTTAGCCTGTGGAGGCTGTGTTCAAAGAATATCTTATGTTAGCTGCAGATTGCTGGGTCCAAAGAATACTGATTTAGCCTGAGAAGGCTGTGCCCAAATAATATCTGTATTTAACCAGGAGTGGCTGGGTTCAAAGAATACTCTCAGTGAAACCTCAACGTGTTGTTGGGGAACTAGATGTAGTCTTAATCAGACGAACCAGTATAAAAATATTGTTGTCTTCTCTATTATTTTTATCTGCTTACTAACTGAGGTTAATAACTTAAACTAAATCTTTAATTAAAATCAATCTTTAAAATAGAAGTTTAAGTTTGCGTCTGATCAAGCATTTTCAACAACAGACGCAAAACACATCGTCTTAGCGAAATAATTTTTTAAACAGTCTACATAATTCAACCCCCTTCTTGTGTTTTTGTATTTTACAATTTGGTATCAGAGCTTAACCTCTAAAGGTTGAGCGCTTAACGCTGCTAGAGGAAAAGATCCAGTATGATAAACTCTTAGGCGATGCTCATTGTAGAAGGCTCCTCCATGAATATTCCTCCAGCTTTCTCTGAAAATGATTACCCTTAAACCGAATGAATATGTAAATAAGTCTACAAAATATAGACTCTGAAAGATCATAACAAAAGGAGACATTCCCTTTATCTTTAAAACACTTAAGACTAACTCTATTTTTTTATTATCTAATAACTAGACAGTTATTCGCTTTCCATTTAAATAAAGTTAATTTTAACATCATTAGTTTTTTTTTTGGTAAAAATCATAATTAATTTTAAATTAATGAAAACAATAAAATATTCCTGTTATTGAATTTTAATTATAAACTTTACATAAAAAAGGAATCATAGTAAAATACATAAAATAAAAGGATAATTATTTGACTTTCATATAAAAGAAATATACTGCGGGCCTAAAAGATTTGGACCTGAAGGTGTTTGTTGGGCCTAGGTGTTACAGTTTCAAACTCAATTACATTAACAAGGAATAAGGAATTAGGGTTTTGCAGGTTTAAAAAGGCGAAACGAGATAAAAGATCCATTCCCTGGTAAGGCGCGAGAGCAGAGTAGCGGAGAAAGGAAACGGAAAAACGGCACCGCCGTAGAAGGGAAGAGCTATGGTACACGTTTCATTTTACAGAAACTGTAAGTAAAGAGCAGATCGATCGATACAACAACGTCGTTTTACTGACGTTAACCTCTGTTGAAGAACGCCATTGATCTGTTTTATTTGTTGCGTTTTGCAGATGGAAAGACGTTTAAGAAGCCGCGTCGTCCATACGAGAAGGAGCGTCTGGACGCGGAGCTGAAGCTGGTTGGGGAGTACGGACTCCGGTGCAAGCGGGAGTTGTGGAGAGTACAGTACGCCCTCAGTCGCATCCGCAACAACGCCCGAAACCTACTCACCCTCGACGAGAAGAACCCTCGGCGGATCTTCGAGGGCGAGGCGTTGCTTCGCAGAATGTTTCGTTACGGTCTCCTTGATGAGACTCAGAACAAGCTCGATTATGTGTTGGCCCTCACTGTTGAGAACTTTCTCGAGCGCCGCCTCCAAACCCTTGTTTTCAAATCTGGAATGGCCAAGTCCATTCATCACGCCAGGGTTCTCATCAGGCAGAGGCATATCAGGTTCCTCATTTTCACTCTGTTACTGATACATTTATCTTAATTTTGTTTCTCATTGTTGATCGTGTTGTTTTGCCAACATTTTTTTAAAAATATATTGTATGCTCTTCTAGATTAAACAAGCTTTATGTGATTAGGGTACTTTTGGCAAAATACTGTTAGTCAATGGCTTATTCATTATGTGCTTATCATGGGAGTGTGCTTAATAGTGTTAGGGTACTTGTTACGTTGTTTTTATTTTGAACCAATAGGATCAAATTATTTTTTGTACTGGGTAGAATGTGCTTTGGTTTCTCAATTTTCTATCAGTTTTGGTTTTGGTCCTCATTTTTTTTTATAATTGGTGAATTAATATTATTCAGAGTTTTATCTAGAGGGCTAAAATTCACTAATTGTTAAAATTATAATGATCGAAATTATTGTTTTCAAAGCATGGAATGTTGGCTAATTTTGTTTTATAATTGTTTTCATATGCTATTCCGGAGAGCTTGTTCTAATAATTTGGTGAACGTACCATAAACTTCTATAGTAAATTCAAAGGGAAAATTCGTTATTAATTTTCTAGACCTTATATAAGGATCATGCAAGAGCTGAAGGAGGATTTATTACCATTCTATTTTGATTCTCATATTTTTTCCACTTCAAGATTGAACCGCAATTGTAAGATGATATTTGTTGTTCGAGAAATGTTGTATTTTTTCTTATGGTCATTTGGGATTGGCAGGGTTGGTAGGCAAGTGGTTAACATCCCATCTTTCATGGTGAGGGTTGACTCTCAGAAGCACATTGATTTCTCACTTACAAGTCCCCTTGGTGGTGGACGCCCTGGAAGAGTGAAGAGAAGGAACCAAAGGGCTGCTGCTAAGAAGGCCGCTGGTGGTGATGGAGATGAGGAAGATGAGGATTAGACTATTAATTATGTTTCTCTAGTGCTACTAGACCTTGAGCAATCTATTACTTTGCGTTCCTAGTTTATTGTTATTATTGATTGCCATACTTTTTCATCCTTGTTCCTTGTTTGAGAAAAATATTTTGTTTGACATGTTATGTTTTTTTGGAAATTAGATATAAGTGATAAGATTTTTCATAAATAACTTTGGTGGTCATTGATTTGCTCACTGGCATCTATTGCTAATGGGCTTGGAGTTTTGAAGTTTCATTATATCCCTGGTTTAAAAACATGGTAATGAAAACGAATGAATCATACTTTCTTTAGTGTGATAGGAATAAAGTTTGTTTGACTAAAGATTTTTTCGTTTTTTACCTCACATTATTTGTGATGCAGTGTAAGGTAGCATTTGATTTGAAAAAATAGGTAAAATGACTAGTCGAATGAAGATTGAGAAAGCTTGCATAAAAAAGTTCAGAAGTGGCCGAAGCTGTTTATTTTATTCAATAAAATTCCTATTTGATTCCATCCCTGTGCGGTATCCTTTGAAAGGGTGGTACGAGTGGGTTATTTAAGCAGTGCGAAAGTATTTTGGGTTAACATTGGGTTGAGTTGGGTGAAATTTTGGTAGTTTATTTAACCTGGGAGCAATGAGCTACACCATCACACCTTGAATCTTCAAAATAATGACGCTATGATTTCCATCCATGCCTCAATTTCCTCGATCAGCGATCTATCTCAATCCTAACCTTATAAAATCACATTTTTTTTAGAATTTAACCTATTTTTCCGTAATTTATTCTGATTTATTTTTTGGATGAACCTACCTATATAACCCATCTACTTGAACTATTGGAGCCTAGTCAGTCAATTTAAATCTCACCTATGAAGTGAACTGAATTGATATTGCTTGTTTATTCGTTCAACACACTTAGTTAATAAATTTATATACCGCTTGTCCAAGGAATTGTGCCTTTTGTTTTCCTTAACGTGTATTCATGAACTGAAAAAACGGGAAAGAAATGCACATCACTTTTTTGCAGTTATGTTCATGATTTTGTATTGATTTCTTGTGTTTTGGGATGAAAAGCTCGGATTTATAGTTGTTCCAATTCGTCAACTTCTCTTGATCTGTGTCCTTTTTAATTGCTATCTCCTCCAATCTGTGTTGTAAATCTTTGCTATATAGTTGCATTTGTTTGTCAAAGTAGAAATTTTGGTCTTGTGCGTATTGCATGAGGTTTGCAGCGTGCTTCCGGGAAAAATATCTTCGAAATATTTACAGCAGTATTTCAGCCAACAGATCGTATAATCCCTTTTTACCAGAATTGGCGAATCAACTCGCCACCATTTTTTTTAGGAAAAAATAAAATTACTGGAATATACTTTGCCTGTCAGTTAGTTACCGATGAATCCTAGATTGGAAAGTAAATTAGCAATTACTGAGTTATGTTTTGGGACATCGTTGCTTCATGAATTTTCTTAATTAATTGAAATTATGTAAAGTTTCCCCAACAATATTTAAACCGTACTCCCCAGTTGTCTTCTACAAGAGGCAATGCGTGCTAGCATAGCAACTATTTGTACGGCAATAACTAATAACCTGACCATAAGAATTGATGCGAGCATATGACACTTTTCAGCACTGAAAAAAAAGCTTAAGATTTGACAGAAAACATGAAAAATAAAATAAGGGTCTGCCCAGGACAACAATCAAGGAATTTAAAAAGAGAAAATATTTAATATATAAAGCTTAAAAAAAATTAAGAAGTGTAATTTTATGTATTTTAATAAAACTTTTTCTACTATTAGTTCCTTAACTAGTATCTTAAAGAGACTAGTTAGCATTTATCATAAAATAATAACAAATTTTTAACGTTTGTTAATTTTAAAATAAATACCTTAAAAATTATATTAATATTATATACTGATCGAACTCATTCTTCAAAGCTAAATGATTTGAAAAATATGAGGATAAAAATATCATAATTAAAAGAATATATAGAGATTAAAATTAAGTATGTAAAATTCAAGATTCTTTATAAAGTTGTAATTCCACATCAACACATCCATATTAATATTTTATTACAATGTCAATATATTGGATGTTAACTTATAACGTACTAAAATTAAACATACTAAACAGATCAAAATCATTCAAACACTGCACTCTAATTAAAATTATTTCTTTTAATATATAATTATTAATCGATGTAATAATGAATGTAAATTACATTGATCCCTTATATATATATATATATATATATATATATATATATTCAATTTTATAGGAACCCAATTAGCACACTTAACCTTTAATTCTCATCTACTCATAATAATTATTTTCCAACGAGTATAAATCTGATTTGGTTATTTGATGAGTAGTACTACTGATTTTCTAGTAAAGAAAAAATACCAGTGTATTATTTGAATAAAAAAATGAAATGAGAAAAATTAGAATAGTTTAATTAAAAAGAAAAAAACGTCAATTTTTTTTTTTAAAAACAAGATTGTTTTCATTTTTACTTTTGTGATGCTTCCATTTTCTTTCATTCAATTTTTCTGATCAAATAAGCAAAGGGTAAAAGTAAAACAAACATTGACGACATGTAATGTGACAATGTATTGACCCAGCCACTTGATTCTAATATATCGCAACTCCAAAACACGGTTTCTTTATTTCTCAACATTTTTTATTTCGTTCGTCAACAAACACACCTAATTCTTTGAAAATAAATAAAATAAAATGCACACAGATTTGTAAAATATATAGAAACACAAATTTCCTTCTTCTAAGTGTTTTTTCATTTTTTATCTAATCATTAAACATACAAGTGAAAACTCAATCAACCCCAAATATTAAACTACAGAGTTTAAAAAGTTAAACAAGTGTGTTTTCAGGTACCCACATAATTAAGTTATTTCAATAATTAATTACACTTGTATAATCGATTATGTAATGAAAAAGTTGGTTTCTCGAACTATGTGCCCAACTGACAAGGGGCTTCCCTAAGAGAGAGCCCCAGCATGATCTCTACGTGTAATGAAACGGACATACCCCATCAACTGGCCTAACACCATAATTGCCTAGCTATCACTTCTGAACATGCAGTTAATCATGACCTACGAAATGCAGTTTAAAAGGAGGTCTCTTCAAGCAAGGTACACAACGGACCCCAATATTCTAAACACTATCACAAAATACTGATTTTAGCATTGGAGCGCCTTTTGCAGGTACCCGATCTCGGCATGTCGTTTGTAGAGATTGCAAACATCATCTGTTCACACTTGCAATCCACGTTTCGACGAGTACATATTATAATCAAAATCATTTTTTATTTGGATAAATTTGTTAAAATATAGTTTGAAAATAATTAATTTTATTTGAGTGCAACAAAACTCAACCTTTATCTAGTAAAACAGTATTAAAAAAACTGAAAGAAAAACATTGAAAAATAATCATAAACTTTAAGTCTATATATTATAAATATCAGCTTATTTCTTATAAGAAAAAATATTTATAAATCTAAGTTATTTTACCAAACAACACAATATCTTCAAACAATTTTTTTTTTATTAAAAAACCCGAAAATGAAAGATTTCACAAACATATTCTATGTACTTTTATAAAAAATATTTAGTAGAAACTAAAATGCAAAACCAAGACTTAATTAAGTTTTGTCATATAAAGAAGAAGCACCCACTTAAAACCCTTCCAAGTTGCCAACCCCAAACTAGAAACCAGAAAGAGGGGAAAACACCAAGAAAACGAGAAAAAGTAAGAGAACGGAATGGATTCTCTGAAAATATTCAAAGGTTACGGCAAAGTAGAACACGATCAACAACACATCGAAGATCAAAATCGCAACCACAAACCCAAATCCTCAAAACCCTTCATCACCACAATTTCCATCTTCGCACTCCTCTTCCTCACTCTCACCTTCGCCTTCGCCCTCGCCTCTCTCCTCCACCACCACTCCACCAACACCGAGTCACAACAACTACTCCTCAAATCGGCCGAGTCCATCCGACTCGTATGCAACGTCACGCGTTTCCCCAGCGCGTGCCTCGCCGCCATCCCTCCCTCCCCAAACGCCACTGACCCCGAGGCCATCCTCGCCCTCTCCCTCCGCGCGTCTATCCACGCGCTCCAGAACCTCTCGTCCTCGCTGGGAACCGCGAATTCACGCGCCCTCGCCGACTGCAGGGACCAGCTCGACGACGCGATGAGTCGGCTCAACGACTCGCTGTTGGCCGCGGCGGCGATGACGGAGGCCACCGTCGCCGACGTGCAGACGTGGGTGAGCGCGGCGGCAACCGACCAGGAGACGTGCCTGGACGGGTTGGAGGAAGTGGGTGACGTGGCAGGCGCTGAGGAGATGAAAAAATTGATGAAGCGATCGAAAGAGTACACCAGTAATAGTTTGGCTATTGTTGCAAATATTCAAAATTTGTTACGTCAATTCCACTTGACCCTTCATTGAAGTTTTCTATTTGTTCATTTTTTGTTGTTTTGCTTTTATTTTTGGACGAGGGTTTGGAATTTGTGTATGTGTATGTGATCCTTAATTAATTGTATAATATGTATGTGGCTATACGAAAATTGTTATGGTAGCAGTTTGAATTGATTTCTTTCGATTTATTAGAAAGTGTTGGTAAATTGGTATAAATTTTAGTAAGGACGGGAATTGAAAATATAGTGTTACTTGTTATGCAAAATATTTTAATGTGGTGTAAGGGATTCTTGTAATAAATGAAACCATTTGTGTTTGATTTGCTGTTAGCAGATACATTTTTTTATACGCGTTGAAGCCAATCTACGAATTTTGTGTCATTGAGTTCAACTGACAGTTGAGGTTTCTCAGTAGTGAATCAAACACATCCCAAATTGTTGAACCAAAATGCAGAGTTAAGACAAATAAGAATAATAGACCAGAATTTCACTAAGGATGAGAACTGGTCCAGTAATTTAAATGGACAACCACAAAATAATGCATGCAAGTGTGTTTCTAAATGGTAGGTTTAACTAAATTGCAGTTTGGTGCTGGTTGGCTGATGAATATTCATCTCTACACGACACACTATGTTGTGTCGCCATTATTGACGAATGCAGTTTCAAAATCTCTCGTTGTGTTTGTATGAATTAAGAGGGATAAAATGAAGTTAAATTATCTAGCACCACCTAAGTGAGTGTCCCTTGGATCTAGCAATCATTGGAGGTAATACACCAAATGATCATTCCAAATAAATGCAAGTTTGATGCGAATTTGTTTCGGTGGTTGCAAGTTTGAGTATTGAATATGGACTTAGGATAAATAATGGTCATATAACGGTCATACAGCTTCACAATGTATACGGTTTTCTTCTGGCCTTGCTATGTCATTCAGATTGAACTCTAAAAATTTATAAAACTAAAAACACAAGAAAAGATGTTAAATTATATTAGTCAAAAAAGTTTGCAAGCTTTTTAAGACACAGGAAATGCACAACCTAGTCAATCAAACTTAGTTTTTCAAAAAATAGTTGAATCTAGTCGATCAAACTTAATTTTTCAAAAATTAATTTTTAATTATTTTCACATAAGAAGGCTTTTAAGAAAGAACAATTAACTCTTATAATTAGTAAATAAAGAATATAAAAGATAAAAACACAAATATTTTTATATTTGTCTTATACAAATATTTTTTGTCTCAACTTTTTCAAACAAAACAATAATTTTTTAGCCTCAACCTTTCAGGTTAATTACAACAAATATTTTTTATATACAATCTCTTTAGGCTAATTACAAAAAATATTCTTTATTCTTTTACACAACCTTAACAGGCTAACACCTACCAGAAGTATTTATTTATTTATTTCTTTATTTCTTTTCAACTTCACTGTTTAAAACTTGATGTTAAAAACCAGGAACACTGAACAAAATGAATAGCTAATCGATGTCCAGAATTCTTTTCCACCTAGAGGCAATAGGCTTGATGGATCCAAGTATGCAATTTCCCTGCTGGTTTAGATTCTTTTCTTTATATTTCTCCGCTGGGTTGAATCAAAAGACTCAAACTCCTTAACTACGATCATTTTTAGTAAATTTGACATGCGTTTACAATCTTATAACATCTCCATCTGGCAGGTCAAATTATAGTTTTCATTTTTTTAAACTTTATTTCAAGTTTAAGTTTAGTCATTAATCATTTCCCCCCTCAATTTGTTTCACCAACTTTAGTTGAATTTTTCTTTCTAGAAACTGTCTTATGCATTATATGACATGTTTGTAGCTTTGAGTTCATTAGTCTTAAATGACATTTTTTTGCGCACCAGCGTATCCCTTAACCAATCCATTTTGAGATGGAGAGATAACTGAAGTAAAGTCTTTTTAGCCAAGCCTTTTCCATACCGTGTCCTAATTGAGAATTTAAAATTATTCCCTTTAAAGGTTTCCCTTTAAGTTACTAAGGAAAAAACAAAAAAAACCAAACATTTCTTTTATTGCACAAGAGCAGGAAGTAGCAGTCTTTTCTACCCTAACATTTTGCATATCCTATAATAGGATAATATAATACCATATGTTTGCTTCATACATCCAAAAGTAGGAAACAGAAATTAGGGAAGAAAAATACTTGGGATGTAACCCACTCAACAGTTAACACTTTACCAAGAAATAGACCGCTAGGAACAATGAATGCAGACTACAACACCAAGCAAAAATCTTTCACTGGTGTAACCCTTCTTAAGCAGCATCTTTGGTTTCAAGTTACATCCACGAATGTAGATATCCTATTCTAACAGCACACCCAAGAATGCCATCAATTTTAAGTCATCAAAGAGCATTTATCATTCTCTTCATCTCCGCAGACCTCCTGGGATCTGGTTCTTCAATTGCTCTTTCAGTAAGTACATGCTTTATGCGACACATTGACTTCCTCACCTGATTCCACGAAATAAATTGATAAAAAAATACAAGCTTTCTCTCTCTCTCTCTCATACAGAGTTAACACTAATCATTCAATTTCTCTCTAATCAGTTCTATATCAAGCACTGTTTAGGAATATAAGATAAAGGTAATACCACTGTGATTGTTCATACCAAACATCCACATAACTACAGTTGACATGAGCAACACAAGTGTAAAGCAGAACAAGTGCAAAGAAGTGAGGTAATACCTTAGGGATGCGCTCTGGGTGAGGAAAACGCAGGTTCTGTGCGTTAAGCATTTGACGTTGAGTCATCAACATGTTCTTCTCCTTTAGCAACACATACCACAACTTATGCAGGTCATCCCAAGATTTCAGACGCAGTTCAGATGCCTTCCAACTCCGACCTAACAATAAACATTAAAAAAGACAATAAGAAAAGACAAAGTCATTCTCAGAACAAAGGTGCCACAACTTCCAAAGCTCAATGGAGAACATCAGGCATTTTGTTTGTACTAAACAAGTGTTGCTATGACAAAAATCAATGAAACTTTGCATTGCAAATCGAAGTGAAACAAGGGATGCATGGTGCATACCGTAAACAACAGGTTTGTCATCATCAGGGCTCCTGTCTGCCTCAAAAAACTCCTGAAGGGGGTTGTGTGCTTCCCTGCCAGCAGCAGCAGCAGATGTAGTGGCATAATGTTTCGATCTGGCAGCAGCAGCAGCAAAGAACTTTCGTCCTAGTGTTCTTGACAAAAACATGGCTGCAATCCTAATCATATTGATTATACAATAAATGAAATCAGAGGAAAAGCAAATGCTCATGCAATAAATGTTGTCAAAATCAAATAAAATATTTTCATACATCATCACATTGAAATTTTTTTTGCAGACAATGCATTGTTGTGTATGATCACGTAACTATTGAAAGT